>OX638073.1:24708320-25908320 GCA_951804385.1 Trifolium dubium
TTCTTGATCTTGCACCGATTTCCCCCCAAAACATAATTCCCCTAGAAAATTGATCACCTTTGAGATCATTTCCCATATAAATGCTACTAAAAAAAGAAGAGGATGGAAAAAATTACTTCTGGCTGCACATTTGTCGTGACAATCAAATGAAACTTTCAATGCTGCTCTATGACGAGCTATTCGCCTTGCAAGTGATATGCCTTCCACGGGTAACTTTTTCTCAATGTCAGATATCAACTCCCAATGGTGTTTAGCAGAACTCAGTTTGTTACGAGACATCTTAGAAATAGACTTTTTCCATATGTTTCTAGTAGAATATCCAGTTAGCAGCAAAACTTTCTCATAAGCTTTGACATAGTGTGACCATTGACCTAGAATACCGACTAATCTTGGCAATGAAAATCTAGGGGTTCCGCTCACATGGCCAATTCTGCAGGAAGCTATTCTCCATAACTCTCTACCACTTCTAGCTTGATTGAACTTATCGGATAGCAGTTTGTCTAAAAGTAGACATAAAGAAATGTCATCTGGAGAGAATGCACATGTGAGTTCTGGAAAACAGAGTGTAGAATCTACCAGCTCAAGATCTCGGAATTTAATGAAAATATTCATATCAGATGAAAGCATAATATGATCTGTGTGGTTTTTTCCATTTAATCCAACTTTGAACCCAGTGCCATCTAATATGAAAGAGCTCTCCTTAATTGGAACAAAAACTGTACTGACAAAACCTCTTAAAAGACATTTCTTATCCAGAAACTTGGACCTTGCACTGAACTCCTTCATTTCCCCAAAACACACAAACTCACCATTTAAGATGGGAAATTGAACCTCTACATGAATGTGATGTGCCTCCAGATGACAGTTTTTCAGAATTAAATTCAGAAAAGATGATGTCAATCCTTTCTTCTCATGAACAGAAAATAAGATCGTCTCCAAAATTTGATGCAATGAACCGCCCTAAAATCCACACAGAATTTAATAGTAATCACCATGACCATATTGACATGCTATTCAATAAATTGATTCTGCATGATAAAGCTAAAAAAGAAAAAGAAAACAAAAAACACAAGCTCGCATAAATCTCTCTTCGGAGTCAAACTCATTTGACTTAAGGTATATGATTCTCATACAAGTATTTCAAATGAGTAATGATTAATGTTATGAAACGAAATACACAATTAATATTTACCCTTCAAATTATAGCATCTAATTTTTTTTACAATTTTACATCGTTAGCATGTTTCTTATCCTTCAAATTCGTGTGATATAGCAGTACTCATTTCAAATTACTACCATAAATGATAATTTTATTAATAGAGTGAAACAGCATCACGGTGACAGAACTCTATCCACCTTCTATATATGAAGAGTTGCAGACAACTCCCTCACTCACTCTATCATCTGCTCGAAAATTGGACCAAAAGATACAAAGTCTATATTTCAGATAATACAACTCCATTGGAGCCTACTACTAGTACTAACTATTGCAACCAATAGAATCAGTAAATTCAGAGCCTAATATAGTAATAGTACTAATATCCATTACCTCGGGATCAAGTACCGAAAGTTTCTTTCTGATATCATCCAAATAATCATCATCCTTCGGCATCCGCAACCGCCTCACACATTCTTCCTCTTCCGGATTCCTTCAAAACCAAACGATTATATCATTCATCAGTAAACGAAACGATAAACATTAAACTGATTCAAAGAACAAAAAGAAACAGAAGACTTACTCTATTGATAGAACGACTCGAACGCCGTGAAATTCGAAATTAAAAGCCGGAGAAGACCAGGAGGAGAAACGAACAACGAGGCGATCAACGGTGAAATCCTTGATGAACAATAAAGGAGGAGAGTGAAATAGTTTGTTGAGAACATCGACGTCGAAGCGGAGGTCGGTGGCGACGGCGAGAGAGTGACAGAACCCTAATTTGAGATTGAGTTGTGGTGGTTCTAATAGCCATGGATTAAGTAGAGAGAGAAGTTTCCGTTGGATTATGGTGTTGAAGAGCATTGTGATGGTGAGTGTGGTTGTGGTTTCATGGATTGTAGGGTTGCGATGGAGAAAGGTGAATTTGAAAGGGGAGTGTAACTGAACTGAGTTGTTTGTTAGTTTGGCGCTAGGTTGTTATGGTTATGTGAATCGGCGGGAAAGGGTAAAGATGTGGATCACGTGACCACGTCTCTATTCTATCCAACTGAAATGGAATCGAACGCGTGGTAGTGTGCTAGGCCTTAATTTGGGCCGACATCAACCCAATATTCCACTTCTAGAACTTCTAACAAACAAACAAACTATCACACAAATGCAATACACCGAATCGAGTTCGTTTGATTTAATAAATATAAGTCCGAGATATTACAGTAGAACAAACGTTATATTGAATAAATTGTATTTTACTTATGTCTTTAAGGCACGTGTTAAACTGACTCTTAGTATATTTGATGGACAATGTTATTTTGATGTTTTATATTATTTATATTTAAGATCAAAAGTTGTATTGTGGTTGACTTCATGATATTCTCACACTTCATCGTCAAAAGACATTTATGAAAATCTTATGATCGGTCATTGACAGACATTTACCCCACGGACTTCTAAAATAAAACTAACAAGAAAATAGTTGAAAGAAAACATCATATAGTTGAGAGATACTTATCATATAGTGGTGGGTATAGTACAACTTGTACTTTTTCCATTTTAATATACATAAATACTTTTGCCCTTAAAAAATGAGATAACTGATAGAAGAGAGAAAAGGAGTAAATAATGAAAACATTGAAATGATGGGTAATATTTATAGACGAGAGCAATACAAGTGATTCCCTGAAAAAGGGACGATATAAATGGTTGAATGTAACTCTTTAAAAAAAAAAGAGTTAGATTCAAAAAAAAAAAGGTATATGTATTTTGACCACCACATGTTTGATAAAATTTCTCAATCAAACATTGTTTTTTGAAACAACTTTGTTTGACGATTGTGCATTGTCCAATGGGTTCTACTCAATTAGGAGGCTTTCATTGTCCATTTCGGGAGTTCCATTGTTGCCCGGATGGTAGGGATGAAAGTAAGGGTTTCGCTTGTTTGAAGGCTCATATTAAGACGCTACACCTATGTGATGATGAGCGAAAAAGTACTATACGGGAAGCTGTTGAGAGTGATTTGAGTTTATTTTTGGCGGTAGAGGATTCCCTTAGAGTGCTTGGACAATGGATGTGTGGGAAGTGTATGAGTATTCATGCCTTGAGCCGAGCATGTCCTCATTCTGATGGTTTGATTCGTGTTACTGTTATGGCAGGAGAGGTTGCGAGCCACATAGTAGGTATCTTAAAATCATCAACACATGGCCCCGATACTCTTGATGTTAAAGAGAAATTGATTTTGGATGCAAGATTGTTAGAGAAAATTCTTGAAATACCTATCTTAACTATGAAGAGTATACCTCACAGTTGTCGTCTTGCATTCTCTCAAGTATTGAAAGAAGTCCTTTATAAGGTGATCACTACGCCTTATTCTGTAGCTGCTTGGGTTCAACTGTTACTTCTTCCTCGGTGCATGTTACAGGTGGTTAAGCCTCAAACTAGGCGAGATCGGAGGTCTGGAAATAGAAAGTCCTTGCAAGAAAATCACATTCTGGGGTGTCTGGCTACATGGAGAGAATCAGATGGTCTTGCCAAATTAGTTGATAATGTAGTGGACAATTATGGCCAAAATAGTATATGTGATGGACGGGATAATGTTGAGGAGGGAAATAACAAGATGAAAACTAACATCAGGCAGTGTCTCCGTAAAGTTGCAGATGGACACTTTACAACAGCTGTGAAGGTGTTAGGATTTTCCGGGGTGGCCCCATATAATGAAGCCACCATGAAGGCTTTGGGAGAAAAACACCCTCACATGTCACCTCCATCTATGCCGATCACCATGTTTGCTGAAGCTCCTCTTGTGGTTGAAGCTGACACGGTTCTCAAGTGTATTCAATCGTTTCCTAAAGGGACATCTTGTGGTAGAGATGGGTTGCGTGCCCAACACCTATTAGATGCAATGTGTGGAGAAGGATCTCCGATGGCCTGAGACCTTTTGGATGCTATCACTCCAGTGGTTAACTTATAGCTTGGAGGCAGATGCACAAGCTGTTTGTCTGAATTTGTAGCTTCTGCACCCTTGACCCCATTACTAAAGCCTGATGGTGGGATTCGACCTATTGTAGCAGGCACTATTTGGAGGCGTCTTGTATCCAAGGTCGCTATGAAAGGAGTTGGCAAAGATGTGGTTAAGTATCTCAATGATTTCCAATTTGGGGTTGGAATATCAGGCGGTGTAGAGGCTGTTCTGCACAGCGCCAACAGGGTACTGAACCAGCGACATGAAGATGGTTATTTGGCTATGCTCACAGTGGACTTCTCGAATGCTTTTAACATCGTTGACATGTCGGCGCTGTTACAAGAGGTAAGAGCGAGATGTCCATCTATTTCTTTGTGGGTTGAGTTTCTTTATGGTCAGGCAGTAAGGTTGTACCTTGGGGATGGGCATATCATGTCAACCACTGGAGTGCAACAAGGGGACCCATTGGGACCACTCCTCTTCACTCTTGTGTTACACCCTCTCAGTCATAAAATTAGAGACAATTGCAAGCTTCTTTTTCATGCTTGGTATCTTGATGATGGGACTATCATAGGAGATTCGGTGGAAGTGGCTAAAGCCCTTGATATTATTAGAGAGACAGGTCCAGGATCGGGGCTTCGTTTGAATATTCGTAAAACAGAGATATTTTGGCCTTCTTGTGATGGAAGAAAACTTCTTAAAGGGTTGTTCCCTTCTGACATTGGGAGGCCGTTGTCGGGGGTGAAATTGCTTGGAGGGGCTGTTAGTAGAGATAAAGGTTTTATTGAAGATGTGGCCATGAAAAGAGCTGCTAGAGCTGTCGAGCTAATGCATCTTCTGCCTCGGTTGAGAGACCCACAAAGTGAGCTTCGCCTACTTCGGTCATGCATGGGTATCGCTAAACTCGTTTTTGGGCTTAGAACATGTCAACCAATTTATATGAAGGAGGCGTCTACTCTGTTTGATAACAAGTTGCGAGCAGAAGTTGAAGACATTGTGGTGGGGAGAGGCCCATTCTTTGGAGTCCTCCAATGGAGGATTGCTTCTTTACCTATAAAGTTTGGAGGGTTAGGTTTGTATTCAGCGGTAGATGTCACTTCATATGCCTTTGTGGTTTCCAGGGCTCAATCTTGGATTTTGCAAGATCATATACTGAGGGATAGCGGAGCATGTGGTATGGACTCTGATTTTGGCAATGCTTTGGATGGTCTTCGTGATACGATTCCGGCTTTTGACTTTAGTAATTTTTCTAGCAAGGATACCGTCCCCACAAAAGCCCAACATGTTTTGGCGAGTGTCCTTTTTGGCAAGATTGTTCAAGACATAGAAACTGATTTCGACATGACTACTAGACAAAAAGCCATTTTTGGGTGTTTGACAACAGCACATGCTCAAGACTTCCTCCTAGCTCTCCCCATTGATGGATTAGACCAACACATGTCCTCAGTAGAGTATCGTACCATTCTTAGGTACCGTCTCATGATCCCTTTATTTCCTAAGGATGAGGTTTGCCCTATTTGTCGGAAAGCATGCCTTGACACTTTTGGGGAGCATGCAGTTCATTGTAGGGAGCTTCCAGGCTTCAAATACAGGCATGACTTTGTCAGAGATGTGTTTTATGATATTTTTAGGCGTGCAGGAATTTCTGTGAAGAAAGAGGCGCCAGTGAACTTCTTGACTGACCCACAAGAAGGGAGATCGACACTTCGCCCGGCAGATCTGCTGATGTATGGATGGTGTAACGACCGTTTTTTTTTTTTTAATTAATTTATTAGCTTATTAATTGTGTTTGTTTTAATTATGATGCACAATAATTATAATTTAAATTTAAATATTTGTGAATTTGACTTTAAGTTAGAACCTAGAGTAAATAATAAATAAAATAAAATATATATATTTGTTGGATTTTATTTATAATTAGAAACTAGGGTTACAAGAAGAGTTAGTAAGAAAATATATTTTTTTATATAAGAGAAAGAAAATAAGGGTTTAGAGATAGAAAAACAAATAGAAGAGAAAGCTTGTAGAATCAAAGGAGAGAAGAGAAGGACTTAAGATTCCAACAAACTAAGGTATGAGGGTAGATTTTGTTAATCTTTGAGATGATTACATGAGAGGGGAGAAATACCTTCTCCATCCCAAACTCTCTACATTTCAATTTAGGGGTTTGTATGTGGGTTTAGGGAATGTGTTAATTCATAATTATGTGTTAGTTTGATGTGAAAATAAGTGTTTATTCATGATTAGGAATGATATAGATTAGATAAAAATATATTCTTTTGATGTTGTTGTTGTTATTTGAAAGCTTGTCAAGTTGAATAGAAATAATAGATAAATTCATGTATAAGTGGTTCTAATTGATGATTTAGGTTGATTTGAGTTGTTTTAAACATGTTATAAGTATGGTAATTGTTTAGTATGAATTTCTACACTTAAATGATTGATTTCCGTGACCTATAAGTGATTTTAGAAGCAAAACCGAGCCCAAAGTATATTTTCTGCGTTTTCTGGAAAATCTGCAGAAATTGTTATTTTGCGACGCAAAAGCCGTCGCTAAGACCATCGCTAACAGCAAGGTCGACGCTAATATGATCCAGCCGTCGCTAAGTCCGACGCTAATCTGGAAATCTGTTAGGCTTACTTGTTGACCTTTGACTTTGATCTGTTGACTTTGACCTTTGACTTTGACCATCCAGAGTTGACCGACCCAGTTTTTCGTGTAGATTCCGTTTCCGAAACTTATTTTCTGAAATTATGTATGGTTATTTGATTTTACTCATATTTTTGTTATTATGTTGAAGGTAAAGTAAGTTTAATAAGTTCAATTAATTAAAGTTAATAATTAGTGGTTATAGGTTAACTTTAGTATCTTTTGATGATTTATAATATGATGTAAATTGTGTATTCTTAGATTATTGACGACTTGTATGATAATTATATTGGTGATGAATTGTGTATTTAAGATGATGAATTTATGTTGATGAACTCATGATGAAGAATAAATATGATGAATGATTGTAATATGTCATGATGTGGAATGATGATGAATTTATATTGATAAATTTTATGATGAAGAGTAATGATGACAAATCATTGATGAAGAATTATGTCATATGTTTGATATGTGGGCATTTCATGCATTCATAAGTCTAAGTCCTATATGATTAAAATCATGATGAAGAATATGGATTTTGTTATCCATGATGAGAAAAATGGATTATGTTATCCATGATGAGGAATATGGATTATGTTATCCATGATGTTGACATGGTACCGCATGCATATAGTTGTGTCTAAGAACATAACATTACTATGTGACATTAGAATTCATATAGGATTATGTGTTAAATGGTAATTGACATTGACTAAATTGAATTATGAATAAAAGATGTGATGAGTACTCGGTGATGATGATGTGTTGACGATTAGGAGATGATTATGATGTGTTCTACTTGTATGATGAATATTGATATATATGTTTATTATATGTTAGAGTTGTAATTATAAAACTCGGATAATTATTTTTAGTGTCTGATATGCCTCATAATCAGTTACTGTTGATGATTTCATTATCTAACCCTCTGTTTTGTGTACCTGGGCCTTTGGGGGCTCAGAATCCTCAGGTTGACTCTCTTGCTGCAAAGGAGTAGTAGCTGTTATTCTTATTTATTTCTTTTGGTGAGGAGCTTGGCTCATAGCCTCTCCGGTTGCTTAAGTAGTTTTGGATTATGTTGAGTCTTTAGTGCTCTGATAGTGTAACACCGAGTCTAGGTTGTCGCTATCTTTTGATATTTTGTTATTTGATTTATATTGTGGCCTGAGTTGCCTTGTTTACGTTGTATTGGAGTTTTTGTTTATCACAAATTGTTTATGTGATGATGAGATTATTTATGATATGAGGTTATTATGATAATTATAAGTTGAGTACTATTCTATAATTAAATATATCATTATGCATTGATTAGATGTTAGGACAGGTGTTTAATTCCGCTGCTTTATAAATGAATATATCACACAAGTTTTTATGTTTCATTGAATGTAATACTCTAAATTCTTACTTGTCTATTTATTTAAGTTAGTAAATGCGTGTAAGAAGTTTTAGGGTGTTACAGATGGGTAGGTGGGAAACATGCTTGTGTAGATTTGACTGGAGTTTCCCCACTTGTGGGACTAGGAGGGGGTGATTTTACTGTGGGACAGGCAGCCCTAAAAGCTGCTTCAAGAAAAATTGCCAAGCATTAACAAGCATGTTGTGACAATCAACATGTTTTTATACCTTTTGCATTTGACACTTTTGGTTTTCTAGCACCAGAGGCTGTTGAACTTTTGCAAAGAGTCCAAAGAGTCATGCATAGCAATGTTGTGTCACCTAGATCTATGAATGTAGTTTTTCAAAGATTAGGTTTTGCTATACAAAAAGGTTTAGCGGCGCAGCTTATTGCTCGTCTACCTTTTATTCATGTGTAATTATTTATTCATATATATATATATATATATATATATATATATATAAATTGTACTTTGTTTATCTGTATTTATTTCATTTGGGTCTAATTATTTGAATCTAACTCTTTTAATATTAGTTAAACAAAGTATAAAATGTCTATGCTAAAAAATATAAAAATTGTTATATCGTAATTTGACCCACGAAGTCCCATGGTTGTATTGATCTAGTGTCAAGTTAGGGTTTATTTAATTTTGAGTTTTACTTGTTCATTCTTGAAAAATGGTAATTTAGACTATAAAATACTTATAAAGTAATAACTAGTATTATTAAAACTTCAATGTGATATTTGAAATTGTAAACCCCTACAACAATATCATAATTTCAAATTAAGTCCTAAATGTTTCAATGATTAGACATTTTAATCCCTCGCTATATATTGGTAGTTTAAAAAACGGTGACACTGATATGTTAAGTGTCTTGTGGCACTCATGCAAGTATGTGACTAGATGGAGAAACTTTTTACTATTTTTTTATATTATATAGATGAAATGACAAAGTATTATAAACTCACACACAAATTTTCTATTCATTTTAATCCCTCGCTATATTTTTTTTCTATTATAATGGTGTAAATTAATTGGTGGTAAAATACAAGGAGTTGAAATTGAATTTATTTTTCCTAACTTAGAAATCACTGATGAGCATTTGAGACTTAAACACTTCAACTTCTACTATTAAGTAGTATTTTTTTAATCAACTAAAATGTATTAGAAACATAGAGTTATTTCAAAAGGAAAGATAGTTATATTAGTATCAACTAAAGTTTCTACTTCTACTATTCTTCTTGTACTTAGGAAAATAGAGATATTTCAAAAGTAAAGATAAATTAGAAAGACGAAATGTGAACCATATCATGGACATAAATATGTTATGTGCGATTCTTTTTCACCACCAATATCTAATCCACTGAATCATGTGGTAGTTGCGAGTGATTGAACTGTAGTCCTCTTTACTAAATCTAGCATCAATCTCCGCTAGATCAACTACATGCGGAAATTTTGGAGTGAAATACCAAATTCCCCCTTGAATTTTCAAAATTTGTCAAATACCCTTGAAATTTGGGAATAAGCAAATACCCCATAAAATTGTAAAATGTCAATCAAAACAATGAAAAATAGGAAGGGAGAGTAGACAAGATGGACTTAAATGGTAAATTGGTGTTCAATATAGAAGCTTTAAAATGTTTCCACTTCTTTTCGAATTTTGAAATACTCCAGTTACAACGCCGCATGTCGCTTTTAGAGACTAAAGTGAATGTTTACTTATTGAGTCATTGATAGGCATAAGTTAGTATACAAGAGAAAGAATAAGAAAAAGGGTCTCACTCCTCTCAACTGAGCTGGCACTAGCTCTCATAAACTTGGAGGAGGGGATACACTTGAGGTATGTGTCCTCTTGTGAGTGGATGGATGGGCCTATATAAGTCACAATGAGTGTTTGAAGGTTATTATGCATAAGTTGAGCTAGTTCTAGCAATTGGGAGAGATTTGGTCTCTCGAAGAGTCATTCTATTCTGAATAATCATTTTTTTTTCCAAATTATTTTAACTTAAGTGCTTTTATTTTGTAATTTATCCTTGATTTAGACCCCATTTGATCTCTAAATCAATTATCATCTATAATATACTTCTATTTCATCATTTCTATACTGTTTTATTACTTTTCTACTATTCTATTAATTCTAGATCCTATCAGTCATGGATTAGCAAAATATTCCATGATTTGATGAAAACAGTATAAGGCAAAATATAATACTAATTAAGATCATGTTCTTTGGTAGAAATGATCGATCAAAAAGTAATTTAATCTAGGCCTTTAGATCAACACCAATTTTTGTGTGAAGAATTAAAGAAGGAACTAGTTGTGGCATAAGTGAAAGAAACGAATTTATTTTGTTTGTGGGGTCTTATTGTTGCTGAAGATTATTTATCTGACTAGTGGGGCTGAAGTTCAGTGTACAATCAGCTTGGCAGGCACACCATTGATAAACTTCATGCAAAGCCCGTGTGAATGGGATTCTGCCATTATCATCATTCATCCGTCACATCCTTCCTTCTACCTCAAACACTGCTGTAGCCGTGGTTGTCCTTCCCTCAATTCCTCCTCCTACACATTCATCCATTACATCAAAACCCAAAACTTGGAATATTGATTACCAATTACATTACACTGTCAGAACGATCCAAACAAATATGATTGAGATTTTAAGTGCCTATCAATTTGTTGTCTTAGCGCATGTTTAGTGCAACGGTAAATGTGTCAAAATCACGATGATCTACTGTGATTTTTAGAAATTATAAATTAAAATTTCTACAAAATTACTGTGTCATCGCAATTCTAACACACATACTCTGATACCAAACATATCATAACTCAGGCCCCACTTGTTTTGAGCTCTCACCTGCATATAGTCTTCAGTCTTCACATTACAATCCCATACACACAAGACACAACACATAAACAAGTAAAAACAAAGTAAGGCTGAAAGAAAATATTCTCTTTAACTTTTTGTTTCTTATATAACCTTTTTATTTCAAACTACATTCATTCACATTGTTAATCTTCCTTTTTAGTTTAAAATTTGAACATAACAGAATATCACACTCTACCACCTTTCTTCTTACTTAGTTAAAATCAATTTTGCTTTTTCTTTCTTCACTATTTTCTTTTTTCTTCTTTTAGAAAGAAACAAAAAAAACAAAAATAGAAGCATATTCAACTTTATTTTGAAAATTCAATTTCTTCATTTTGGTACCAAATTTAAACTCAACTTTCACATTTCAAACATTTATTTTCCAATTTTGAATCCTCCAGAAATTATGACAGCCGCCGAAGTAATGCCGATGGAGTACACCGGTCCTCCGCCGGCATTCAATCTTCCCCATGCAGTACCGATAACCGTCACCGGAATTCCAGTTTCCGACGTGGTTTCAGAAATTCCTTCCTCCGACATTCCGTCGTTATCGATTTCTCAACCACTCTCGGAGCTCATATCGATAAGTTCGTCATCTTTAGCGATGGCGTTTGACCGGAGCAACGTTTCCGGTAGAACAACGGTGTCTCCGACGTCAGTGATCGCATTCGAAGATGGAGCCAACAACAGCAACGGTGTTTCAGAGTCGTCATCATCACATTCACGTGAGTCTTCAACAATGAGAAATTCGAATTTCGAGAAAGAAAGTTTCGATTTCAACGATTCAACGTTGAGTTCAGATTACGCTGATTCTAGTGTTTCTTTCTCGAAAAACAACAACGATGATTCTGATATTGAAAACTTCAACTCTGAACCGGTTGAACCGGTTAAGAAAGAATCCACTAGAAAGGTTCCGAAAGGTTCATGTTACCGGTGCTTGAAAGGTAACAGGTTAACGGAGAAAGAAGTGTGTCTTGTTTGTGATGCAAAGTATTGTGGGAATTGTGTGCTTAGAGCTATGGGATCAATGCCAGAAGGTAGGAAATGTGTTGGTTGTATTGGTTATCCGATTAACAAATCGAAAAGGGGTAGTTTGGGAAAGTGTTCTAGGTTGCTTAAAAGATTGCTTAATCGATTGGAGATTCGACAAGTTATGAAAGCCGAAAGGTTTTGTGAAGTGAATCAGTTTCCTCCTAATTGTGTTTGTGTTAATGGAAATCCTCTTTCTTTTGAGGAATTGGTTACATTGCAAAACTGTTCTAATCCTCCTAAGAAGTTGAAGCCAGGAAATTATTGGTATGATAAAGTATCTGGTTTTTGGGGGAAGGTAGATTTCTTTCTATGTTTTAATAATATAGATAATAGTTTTCTCGATGCATTATTAACATTTTGTTTGGCTTGGCGGCGGACATAATTGATTTTGATAGAATTGATTTTAACAGAATTGATTTATGTTAGGAATTTGGATACATTTATGTAAAAGTGAGTTGAACAATAAATTTCAGTATAAAAATCTTATTTAAACTCATAAGCTACAAATTATAACTTCTAGTATAATCAATTCTGCTTTAGAAGAACCAAACAACTTAGAATCACTCAAGAATCAATTTTATACTGCTAGGATGTATAGACTTATTTGAGCTTATCACTTGACATAAATACTTGTGAGACTGTTTGAAAGAGTTTATGAAACTAGTTTAACTTTATTTTACATTTTTTTATACAAATAACTTATACATAGGCACTTTTGTCAAAAAAAAAAAAACTTATACATAGGCACTCATATGATAAGTCTTTTACGTTATAAGCGCTTAATTTAAAATTGTTTATCTAAACTTATTTGTGCATGTGCTGTTTGAAATTGAGTTTTACTTGGGGTGCTGTGTTTTTTTAGGAAGGAGAGAAGCCTTGTAGTATTATTAGTCCTCATCTTAATGTTGGAGGACCCATCAAACAGGATGCTAGCAATGGAAACACTCGGGTTTTCATCAATGGTCGAGAGATAACTAAAGTAGAGCGTCGGATGTTGCAGGTTGAAAAAACACTAATAGAAAATTAAAGGCTTTATCCTAATCATTATTGTTTAAATGAATATTTTTGTTGTTGATGAAATGATATTGTTTTGGTTGGGCAGTTGGCGGGTGTTCAGTGTGCTGGTAACCCGCATTTTTGGGTCAATGAAGATGGTTCATACCAAGAGGAGGGACAGAAAAATACCAGAGGATATATATGGGGAAAGGTAACATTTTGATTTTTGAAATTTGTCTCTTGGTTTACTATTTCCAATTTTGCAATATCAAACACTCATTTGTTTTGTTTTACTTGATAGGCTGGAACAAAGCTTGTATGTGCTTTCCTTTCCTTGCCAGTTCCTTCTAAATATTCAACTTCATGTGGGTTTCTATCCTGCAATGTGGTTACTAGAACAGTTCCTGAATACGTCGAGCATGGAATAGTTCGCAAGTTCCTCTTAGTTGGTTATAGTGGTTCTGGGACAAGCACTATTTTTAAGCAGGTGATTTTTTATTTGCTAATAATCGAATTTGCTATTTCTGTCTGCTTATTGTTTAATGCTTGGAACTTGCTTGGACAATACATTTTTCAAAGCTTATGTTCTTTGGGCTTTTAGCCCTCTTGTTTACCAAAAAAAGCTTATGTTCATCAAAATTATAATTTTTATGTAACTTAAACAAGCCAATGTGGGAAAAGCTTCTATAGGACTAATCAGTTGTAAGGATTATGAACCCTTCAATTATGTGAATACACAGTCATGTGTATTTTAATATTGGATTGGATGCACAATCATGTTAGCCTTCTTTAACTGACTTCATAGTTGGATATATAAATATATCATATATTACATGTTTATACGTAGGCGCTTGAATAAGCATGGTTGACTTCAAACTATTAAGTTGTTTTCGAGTTATTTAAGACTTATCAATGTTTTCGAGTTATGATACATGACCTGGCTTCTGAAATCTCAAACTTTTTAAATAAACTTTTAGCCTCCACTTTCCTCCTCCGAAAAAAAAAAATTGAGTGTTGCTATCAACAACTATCTATGTTACGCTCTTCTTTGTCAACATGGTTATTTTTTCTACTAAAAGCTAATGAAAGCAACATATTTATAGAATTGTATATACTTTTGTCAGGCCAAGATTCTTTACAAAAGCACCCCATTCTCAGAAGATGAACGTAAAAATATAAAGTTGACCATTCAGATCAATGTCTATGCCTATCTTGGCATACTCCTTGAGGGTCGTGAGCGTTTTGAAGAAGAAAGTCTGAGGAATTTAAAGAAAAGTCAATCTTTACTTCATACTACAGGTTTGAGTTTAATGTTTCCCTCCTTTCCAACTCCACTAAATATTTGGATATGCATTCTCCTCAAAGAAAAATAAAGTGTTGATTGGCTAGCATCATTTTGGTACAGGAACCAGTCCAAAACATGGTCACAAGACAATCTACTCCACTGGCACAAGACTGAAAGCATTCTCTGATTGGCTGCTGAAAACAATGGTTTCAGGCAAGCTTGATGCTATCTTTCCAGCCGCTACTCATGAATATGCTCCATTGGTTGAGGAGTTATGGAATGATTCAGCAATTAAGGCCACCTATGAAAGAAGAAATGAAATTGAAATGCTACCTAGTGTTGCCAGTTATTTCCTAGAGCGGGTATAGGATCATTCTTTCATTGAGTTTATATTTTATCAGCAGTTTATTCTGTATATTTATTCTTGTTGACTTAATTTCATATGACCATGAATGGCGAACTAGCATTTTTATTTATCATTCCCTTGCGTATCGAAGAAAGTGTGAGAAGGGTTTGTGGGTGTAGTTGGTACTGGCGGAAAAATTAAAGAATATATGTGAATTTTGTGATTGTCAAAGATAATGGGATCCTTTATTGAGAAGTATATATGAACTAATTTGTCAAACTGTATAAACTATAAACTTCAGGCTACCTTATATAGTTATATGCATCAGTTGAGCATTAAGCTTCATTAGTATTATTTGAGCAAGTATTTGTACCATGTTGTGCCCTTGTTTTCTTGCATGTAAATTTTCGATCTGTTTTCTCTTGAAAAAAATTGCTAGGTCGGTGGCTTTCAGAATCTAACATGATATTTGTTTGTTTAGGCTGTTCAGATATTGAGGACTGATTATGAACCCTCAGATTTAGACATCCTTTATGCTGAAGGAGTTACTTCATCCAATGGGCTGGCTAGTGTTGAGTTTTCATTTCCTCAATCCGTTCCTGAGGAAACTGGTGACACTGCTGATCTACTCGATTCTTTGGCTAGGTAAGAAAAAATTATTTGGGCCTATTAGTATATGTCAGAAATATTCTGGATAGCTCTCTGTCCCTGATTGGCCCAATTGCTGTATATATTTGCTCTTATGAAACAGAAACTATAAACTGTTTATGATCTGAAGCTCTGATCTCTTTGGTTGATTCACAGGTATGAGCTAATTACAATACATGCAAGAGGGCTTGGAGATAATTGCAAGTGGTTAGAAATGTTTGAGGATGTTGGATTGGTCATATTCTGTGTTTCTTTGAGCGACTATAATCAGTTTTCTACCGACGGAAATGGTTGTCTTACAAACAAGATGATATTGAGCAAGAAACTTTTTGAAACCATTGTTACTCATCCGACATTTGAGCAAATGGACTTCCTGTTGATATTAAACAAATTAGACGAGTTTGAGGAGAAAATAGAACATGCTCCACTTACTCAGTGTGCCTGGTTCTCTGATTTTCATCCAGTAATTAGCCATAATCGTCCCTGCAGCAACAACAACAACATTAACAATAACCCCTCACTAAGTCAGCTTGCATCCCATTACATAGCAGTTAAATTTAAGAGACTATATTCATCTCTCACAGGGAAAAACTTGTATGCGTCCTTTGTGAAGGGGCTGGAACCTGATAGTGTTGATGCATCACTTAAATATGGAAAGGAGATTTTAAAGTGGAATGAGGAGAAACCGAATTTTAGCCTCAGTGATGACTCGATGCACAGCATTGAGCTGAGTTCATTCTCTCATGATTGCTAGTTCAAGTTAGTGTTGTAAACTTGTAAGTCATACTCGTGTGTGACTCAGATTCTGTTCATGTACATATAATCCAACTAGGAGTAGTTAGTAACATGGAAGCACATTCCTTCTTCCAGTGGCTATGGAGTTGTAATATGCCCTTGACACTCTTCGGTGGCATACCTTGTGCCACAGAGATCAAGGTGTAGTGTTCAAATTCATTTTTTGCATACTGTAATGTAATGTAATATATCAATGCTTATATTTTGTTGTGTCAGCTAGGCGCCTTCAGCTTACAATAAGTTGCAAATTGACTTTTATTCAAATCACATTATTTCCATGTGCAAATGTAGAAATTAATTTTATGAAGTATCTATAGTCCATTTAAGAATTTGTTTGCAACTGATATTTGCTCAGCAAATTATATTATTTTTTATAAATTTTAAAAGTAAGATGTAGTAGTAAAAATAATAATATACTATTAAGTAATATCATATATTAATTGAAAATAAAACATATTTTCCGATGTACCAAAAAAAAAATTGAAAATAAAACAAGTCCATAGTAAGTTGTTATTTTTTCCTCCCATAATATTGCATATAAGTACCCTTCCGCCAGCTTTGATAATACTACAGGGAAGATAACTGAGCTGGTTGACTATAATCACAAAAGGCAGAGGTTTTGAGGTAATGCATTTTAATGCAATGTTAATCTTTCTCACTAAATTTTGCTTACATTGAATTGGTTATTGAAAATTAGTCAGGTGTTTTGCAGAGAAGTTCAGAATTGATTGATTTGTCTGGGGGATACTAAAATTGTTTTCCCAACTTTTCTTTGTAGATTATGCTTATGACTTATGAAGAACTTTGTGAGATTGTGGCCAACCATCATTTTCTTGCATACATTATGTATGGTAAAGATAATGTTTGCTTCAAGTTATCCTTGAGAAATTTGAATTTGGTTCCTTGCATAATAAGCTTCAGGAAGATCGAGCTTCAAACTTCGAACACTGAAAAACTCCATCAAGTTAAGATAACTACTTCCTACTACATAATATTTGTAACCATTTTTTAAGTTCTTTCTAATAAATGCAACTTATTTATACACTGTCTAGCTTTAAACTTGTTTGGGCATAGTTCAATATCAGTAAGGTTAGCTTTCTGATAAATGTACAAGTTCTTAAAAGATATCATGTTTTTGGAAAGTATTTCTATACAATTTGTTAGAAAGTATATTTACAGAGGACATAAAATTTGTGTTTTTGAATGTGTATATTTGAGGACACAAATCATGGATATTGGGGACTTTTTTTTGGTTGATTTTTTGTTACTTTTTGGTTGAAGATATTGGGGACTTAGATCGTCAGCATTTGAGTTTTCACGCATTTAAGTAAATCTAGACTGTTTGTGCAAGATTCAACGACCCACAACACATTTTCCGAATTACCAAAATTAACCTTGTGACTATAGGGAATCCAAAGCTCAGACCTTGGTGATATTACAGTCAACAGCTTGATGGACAAAACATGATAAAATCCCCTACAATAATATAGTTTCTTTTTAAAACAAAACATAGTGGAGGAGGCCCAACAATGATTGTGTATAAGTCGTTTAAAACAAAATGCTTAACGTGGGGATATCACTAGTTTACCTTGCCCTTCCGACCAGTCTTGTTGTAGGTAGCATATGTTATTCAGTAATTAATTATTAAACTGAATTAATCATGTATTTCTATATCATCATCAGTAATAGTTTACACAATACTTTACAAGCAATATGCAGCCGTGATTATACAGTACAAGTTTATCTAGCAGGAACAAAACACATTTAAAGCCAAACTCGATATATCTTTGGTCGAGACCAAACGCAGTGATTCATTCGCTCGTTGGATTAGAGGCACCTCAAACGGGTGGAACAGAACAGCTGACCCAAAATTTTAAAGTTGCTCTGTGCAAACTCAATATTTCAGACTAAGAAAGGGAGGCACATTCTGCTCTGAATCAGATTCTGGTTTTATTTCAGTCAAGTTTCTCATATTTAAGTTTTAGCAGTTTGTTACTAGTAATATTTACTATTTGGGAACAAAATTTAAGTCAACAAAGAAAGCATCCACCACTAAATGTATTAACTATAGCATGAAAATGATCACTACCTTTTTACAAAAGTTGGAAATCCTTTTATATGCATATAAGTAGAAAGAACTACTAGTTCTATTCTATCCATACAATCTTGCTTCAAAGTACAACATGACTTCCCAATATTGTAACAAATCTCTAAAGCCAACTCTACAAGCAGCTCAAAAAACAGAAGAGGAAAATGAAAAAAATTTAACCAACAAGAAACATAAACTAACAAATCAACCCCTGTATATATCCCAGCAGCATACAAAATTACCACCAATCCGGTCTTCTTGCAGCTTTTTGCTTCGGCAGCCTTTAGAAACATCTTACAAAAATATTTCATGTTCGGTTTCCGGAATTGAATAAAATCACCTGCGACTTTGGCATCTCATGTCTCGAAGTCTTCTTGAACAGTAGGAAGACCCCCTTCTACGATAAAAGCTGGGTTAAGAAACTTTGCCACAAAAGCCCACAATTTATATACATCCTCAAAATTAGTCAGAAATCCCAATGAAGCTGTGACAACTTCAAGCCTTACATAGCTACCTTTTCCATCACGCCGACCACCCTCCATGGGCCTGCAAAGTGTTGTATCTTCAAGATGCAGGGCTACACGTTGCTGTCTTGAGCTATCGAGAATCTTTATATGACTAAGAATACCAATACCAAGAGAGATTCCTTCTTTCTCAGCTAGCTTTTGAACGATTTCAGGATTGATTAACCCCCGACTTCTGTCCCTGAGGTTGAAAGCCACGGCTGCACCTCTTTCATATTTTATTTTTGGGCCATAGATGTGAACAAGGTTTACTTTTTCAACATCAGATACAGGTAACTTCAGTTGCAGTAGTGAAGTAACAAGCCAGTTTATCAAAAACCGAAGTCGAAGTGTAGTTTTATTGAGACCAAGCATATCAACATGATCAATATTTCGACACACTATCTCTGGATCCCTCCTACCCAAATCCTGTCCATATTCTCCGTCACTGCTGACGTCTTCATCATCTAAGCTAGTTGCAGATATGTCCCCCATCTCCAAGGTATCTCTTTGGTGCTCTTTACGATTGTCTTCCATGCTAAATGACACTCTTCTTCCTCGGCCAATGTGTTCATCATCTTCCAAACCAATTAGCCTGCTACCATCAAATCGATTCCCTTCTCTCCGACCCAACAACCTAAATTCACCTTCAGTTTCCCTTCTTATAGCACTCTCTTTTATATCAGAACATATTCCAGAGGCAGAACCATTCTCCAAGCTTTGATGCCGATCAAGAGAATTTGAATTATTAAGCCAAGATCCTCTACCAGCAATAGATCCATTCTGAACTGCTTCGCTGGTTCCAGATTCTTCCATTATTTCACTGACATGTGGATGATCTGACCCATTTCCATTCATCGAATAGTGATGAACTTCTTCAACATACTCTTCTTCAGGGACCTCTTTAACACGATCTAGTTCTTGTGACATTAGGACAGCAGCATCAAATGATAGAACACGGTGATCTTCATGAGAACCTAGGTTAACGTCTCTGTCATCATACATAGGACTGCCATACATCTTGGAAGATGGTTTAGGAGATTGCTGCTTCTGGTTCTTCCTCCCATTGAACCAGAATGATGGCAGGGGAGAAGCGATCTTCTGTTTATTTGATTGACCTGCATAGTCAGATCCCAATGGACTCTGACCCAAATCTATCCAAAATGAGTTGTCAGATGACTCGTCCTCGCTGAAGACAGGGCTCTTTATCACTTCTCCAACAGATATACTCTCAGTCTCTTCAAATATAGTGCTAGTTCCATCTCTTTCAGAGCTATCATGATCCATTTCAGTCTCAAATACGTCTCTGACTTGTGCAGATGTGTATGCACCAGAGAAGGCGGGCAACTGTGATCGCTGGCGGGGTTCAAACGTCTTATCACCAGCCACATTGACTTCATCATCTTCCGTCCCAGCCAATTTATCCAAACCATCTACAGAATCACTCAAATACACTGGAAACTCAGGGGTAATCTTCACCATTCCTGACCCGGTGCTCCCAGACTGATTTTGAAGGCTTGCCATCACAGACTTTTTTATCAGTAGACAACCAAAACCTGTCGGATCATACCCAAATACCCTGTAAAATGATGTAATTATGAAATCTGGCCTGAAAAGGGACAGGCCAAGTGAATCCATGTCCTTGGGGCCCAACGAACCAGCATCAAGCAAGACATGCCAGTTGTTCTGTTGTGCCAATGCCATCCACTGGTACGAATACTTGGCCCCAGTTACTCTAGACTGAACTGGGAACACAAAAAGACCGGTAGCTGAATCCTTCCTCCGTTTCTTTTTACTTGAAATCTGTTTTCTCAAATCAGTAGAGCAGAGTTTGAGAGTTGGCCATTTAAACCATGCACTGTGCACTTTAGCACCTTTATTCCTAGCACACTGAGCCATCCAGTTAACAGACTGACTATCATGGTCGAACATTGTCAACAGTTTTTTATTCGTTTGGAAAGGGTATGATTCAGCCAGCAATTTAAAAGCCGACCCTCTGCTAACAGTAAAAACAAGGCCATATTCGCTCTCAGGGATATTCAAATAGTCCATAATTCTAGCCTTTATATCATGCTCAACAGTTCCTTTCTCACCACCACCATAAAGTGCATGATTACTTAAATTTGCAGTTATCTCAGACAAGCTAAATGTACAAGACTCCCAATAGTGAATGGTCTGAATAAAAGAGAATAGACCGAATCCACAATAATCAAGGCATACCTTTGGCGGCAAATGAGAATATTCATCCGACCTCAATTGATCAACTTTCTCTGAGGACCTATATTTGGGATACATAGTGAGAAACATGGAATATGCTTCTTCGAGGCTAAGAATTTCTTCCTCAGAATCAAATGTGCGTTCAGCTGCAAGGGCAGTAGCGCGAAGGAACTCACGCTGCGCATTCAGCCTTGCCAGCGATCTGGATCTCCCAAGACTCTCATCCTGATTCCCAACAGTGTCAGGTTCCATATCCTGAGATTTAGAGAGTACTCCATCTTCTGAAGCTTCTTCAAGAGCTTCCCTCAGCTTATTTTCTTGCAGCTTCCGCAGCATTGACGGGTTTCTTTTAATGTCAGCCGTCGATTCACCTTTCCTCCGGCTCTTCTTGTCCAAGAACATAGAAGCACAGTGAGAAATCGGCTTCCACAACGAAAGATGCATTATAGCTTCCTCTTATAATCACACAAAGCAAGCTTTAGTGAAACACTTCAAACACCACACAAACACAAAAAGGGTTTACCCCATCAATCTGCAACAAATAAACAACAAACATTAAGAATCACCCAAAAACAAAAGAAGCTAGAATATCATAAATCTAGAATCTTTAATACAAAGTAACTCACCTCAACACCATTTTTTAAGTGAAAATAAAAAAGCTTAAATTTGTTTTCTTCAGCACCCAGAATATGTTTTCAATGTTCAATGTTCAATACCTAATTTCAAAGAGAAAGAAAGTCAAACCCTTCAAATTCAAACCCTAAAACCCAGATCCCAAAATCCACAAATCACACTCAATTTCATGAAAATCAAACAAGAAAAACAAAAAGATAGAATTTTGAGAAATGGGTATGAATAAGAATCAAAAGAACTTAATAGAAACCAAACCTCAATCAAAAAAAGCAATCAAAGAAGAAGAAGAAAGAAAAACCCTCTTGACTTTCTCTCTCTAGTTTCTCTCTCTAGTTTGGTGCAGCATAGTTAAAGCAAAGAGCCCCACAAGAAAGACACACCGGTATGTACTATGAATGATACCTTCTTCACTGTACGAATTTGTTCTCAAAATTTAAAATCCAAAGGAAAAAGAAGAAAGAAAAAAAGAAAGAGAAAAAGAAAAGGGAGAAAAATTTCAATTCAGAAAAAACAAACAAACAAACAAACCCAATTGTATTGTATACTACTACAACACTTTCTCTACAAAATGTTCTTCTTGATTAACAAGTTCTAGGGAGAAGAGACAGAGACATTGACTCTAACAAAAACCAAATGTGTTAGTGTTATTAAAATTGATTTGTGATTTTGTTTTCACATTTTTTAAGAATTTTTGTTTGTTTGTTAACTTGTTAATGTTTGTGGTGGTGGGACCCATGGAGGTGAGGTCATGACTTAAAGTCAAATAATAAGCTGGCTTGTAAAAAGCTGATTCATAGTTGTATATTGCTGCACAACTTGGCAAACCACCACAAAGTCCAACTTCCAAACTCCAAGAAAAACACTCCCAATACATGATTCAAATAAAATAAAATAAAACACAATACAAATTTCTTACAAAATTTTTTCCACTATGCGTATTTGGCTTATTAACCAACTAATCTACATTGCAGTCAGTTTTGTCAATAAAAGATTTCAACCCCAACGTTTTGCACAGTTATGGAAGTTTTTTTTGTCAAAATTAAAGTATCTACCGTCGAACGTAGTGATTATTGCCCTCTCTAAATTGAAAATCTCTAAAGGTGGGATAACTGGCCTAGAGATCTAAAGTTGTTTGTACACAAGACGATGATCGAACTCTTGACTCTTGCTACAATTACAGAAGTTGAATTGTAGCCCTTTTAAACAAATTTAACATTAATCATTACCGAACCAATACACTAATTTAAAATTATATTGAAATTTGGGTAATCAATATTTTTGTAAAATACTATAAAAAATGTTATTTTGAATGCTAAATTTAATTATTTTTGTATTATTAACTAATATATGAAGTACATTAATTAGCATGCTCTTTGTTTTAATTATAAGTCGTATAAAATATTGTTATCAAAGGAACTCTTAGTCAATGATTTTAAAGTTTTTATGCACAAATGACAATGTTATCAAATTAAAGTTATTTATTATTTCTTTTTTTTTTTTGACAAATTTATTTACTATTTCCTATGTCTCATAAAAACAGTTTTATATGAATTTTGTATTGTGTGTTCTTAAGAAAATAATTAGTTATGTTGGTTTTAATAATAAAATTAATAGTATTTTATGTGTCTCATAAAATGTCGCATCTGCAACAAACAAATGAACAAAAAAAATTGACACTTTATGTTTGAAGTTAATTTCCAATGCAACATTTATCACTTATTTTCCCAGATTTATGCTCAATATATTAAATGACAAATAAAATACACCAATAATTAAAATGGGTAATTGTGTAAAATTATTATTCTTTTTACTTATATACTATTATATTTTCTTATTTGTGTGAAATGTTTAAATGCAACGATTATTGTGAAATAGATGAAGTGTCATTTATAAAACATTTTTAATAAATGTAGTTAATGAAGTAATTAAGTGAATTAAAAATTTAAATGTATACTAAGAGAACAATTAATGTTGAATTGAAATTTTAGGACACATATTAGTGACACAACCTATTATTAATGTCCAACCTTCTAGCACTATATTAGAATTGGAACTATTCTTTTTGTGAAGGTTGTAAATTCTTTCTAAGGCATATGAAGAAAGGCCATTTGCTCGTGGATTTTGCCTTTGTTTTTGGCTCCAAGCCAAAGTTGTTGCTTTAAGTTTCAAATGCATTCAAAATACTTCATTCTAAGTTATAGTAAATATACTACTAGTATATTAAGAAAGAATCTATTATACCCCGCAGCCCCTAAAGATGAAACATAGAAAATTAAAGAACGAATCTCTGATCAAGACAGTTTGAAAGTTACTTGTACATTTATTTATTGTTGGAATCAATTTATTTAATTCATTTTCACCCTATTAAAAATGATACCACAATTTGAAAATGGCTTTTAAAATAGAGGAACAATTACATTCAAACAGATTGACAATAATCAACCACCGTAATCTTCAATCTACATATTTTTAGTTTGAGAGAAAACAATTGATGGATTTTTGTTAGATAATTATATTAATAAAATTGGCAGACTTCACAAGTGTAATTAGTAAAAGACTAGCACGAGTCTCTTGTAAATTTTATCAGGGCCAATATGGATGTGTAAGGTGAGTCATTATACACATAGTCTTACAAAACTGGGGTACACGGGTGAAAGTATTGATCAAATTTTTTTTTGCTCAAAGTAGGGATTAGGGGGCGAATCTACATTAAGGCATCATATTGTTGCTAAAGTTTATAACTCATTATCTTTTTTTAAATATATACTCAAAAAATTAACTTAGTTGATAGGAATATTATACATAATGTACAGGATCAAGGTTCAAATTCTATAAGCTTATTTATTCATTTTTAAAGAAGAAATTTTAGCCACCAAACTACCGATAAAAATAAATTGAAAGAAAAAATAATAAGTTAAACTATAAGCTCATGTTAAAAAATTATAAATTTTTTTTTCCATAATAAACGTATATGCTATAAATTATAAACCATAAATTCAAAAAAAAAAAATTTGGTCAGGTTATAAATTCAAAATTTTACATTAACAAAAAAGGGTTATAGAATCAATTTTGTCATCTACCTAATAACGCTTAGATAAAAATTATTTTTTATAGGCAATGTTAGTTGTTACTATATTAATACAATATTAGTTTTTCTCTGTTGCTAGAACTTTAACTTTGAACCTCCTTGCTCCTTAACCCTTGGCTCAACTATCTTAACCAGTTGAGCTACTCATCCTCCCACTTAGATAAAATTGTGTTATTATCTTCGTTAAATCAATGTCCTAAGTTCGAAAATTACTTGTTTGTTATGATATATGTGATGCCTAAGTTTAATTATAATTAATTTAGAATGTTAAAATTTTTTAAATAAAATTGATATTTGTTAGTTATAAAAAAAACTAACATTCCGTGCCGAGCTTACTCGAAAGTCCACTAGCCCGTATAGGGCCGGACTTTGGCTCTATTTTTCCTCCCCTTATTTCATATGAGTTTTAGCCCGGCCCGATGGTGCCTGCCTCCCCATGGCCCGAAACAAATTAAGTAACTCGTTTTGACAGCTCTAAGTTTACCACCTATTTGAATCCTACAAGATTTGAAAATAAATTTCTACAATTGTGCATAGATGATAACTGACGGTATGATTACTCCTAAAAGAAATATGGAGTGCTAACAACACTCTCTTGTGAACACTTTTCAATACTCACATTATAATTGATTGAAAATAAAGTGGATCACGTAAAACGATAATCTTTAATAGGCTATTATTTGAAGGACACAATTTAGGTTGAATTTGCTAAATTGAATTGAATAATGAGTTGATCGATACTAGTTAATAGAGTTAAATTAAATATTACAGTTTAAATTTAATTTTTAAGATGATAACAACAAAATGAATTGAATTGCATTGTTCAACAAAAAACTGAATCGCATGTGCCAACTAAATGCTCTTTTAACGATTTGCGGTTTGAATTAGTTCAATTTGTATTTTTAGTTTTGAAATTGATCATATTTGAATAGGATCTAATACTAAAAAAATTACAATGTGGTTTGAGTATAAAATGAGTGACATACCAAAATCCCTATTGAACTTTTAAAATTTGTCAAGTACTGCATTGAAATTTAGAAATAGACAAATAACCTATTAAATTTGTAAAAAATCTATCAAATTATTTTCTGTTGTGTTTAATCCGTCTATTTTGATGATATCAACGTTAATTGTTTCGTGATACTTGTGCGCCACATCAGATGAGGAAGGGGAAAGAGATCATGATACACATCCACAAGAGGTAATTGACTAAAATTTGTAAAATTAGAGAGTTAAATTTAACAATATTCTGGTCAATTAGCTTTCAGATTTTATAAATTTTAGTCAATTACTCCTCTCCCATGTGATGTGGTGCCATGTTGACAAGCATCACTAATTTAATGATCATGTCATCAAAATAGAAAAATGAACGAAGCAGGGACAATTTAATTGATGTTTAACAACTTCAGAAAGTTATTTGTCTATTCCTAAATTTCAATGGGGGGTATTTGACAATTTTAAAATTTCAAAGGATTTTAGACCATCTCCAATGGAGAACCCAATATTTGAGTACTTAAAGGGTCCCACCTATACACATCACTTAATTATAATTTTTTAATAATAGTACCTAATAAACACTCAATCTCTCCAACACAGCACCTCTCTAAGACCATATACAATGGTGTAATCTCTCAACACCCACTTTTTCCATTTTTTACACTCCACATCATCTCTCAACACACATTCAACTTTTACACTCTCCAATAGTTTTTTCATTCAACACTCTACCCTACCACTTTCCCTACCCCACCACTTTTTATTTCACATTCTTATTTAAATTTAAATTTTTGTTTTTATAATTAAATAAAATTATAATTATCGATTAAAATTAAATTAAAATAATAAACACTTAACAAAATTTATTTAAATAATTTTCTTTTATTTTCTTAACTTAAAATGCAATGCATCACACAAATCCACTATTAGAAGATTTTTGGGTGTTGAAATGATTATTAGGATTCATTTTGCTAAAAAAGAACACTTAAACTTCAAAATTAACACTAATAAACATTAATGATATGATTAAGGTAGTGAAAAATTCGATTTTTTTCTGTGTCCAAATCAAATGAACCAAGTCTCTATTTATAGAGGAAAAAAAATTACGAATTTTGGTAAAAAAATTAAAAAATTAAAAATTAATTTGCATTGAAATAATTGACTTCAAAGATATTAATCTAAAAAAAATCACGATAACCAACAGCGTGTGGACACGTGTCAATATATTTAATTCAGAATTTTCTCTCTCTGCTCCCGCCTGCTCTCACTCGCGCCTGTCGCGCGTAACGCGCACGCGCTGGATTTCAGCCATTCGTGATTCTCCGCGTGTCCCCCTCGTGTCAGATTAATTGGTGATTACTGGAGTCATCCTCTCTCTCACCTCAACACCCCATTGGAGACTTTTTTGTTGTTTAATGGATCATTCAACAGGCCATTAAATGACCATTGCACATGGTCTAAAAAGTTCTTAATGGATCCTGCAAATAACTCTATATCATTTATAAATTATTATTATATGTCATAAAGTATGTGAGAGAATAAAAATAATATATAAAAATGTGTGGGACCCAATAAGAACCAAGAAAGAGAAAATGCTTATTTAA
This sequence comes from Trifolium dubium, assembly GCA_951804385.1. Taxonomy (NCBI): domain Eukaryota; kingdom Viridiplantae; phylum Streptophyta; class Magnoliopsida; order Fabales; family Fabaceae; genus Trifolium; species Trifolium dubium. The sequence continues at coordinate 24,735,584 of OX638073.1, forward strand.
GAATAGGTACTTAAGGCCCTGTTTAGTTCGGGGTTTATGGAGGGGAGGGGAGGGGAGATTTTTAAATTTTATGTTTGGTTCAATTTTTTAACGAGGGGAGGGGAGGGAAGAAATAATTTACTTTCTTATCTTTAACCTTATAAAATTAAAATAAGGATTAATGGAGAAATTTAATGGATATATACAACCAAAAAATATATATAATGAGCAGAAAATTTATTTTTGTTGTTGACAAAAAAATAAATATCTAACTTTTTAATATTTCAACAAGGATAATTTAGAATTTTAATAAAAAAAATGAGGATAATTTTGTCAAACATAATTAATTATATTTTACCTCCCCTCCCCTTCCCTCCTTAAAAATCCCTCCCCTACCATTTTTTTATGTTCTCCAATGGAAATACCTATTAAATAATAAGAACCATGGTCTTAGTAGTTCACTCGGTAAAAAAGGATCAAACTAAAAAAAAATGCCACCTGGCATCTTTTGCGCTTAAACCCCTTTCCTCCTGAACTCAGCAAAGAAACCCCAGCCAACATACCATCCATTATGCATCTTCCTCTATTCCGTTTCCCCGCCGTCACCCACCGCAACTACCTTCTACTCCGCCACTACAAGGCGGCGAAGAAGCCACCACCGTTACCTACAGCAACCCCTCCAAAAGCTCCAAAGAAGCCTCAGAACTTCAGCTTCCACGACATAACATGGGAGGATCCTTACAGCTGGATGTCGAACCTCAACGACAAGGTAGCTATGCGGCATATGGATGTTTACATGGAGCAAGAAGAGAAATACACTGAAGCTGTAATGGCTGATTCTGAACGTGTTCTCAATAAGCTTCATTTTGAAATGGCTTCGCGAATTCCGTTTGAACTTTCCACTCCTCCTCTTCGTTGGGGACCTTGGTTTGTTCTTCTTATTCTTGTTGTTACTCAATCAGAAATCAGAAATGTTATTATATTCACAAATGTGGTTAATCATGGCCCTGTTTGGATAAACATCTTAATTTGTCGGATTTAGCATACACACTGGCGGAGCCAGAAAATTTATAAAGCCTGGGAAAAATATCAAACTAAAGTAAAAAATTTAGTATCTATTTCTATAACAAAAGATTAAAATAAATTGTTTTTGTTTAAGTTATAAGTGTTTGAATATGTAGTTGTGTTGTTGGAGTTTGTTTGAACTTTGAAGTCACACATTGCTTAGGTTCCCGGGCTATTGAGTGTATAAATATGTGAGCATTGCTTAGGTTTCCGGGCTGTTCAAGAAGAAATCAGAAATGTTATTATATTTCACAAATGTGGTTAATCATGGCCCTGTTTGGATAAACATCTTAATTTGTACTGTAGGATTTAGCATACGCGTTTATCATGATAAGTGCTTATGTATTAGTATCTATTGAGTCACATATTGCTTAGGTTCCCGGACTATTGAATGTATAAGTATGTGAGCATTGCTTAGGTTTCCGGGCTGTTTAGTGTATAAATATGTGAGGGCAAACTCATCCTACGACCCAACTTATCATTATATGTGCTTACGCGTTTATCATGATAAGTTCTTATGTATGAATTCATAAATCTTTTAATTTGATTTTAAAGTGGATTAGTTTTGCAATCCAGAAAGGGGTGGATAAGTTCAAATAAGTCAATCCAAATAGGCCCCGAGTGTTAGATTTGGTTAAAAGATACATCATTGTTGCAAGTTAATAACTATGTATTGAATTTTATTAACTACAAATTTAAACATGATTTACCTTGATTTTCAATAACATTACTATTATTATTCAACATTGTAGTCTTGAGTTTTGTTGTGAGACTTGTTAGCTTTTGTTCGATTTGTGATTTTGGTTTTTGTGTTTTGTTAGGTTGTATTATCGTCGTGTTGAAGAAGGAAAACCTTACCCTGTACTATGCAGAAGATTAGCTAGCTTGAACGACGATTTCATATCCCATAAATATCCTCCTGCAGGTTTTGATTTTACAACAGGGAAGACAATTGAGCAGAAGCTGGTTGATTATAATCAAGAGGCAGAGAGATTTGGAGGTAATGCATTTTAATGTAATGTGCAATTCTCACTTTATTTCGTTTAGATGGAGTTGTTGCGGGAACGCTGAAAGTTGTTTCATTTGAAAATTCTATAGGTTATTCTTATGAGGAACTTTCTGAGGTTTCGCCAAATCATCAGTTTCTTGCATATACTATGTATGATAAAGACAATGGCTACTTCAAGTTATCTGTGAGAAATTTGAATTCGGGTTCCTTGTGCAGTAAGCCTCAAGCAGATCGAGTTTCAAATTTGGCGTGGGCTAAAGATGGCCAGGCATTGCTTTATGTTGTAACAGATCAGAACATGAGGCCATATCGGTGAGTTGAAGAAATTAGAGTTACCATTCCATTGTTCTGATATCTTTATGATGAAATGGAAAAGAGTATCATTCCATCTGTTATTCCCAAATTGAAAGGGGAATTGCGGGGTATTACTCCATTTCATTTTAATCTAGAGTTCCTTTTAGTTAATTATTTTTTTAATGATTATTAGCGTTTGAATCCAGGTAAATTTTCCTGATCTCATCCTACCACATGTTGCTGCAGGATCTATTACAGTCTTATTGGATCAACCGATGAAGATGTTTTGCTTTTGGAAGAATCAGATGAAAATGTTTACATTAGTATAAGGCACACAAAAGACTTTAAATTTGTTACCGTGAATACATTATCCCCCACCTCATCTAAGGTAAAAGATGTATATTGTAAAACTCCATCAAATTAAGATCCTTCATACATTGTACAATAATTGTAACCATTTTTTAGGTCTTTCTAATTAATGCAGCCGATCCATTGTCTTGCTTGAAACTTGTTTGGGAGTGTGATTCTATAGCTCACTGCGTAGTTGAACATCACCGAGGCTATCTTTATTTATTTACAGATGCTCCCAAAGGTGGACAACCAGTTGATGATCATTATCTTCTTTGTAGTCCAGTGGAAACTCATTCAAATCCAAGAAAATGGGAGGTAGTTTGGAACACCGCTTTTTCTATTGTTTTTTGTTTCAATTTTATTACTCTTTTGCATTAAATGTATAACATATGTTTACTTGTGATAGTGAGATATATGTTGTTATTACAATTACTTGCATTTAGGTTTTTCCGGTTTACTTTCTTGTGACAGTCTTTACCTTACATGTTATATTATACCTCATAAACTGCAGGAGATAATTGTCGATGACCCAAATTTGGTTATTGAAGATGTTGATTTTAGTGATAAATACTTGGCACTCATTGTGAGGGAAAATCGAAATTTTCAACTTTGTTCAGTTGGACTGCCATTGCCCTTGGGGAAGGTAATCAAAGAGAATTTGCTATAACGTTCTCATAGAAGCAAGTTCAAGATGTAATTGTGATTTATCATATAATTGAAACATTGCTTAGTCCACCTTATGCTTGCAACAGGGGCCAGTTAAATTGAGGAAGCTTGACCTTCAGTACTTGTCTCTTCCAAAACATGTCTGTCAAATTTCACCTGGGCCAAATTATGACTTTTTCTCATCAGTCATGCGCTTTATAATATCATCTCCTGTGGTATGTGAATGATTATGAGATGCTTACTTTCAAATACTGGTCTTGAGATTTCATTTTTTGTTCAGTCTCAATGTGGATGAAATATCCCATCGTCAAATCTCAGTATGGTCACCAGAATTTTATTGCAGATGCCTGATGCTGTAGTTGATTATGACCTAGCAACCTGTAGGTGGAACATCATTCAACAGCAAAATATGCTTCATGACAGAACACGGATATTATATGGTACAAATTCTGCCAGTGTAAGCGTGGAAACCTCAAATGCAAAATATTCATGTTCTGTGAATGCCAATTTGGAAGATGACCACTTATGGAATGACCTGTCTGAGTTTTATGCCTGTGAACAATATTTTGTACCTTCATTTGATGGGGTTCCGATTCCATTGACTATTGTTTTTGCACGTGACAATAAGCTAAAAGATGAAAAGCCTGGACTACTGCATGGGCATGGAGCTTATGGTGAGTTACTCGACAAACGGTGGCGCAGTGAATTTAAAAGCCTCCTGGACCGTGGTTGGGTAGTAGCCTATGCTGATGTTAGGTAGGCTTCACTGTATTTGGTGACCATGGTTTGAATGCATATTATTTCATTGCTGCAAACGTTCCAAATAAATTTATATTTTTCTAAAGTCTGATCTCTTATCTAAGATAGTTTGGGACTTTGGGTGTCCTTTTTCACAGAGGGGGAGGTGGTTATGGCAAGAAATGGCATCATGACGGGAGACGAACAAAGAAACATAATTCAATCAATGACTATATCTCTTGTGCCAAGTTTCTTATAGAAAAAGATATTGTGAATGAAAACAAATTGGCTGCTTGGGGATATAGTGCTGGAGGGCTTTTGGTTGCTGCAGCTATTAATCGTTGTCCAGATTTATTTCGTGCTGCAGTCTTAAAGGTTTCCCAGACTGTGCACATGCTTTTAAGATTGCATTTCTCAGGCTCTGTTTAAATGTGTTTATTTACTCAGATAATCAGATTTCCTTCTTTTGTTTGGTTTTCGATGCAGGTTCCATTTTTAGATCCAACAAACACTCTTTTGTATCCCATCTTACCACTTGTAGCTGATGATTTTGAAGAGTTTGGCTACCCAGGGGACCTCGATGATTTTCTTGCAATTCAAAAATATTCTCCATATGACAACATTCAAAAGGATGTTCTTTATCCAGCTGTATTAGTACAATCATCTTTCAATACACGGTAAGTTTTAGAGGTTTTGCGGTTTGCACTTCTTCCTGGTAAGTGGCAACCAAGTGTGTCTAGTTTTGTTTTGAGATAAATGGCCGTAGAATTTGCAAGAGTTGTGTATGAACTGTTCTCCTTTTCAAATTTCAAATATGCGATGAGAACCTTTTGCCATTTTTGGCCTTTTTAAATGTGCGATAACAAGTTCTTACCATTTTAAGTTTTAGATTATCTGAAAAACAATATTTTGAGATTGAATTTAGGCATTTTCCTAAATTAGATTCCTCTGTAAACCTTTGATTTTATACCATGTAGACTAGATTCTTGAGCCTCTTTACATGCCAACAATACATGCACCATAAAGAAAAGGGAAAATTAGGGGTAGGAAGTGGAATAGATAGGTTGCATGTGTGTGGATTAAGTTAAAATCACATTTCCACTCCTCCCTTCTGTTATCATATCATATCCCTCATCCAAGTATATCCAATGCTGCGCTGCCTATTGCCGGTCAAAGATTGTTATCTGCACATTAGTTGTCTTTATGTGATTAAGGAAACATTAGTTGTCTTTATTTTTGACTTTTTTGCTCTGTGACTCAGATTTGGTGTGTGGGAAGCAGCAAAATGGGTATCACGAGTTCGCGATCTTACGATTTATGACCCAAAACGGCCAATATTGCTGAATTTGACCACAGATATAGTCGAGGAAAACCGTTATTTGCAGTCCAAAGAGTCGGCTTTAGAGGTTGCGTTTCTCATCAAGACAGTTGAATCCTAGACACGTGAACTTATCATTTGCATAACCTGAATGTAGCCGGAATTTGTGAGATGTCTCCTATCGCAATCTGATGTAAAGATTGAGATTATACATCAGGATGAACCAAGACCAAATCAAGTACTGCGAATAGATGATCTACCCTAAATGAGTGCCGTGCTAAGTCAACCAACAAAATCGGCACAAATTACCTTTGCTACTTATCATGCACGGATCAGATCTTGATTGCTTGGTTGTATAAAAATGCTTGAGGTTTATAATATGTAAATTTCACTGCCTTGTGGATTAATCAAAGACACAATGCAAATTTGCTCTTAATGATCTTTTGCAGATTATGAGTCCTTTAGTATGAATATGATATGATAGTTATTTATTCCTACGTTGGATGAACATGATCTATCTCCATATCATAGATTTGATTTCATAATAAAATCTTACAGCCCAAATTGTAATATCATATCATAGTATACATTATTATCTTAATAAAATAGACCACTTTTCAAGTGAGACCTCACAAATGCACTAGAATCATGTCATAAATAAATCATCATTCAATGGCAATTTTCCACACATAGCAAATGTACAATTTATTATAACGACAAAAGTGAGACAGAGACTTAGATAACAAAGCCAATAATGGGGAGTGGCCCCTCATGAGTCTGTTAGCAACAAAACACCAACAAACAAAAGCAACTGTCTGTATGTATGTAAGTATTTCTTTCTCTCCATATCTACTTTCCTTTTATCATTAAAGAAAGTATTTCTCTTTCATCCATTTTTGCCACACAAATCCTAATACTACCTTCCTTTTCATCACGAGTTGGCGTTTAAGTACATGTCCAATACACACCAATCCAACATTTTGTTTCTTTTCAATAGCAAAGTAGAACTTAGTGATTTGTCAACTGCTGGTTGGAAAAACAGCATTATTAAAATCCCACCCAACAGTTCCTTTTCTGAAACACAACTTAGTGGATTATGCCAAACAATGATTGTTACCCTTTATAAGAAAAAAAATAATCTTTCATTTTAAATAAAATACTTATCCTTGGTTGAGGTGCCAATTTAGGATCACACTGGTCTATACTCTATACCCTTCCCTTCCAATTATTTCTAGATTATTGATAATAATCTATTCTATTTATTTAACTGAGTTACTTAAAATGGTGCAATTGACTTGTATCTAATCTACTTAGATATCAACAAGAATGACAACTAAAACAAGGTCAACTTCACAAATTATACGTGCATGATTGGTATTACGGTAGGTGTGCCAGAATCGCAGTGACCATGATTTTCCAGAAGCTACAACTTGTAATTTCTGTAAAATCACGGTGATTCTGGCACATCCACCATGATACCGAACATAGGCCAAGTTTCACTAATATTTATGAACACCTAATCCACAAAGAAAGCACCCACTGAATAGTATCATAAACTATAGCATGAAAATGAACACTAACTTTTTACAAAAGTTGGTAATCCTTTTGTATGCAACAGAGGCAAAGTCTTTACCAGTAGAAAATCTACCTGGTTCAATCTTTGCTTCAATACATCATGGTATTCCAATATGTTACAACTCTATAGGCAGCTCAAAAGAAATAATAAAGAGGAATATAATAATTTTAAGCAACAAGAAATATAAATTAATTAACAAATCCATCCGCTAGTCTTGTTTGTCTGGCTTTGATGCAGAGATAAGTATATCTGTTTATCTTGCAGCATACAAATTATCACCAATCCATTGGTCCTGCAGTTCTTGGCCACAGCTCCTTTTAGCCGCATCTCATAAATAACCTTTCACCTTCAGTTTCCAAAATTGTATAAAATTGCCGGTAACTTTTCCATATCATGTCTCAGAGCCTTCTTGAACAGTAGGAAGACCACCTTCTCTAATAATTGCCGGGTTAAGAAACTTGGCCACAAATGCCCACAATTTATATACATCCTCAAAATTAGACAGAAATCCCAGTGAAGCAGTAACAACTTCAAGTCTTACAAAGCTACCTTTTCCATCGCGCCGACCGTTGTCCATAGGCTTGCATAGAGTTGTGTCTTCAAGATTCAAAGCTCCACGCTGCTGTCTTGAGCTATCATAAATCTGTATATGACTAAGAATACCAATGCCGAGAGAGATTCCTTCTTTTTCAGCCAGCTTTTGAACAATCTCAGGATTGATTAGCCCCCTACTTCTGTCCCTGAGATTAAAAGCTACAGCTGCACCTCTTTCATATTTTATTTTTGGGCCATAGATGCAAACGAGGTTTACTTTTTCATCCCCATCAGAAACAGGTAACTTCAGTTGCAGTAGTGAGGTGACAAGCCAGTTGATCAAAAACCGAAGTCTAAGAGTAGTTTTATTGAGACCAAGCATATCAACATGATCAATATTTCGACATATAATCTCAGGTTCCCTCCTGCCCCATTCCTGTCCATCACCATAATCTCCATCACTACTGACCTCTTCATCATCTAAGCTAGTTGCAGATATGTCCCCCGTCTCTAAAGTGTCTCTTAGTGGCTCTTTACGATTATCTTCCATGCTAAACGACACTCTTCTTCCTCTGCTATTGTGTTCATCATCTTCCAGACCAAACAACCTACCACCACCATATCGATTCCCTTCTCTCCGACCCAACAACCTAAATTCACCTTCAGTTTCCCTTCTTATGGCACTCTCTTTAATTTCAGAAGCAGAACCGTTTTCCAAGCTTTGATGCCCAGCAAGAGAAGCTGAACTATTGAGCCAAGACCTTCCCAGAGATCCATTCTGAACTGCTTCACTGGTTCCAGGTTCTTCCATTATCTCACTGACATGCGGACGATCTGGACCATTTCCATTTATGCGATTATGGTTAAGTTCCTCAACTGGCTCTTCTTCAGGGACCTCTTTGACACGGTCTAATTCCTGCGACATTAGGACAGCAGCATCAAATGACAGCACATGCTGTTCGTCGTGAGAACCTAAGTTTACCTCTCTGTCATCATACATAGGACTGCCATACATCTTGGAAGATGGTTTTGGGGAAAGTTTCTTCTGGTTCTTCCTCCCACTGAACCAGAATGGTGGCAGGGGAGAAGCTATCTTCTGTTTATTTGATTGACCTGTGTTATCCGACCCCACTGGACTCTGACCCAAATCAATCCAAAATGAGTTGTCAGACGACTCATCCTCACTGAAGACAGGGCTCTTTATCACATCCCCAACAGATATACTCTCAGTTTCTTCGAATATAGTGCTAGTTCCATCTCTTTCAGAGCTGTCGTGATCCATTTCAGTCTCAAATACATCTCTAACTTGTGCAGATGTGTACGCACCAGAGAAAGCAGGCAACTGTGATCCCTGGCGAGGTTCAAAAGTCTTGTCACTAATCCCGTTGAATTCATCGTCTTCAGTCCCAGCCAATCTGTCCAGACCATCTACAGAGTCACTCAAATACACTGGAAACTCAGGGGTAATCTTCACCATTCCTGATCCGGTGCTCCCAGACTGATTTTGAAGGCTTGCCATCACTGATTTCTTGATCAAAAGACAACCAAAGCCGGTGGGATCATATCCAAATACCCTGTAGAATGATGTAATTATAAAATCTGGCCTGAAAAGGGACAAGCCAAGTGAATCCATGTCCTTAGGGCCCAATGACCCAGCATCAAGCAAGACATGCCAGTTGTTCTGTTGTGCCAAGGCCATCCACTGATACGAATACTTGGCCCCAGTTACTCTAGACTGAACTGGGAACACAAAAAGACCGGTAGCTGAATCCTTCTTCCTTTTCTTCTTATTGGAAATCTGTTTTCTCAAATCAGTTGAGCAGAGTTTGAGAGTTGGCCATTTAAACCATGCACTGTGAACTTTAGCACCTTTATTCCTAGCACACTGAGCCATCCAATTAACAGATTGGCTGTCATGGTCAAACATTGTTAACAGTTTTTTGTTGGTTTGGAAAGGATATGATTCAGCCAACAATTTAAAAGCAGATCCTCTACTAACAGTAAAAACAAGGCCATATTCACTCTCAGGGATATTCAGATAATCCATAATTCTAGCCTTTATATCATACTCAACGGTTCCTTTCTCGGCACCACCATAAAGTGCATGGTTACTCAAATTTGCAGTTATTTCAGACAAGCTAAATGTACAAGATTCCCAATAATGAAGTGTTTGAACAAAAGAGAACAGCCCAAATCCACAGTAATCAAGGCATACCTTGGGTGGCAAATGAGAATATTCATCAGACCTCAACTGATCAACTTTCTCTGAGGACACATACTTGGGATACATAGTCAGGAACATAGAAAATGCTTCTTCAAGGCTGAGAATTTCTTCCTCAGACTCAAATATCCGCTCAGCTGCAAGAGCTGTGGCGCGAAGAAACTCCCTCTGCGCGTGCAGCCTCGCCAGCGATCTAGATCTCCCAAGGCTCTCATCCTGGTTCCCAGCAGTGTCAGGTTCCATGTCCTGCGATTTGGGGAGTGATCCATCTTCTGAAGCTTCTTCAAGAGCTTCCCTCAGCTTATTTTCTTGCAGCTTCCGGAGCATAGACGGATTTCTTTTAATGTCAGCCGCCGATTCAGCTCTGCTCCTACCCTTCTTGTCCATGATCAGAGAAGCACAATGAGAAATCGGCTTCCATAGCGAAAGATGCATTGTAGCTCCTTCCTCCTAACTCACACAAAACAATCTGCAACAAATTGAACTTCAATTCCTTCACTGAGACATTTCATCAAACACAACCTGGACAGTTTGGCACATCAATCTGCAACAAATTGAGCTTCACTGTGAGAAATTTTCTCAACAACCCAATTCACAAATTGAGCTTAAAACCCACATCTCATGATTTTTTCAACAACCCAATTCACAAAATGAGAAATTTTTTAGAATGAAAAAAAAAAACTCACCTCACCACCATTTTCAGTACTCAATTTCTCAGAAAGTCAAACATGTGAAACCCTAGAAGTCAAATCCCAAAAATTGAAAAACAAAAATCAAAATTGGGGAAATGGGTTTGAAGAAGAATCAATGAAAACCCAAAATTTCAATCCTTTTGACTTTCTCTCTCTTATTTCTCTCTCTAGTTCGTTGCAGTTTCATAGTTAAAGCAACATAGAATTCTCGTTTACTATGAGAGATGTAATAAAGTGTAAAACCAACACACTGATACTGTCCCATTTTCAATTTCATTTTATATATCTTTTTTATTATGATATCCTTCATGTATTTGAAAAGACTATCTTGTAGGATAGATTAAGTGGTAAGAGTTGTGAGACATATAAGTTGGATAAAGAAGTAATTTATATATATTTTTTATAAAATAAAATTGCAGAGACTAAAAAGGTCGCAATTAAGAATAAATTAAAATTTAAAAGAAAAGAAAAAAGAAAAAGAAAACAAAGGAGAGAAAAGGAAAAGAATAAAATTTTCAATTATGAATAATCTATTTTATCTATGGAAAAACTCAATGGAGAAGGGACATTGACCCTCTCATAAAAACCAAATTAGTTAGTGTTATTAAAATGAATTTATAATTTGGGTATTTATTTTAAGAATTTTAGTTTGATTGAGTATGTTTTGAGTGGGCCCACGAGGTGAAGTCATAAGTAAAAGTCAAATAATAATAAGCTGGCTTGTAAAAGCTGTTATTGATGCAACAACTTGCCAACCACAAAGTCCAACTTCCAAAGTCCAAACTACCTCATACTGCTCAGTGCTTTCATCGTTAATCTAATTACCTTATCCTCAAATTTCATTACTACCTTACTTTAATAAGTTCTTAGTTCATGTTTGGTACTAGTATTATAGTAGGTGTCAAAGTCACAATGATCTGCGGTCATTTTGTGAAAATCATAAGTTGTAATTTCTATAAAAATGAAAATTATAAGTTGTAATTTTTATAAAAATATAGTGAATTCTTTTGATTTTGACATGTTCACTGTAATATTAAATATAGGTAAAATTGTTGAGTTTAAGTTAGTACCAAAAAAAAAAAATTGTTGAGTTTAAGTGATTAATTAATTTTATCGAATGACGTATTTAAAAAAAATTCAAATTCAATTGTTAGGTCAAACAATTTTTTAGTCAAATTTTATTTAGCTCAATAACAAATTCTAGATTTTTAAAATCCCTTTCTTCAAGAAGTGTTAAAACCAAAAATAATCTCTCTGTTTAAAATGAATGACTTATTGAATAAATAATTTTATTTTAACATGTGCAACATTGCACATGTTAGACAAAATTCTTTATAAAATAAAATTGTCTAAAAATGAATGATACTTTCTATTTTTACGAATGTTTCTTTTTTAAAGGTTAATTATATTTTTAGTTCCTATTAATATGTATGTAATTTTTCCTTAAATCTTCATACAATATGAAAAATACTTGACAGAATTCATTTTAATAATTAAAGTGACATTTTAATAATTAAAGGAACCAGTGCATTTTCATTAAAAAGTAAATAAAAATAGTTAAAAAGAGGAACAAGTCCATTCAACCACCTGTCCAAATATAAACAACTGTGATCTTCAAACTATATATTTAAAGGAAATGAAGAAATGTACCCAAAAAAAAAGGAAATGAAGAAATTATTTATGTTATATATTAAATTAGCAAACCTTAGTGTGAGTCAGCATCTTGTGCTTTGAGGCATTTGTTTATTGTAAGCCATTTCAATAATTTAATTTTTTTTTTTAATTCAATTTTGGATGTGACAAACGATATGTAACCCACAAAACAAAAAAAAATTATCAAGTGGATTGTAATTTTGCTCTATTATATTTTCTTTACAGAACTATATTGATATTTTTCAATGTATTGCTTCAACTTGTCAACGGAGGATAGATCAAAACGAAGAAAAATATTACAAAATTTTAAGGATATACGTATATGATGTGCATATGCTTAGTTTACAAATCAATGTCAATAAGAGATGGTGTCTTTTTTATTTCTTCTTTCCCACAATTTGTGGTAGTATCTTGTTAATTAATATACTTGTATTATTTTTATTTTATGTTTGATTGACAAATTTTAGTGCATTAAATTAGTATAAAAAATATATTTAGTGCATTAATTAATACTAGTACGTAAAAGTTTTTTTTGTTCATAGATGAAGTGGTTATCGATTCACTAAAATTAAATTTGCAGGCAATTTTGAAATCATGGATTTGAACCCGAGTCATGATATCCAATCTAACAATTTCGATATTTTATTAGTTGACTAGCACTTCAAGATTAATATTAGACAAAGTTATGAATGAATAAAAACGACGTCATCTCTTATTGATATTGATTTGTAAACTTATTGTTTAAATATAATTTGCTCATGAGGACACTAAAGTAGGTTTTCGTATCAATATATAATATATAAGTAGAAATACGATTCTCATAAAAATTACAAAAAATTATTTCCCCGTAAAAATAGATAAAATTAAGTATATGTCTCCGCAAAAATTACCAAGAAAATAAGTCTTTGTAGTATAAATGTATGAGTATATGTTGAAATTAAAAAATATTAAGTACATGTAGAAATTAAAAAAAAATTACGTACCCGTTGCAAAATCACACACAAAATTAACTTTATAAAAAAAATAAAGAAATTGACTCTCATATATTAATATATGAGTAGAAATATATATAAATATCTGTTGAAATAAAAAATGATTATTGAAATAGAAATATACCTGTGTAACAAAAAAAGCATAGTAAAAATTACCAAAAAAAATAAATTTTTTATTAATATACGAATAAAAATATATTTCATAATGTGTTCTCACCGTGTATTATGTAAAAAGATGAAAAGACCTAAAATATCATGAATATAAATATAAGTACCCATGACCTAAAATATTATATATGAATGAAAATATAAGGATCCGTGACTTAAATTATTATTATTATTTGAGTTTAGAATATAAAAATAATATCAAATTAAGTTTTTATATGAACAGACATCAAATACTCCTACACACTGCATACGTGTCAAAAAATAAGAAAGGGGCATTTTGGACATTTCCATAACATATTATTTTCTTATAAAGTATTATTATTTAAGTTTAAAATGTAAAAATAATATAAAATTAAGTTTTTATGTGAAAAGAAAAATATTCCTGCATTGCATACGTGTCAAAAAATGAGATAGAGGCATTTTGAACATTTCCATAGCTAGTTACTTCCCAAAATACGTACAAAATAAGAAACATCTGGAACTATTTTCTACTCTCATTGTATTTCTTTTCTTCCTCTCCCCTATTGATTTTGTCCCAAAAGAAGAGGAGAGAAATGGTTGTCGTAAAAGTTGTCCTCTAAATTGGTGGTGCAAATATCGTTACTTATTTTAATTCTCGAAAATTTAATAGGAAATGTCATACATTCTGAAGTTCTGTTTGACAATGCTAAATTTTAAGTTTATGGTTTATATCATCATTATGAGAAGAGAAAAAAAGACATGTTTAATAAATTTTTCTAATTATATCATATAAATTCAATCAATTAGTTAACAGTTATAAAATATTCAGATATAAGCTAATTAATAAGCTCTAAGTTTTTCGACTATAAACTAGTTTATAAATGATGATATAAACCATAATCTCAAAATTAGGTAGGTGCAGACTTGCTTCTCAACATATTAAATGTATCTACCATATCTTATATTTTGAGATCTATTTACGAAACAATGTGGTTTTTTATTTGTAGACTAAATAGCAATGGCCACCAAAAGCTCACATACATAACTATAAAATGTCAGATTTAAAATTAAATTCAGGTGAAGATTGATGTTCGATTTAATAATATAGATATTTGTCAATTGAATTAAGTGTCATCTATTACATCATTTTTATTCAAAAAATAATTGATATCATTGGGTGAGGGCAGCTCTGCTCAACTTAGATGCATAATGGGATAAGGATCATGGTATCATTACAAGTCAACAAGTTTTTCGAGGGTTATATAAAATTGCCTTGGTCAAAACCACAAGGGTAAAAAGAACTATAATATATTCCATCCGTCTTTTAATATAAGACTTTTTTTATTAAATTTTACTATTCATTTAATATGTTTTGACCGTATATTTTTAATAATATACAGATGTAAATATTAGCTTATAGGATCTTGTTTGATTTGTTTTGATGAGTATTTTAAAAATATCAAATTTTTATAATTTTTACTGTTTGATAATTAAATATATTAGCGATCAAAATTGTACATTGGTGTACGTGCTGTGGTCAAAAAGTGTCTTATAATTAGGGACGGAAGGAGTAGTATATATTGAAGCCCAATTCAAAGAGTTCGTTATTATGCATGCATCATCATCAGCCTTTGATGGAAACAAGAATCTCTTCTTTTATGAAATGGTTAGAAATAGATTGAACCAATTTAAAGCAATATATAAAGACTCAAATTATCCTCACCTTTAATTTGAAGCATATACTAGTATACAACCACTCTATATCCGACAACCAACCCCACCATTGAAAAATGAAAAAGAAAATAGAAACATTTTTGCATGTCTTCGAGGCTTCAAATGAATATAGATGTCTATACTCTATAGAAAAGGAGTTTGGTTTAATGGGTGTGTGATGGGGCCTCACTTTTCTTGCATTTGTGTGGTCTCCACGTACACTAATTAAGGTATAATCAAGTGCTTTAGATTAGATACCAATTATAAACTTTATTTTTATTCAAAGAGGGATTAGACTCTTTAGAGGAACTTAATTTGTTGACAAATAAAAATAATGAGTGAAGAGAGTTTACTTTATAGTGATGGCACGGGTACTGAGAGTATCGGTACCGGGTACCGGTAAGCACCCAGTACTCAATGGGTACGCACCGACGCTGCACCTATTTTTTTTTCTTTTTTTTTTGGTCTAGATACTCGCCGGGTACTTACCGGATACTCGAACAGCTCTTAAAATTTTATTTTTCTTTTGTTTTTATATTTTTCTGAAAAATATTTTGTCCAAAAAAATCTTTTATTTGCTTATAAAAAAATTATTAACCTAGAATTGCAAGAAAACTGTAAAAAGATGAAGAATTGTAATGAAGGAGCAACGAGAATGTGGGATATTGATGAAAATGAATTGGATATATTTGATGGAGCTGATATTCTTAAGTTGCTAATCTTTCTCTCGATGAATCTGAACTAGAGGCCGTTTTTTTAAATGATGATGAAGAGAGAAATATTGACATTCGGTTTTTACTCAATGAATAATGACATTTTTAAAATGTTTTTTTTTGTTATTGATTATAATTTGACTCTTTTTGAGTAAATTGTTTTTTAATTTGATATAATTTTATTTGATGTTTTTGAACAATTTTAATTGCTTTTTAAAGTGTGTTATTTTTTATGTTTAATTATTATGTGTTTTAGTAGTATATTTTTATTATTTTATTTATATAATTATAAATAAATAAAAATATACCAACGTACCCGTACCATAGTTTTTAAAAAAATACCGTACCACATATCCGTACCATGACAAGATAAAGTGTTTATGATAAGACTTTTCATTTTCATGTTTGTGTTTTCTTATCCCCATACTCTTTCATTTTTTGACCCATGTTCAACATTCAATGATCTCCAAATGGCTACAAACAATGTTCTTGATTGATGGATACTTTTCATCACTTAATATCTTTCCTTTATGGATAAATATGAGTAACATTAACCATTAATAAATTATTTTATTTTATAAAATAGGAGTAAACTATTAATTCATTAGTAACTAGCATAATGAGTTGCACTCCTATGGTATATATAATTCTAAAAAAAAGTTATATTTAAAATACATAATTAACTTCAAGTAAGGATCTTAGTGCTAGTTATCAAGGTTCTGTCTTTCGTGATTCTTAGAAAGAGTCAGATGCTAGTGATTTAATATTTTCAAAGTTGAATAAAAGTAATGGTTGAAGAACTTTGTCTTGCATATATCTGTTCTTAAGGATATACATATGTTAACATGACTCTTTTGCAGGGGCGGACCTGCTTAAGGCTAGGTGTGGTTATAGCCACACCAGTTTAGCCAAAAAAAATTTGAAAAAAAAAGAGAGAATATTTTTATAAATAATTTTAAGTCATTCTATATACATATTCATACAGATACTAATGTAAATATTAGTTTAAAGTTTATTATTGATGACGGTAAGTATTCGGTACATATATTAATTTAAATATTTGTACAAATATTAGTGCGTAGTTTATGATTGATGATTACAAATCATTCGCTATACATAAAATATTATTTTAAGATATATAGTATAATTTTATAATAATAATTATTAATTTTATTTGTCAAAAAATGGTAGATAACTAATCGAATTTGTTGTATTTTTTTGGATATACATGTTATACTTTTTTTTTGAATAGCCTATACATGTTATACTAATAATAATCTTATATATTGTTTATAGTTTAACGAAATTATCAGAATAATTTTTTTTTAATAGCCGCTAAAATTTTTAGCCCCACTGAAAATGTATGTCCAGGCCCGTCCCTGCTCTTTTGAAAATAGATTAACATATTTCAAAACTATATTTTTTTTAAAAAAATTAAAAAAATATATATTTATAAAATCTTAAGAAAGTAATTTGGTGGCATAAAGTTTGAAATTATTTTGGCCAATAAAATTTCATCATTTTAACCAAAAAAACTTGTGAATTTTTATAATCTAATATGTTTTTTTTTTAATAATGTCGAGTGGTGTGGTGTGGTCTAGTCCTAGTCCTAGGTCCTAACTTTAATTAGCCAAATCCTTAAATAAATACTACAATGTCCCCCTATATTGATGGGATAATGAAGTTTGAAAGAAAGAAATTGGGTCCAATATCAAGAGGGTTCAGGAAAGTAAGAAACTGGCCTTTGTAGCTTTCTTTTTGGTTCTACACGTTTGTCTCCATTTGAATGAAATTTCTTGTTCTTTATTAGGCTCCACGTTACTCTTAGGCCTTATTCAATTTTGTTCTTCAAAATGTTTTGGAACATAAATTCAGAAATAACTTTGAAAGATAATTTCTAAAATGATTTTAGAAGATAACTTTCTAATTGGACCAAAAAGAAAAAAGATAATTAACTTCCTAGTTGAGTGAATTTATGTCAAGAACAAAATTTGTTATGTCAAGAATAAAGTTCAATTGTGTTCTCTCAACTAGGGTTAGCGACCACACTTTTCTTTCAACTTTTCTCTCTTTTCATTCTTTCATTACAAGGGTGATTTTTGACCATTTTTGGTCTGAAATCTCCCTTCAACACTGTTATTTTCTCCCATTTTGTTTAAATAAGTAGTTATCTACAAAAGTTTGGTTTTTTGATTTTTAAGTTTTCGCCGTCGTAGTGCGACGTTGTGTTTGTTCGTCGTCTTGTGCGGCGTTGCGTTTGTTCATCAACTTGTGCGGTGTTTGTTGGTTTTCTTCTTTGTTCGGTGTTCGTTGATTCAACTTTGCATATTTACATCAACTCATACAGATCTGACGAAGACTTGGACATCAATTCTACAAATCTGGGAGTATGAACATTCCAGTTACTTTTATGTTGTCATATTTGTAGGTACTTTCATTATGCCATTGTATGCTATTAACCTAGATGCTCCGAGATTGTTTACAGATTCACCTTTTTCATTTTCAGTTTTTAGCAATTATGAATTTGTAATGATCTATGTATTTGTTAATTTGAATGAATGAATTTCTTTTTTAGTCAAAAAAAAATTGCTATGTCATTTGTGTTTTTTAAGATATGTTTTGGATGGTTTATATTTTAGAGTTAAATATATTTTTAGTTTTTATAACATTATAAAATTTTATTTTTAGCCCATCTAAAAAAAGTGACATTTTTTGATCCATGCAATTTTAGTCATGTTTTTCAAAATTGTAAAAATTGTTTAATCATCCTTAATCTTTTAATTTTTTAAGTTTTATTTTTCATACATGTTTAGAATACTATAAAAAGTTTTTCAACAAAAATTTAGAATTTTTTAAAATGAAAATAATTAAATATGAATTTTTAAAATTTTAGAAGTTAGGAATAAAAGTAACAAAAATCTTGACTTAGAAATCAAAATTTTGAGTTCATTATTTTTCGAGGAACTTTTTATAATATTTTAAACATGTCTAAAAAAATCATTAAGAATACACATTGGTTTAACATACATTCACTCATTCTAAAAATTATTTTATAAAACCATTTCAAAAGTTATTTTTCAAAATGTCCTGAGTGGCAAAACTGAATTCTTAGAGGACCTAAAAGTCGTTCCTGTAGGGATAGCTAAAGTGGTTTAAGCTGAGAGATATATAAATTGAGTAGAGGAGATTTTAGAATCAATTTCTAATAGAAACAGTTTATCTTTCTGATATACTAAAAAAAAAGACCTATAAACAATGTGAAGAGGCTAAAGAGCAAAATTCATTTACTAGTCCTTGTAGACCACCATCATTATTGGGCCTTTCAGTTTCATATTGGATCCCTGATGTTTTGTCAATAACTTTTCCATAAACCGTAAAAAAAAAAGTGTTCCAAAAATATTATGTAGTGAATGATTAAATTAATCATCTAAATTTCAGTGGTGTTGATTTGTGTCTTTGGAGTGTCATCCTCATAATGTTTCAAGTTCGATTTTCACTGGTGCCAATTTTAGTTGACTAGTTCATACAGAACAAAGATTTTTGACTCTAAATGAGGTCCTTGCAAGTGGATAGTGAAATTGATCCACTCAAATTAGTCGGTCATTGGACCGGATAATGAGCTTTCAAAAAAAATTAATCATCTACATATATAACTATCTAATCTAAATAAAATTGTTGACCATCTAAATTGTGGAAGTGTTCATTTTTGTTGTTCATTTTTACGAATTTACAAATGGGCCTACAGTCGGAGAAATTTTATGAATGATCAATTTTTAGAGCTAATACCAAAAACAATACGGTTAAATTTGGATACTTTTAGAGTTAACTCTTGAATTTATATGTAAACGAAATACTAGTAACAAACAATTTATATAAATTAAGTCTTCATCAACTTTTTATATTCATTAAATAATAAATGTATTTTATCTACTTTATAGGATAGATACATCATTTATTTAATAAATATGAAAAATAAATATTTATTTATAATTGAGATCAGAAATATATGGATAAAAACGTTAATTTAAGTTGATAAAGAGTGGACACATACTCCACAAGTGCATGAATTCAATGAATAATTTGTAAATATATTTATCTTGTGAGTGTTGTTTGAACTTTTGAGTTCTGTATTGACCAAAAGTTATAAGAGCTTTTTATCTTTCATTCTTTTGTTGAAAAAAGAATAGGAAAATTGTGGTTATGGCAAAATTGAAAAGTGTTTCCCCAACTTAAGAGCTTTTTTTGATTGAGTTTTTTTTTTTTTATTTAGTGATGATTGACGCTGAACTTAAAAGGAAGAATAATGATTCGGTTCTCACAATTACATTTGAGAGTTGATTGAAACCATTTAATGCTAGAATTCGCTCCGAACAGGATTAATCGGTCTAGGCGACTGAATATTGGTTGTGGAAAGCAATTTTTTTTGCGGAATGAATACTAATTGAGTTTTAATTAATTTCGCAGTGAAAACAAACAATACCACAAATTACTATCTAAAGCTTCGAACAATTTTTAAACATGTTTTTAACATGGATCATATATTCATATAACACACTTTCATACTCTTGAACAACGAAAATGTGTGATCGAGCTGTTGATGCTCATCTACTTATAATTAAGTGTTGAGTGTTCGGCTGTAGATACACCGACTTTGACAATAAAATAATGTTAAACTATTAAAAAACAACAGGATAAACAATTGTCAACAAATGTCAAAGAGTAAAATACTCATTCCGTACCAAAATATATGTCGTTTTGAGAAAAAAAATTGTATCAAAATATATGTCACTTTACTTAATCAATGAATCATTTAATTTTTTTTTGAACGGCAATGAATCATTTAATGTTCTTTTTCTGTTATACCCTTAACTAATTTCTCTTTATTCTTTCAATTCTACAATTTAATTTTCTCATACCATTAATGAAGAATACTTTTGTAAATTAATTCATAATTTCATTTTTTCATACGACATTAATTACATTTCTTAATTTGTGTAATATGATCAAAACGACGTATATATATTTTCGTACGTAGGTAGTAAATCGTAAAAAAAGAAAAGTTGGAGCCCTTTTTGACTAAACAAAACAAAGAAATGGAAGCATTTTTTTCTCGGGTTGTTGAAAGCAGATGAACCGTGCTATCACTTGATCAAACAAGTCTAATTATACACATGAACACTTCCATAACATTATACTACGTACTATTAATTAATTGAATTGGAAATATAAGAGCTGCATTTATTTTGCATAGTTGAGTAGGTTACCATCATAAATAAAACTAAGCCACATGTGGCTTTGAATTGTATAACTAGCTTATAGACCAATGCCATAACACAGTGAGAAGTGAGAAATCTGAACAATGTTGATAACCTACCATATGAAAATTTGCATTTAACTTGTGCACTCCTTTATAATCATTTTTTATTATAAAACAGGTCAAACCAAATCTAACTTAATTAAAACACGATTACAAGTTTTCTCTTGAGAAGGAAAAAAACATAAACAAGCTCTTTATAAACGTCTTGTAAATGTTACTCTCCTACATAAGTGTTTCATTAGGTGAAGTTTTTTGGGGAATGAAAGCTATGACATTGATAAAGTGTTATAGTTACATGTTGGTCCTTCTATTTTTGCTTGTGAACATGAGCTTTTATGGAAATGTTGTAGCTCAAAAAAATGGCTTAGGAGCTTCTTTCATCTTTGGGGATTCTTTAGTGGATGCAGGAAACAATAACTATCTTTCAAGTCTTTCTAAGGCAAACATTCCTCCTAATGGAATTGATTTTAAAGCCTCTGGAGGAAATCCTACTGGCCGTTACACCAATGGAAGAACTATTGGTGATCTAGTAGGTAAGTTTGTCCTCAATTCATGTTAATCCGAATTCACGATAGTTATACAGTCAATTCAATCAAATCTCGATAGTTATGTTTAGCTATGTATTTGTCAATCGAGATATGAGAGAACCTGCTTATTTCCTCGAAACAATGTGGCGGTACCATGATGCAGGGAGAAAATTTGCAAGACCAACCATTACCCCACTTGTTTGGCGGAATGGAGCCCTGCAAATTTTCTCTCTGCATCAGGGTACCGCCACACTGTTTGGAGGAAATATATAGTTTCCAAAGTGATGCAGTTTAGTACTATTTTTTTTTAAATTAGGATATTTCAAAAAAAACAAAATTATTTATTCTCTAAATATAATGGTTTTTATTATTTTTTTAAAAAATTTCAGGAGAGGAATTGGGTCAACCAAATTATGCTGTCCCATTTTTAGCCCCAAATGCAACAGGGAAATCAATACTCTATGGAGTTAATTATGCTTCAGGAGGAGGAGGAATTCTGAATGCAACTGGAAGAATATTTGTTAGTACTTCAAACTTCCTCAATTACTATTTCTTAACCATTCATTATATGTATAATAATAAAAATAGTATTTGTTTCATGTCATATACTTAATTATTACTATATTTTTTTCAGGTGAATAGGATAGGAATGGATGTTCAAATAGATTACTTCACCATAACAAGAAAACAAATTGACAAACTTCTTGGTTCATCCAAAGCAAGAGATTTTATAATGAAGAAATCAATTTTCTCCATCACTGTTGGAGCCAATGATTTTCTCAACAATTATCTTCTTCCAGTTCTTTCAGTTGGAGCAAGAATTTCTGAAACCCCGGATGCTTTCGTAGACGATATGATTAACCATTTCAGGGCCCAACTTACTGTACAAATCTTATCTTACTCTTAATTTTTTGTTGACCAAGTAGTCTAGTTGCTAAAATTCTACCTTTAAAAGTGGGCATAATATAGTTTGAACATTGGTCGCTGTACATTATATGCAATGTACCAACCTATTGAGCTATAAGCTTACGGAACACTCTTATTCATAATTTGACTCTAAGTGATAAAAATGTTTGAATCCAAGTTCGGACCTTGACAAAAACAATTACTGATCCTAGTCAAATTATGAATTACCATGTTTCATTTCTCTGAAACCATATACTATGGTTACTCAATTTAAGGAAAAAAACATTATTTTCTATATGGTAACATTTTAACTTGTGTGTTTGAATCACAGAGACTTTATAAAATGGATGCAAGAAAGTTTGTGATAGGAAATGTTGGGCCAATAGGATGTATACCATACCAAAAGACAATCAATCAATTGAATGAAGATGAATGTGTGGATTTGGCTAACAAACTTGCAATTCAATACAATGCTCGATTGAAGGATATGCTTGCTGAGCTAAATGATAATCTCCCTGGAGCCACATTTGTCCTTGCAAATGTCTATGATTTAGTCATGGAACTCATTAAAAATTATGACAAATATGGTAAATACTAAATAATCCATTTCACTATTCTTTTTCATTTTTATTTTTATGATCAATAACTATAATCTTCCATTTAAATTATAACTCAAATATTTGTCAATCCTTGCTCAATCCAATTCAATAGTATTCTAGTCTCAAATAAATCAACTTTTTAAACTTGTCACAATTTCACACGTAATTAATTTCAACCATTGATTTAAATCAGACGGCCAATACTAATCTAAATCCTAGTAGGATATATGCATAAAAAGTATCTATATTTGTCATGCTTTTATAATTATAATATTAATAATAGTATATTTAAAATTTTGTAGGATTCACAACATCAAGTAGAGCATGCTGTGGAAATGGGGGGCAATTTGCAGGGATAATTCCATGTGGACCAACTTCAAGTATATGCAATGATAGATACAAGCATGTGTTTTGGGATCCATACCATCCAAGTGAGGCTGCTAACATAATCATCGCCAAACAGCTACTTGATGGAGACAAGAGATACATTTCTCCTCTCAATCTTAGACAACTGAGGGATCTTTAACTAATCTTTTCAATTTATTGTTGTTTTGTTTCTATGCTTATTCAAATTATCTTACACATGTTCCCCTTTATTTTTATGGTTAATAGATGGTTTACTTCTTGTAACATGAGTGAATTTCGATTTATCTCTGTAATATTATCCTTTGTAATATGAATGATTTAACCGTTTATTTGGACTTCTTGCTACCGTAGCAGGCAAAACGTCCGCTGCCATGCTAGTAAAAAGTACACTAAAGAATAAACGATGAAATCTTCACATTACAGTCGATAATAAAAAAAAAATACATGTGTAAATTAAAATTCGCTGACTTTACAGAGAGATAAATACCTATTAACCCTTATTTTTATTGTTAATTGTATTGTATACCAAACTATATCAGTCAACAACACATTTTGTTGTGGTTGCATCCTTTTCTTTACTATTTACTTCAATCAACATATATACATGTAAGTTTTTCATTTCCTTTATGTAAAGAGAGAAAATTATTTTAATTTTTACGAAAATGGTCTTGGACTCTCAATTTGTTTGGTTCCTTAACAAAGAAATCAACTTTTGGTCTCTTAAAAAACATTAATCTGGCATGTCAATCAAACATTGTATTATGCAGCTAATTCTTCAAAGAAATACTTAACCACTCTTTTGATTGATAGGCCTGGAAAAAAAATAACGAGGCCCCAAAATATTGAGGGTCAGGGTTGTGAGTCTGTTTGCCCAACCTCCGGACCAATTAATAGTCATTGATATTACTTTATACTAGTAGTTTCAAATCCAAGTTATAGAAATCAGATTTGCTAAACTAACTGTATGATTTAGATCAGCGGCCGAGATTATTGAACGATGAATAATTTAGACAGTCCGATCCGATCTCACAACAAATAACAACTGTAATTAGAAGCTGTGCTGCTGTGGTATAGTAATAGAAGCAAATCATATCCCAAGTTATCGGCGTTTTTCACGGCCCACAGCCAAACTGCTTTGGTTAGTGAATCATTACTAGTCAAAAAGAAAACTTTGGTCTAACAAAGGAAAGTTATTACTCAAAGTTGGAACATATACAACTTGCAGTAATGAGCAAGTATCCCACAAGGTCTCACATTATCATTACTCTTTCACAATCAAGGAAAGGAAATGAGTAGAAATATAAATTATTTGCTTGCATGAGACAAACACCACTCACCAAACTTTAATTTAAAATTTCAAATAAAATTACTACTCTACAAAACACTGTTAGTGCACATTTAGTACATTATTTATCCTCAATTCAGCATGCAAAGTTAACAAAACGACAAAAAACAAACATAATAAGTCAGAATCTGCTGCCTCTTCTCTTCATTAATCATATATTGGGTCCATATTAATATTCTATTCAATCTCTAATAGCTCTGCTCAATAATACATGCCAATATTAGACACAACACAAACATGAGACACTTAGACACATATCCTCGTGACACTAAAATATGGTTAATATGAAAATTATCAGCATTTCATATACATGCGCTAATTTAAACCATATCTACTTCTTTTGATCATAAATATAAACAAAATTAACTTTTTTGATTTATTTAACTGTTGATGCATGTATCTAATCCATACTATGAGCTAAATACATCAATAGTTAAATGAATAAAAAAAAAAATCAATTTTGTTTATATTTGTGGACAGTGAAGAGGGAGTGCATTGCCTTTATTGAGATCCTAATCCAATTTCAGGCGTGATTATAGATAGATTAGATTAAACCACAGGTAAATGTCATCCAAATAGAATCAATCACGCAGCTTAATTAGTCATAACTCATAAAACACTATTATAATTAATCCCTCTAGTAAACATACACATAACAAAAGGATTTCAAGAGACTCATGAACAAAAACATAAACAAGAAAGTCACAGGTGTACTACTATGATGATGATTAATTATACCCAAATTCCATTACACAAACCATACCAAATTAAAAAAAACTAATTTAACTTAATCTAACAGAAAACCTTTCATTAAAACCAAAACATAAGATAATCAAAAAAGAAAAATTAAGTTTCATTTCAATTTCATTTGAGAGCATTTCCAGCAGGTGTTGAAATTGCAAGTCCAGGCCAAGAGAAACAATCAGCACCAACAAAACCACCTTCACCACCTTCAAACTGCCATGAATTTCCAACGCCGGAAGAAGACACAACCGGTACACCAATGTTTGATCCATCAACCATTCCAGGAAAAGCCCAACCATTTCTCCCAATCCCAAACCCCATTTCTTCAAGCCCATGTCCAAGCCCAAACCCAAACCCACCTAAAGCAAGAAACCCAGTACCACCACCTTGAATATTGTTACTATTGTTGATGTTGTTGTTCAGCAACGAAGTGAAACTCCCAGAGACACTCATGTTCTGTTTTCCATTTCCATCACAGTCGACGCTACCAGAGAATGGCATGGAGATAGAGCCTCCTTGTACGGCGGAGATGGGTGTCAATGACTGATAGTGGTGGTGATGGTGGTGGTCAGGTGCAGAAGTGACTGCTGAGGAGGAAGAAGAGCATGTAACAGCAGAAGTCACGTGCTGAGTACGTGAGCGTTTGGCGTTTTTCCGGGTACCTCCGCCTACGGGGATGTCACGGAGAGTACCACCTTGAGTCCAGTAGCGACGGCAGCCCTTACAGAAATGGCGTGGCTGAGAGTAGTTGTAGTTGTTGTAGTAACAGAATTTGGTGTTAGTTGAATCACAACGTGGACATGGGAGATTCTCTTGCTCTGGTGTTGGTGCTCCGGGACGGTTTAGTGGTTTAGTTGATCGGCGGCTTTCACCGGAGTCGGAAGACGGCATTGTTTAGGTTATAAGAAGATGGTAAGAGAATGAGTTAAAAAAAAAAAGGTGAAGTTTTAGTTGAAGAAATGTTATGTTAAGGGATAAGAAGTAAGAAGAATGTTAAGAAGAAGTGTGCGTGAGTAATGAGTGAAGTGTGGTAAGGTTGTGTAGAATGGAGAAGGGTGGGTTTTATGGGAAACAAACAAGGGAAGTGATGATAGTCTGTCTATAATAGAGTGAGAGAGAGAGAGAGAGAGAGAGAGAGAGTGGGGGAAAAGAATGAATGAGACGAGTCAAGAATAAGAACAGAGAGAGTGAGAATATTGGGTGTGTGTGTAATGTATGGTGAATAGAGGGACATATTCTGAGGGATATATGAGGTGAAACAGAGAGGGAGGGACCAGCTTTAGTTTAGTACAGACTACAGAGACAATGTGTCTATGTGTTCTGTTAAGCACGACATTTCAGTCACCATAGGGCTGCGCCTCCTGTCCTGCCACCCACTCCACAACACCTCAATCCTCTCCTATTCCTATCAATTTCTTCTTTTTTTTTTTCTTTTTCTCACAAGGGATTAACCTTTGGGTTTCGAACAATAGAATAGAAAGAAGGCTCATGCTTACTACTCTTTTGTTATAAATGAGTGCCGATTTAGCGAACAAAAATTGTTTAAAATTAATTTTGTTTTTACCTTTCAATGTAATATTTTTTTATTTTATTCTTTAATTATTACTTTATATATTATTTTTAAGAAAAAATACAATGAAATAGAGTTAATTTAGTAAATAAATTTAGTATTAAAAACAATTTTTTATATTTTACAAGCATTAATTAATTAAATACTCCATTTTACTTTATTTAGGTTCTATAATAATACATAAGGTTAGTTTGATCTATAAAATATAAATACAAGACAGTATAAGATAAAAACATAGAATAAATACTTAAATATTGAGTTAATTTTATACGATCTTTGGTAGATAAAATGTTATTTTATTCTTTTAGACAAATTATTTTGAGGATAACAAATTTTCAAAGGATTTATTGAGTAACAATAAAATCTAGGCAAATTATTTAAACCCTTAAATAACAAATTTTTCAAGGATTTATTGAATAAATTTTTATAGAATATTTATAAAAATCTGTAAAGTCAACGCATTGTAAATTGTACTAGTTAATTTTTTAAATAAAATATTTTTTTAAAGAGTACTCTTTAAAAAGTGCTTCAAAGACACTGATTAGCAAAACTCTAATATCTATTTTTGTCCTGTACTTTTTACCTTTTTTTTTTTTATAGATAATTCTGTACTTTTTACCTCTAGTTTAACACACATAGTTTTAAAATATCAAACATGAAATTAAAATTGTTTTAGAATATCAAACGCACTATAAAGAGCTAACACTAGTTAACATGTTTTCTCCATCACAAATATATGACCCACTAAACCAACTAATTCAATCATCAATTTGTTTGAATCTCCTAGAGTTACATTTTCTTATAAATAACTACTACATTTTTCTGTTATTATTTCCTCCAGTCTTAAATATAAGAGAAAATTTACTTTTTAGATTCATGGAATGATGTATGTACCTAGTCTATATTATGAATCAAATACATCAATCATTCTATTAATCTTAAAAACAAAATCTCTCTTATATTTAGGACAAGAGGGAGTATTAATTAATTAGTCAAGGTATAATTTGGTTTGGGATTGTAGTGCTTGGCTGCTTTCACAGCTGGTTGCTTGGTTTGGTACTGTAAATGCATGCGTTTACCTTTAAAATCATTATGCATAGCTATTCACAAATAAAATAAAATTAATTTAGTTAAGTGAGATACAAATCATACAATGAGGCAATAAGCTCTTCTTCCCAAAGATCATATAGTCAGGTTAGTACGGTAATTTCCAACATTTTATGCATATATTCGATTCTCCCGTCTTTTCCTCAGACAATCGATCTGCTTTGACAGAGTGAGCTTATAGACCATAGGGTGTTAGTGTTACTGTTTGGTCATGGGATTATCCATACATCGAAGTTCGATCTTTGTTTTTATTCTAAACAACTATGGATGCATAATGTCACATTCTAGTCTTTTCTCACCTTACTCTATTTTTTCCTCTAATTAGACCAACATAATTGATCAACCAATATCTTGAAAAATGTATCATTTTATCCACATGTAAGAATACACTACCAATACAAACAAAATAAATCATATGAAATGTCGTTGTTAGTAGACATTACTCACTGTACCAGCAGACTATTCCAAAACCTAACTTTGAATAATTAATCCATTGGTTTTTCAAATAAAAATAAAAATTAATCCAATAGAATTACTCCGTAAATACCAATAAAATAAGTACCGACACCAAACACAAAATAGTGAAATACTACTCCCTCAAGTGTATAAGAAAAAATTGATATATTTAGTTAAAAGTTAAGATTAAAAATATCAAAAAATTTCTTATAGTTTGATACAAAAAAAGTAATTCCGTTTAAAAAATATATAGTTAAAATTTTTACACACGTAAATAATATAATTATGATAAAAAAAACCAATTTTACTAAACTAACCCTATTACTCCTTCGGATCATTTTTAGTTTTTATAAAGAACACTTTAAAGAAGAATTTTGATCATTTTTATAAGAAAACACTAGTACACAATTTCATGTCCATCCCAATCTCATTGAAGTGAATGATGGAGACTTGGGAGATTAAAGATGATGGTTATTAAAATTGTGGTTTCTTAATTTGAAAATGGTTGAATTTTTCTTAATTGGAATGCAAATAATGTGGTGTTCATTTCTAATGGTGTGTTTGGTTTGAAAGAGAAGTTGTGAAGAGAGGAATAAGTAAGAGAGAGTGTGAGAAGATAAAAAGATGTGAGAAATAAAGTAAATTTGAGGTATATTGATTAGTTGAAGAGAAAAATGAGAGAAATAGAGCGAAGAGTTGATTGATTTTAAAAATACATTTATGTCAATATGTTAACAAATCTTTTCAACAAAAGAGAGGGGTAATAATGGAAAAATATAATAAATATTATTTGTCTTTTATGCTTTCTTCTCATCTTTGAGTAGAAAACTAGAAATGGAAAAATGCATGGGCCCACATGTTTTTATCTCTCTTTTCTATTTCACCTCTACACCAAGCAAGAGAAATGAATCATTTCTCTTCAACTTCTCTCTCACTAATTTCTCTCTTCACAAAATCACTTCAAACAAACACACCCTAAATGTCTCGAGTCTCATCTTGTTGACCACTGTAGACTCATAGCCCTTGCTAATTTTAAGTTTAAAATCCTTACATAAATTATTATTGACAGGGCAATATAGTTCTATCTATTATTTCTACTCAACAAAGAGGTTTTATTCATAGTAGGCAAATTGTTTATTGTATTTGTCTTACCTCTGAAGTGATAAATGTTATGCCGTGTAAAACCTTTGGAGGAAACATGAGGCTCAAGATTGATATTAGAAAGAACTTTGATGCTATTGATTGAGGCTTTTTCTTAAAATTATTAATCGATTTGGTTTAAATCATACCTTTTGTCCTTGGATTCATACTATTCTTCAATCAGCTAGACTTTCTATTTATGTTAATGGAAAGAATGTTAGTTTATTCTTTGTAAAAGGGGTGATAGGTAAGATGATCTTGATTTGTCCCCTCTTTTATTTTATCTTGGTGAAGATGTGTTAAATAGATACATTACAAAATAATTGGTCAACGATGGTAAGTTGACTTTGATTAATAACACTAGAGGAAGTTAGATCCCTTCACGTATGTTATATACCGACGATGTCATAATTTTTTGCAAGACTACTATTCATAACCTGAGAAATCTTACTGACTTATTCACCATGTATGGTGAGATCTCAAACTAGCTTATCAATCCTGCTAAATATTTTCTCTCTCTCTCTCTCTCTCATAAGCTTACTAGTTAGATTAAAGCTTAGAAAGGGGAAAACAAGTGAAACATCAAGGAAAAAGCGAACATGAGAGAGAGTGTAGTGAGAGAGAGTCCTGCTGGAGGAGAGAAGTGGAAGTCTTTCTCAGAGAATAGAAGAGAGTTTCTCCACAAACTTGATAGGGAAACCATCTCTTTTTTCATTACCAACTTCCCGGAGGATGCGAATTCGGAGGATCTTTGGATGCTGTTTCTGAAGTATGGAAGGGTTGTTGAAGTTTATATCCCAAATAAGATGGACAAACGAGGTCGGAGGTTTGGGTTTGTCAAGTTCAAGGAGGTGAAGGAGGTAGATGCTCTAAGTGACCAGTTGAGAGATGTGTGGCTGGGGTCGTTCAAACTTAGGATTAACCTGTCTCGCTTCGCACGATCGGAGGGGAAGGTGGAGAAAACAAGTAAGGAGTTTAATACAGGTAATAAATCTGTCACGAACTTGGAGGTGGTGTGAAGTGGAAAGTCTTTTAGGGCCGCTTTGGAGGGTGAGGAGGAGGTGAAGCCTGCAGAGATCATCAAGGTGCCGGTAAATTCTGGTTTTCGTCAGGAACTTGAAAGTTGTTTGGTAGGAGTTTTGGCTAGGGAGAAAGATGTTCGCCGGGTTCAAACAACTATAATAATGGAAGGATTTAATATTGTGTCTGTCACGCATATGGGGGCAACTTGGCCCTTCTAAGAAGCCCGGTGGCAGGAGATATGGAGAGATTGAAGAGGAGCAAGAATGAGTGCTTGGAGTACTTTTTCACTGAGTTGAAACTGTGGTCAGCAGGGAGTGTTGCAGGTCACAGAGAAGTATGGTTAAATATTTTTGGAATACCACTGCATATTTGGGGAGAAGAATGCTTTAAGCTTGTGGGAGCAAGGCTAGGAGTTTTTCTTGATTATGATACGGAAACTGCATTAATGGTGAGGTTCGACAAGGCCAGAATCAAGGTGCAGATTCCTGTGTGGAAAGTTATTGATCTAGTTCTTAAGGTGGAGGTTGAAGGCCTTCGGTTTGTTATTAGAGTGGTGGAGGAAACGGTGACGCTAAGATTGATGACGGCCTTGGGAGAAGGGGCTGATGACGATGGAAGCGAGGTGGTGCCGTCGGAATTTTCCGGCGAAGTGGGTGGCGGTTACGGAGGAGGGGCAGAAGATTCAGGTGAGGACGATAAGTCCGACCCGGAGGTTGATGGCGACATATTTTTTGAAATCCAGCATGGGGGGAATCACGAGGTGTTGGTTGATGGAGATAGGTCAAAGTGTGACCAAGAGGATATTGGGGGAAAGATTTTGCTGACAAAAAATAAGTCAACAGGATTTTCTAGCTCTCATTTAGACATTCCAGCTTTTGTTCCTGCAAAGGTGGGGAAAGTGACGGCGACTAAACAGGTGGAGGCAAAAACAAGTTTGGTGAATCTAGAGAGGAGTACAGAGGAAGACTTATCATCTATTGGTGGGCCCGGGGGGGGGGGGGTTGGTCACGTGCTGGGAGAAAATCAATTGTTAAAGGTACTGAGCTGGACCGGGCAATTGAGTTAAAAAACAAATGTTGTTCGGACTCAGAATTGGTGGGCCGGGTCAGGTCTGCTCCATTTGGGAGTGGCCCAGTTAGGAAGGAAAGAGGGGTCAGAGTAACTCACCTGTCTGAACCTAAGGAGTGCAATCAAACTAGAGCTTTTAAATCAGCAAATCGTGGAGACAAAATGAGGAGACACAAACCATGTTCCAAATTACCTTTACCTTGTGCTCCAAAAAGTATACAATTGGTTGAAGCTTTACAAGACCAACGGTCCAGAGCACGAAGACGAGAAGCGGGTGGAAGAGGAAGAGCAGTCAGCCGGAACAGAACACCGGTAACCAGAGGGTCGTTGGGCTCGCGGAAGGAAAGTTCGTAGGATGTGGTGTGTCAAAGCCAGTCAGAAACGATCAAGAAGGCTGGGAATTTACGTGGGAAGAATGTGTCATCTTCTTGTGTTAATTTGCTTTCACTAAGCGCGGTGTCTACTGTACCGGAGACCCAATTGCGTGACCCAGCTGCAGAAGCAGAGGCGTTGAGATTGTTAAAAATCCAGCAAACGGTGGGTTTTTCTTTTAACGTCGCGGAAGGGGAGGTTATCAAACAACTTGTCGTATTGGAGGCTAATGATAGAGCAAAGAAGATTGAATGGGAGGAGAGTAATGGTGTTTAATGATTGTGTCATCATTTAACATTAGAGGCTTGGGGGGGGGTGATGAAGAGGAGAAAAATTAGAGAATTAGTGCGAAGCCAAAGCATTGATTTTCTAGCGATACAAGAAACTAAATTAGAGGTAATTTCGGAGCTCTTGTGTTATAATTTGTGGGGTTCGATGGATTGTGAGTGGGCTTATATCCCGTTGGTTGGTAGGAGTGGGGGTATCCTCTCTATTTGGAATAAGACCAATAATTCTTTGGTTTTTTCTTTTGTGGGAGAAGGTCTTGTGGGGGTGTGCCTTGAATGGGGTGTGGAAAAAAGTATTTGTTTTGTTATTAATGTTTATTCCAAATGTGACATTAACGCGAAGAGGCGGCTATGGCATAGTCTCGTGTCAAGTAAGAGAGGTATAGGGGAGGGGAGATGGTGTGTGGTGGGTGATTTCAATGCGGTGTGTAGAAGGGAGGAGCGTTTTGGTGTCAATAGTGGAGACGGCGGGCAAAATTCCATTGAGAATATTGAATTTAGTCATTTCATGGATGAGATGGAGTTGGTGGATCTACCTCTCCCAGGTAGGCGATTTACGTGGTACCAAGACGGGGGTCGAGCTATGAGTAGAATTGATAGAGTTTTGGTATCGGATGAATGGGCTTCAAGATGGGGTACTTGTTATTTATGGGTGTCATCTAGAGATGTGTCCGATCATTGCCCAATGGTGCTTAAATATGGGCAACAGAATTGGGGTCCTAGACCATTCCGATTCAAAAATAATTGGCTTGAAAACAAGAATTTGGTAAAGGAGGTTGAATTATTTTGGCGGAGTCAACGTCATGATGGATGGATGGGATATGTGTTGAAGGAGAAATTAAAAGGTCTCAAATTCTTTCTCAAGGAGTGGTGCTTTAAAGAGTACGGAGATATGGATAGTAAAATTAAAGGTTTGGTGGCGGATATTAGTGAACTTGATGTAAGAGGGGAAAACGAAGGTTTGTCTAATCAAGAGATATTGTGTAGAAAATATAAATTCGGAGAGCTTTGACATCTCCTAAGGAGTAAAGAGGCAATAGTATTCCAAAAGTCAAGATCTAGATGGCTAAAAGAAGGTGATGGGAACACAAAATTTTTCCATGGTTGTATCAAGGCTAGATTGAAGTCGAACGTCATATCGGCTCTTCGCGGAGATGATGGATGGATTGAATCTCCTAACCTTATTAAAGAGGAGGTTTTTGCCTTTTTCGAGAGGCATGTGGCCGCGTCTCATACTTTGAGACCGAATATTGATGGGGTTGTTTTTTCTATGGTGTCGGACGAGGAGAACTTAGGCCTTATTGCTCCTTTTACGGTGGAAGAAATTGAAGAGGTGGTTAAGCAAAGTGATGGAAACAAATGTCCTGGCCCCGACGGGTTCAATTTTGCATTCATCAAGAAGTTTTGAGAGTTGTTAAAAGGCGACATTAAGGTGATGTTTGACCAATTTTATGAAAATGCTAGTCTTCCTAGGAGCTTCTTGTCTTACTTTGTGACATTGATTCCTAAGGTTAATTCACCTCTTTCCCTTTCCGATTTTAGACCGATCTCTCTTCTTGGGTGCTTATACAAAATTATTGCTAAAGTTCTAGCAAAAAGACTCGGAAGAGTGATGGGATCTATTATTTCATCTACTCAATCGGCGTTTATAAAAGGAAGAAATTTAGTAAATGGGGTAGTTGTGGTTAATGAAGTGGTGGAGTTGGCGCGGAAAGTAAAGAGAGAGTGTCTCATTTTTAAAGTGGACTTCGAGAAAGCCTATGACTCGGTTGATTGGGGCTTCCTTGATTATATGCTCCACCGTGTTGGTTTTTGCGATGTTTGGATAAATTGGATCCGGGCTTGTGTTTTCGCAGGAAATTTATCCGTTCTTGTAAATGGGTCCCCTACATCCGAAATCAATATACAAAGAGGTCTCAAACAAGGAGACCCTTTGGCTCCCTTCCTTTTCTTGCTCGTGGTAGAAGGCTTTAGTGGGGTGATGAAGAAGGCGGTTGAGTTGAACCTTTTTAAGGGGTTTA
Organism: Trifolium dubium; assembly: GCA_951804385.1. Lineage (NCBI taxonomy): Eukaryota > Viridiplantae > Streptophyta > Magnoliopsida > Fabales > Fabaceae > Trifolium > Trifolium dubium. The sequence continues at coordinate 24,770,075 of OX638073.1, forward strand.
CTATTGGTAGAGTTGATCCGGTGGTTATTTCTCATCTTCAATATGCGGACGACACCTTATGTATTGGAGAGGCTTCGGTTAATAATTTGTGGACGCTTAAGGCGATTCTTCGGGGTTTTGAAATGTTATCCGGCCTTAAAGTGAATTTTTTGAAGAGTGGCCTTTCGGGTGTTAATGTTGACACGACGTTCATGGAGATGGCGAGTACTTTCCTTAATTGTAAATTGGGGGCGATTCCTTTCAAATATCTTGTTCTTCCGATAGGGGCTAATCCAAAAAGTTCTTCCACTTGGGAGCCTCTTTTGGAGAGTATAAGGAATCGGTTGTTTTCTTGGAGAGGCGGGAGAAAGATTAGTTGGGTGAAGTGGTCGGTGGTTTGTAAAGAGAAGAGTAAAGGAGGTCTTGGGGTGAAGGATGTGGGATTGGCGAACCTAAGCCTTTTATCTAAATGGCGGTGGCGTCTTCTCCAATCCGTGTCGTCCATGTGGAAGAGAGTCCTTGAGGCAAAGTATGGTAAGCATATCTCTCGTTTTGTAGATTGGAGGGGATTTAGAGTCCCCGCTTCGTCGTCGACATGGTGGAAGGATATTTGTGCGATTGAGCGGGGTGTGGGCTCGGAGACTTGGTTAGTGGATGGTTTGGTCCGGTCGGTGGGAAATGGTAATGATACTTCCTTTTGGTTGAATAGATGGGTTGGTGATGTCTCGCTTTCTTTGCTTTTCCAGCGGTTGTTTTCTCTATCAAGTAGTAAGGATGGTACGGTTGGGTCCTTCCATGAAAAGGAAGGAGAAAGGCCCGTTTGGTCTTTTTCTTGGAGAAGAGAGCTTTTCCAATGGGAAAAGGAACTTGAGGGCCAATTACTTGAAATGTTGGACTCGGTGAGGTTATCGGAGGAGGAGGATTCTTGGAAGTGGATTCCAGACCCGGAGGGTGGCTTCACGGTTAGATCGGTATATTCTTATCTCTCGAAGGAACCATGGGGTGTGGAGGGGTCGGAGAATGAGGTGAGGAGGGTGTTTACAAATATTTGGGAGAGCCTGGCACCATCAAAAGTTATTGCGTTTTCGTGGCAATTATTGTATAATAGGTTACCTACTCGGGGTAATCTTGATTATCGTGGCAATCTCTCTTCGGAGGCGCCAAGGGAGTGTGTTGGATGTGTGAGGCACCTAGAAACCGCCGCCCATCTTTTTCTCCATTGCACTTGTGCTATGGAGGTTTGGTATAGAATTTTTAGGTGGATAGGCGTGTCAATTGTGATGCCACCGACGGTGGATATTCTTTTTGAAATGGTATGGGTAGCAGCGACTAGCAAGAAAGAGAGACTTGGTTTTTTGCTTATTTGGCATACCACTATTTGGTCCATTTGGAAGAATCGAAACAATAAGATTTTTACAAATGGAATATAATGGAGGTGGACTCGTTGGTGGATGAGATAAAGGTGTTAAGTTGGAAATGGGGGCTTGTTAGACTCAAATCAAATCCTTGTTTATTTTATGAATGGTCTTGGAACCCCGATGATTGTTTTAGACGTTAGCCAAATTTTGTTTAGGCTTAGTTGTTGCTAGTGTGTTGTATGTTGGAATTGTCTTGGTTTGTATTGGTGGTTGGGGCAGCCTCTGCTACTGTCTGTTTGTTGTTTCAAGTTCCCCTTTACTTCTTATAAAGGGGATGCATTAATAATATTAGCCTTTTACAAAAAAAAAAAATCCTGCTAAATCCACTTTCTTTGGAGGCTACATCACTCATAATAGATCTACAAGACTTGATGAGATACTAGGATTTAACATTGACATTTATCCTCTCTGTATCTCGGGGTTTCCATTTTAAAAGGCAAACCTAAAGTCTAATATCTTCAGCCTATTGCTGACAAAATCAAATCAAATTGAGTGTCTGGAAGACATCTCTTGTTTCTCTTGTTGGAAGAATCTAACTTGCTAAAAGTGTCATTCAGAGCATGCTAATAATTTATTTTTTTCTTGGAGATCCGTGGGGATGAAGATGGTGAAAAATATCTCCTCGTAGCATGGGTGTCTTTCTTTAAAGCGGATCCACGCACACCGACTCATTCAAGATCGTCATATATGCATCTCAACTACAATTGCCTGCTATAGACGTCGGAAATTTAAGAGTCCGTTACAATAGATTTCCCTTTCTTCTATTTTCTCCACCTTAATCTCATATTGACTTGAGCGTGAGAGTACCTGTGGCGGACCATAGTGTAGACTAGAGTGGGCTATAGCCCATCCACTAATTTCAATTTTTTTTATAATAGTAGTATTATATGTAAGATATATGTATGTATTATTATTTTCTTAGAGATTATATATATATATATATATATATATATATATATATATATATATATATATATATATATAGTTTTTTTGCTAAAAGATGTCAAATATAAAAGTAGTTGTTGTAGTAGTAATAATAATAATAATAATAATAATAATATAAAATAAATAAAAATAGTCTTTTAGAATTTATCAACTATTGATGAATTATGTTAAAAATTAGTAGAGACGAATAAATCAAATGTGTATCCATTGATTGATTGAGTGCTACGAAGTGATCAGACGCTTCTCGTGTCAACAACAACCACTAAACGTGTCATTAAAATTATAAAAAACAAAGTTCTGTAATAAAATGAGAGATGATTGTTTATATTGATCGGAGATGAGATTGTTCTATGAATATTTATATTAAAGATGAGATTATTCAAAAATTCACGTCAGATATGATAATTAGCGATAATATGAAATTTGTTGTGAAACTAATGGAAGCAAGAGTAACAATAGAGATGCAAAGGAGAGAAAGAGAAGAGAGATGGAGTGAATTGTATTCACTATTAGGATTAGGATTAGGGTTACATGACAATGATACATAGTTTCTATATACAGGTGATTACATGGGCTTATGACATGGGCCAAGACTAATGGGCATCCACTATATTATATTCATAACACTCCCCCTTGGATGTCCATTAAGGATATGCCTCGTTAAAACATTTACTAGAGAAAAACTCAGTGGGAAAAAAATTCTAGTGAAGGAAAAAGAGTACAACATCTTTTGTGTCTGAACTGCCTCATTAAAAACCTTACCAGGAAAACCCAATGGGATAAAACCATGGTTAAGGGAAAAAGAGTGCATAACACAATTATGTCTCCTCCTCATGAAGACAATTATATCTGAGACGAATAAGACCAATTAATCTTCTATATAGTTGATCAAAAGCTTTACTTGATGATGACTTTGTAGAAAGATCTGATTTATCTCATTTGATACTCTATTCGCTGAATTAGCCGTTGACGCAATATTATCTTCTTCAAGTTTCTTGTATGTGTAGGTTCACAAACCTCAACAAAACCATATTCTCAACTTTCTTGATGTAGTGCTTAAACTTTCACTTATTTGGATGATATTGCCGTATCTTTAAGATAAAAATTATATGCTCGACTTTGTTGCAATATCTTCAAGTTTATTGATATTGACAAATACAAAATACCACTACATGCAATTGCAAAATGCAATAATGTCCTCAATTGAACTAATTAAAATATGGTAATTCAAGACCAATTCAAGTAACTCATCATTTTCTTGAGACGTGAAATAATCTTTAATCACAAGTGACATCATCCACGACAAAATATATCTTTCCATATCAATTTGTTTAGTACCTTCGATATATATAATTTTCTTCATGCACAAAACTTCATTGAAGTACTAAGTTTGTAATTTTAAACAAACTTTGATCATCGAAATGTATTTCATTTCAAAATTATCGGTATTCAATAGATTTTATAAGCTCTTCAAGAGTTATGATAATATTATAGTGTTTAATGTGGTACTTCTGGACCACCTAATGAATCATCATTTTCTCAAACTCTAATGAGATGTTTGTGCATAATGAGTGGCCTTACAACATCTAAAGCACACAACTGATAACAATTTCATATTTCATCTCAATAGAGTAAATCAACTTTCAGAAACTCTTCAAGAGTTCTTATAATATTCATGTCATAAAATTTGTTTTCAAATCCTTTCTTCAAAATTGACAAAGGATGTCATGATCATATTTCTCATTTGGAAATATTCACTAAAATTATGATACGACATACACCTTGTATGTATGAGTACACAAAGAGACTTATCATTTTATTAAGTCATCTATTCAATAGTTTGAATAGTATTTATCGTGAAATGAAATACTTCAGGGAGTTTCATATAATCGTCACTAATAAGTCATACAAATGTATTGTAACACTTTCAATAAATTGAACATTTCATGTGTTACTAAACTTAATCAAGTAAGAAAAATATGTTGATTTCACTTCAGGTGAATATTTCTCTTCACAATCAATGGAACACTTTTATCGATTTTCTTGTATATCATCATTTTCACATCTTCAGATGTACGAACTGCTGGTCCAAAAATCTTTCACTTTGCAAAGTGATTTTAATTACGTAATAATTGCACCTTTTCATTTAGACAATCATTATGTTGTCTATAATTCTCAATAAACTTTGGTTCATGATCCTCATCATCTGTTATAATATATATATAGCGTTATATTATATATATAAAAATATCGTCAACGTTGACTTCCTTTTGGTTCCATCGTATTTTATTCATGACATAATTTTTCGAGATCTCTTTATTTCATAAATTTCAGGTACCTGATAAATTCTTCTGGAACTTAAAATCAATTATGTCAATACTCTTTTGGAGTTTTCATATCCTCATTTGGTCATCTTTCAATTTAGCTCATTTTTTATTTGAGGATTTTTATTATTGGAACCAATTTTCCCACCATACTTCAAGTGTGGTTGAATTCATTTGCAATATAGAATTGTTCAACAAGAACATCTATTTTTATTGGAGCATTAGCAGCTAATATTTGATTTCGTAAACTTTGCAAATGATTTATATTTTGAACTTTTAGTTCAAACTATTATATACGAGGATCAATATGAGATACTAATAATAATTTATCTCAAGCGATTCATTTCAACTTCTGGTTGACATTTTCAGCTGCTTATCTCTTCCCCTAATATTGGAAAAACTAATTCATCACTTGACAATCAGCCTCAGGACTGTAGTTATGTCTCCAATATTTGGCTCAAAATACTTTATAATAGATGGAAATTCATATCAAATATATTTTTCCAACATTCTTTAATCATTCTTCATAAGGCATTATACTGGAGCAATTGAACATACTCAACACATCCAAAAATGCTTATACGAAAAATAAGTTATAAGCCAAAACTCAATTATACATTAAGTGGAGGACTTACATATAATAATTTGATGGCTTGATGTGAATCAATAACTCAATATAAATGATTGCATGTTCCCAAATTAGATGTTACAATTTCATAAGTATCAATCATACTTTTAACTTTAGACGTCTAAAGAATAAATCTTCAAGTCCATTTTTATGAACATATACTACAAGATGTTCAATTTCAATTGTGATTGATATATGATACTTATCAAATGCTTTCTGAAAAATTTAGAAAGTGAGTTCTTTGTCAAGTTGAGAAAACAATCTCACAAACTTCTGGTTGTGAGTTGACATATAATCATTTAGTTGATGTATCAATTGAACTCATAAAGCATCTAAATGATAATTGGTGTACTTATTCACAAATATCACCTTGTATAAATTCTCAAACTTTGACATGCTCAATTCGTCAAATTTCAACTTTCTTTGGGAACTAATAACAGACAAATTATTAGATTGAAGAATCTTCTGGCTCTTCAATACATATTCATAGAGAAAAAAACTCTTCTTTTTTCTCATTACAGTAGAACCGAGATAACCCAACCAGTCTTGCCAACAACAAAAAAAAAAACTTAATATAATTTGTAAACTGCTGGTTTACAAAATGTATTTCAATTGTTTCTAATATATTAAAATCAATGATGAACAATACTTTCTTTGCTAGTAAATGTATATAATCATGTCACGAACTTCTGGTTTTGAGAGATTCAAATCTTCATACATATAGAGAGTTTTTAATTTTAATTAGAATATTCCAAAAAATTATAACACTTTCATATATAATTGCAAATTTACTATTTTAAAATGAGTAGAAAATATTGAAAACAAATTTCTCCTCATATGTAATCATATAATAAGTCACAAGGGGAAAATAATTGCACCATTAACTTTCAAGAGTCTGACTTTTATCCTTACAAATAAAGTCGATGAGAATTGATGACTTTATAATTATTATAAGATCTTTGACAGCGTCATCTCAAATAGCCACAAATCAACGACGAAGCATTATTTCATAATAAAAAGACTCTAATAAACCAATACAAGGATATACAATTGCAATTGCCTTAATAATTTCTCAAAAGAACAATTTCAATAATAGTTTACAAGTGAGCACATGAATAACAATAGAGCAAAATATATCGAATTTATACAAATATTTATAAATGCATATACACAATGTTTGGTATAATAATTTACAAAGTTGAGCTTAAAATAATCCACCAAAATCATTGGACACAGTTTTATGAATAAGTGTTTTAAAAAAAACTTGCAATTTATTCTCAAATATATTAATATAAAACATTTGTAATTGTCCAAAAATAGTATCCGAATATATTATCTTAAAAACAATCCAATAAATTTCAAAGCAAAAGAACATCCTCTACCCAGAGTGACCAAGATAAATCATCAACAACCCAAATTGGTATATCGAAATAAAAATTCTCTAAATAATCAATAAAATATTTCTAGGTGTCCAACAAAATTATGCCAAAATAAAATTTGGCGAAATAAATGTAAAAAAAAATATTATGAAAATTGGACATGCACATGGAAACTTTTCAAAAGAATATTATGCAATTGAAAAGAACTACTCAGAGATAAACATATTATAAATAAAAGTTCATCACCATCCATTGAATTTCTATAATTTCTTCAAGAACTACATAGTAAATCAGTCATTTTACAATCCTGAAAGGATGCAAGACATTTTGAATTCATCTGGAGTTCATAAAAAAATAGATTTTTTTTTTGTTCACCAAGACATATATATTAAATCTAAACAATATAAAATTATTTATATGTGCAATCTATCAGGGGATGCATTATTGAAATTCTTCGAGAATTCATAATAAATGGTGATACTTCGGGAAAAAGATTATTGAATTCTTCTAGAATTCAAAGAGAATAAAAATTGATTTTCTATGTTCTTCAGAAACTATACTATTGAATTTTTACAGAATTCATAGAAAATAAAATTGGTTTTATAAGTTCTTCAGGAACTAGACTATTGAATTCATCTGAAATTCATAGAAAATAAAAATTCAATTTTTTAAGTTCTTCAAGAACTGAACAATTGAATTCTTCTGAAATTTATGATGAAAATTAAGTTTTGTTTTTAAGTTCTTTTAAGTTCTTCAAGACCTTAACTATTGAATTCTTCTAGAATTCATGTTGAATTCTTCTAGAATTCATGTTAAAAATTAAGATTTTTTTTTCTCTCATAGGTTCTTCAAGAATTAGTCTATTGAATTCTTCTGGAATTCATATTGATAAAAATTGAGTTCCTATTTAAGTTCTTCAAGAATTATATGGTTAAGCAATGGTGATAGTTCTTCAGGAACTTGATTAATGAATTCTTCTGGAATTCATGATGGAAGAATTTGAGTTTTATAAGTTCTTCGGAAACTAATTTTATTGAATTCTTTGAGAATTCATAGATTAAATTTAAAGTTCATCAGGAACTAAGGTTATTGAGTTCTTCAAGAATTTACAATAAGAGATGAATTCTTCAGGAATTCATTATAATAACATATATAGGAATTCTTCCGAAATCCATTATAATAACATAAGAATTCTTCAGGAATTCATTATAATAACATATATAGGAATTCTTCCGCAATTCATTATAATTACATAGGAATTCTTCAGGAATTCATGAATTATAATAGCAATTTTTTCTTGCAATCCTTCATAGATGCATAAATATATTTCTTTTCAAATACATAAAGGATTAATAAATTACTAAAAAAAAATTATTATAATATCATGATTCATATTAAATATGAAATGAAAAGAAATTAGATTTACAAAGTTCATGATAAGAAGGGATCAAACTAATATATCTACGTGTTATTGATCATACAAAACATTAGATCATTGCTTAGTATATGTTATATATCGATCAAGCAAAAAAATGGATCAAACTAAAAACAGCATATATCAAAGTAAAAAAACTTCATTATAATTTGGTAGCGTGGAAAGTGAAAAAGAAGGATTTAGTGTACACACCTTTAAAAATTGAAAATGATAATTCAGTAGAGATTCGTGCTGATAACGTGTTGTGAAACTAATGGAAGCAAGAGTAACAATAGAGATGCAAAGGAGAAAAAGAGAAGAGAGATGGAGTGAATTGTATTCACTATTAGGATTAGGATTAGGGTTACATGACAATGATACATAGTTTCTATATACAGGTGATTACATGGGCTTATGACATGGGCCAAGACTAACGGGCTTCCACTATATTATATTCATAACAAAATTCTTTAATCGCCCATCCAAAAAAAATTCATGGTTCCGCCACTGGAGAGTACTAACTTTGTTTGTAGGTACCTCCCACCATAAGCCCCTGTATTGGAGTTGATCGCCACCAAGAACCTCACCATTCATTGGAAAATCGTTTTATTCAGATAGAATAACGGCGCGTTTGAGGAAAAAAAAGACTTTTTTTAGTTTACCAAATCCTTTCCACCACCATAGTAACCATTACATATCCGATATCAAGTTCCAAGATCGCTCGCAATGCAAAGGAGAACCTAGAAGCTAATTTATTTTCAATTTTATTCCGTGCCACCATTTTTCTGTTTATTAATATGCTCCATTTTTTATTCTGCTAAATAGGCCAACTCTGTTTTGCTAACATATACAAGTAGATACTAGAGAATGAATGGATGTTAGAGACGATTTCAATCATTAATCCTTAGTAAACATACACATACCATATGACAAGAGGATTTCAAGTAGATACTATGATGATGATTATGTTAGGATTTTTGGGTCACAAACGTAATATTACATGTGTTAGGGCAATTATGTAATTAGCCAAAGCATCAGTAGTCTAATTAATAATATATAAGTCTGTGGCTAAAAGCATAAATATCATGAAAGATAATTTTATTGTGTAGATACCATAAGTCAATATCTAATTTGATGAGGGGCCAAATTAGAATATTGAAAAATAGGAAATAACCATAAGGTTATTTATAGGGGTTATGGTCCCCAATTGTAGAACGACGTGAAAACGGACTTATTAGGTTTTCTCTCTTCATCCCCATCAGAGGAGATTCAAGGAGTCCATAAAGAAATTCTACAGTTGGAAGATCACACATACCCGTGACCTTTGATCATCACCTATTTCGAATTCAAACTCAGGTACGCTTCTGCTTAAGATTATATATTATTTCTTAATGATTAACATGATTGATTCTAGAGTTTATGAATTAGATTAATTCTAACAAGTGATATCAGCGCTATCATGTTTAATCATTGAAAAATAATGTTTTTACGTCGTATTATTGTTTCTGCCGTCTTAGATGTTTCTTGGAAATTATTTTCGGCAGAAATATATGGTTTCAGGTTTTAGTTTTCTATGTTGTTTGTGCAAAGGAATTGTATGTTAAGGTTAAATTGAAAATCATATATTTTAATCTATACACATATAGGTTCCACGTTACCAAATTTCTAGTTTCGGTTTCTATTATTTATACCAAATTCTAAACTCGCCAAATCATATATGTTAAGGTTAATTGTTTACCAAATTTTGGCAATAATTGAATTGGTTTCGGTTTCAATTATTTTGATACAAGTTTCGGGTTCAATCTTATATGATGTACCACTGAAACATGATATTAACAAGATGAATATGTGTATGTGATCAAACTTTTTATCTTTATATACACTTTTTGGAAATTGCAAATTGTATATGCAAATTTGGTTACATTTTCGGTTAAGTAAATTTTAAATTCAAATATAAGATAGTTTAGATATATATTTTGAAATCAATTAATTGAAGTACTATGTCGGTAAAGTGTATTTGTGATGACAAACATGTGATAATTATAAGGTTTTACATGTAAATAGTAAATCAATCTAAAGAGGGGTTTATTATTTGACATGTTTTTTATTATCAATGTTTGATCGTTACAACAAGAGTACCACTAGCAGTTAATATTAGTGTCAAAAGGCTCAATATTGATGGTGCACTAGGTATTTTGAGACGGGCTATGTCTTTATTTGAACAAATTTATAATTCAGAATTTCTTCTTTGTTTCATATATCGTGAGTCATAATGAAGAACTAAGGCTTTGTTCAATTTTTATGGGTTTCATATTTATATTATTTGCTTTTAAGAAATTTTGTTCCAACGCAGTTTTTTTCTTCTTCTTTGGTATCAAATTCATGTTTATTATGATTTTGAAATTAAAATTCAGATCAAGTGGGACAAGATTAAGGCACTTGCATTTTTAATCATGAATGAGTGTATACAACAAATATAAATAAATATGCACTCTTTTGAAAAATTGCAAGTTTTACTTGCAAATTTGTATATAGTTTTGGTTAAGTAATTCTAAATTCAAATGGAGTAAATTAAGTTTATATTTTGAAATGAGTTGATTGAAACATAACGTTGCAAAAGTAATCTCTTTTGTGGAGATTAATTTATTTTGAAATATAAAAGGTACGGTTGTGTGCTTGTAACTTATGTGAATATGTAACCGGCCTAAAGGAAGGTAATTATTTTACAGAATTATAAGTGCACCTGTGGTGATAAACGCGTGATAATTATTCGGTTTTGCGTGTGAATAGTAAATTGGCCTAAAGGAAAATTTATTATTCGACATGTTATTATTATCAGTGTTTGATTACTACGCCAAGGTATCACTGAAAAGTTAATATTTTGTCTAAAGATAGGATGTTAATGGATTCCCGATATCTTGTTATGGGGTTTACCTTTATTTGAATTTAAAATTACTTTTATTTTGAGGTTTAATTGAGCATGATAGGCTTGATTTTCGTTCTCTTTTTGGTTATGGATGACATGTTGAAGTTTACTTCCAATGTCAGTTTTAGTTAATGGCTCAACAGTCAAGTTCTAGAAAGTAAATCTTTTGATAGTTCTTGAAGTATAGATCTCGACGTTATGTTAAGGATTGATTTTCCCCCACCTCTTACGGAATTGGGAAGTGTGGGAGAGGTCAAATTGCATATGTTTGATGATCATAAGGAAAGCCATTATGGAAACATTCTAGGGCAAACTATCTGAAAAGATAAATACGGTAACAAATTTTATTAAGGAAATTGAAAAGAGGTTTCTCAAGAAGGAAAAGTGTAATATACCTACGCTTTTGGAAAACCTTAATTCAATAAAGTATAAGGATGACTGCAGATACAATACCTCAAAAGGAACAACAACATAAATGATTTAAATCAGGTAACAATAGTTGTTTCTTTTGTGGAGCTAAAGTTTAAAGAAGCATTACTTTAACTGTAAAAAATGACGTGTTAGGGGAATGCATTTGGTTTGTTTTAAGGTTAATTTAACTTTGGTTAACTTAAGGTTTTGTGAATTGTCGAAAACTAAGTGATGGTGAAAGATACATTTATAGGTGGTTGAAGACAAAAACAATTTAAGTTGAGACAATTGAAAATTTTAGATTATTGAGAAAGAATATACTTTATTTAGGTTTTGATGAAATATTTTTGTATTGTTTTAAGTTGAAATGAAGTTTAATTTCTATTTATGTTTTGAACTCATTTGATTTTTCTTGATTATTTAAGAATAGAAATTTAAATTGTTTCAAAATTCAAAATTAGTTGGTTTTGGTTCTTTGTCAGGTTACAGTAATCTATATTTAATTTGGGACAATTGCTTCATTTAAATTGAGAATTCAGGTAGATTTGACATAAGATATTGAGTGACATCTCCAAATAGAGAATAAAGAGACTTATGTCAAATGAAATCTCAGACACAGGTTTTACAAAATTCAGGGAAAACAAACCAATAAAGGAGATATGAGGCCAATAAGACTTCAGATGTCCTTGAACTTATAAATAATGATTTATGTGTCATTCTTTCCGGCTATTTGGAATGATAAACAATATTTATAATGTTCATAGACGATTTTCTACATGGCATAATTTATCTCAATCATGATATAAGGAAATCATTGGACGTGTTCAATTTTTTAAGGCTGAAGTTGAGAATCAACTTGACTAAAGAATCAAAAGAGTTATGTTTAACCGTGGTAGTAAATACTATGGTAGATTTAACAATTCAGGTGAACAACATCCAATATTTCTTTATTTCTTTATTTTTCATGTTTTAATTAAAACTGCAGCATATGTCCTTAATGTCAAGTTAAAGCAATATCTTATGAGAAGAAGGTACATGTTTTATGATTCCACAATTAAGTTTGGTTTTTTGAATCAGGAAATACTTGTTCTTTGAGGATGTCGAGTTTGCAGGGGGAGATATGGTTATGGATTTTATTTTAAAGGGGAATATCTTTTGATATTCCCACTTATGTTTAACTCCCCATAGAAGAAATTGTTTCAGAAGAACAAACTCTTACACCTCAAGAACATATGCCATGAATATAGTGATAAAGTCCATAAATGACAATGACATTTGAGATATTTTTCTAATTGCCATAAGGTGCGAAACTCATTGGGCTTAAATAAAAATTTATGACCAAGAGGGATTCGTAAGGTGATGCGGAGAGGTAAAAGTTCGTCTTGTCACAAAAGGATTTACACATAAATGTAGGCATTGATTATAAAGAGACTTTCTTTACGGTTTCTTCGAAAGACTCTTTTAGGCATGTTATGGCATTGGTGATGCATTTAGAATTTGAGTTACATATGATGGATCTAAAGACAATGTTTCTAAATGGTAACATTGATGAAACAATGTATATGGTGCAACCGGAAAGTTTTGTTTAAAAAGATTCAAAGTATATGGTTTGCAAATTTAAGAAATCCATCTATGAATTCAAGAAAACATCTCAACTATGGTATTTTAAAATTCATCAAGTGATCATCTCGTTTGGTTTTGAGGTGAATTTGTTTGATGATTGTATATACCATGAGTTGTGTGGGAGCAAATATATATTCTTGGTTTCATATGTCGATATTAAGGCAATAAACCATGTGATACCCCTATGGCTAAGGGAGACAAGTTTAGTCTCAATCAGTGCCCTATGAGTAACGTTAAAGAAAAGTAAATACAGAATATTTCTTATACAAAAGTATTAGGGAGTCTAATGTATGTTCAGTTTGTACGTGTTTGGCTATTGCGTACAATTTTTGGGATGTTGTGCAGATATTTAAAGATTAAACCATTTGAAAGCGGCCAAATGGGTCATATAGAATTTAAAGGGAACAAAATATTACATGATCATATATTGGAGGTCAGATCAATTTGAGATCATTTGGTATGATGACTCCGATTTTGTTAGATACAAAGATAATGTATCTTGAGGCATTTGATGATAGAACTTTGTCACGGAGTTGCTCATAGTGAATAAAGAATTAAAAGACCACTAAAGTAATTTGTGACAATAAATTAGTAGTTCTATTTTCAATAACAACAGAAAGTTCTTGCTGTTAAAATTAAATTCAGAGTGAATAGTTGTCTATATAGCATATTAGTACAAACTCTATATTTACGGATCCGTTTACTAAAGTTTTCCACCAAAAGGACTTGATGAGCATATTGCTCGTATGGATGTCAAGTCATTAAGTGATATTTAGTTCTAGTGGGAGTTTGTTATTTTTTAATGCTTTTATGATATGGACATACTTAAGTTGAAGTAATGTTTAAGAATATTTTAAGTTTTGGTAATTTTACACTCTGACTTTGGTTAAGGTTTGATCTCACTAAGGATTAAGGAGGACCAGTTGAAAATCGACATATACAGACCAACTTTATGTGATTTTCATGCTACACATTTCATGATGGATCTATGTCATTTAGTTGTGTCACTATTGGTGATCATTGACGGGTTTAGTTATGATTGATATAACGAAAATCACCTTGGTTCTATATATTGACATGACTAATGGACGAGATAATTTGGATATGCTTAAGGAATATAATGGCAAATTTTGAGCTCATAAAGTCTAACACATGTGTATAATTACATATGTGACCAGTGGGAGATTGTTAGGATTTTTGGGTCACAAACGTAATATTACATGTGTTATGGCCATTATGTAATTAGCCAGAGCATCAGTAGTCTAATTAATAATATATAAGTCTGTGGCTAAAAGCATAAATATCATGAAAGATAATTTTATTGTGTAGATACCATAAGTCAATATTTAATTTGATGAGGAGCCAAATTAGAATATTGAAAAATAGGAAATAACCATAAGGTTATTTATAGGGGTTATGGTCCCCAATTGTAGAACGACGTGAAAACGGACTTATTAGGTTTTCTCTCTTCATCCCCATCAGAGGAGATTCAAGGAATCCATAAAAAAATTCTACAGTTGGAAGATCACACATACCCATGACCTTTGATCATCACTTATTTCGAATCCAAACTCAGGTACACTTCCACTTAAGATTATATATTATTTCTTAATGATTAACATGATTGATTCTAGGGTTTATGAATTAGATTAATTCTAACAGATTATATTATATTATAGTTATATCCAAATTCCATTACACACTCCATATCAGATTAAATAAACAGAGCACCCACCATTGAAACCAAAACATAAGAAATTAAGAACCAAGAAAAAGTAAAATTAGAATTAGAATAAGTTTCAATTGAGATTGCAAGTCTAGGCCAAGAGAAACATTCAGCACCAACCAACAAAACCACCTTCTAACTGCCATGAGTTTCCAACACCAGAAGAAGAAGAAGACACAATGTTTGTTCCATCCACCATTCCTGGAAAAGCCCAACCATTTCTCCCAATCCCAAACCCCATTTCTTCAAGCCCATGTCCATATCCACCCAAAGCAAGAAAGCTAGAGGCAGCTTGAGTGTTGTTGTTCAGCAACGAACTGAAGCTCCCAGAAACGCTCATGTTCTGTTTTCCATCACCGTCGATGCTACCAGAGAACGGCATGGAGCCTCCGTGTACGGAGGAGATGGGTGTCATTGATTGATAGTAGTGTTGCTCCGGTGCTGAAGATACTGCGGAGGAGGAAGATGTGACCACAACATGCTGAGTACGTGAGCGCTTGGCGTTTTTCCGGTTACCTCCACCGACAGGGATATCACGGAGAGTACCACCTTGAGTCCAGTAGCGGCGGCAACCCTTACAAAAATGGCGTGGCTGAGAGTAGTTGTAGTTGTTGTAGTAACAAAATTTGGTGTTTGTTGAATCACAACGAGGGCATGGGAGATTCTCTTGCTCCGGTGTTGGTGCACCTGGACGGTTTAGTTGTTTGGGTGATTGGCGGTTGTCACCGGAGTCAGAAGAAGGCATTGTTGTTTAGTTTTGAAGAAGGTGGTAAGAGTAAGAAAATGAGAAAACAGAGAAGTTTCTGTTGATGAAGATAAGAAGAATGGTATTGATAGGTGTTTATTTATAAAAACAAAGATCGAACTTCGATTTATGGATTATCCAATGACCAAACAGTAACACCCTATGGTCTATAAGCTCACTCTGTCAAAGCAGATTGATTGTATGAGAAAATGACAGGAGAATCGAATATTTGCATAAGATGTTGGAAACTAATTAACCTGACTATATGATCTATGGGAACATGAACATAAAATGTTGGAAACTAATTAACCTAATTAATGAACATGAACTAATTAATTAATTATTTAAATCTTAAATTAATTTTATTTGTCAATTAGCTATGCATAATAATTTCAAAGATAAACGCATGCATCTAACTAGCTGTGCAAGCAGCCAAGCAGTACAATACCAAAACAAATTATACCTTGATTAATTAATTGGAGTAACAAATAATGGTAGTTATCTCTATTGTCCCAAAGACCAATCCGTGGTAAGGAAAAATAAGAATAAAAGAATGAAAGGAAATTGATTGGAAGAGAGAATTGAGGTGTTGTGCAATGTGCAGTGGAAGGTAAGGCAGGAGGCGCAGCCCTACACTATATGGGGAGGGACTGAAATGTCGTGCTTAACAGAGCACACACACTCTCTGTACCAAAGCTGGTCCCTCTCTGTCTCATCTCAATATAAGCCTCAGAATATGTCTCTATTTTCACCATCTCTCGTCTAGTCTCATCTCATCTCATTCATTTCCCACACACACTATTATCACTTGTTTGTTTTCCATAAAACCTCACCCGGCCCAGTCCCACCACACTCCTTAGTCCTCACCTTACTCTATTTTTTCCTCTAATTAGACCAACATAATTTTGATCAACTCATCCCTTGAAAAATGTATCATTTTATCCGCGTGTAAGAATACATTACCAATACAAACAAAATAAATCATATGAAATGTCATTGTTAGTAGACATTACTCACTGTACCATCAGACAGACTATTCCAAAACCTAACTTTGAATAATTAATCCCATGGACCTTTCAAAAAATAATTAATCCAATAGAATTATAAGTATGACATAATTGAAAAAGTGAGAATGAGACTCATTTTGAAATAGACGAAGTAGTAGATATTATAGTTTTAAATTGTGGTTGTGGTAATAGATGTGGTTGCGATTGTGAATGTTGTGATTGCGATATATTAATGTGACTGTTGTGTGAATTTTTTTTTCATTTTCACAAACTATATTAATTGGTACTACTGTGCTACTACAAAATTTACCCATTATAGTAGAATTTTAGTTTACTATGTAAATTCAAATTGAGAAGTGCTTGAAATACAAAGTTGACAGGCTATTAAAGTAATAATTTTCATTAAATTTTTAATATTTTAGTAGTTAAAATTCTAAAATTTTAATTTTTTGTGAGAAACTTTAAACGAACATAATAGAAATCGTCTAATGCGACTCCTGATGTGGTTAAGTAGCTGCCAAACATGTGATTTAAAATTATACCGCGATTGTGGTGTGATGTAGTTGCGGATGAGGGCCGCGAAATAGTTTGATTTTTTTTTTTATGGAAGCCTAAAATAATACTATATATTATTCATTTTTTACAGTATAGAAATTTCTTAAAAAAATAAATTAAACTGTCACGTAACAATTTGATTTCTCTAATACATATAATATTGACCACTCCTTTAAAAGACAATAACTAGCTCCGCCCTAACCTAGCGGCCCCTAGCACTGCCCTAACCTAGCTCCGCCCCTAGCGGCCGCAATTGTAGTTGCGGACTAAAATTTGAAACCTTAGATATCAATATTGTCAATTTTAATATGTGATTAATGATTTTTATTTTTATCTGCAAAATATTATTGAAAGGATTTGAGACGTACAACAAGAAGTACACAACAATCCAAAAGAGATAGATACAACACCAAAAAACATGCCACACAAACATGATGACTATAAACTCACCCCTCAAAAGACACAGAGAGGGAAAGAGATAAATAACAAAATTCAAAAACCAAAAAAGACTTCATAAAACGAAACAAAGCAGAAGCAAAAATTGGCCACCCAAAACCGATCAAAGCTACCCCTACGTACGTAGCAGTAGGGCAAGGCGAAAAACCAGAAAATTCACGGTAATATACAATCATCCGGGTTCCAACCCATTCATACAGTAAGCAAGGATCCTTTGTTGTCTTATGTAAGAACCATTGCCAAGATAACTGTTGAATGAAATCCACCGTGACTCCTACAACCCCAGTATTATTGAAGATCCGGTCATTCTGAGTTTTCCACACAACCTAGATATACGCAAGCCACACACATCCAACTAACAGACCATACGACATTGACAACTCCAGAGAGAGTACAATAACAACTCCTAACCTACGACAAACCGCATACCAAATCTCCGCAATAAAGTTACAATGCAAAAACAAATGACATTTTTGCTCCGAAATTTGTTTTATTGTAAAAAAAAAATTAATAGACTAGTAATACAAAGAATTTGGGGCAAAATATTCAAGAGAGTAAGGTTGAGAAATCTTTTTTTTAATCTAAATATTGATTTTTTACGGTTAAATTTAGGGGGGGGGTGGGGGGGTGAGAATTTTTCAACGTTCACAATGCCTTATTAAACAAGGCCCAACAAAAAAGTTTCAACTTTAATTATAAATGAAGCTTCAATTAAGCTAGACCAGTTGACAATTGACAGTATAGAAAAAAAAACATTAATTAATTGTTTCTTGAAAGAGGCACAACATGGGTTCCTACCATGATGTTGTTTGGATCCAAAACTTGATAATTTTGTTCCAAAGGTTGATTAACTTCATATCTTTGTTTGGATCCATTTTTTAGTTCAAAATTGTGAACAACTCCATCTGATCCATCAGATTTGATATAACCATTCTTTGCAAGATAATCAATCATCCACTGAGGCATGCCAATAGTACTAATAGCTTCACCATTTTCACGAAATTTATTTAGTTGCGTTGCTAAATTGAAACTGTTCATCTCAGAAATCATCCCAGGAGTTAAATAACTAGGAGTAGGTCCAACTTTTTCAGATTTCATAAAGTTATCCATCATATTTGTTGCATAATGATCATTATTAATACTATGAAAAGGTGGACCATTTCGAGATTTGAGAAAATCATCTATTTTTGCTGCATAATGATCAGAACTCATCCCCGCGGCAGGAAAACTAGGAATATGAACGGCTTTTTCAGATTTGATAAAGCCGTTCATCATCCTAGTTGCAGAATGATCATTATCTATACTATGAAAAGTTGGACCATTTCCAGATTTGATAAAATCATCAATTTTTGCTGCATAACGATCAGAGTTCATCCCCGCGGCAGGAAAACTAGGAATATGAATGGCCTTTTCAGATATGATAAAGCCGTTCATCATCCTAGCTGCAGAATGATCATTATCTATACTATAAGGTTGACCATTTCCAGATTTGATAAAATCATCTACCATTGTTATCCCACTTTGAAACATGTTAACACCATGAATAGCTCCACCCTTTTCAGATTTGATGAAGTTATCAACTTTTGCATGATTGAAGTTGAAATTGCCCTTAGGTGTCATCCCTTTCTTTGAATAGATATTTTGTTATATATGGCTTGATTTGTTGTGTTTATTGATTCACTTGTTTGCAGGTTTTATAGTAGCAACCAAGGACTATAAAGTAAAATTCAGAGGGATAAGTTGGTGTGTATTATTTAAAGGGAATTTTAAAAAAAATTGGTACAAAAGGGAATTGCAATTTAATTATTAATTTTTATAGAATCATTTTTTATGAACAATTTTATCACTAACAATTTATTTATATATTTTAAATTTTAATTTAAGTATACATCATAAATAAAATTTTAAAATGATCAATTTTTTCTGTTAACGAACTTTAAAGTTAAAAATTCCACCTTTAAAATAATGAGTGTTCAAAGCTGGAACTCCAACTGCACATATATTGAAAGAGTTGTGTTACCATTTCTTTTATTATCATATTACTGCTCTCAGGCCCGGCTCTGTGGGGTGTGTCGGGTGAGCCACCGCGCAGGGCCTCAAAAAATTAGGGGCCTCTAAATATTTATATGTGTTTATTACAATTTAAATATGTGTATAAAAAAATAATGATTTTGTTATTTCTTAATTTGATAAATAACTTTGTGGTCTATTGTAAAAAAAAAGGTGTAACATCACTAAAAAAAACTTAAGCTAACAAATATTTTGTAGTTAAATACAATCATATGTTTATTTTAAGCATAAAGTTTTCTCATAGGAAATTGATGTATTTGGTTAAAAAAATTGGACTATATATGTAACTTTGGTCGACCAATTTTACATTATATTTTGGGACGAAGAGTATTAATTAAGGTTACTATAAAATACTATATTTAACTTAGTTGGCAGGGGGACATTGCATTTTATAGGTTCAATTTTTAGCTATTAGATGATTTTTGGCCAAAATAAAAATAATATGTGCGTGAAATAAAAATGATACTCTATTAATATACTATTAAACTTTTTCAAAGATGTGATTTAATTTGTTTTTTTAACATAGTTATTAGTTATTGCATATAAAATTTTATTGACTATTCTGTCATAGACTCATAGTTATCTTAGTAAAATGATTTATTATATAAGTCAGAAGATATTATGTTGTTTTTATGAGAATCTTTTTATTCTAGTTACAATTTTTTTATGTTGTTTATAATTTAAATTAAAGATTAGTTTTCTTAAAAAATTTACATTTTTTATTAAAGGCCTATTTTAAATTTTTGAACAAAGCCTCTAAAAATATTGGGCCGGCTCTGACTACTCTTAGCGGATTAAATTAGTGACTTTAGGGTCCGTTTGGTGCGCCAGATTGATAAGAGACAAGATATGATAAGAAAATAGAAAATGATACGATAAAATAGAGACATGATAAATATTATCTTGTCATGTATTTGGTGTACACATGATAAAAAATAAGTTAGCATTAATTTTTCCTATCACTTGTTTGATGCACACTTCATATTAGATATATATTATATTTAAGTAATCAAATTATCCTTAAAGAATAAATGTGTTATTAAAAAAACATATATTTAATTGAGTTTTTTCATTGATTAATTGATATTAATTAAAAAAATACTCATAATTAACTAATTTCATATAATTGTGAAAAGATGAGAATGAATAATGTATTGGATAATTATGCTATCAAATTGGTAACCTAGTTTAAATTAAGGATTAAAATAACAAAGAGTCAATGAGATATGATTAACAATATGTTTAATTTATCATATCATATTGGTGCACCAAACAACATATTTAAATAGGATACAATAATTTTAACATATTCCGTCTCTCTATCCTGCGCACCAAACGAGCCCTTAGTGGTTACTCCATCCAATCTCAAATATAAGTAAAATTTGGTCAAATTAATGTATTTGGTGCAAATTTTAGACCAGATACATTAATTTTTGTTGATTAAATTTTGTTTATATCTGATACTAGAGTAATATTCTCTAAAAAAATATTACTAAAATTTTGATTATATTATATTACAAAAAATCTAACAAATGTTCTAAGATCATTTATTAATATATTTTCTAATGTAAAAAAAAAAGATCATTCATTAAAAAATATCTTAAAGTTATACAGTTAATTTTTAAAGTATAAAATTGTTTTTGTCAAAGAGACAAAACTTTCCTTTAATTTGTTTATTCTTTATCAAATACTACCTTCAACTAGTTAACCCAACCAACTTTATGATAATTTAAATTTAAAAGTCAAAGTGGATTGTATATTGGCTGTTGTGATTAATTGCTAATTTTATTTCTTTATTATACTGAGAACATGTTCTGTTTTCACACTATGAATTGCTATATAAATAACATATTCACTGTTTATTAGTTTCAATTAAGCTAGACCAGTTGACAATATATAAAAAAATCATTAATTAATTGTTTCATGAAAGAGGCACCACATGAGTTCCTACCAATACCATGATGTTGTTTAGATCCAAGACTTGATAATTTTGTTCCAAAGATTGATTAACTTCTTCTCTTGTGTTTTATCAGTGGCATGAGAACCATTGCTAACACCATCAATATTATTGGATCCTTTCTTTTGTTCCAAATTTCCAACAACTCCATCTTCTAATCCCTCAGATTTGATATAATTATTCTTTGCAAGATAGTCAATCATCCACTGAGGCATGCCAATAGTATTAATAGTTTCACCATTTTCGCCAAAATTTACTATTTTTGTTACTAAATTGAAATTGTTCATCTCAGAAATCAACCCTCGAGTAAAAAAAGTTAAAAAACTTTCAGATTTGATAACGTTATTAGTTCTATGAAAAACTTCACCAAGCAAGTCATCCATTTTTGCTGCAAAATGATCATCAGAATTCATCCGCGTGGCAGGAAAACTAGGAATATGAACGGCTTTTTCAGATATGATAAAGCCGTTCATGATCCTTGTTTCAGAATGATCATTATTGATGCTATGAAAAGGTTGACCATTTTCAGATTCAAAAAAGTCATTGACCATTGTTTTCCCACTTTGAAACAAGCTAACATCTTAAATAACTTCACCATCTCTAGATTTGAGCAAGTTATCCATTTTTGCTGCATAATGATCATCAGGATTCATCTCCGCGACAGGAAAACTAGGAATAGGAACGGCTTTTTCAGATTTGATAAAGCCGTTCATCATCCTTGTTGCGGAATGATCATTATTGATGCTATGAAAAGGTTGACCATTTTCAGATTTGAAAAAATCATTGACCATTGTTTTCCCACTTTGAAACAAGCTAACATCTTTAATAACTTCACCCTTTTCAGATTTGATAAAGTTATCAATTTTTGCATGATTGAAATTGAAATTGAGATCACTCTCAGGTGTCATATCTAAATATTTTGTTATGGCTTTGATTTGTTGTGTTTATTGATGATTCACTTGTTTGCATGTTTTATAGCAACTAAGGGCTATAAAATAATTAATACTCAGGTGGACTGTATATTGGTTGTTGTGATCAGTTGCTTTAATTTTATTTCTCTATAGTACATATATGATATGATATGATATATCATTGTTGTTTATTCGGGTTCACACTCATAGTCATACCAAACTAGTAGTTATTTTTCCAAACATATTTTTTGGATTGCAAGAAAGGATGCAAGCAATACCTGGTCAAATGGGGGACACAAAGTAAACGTCACATGAATGTTGGTGTCTACACTATTTTCTCAATTTGAATAACAAATTAATTTCTCTCTTATATGTAATTATAACATTTTATTTTATAGAAATCAAGAGGGTTTAAGACCGATGAAGAAGAAACTAACTTCACATAGACAAACACTGGGAAACAAATCCTGGTACAACAAGTATGGAGCACTACATCTAATTGAGTTAGAACATGCTCATATACAAACGTTCTTTACTATTACTACTACTAGCTAGCCAAAACATCTACTCAAACATTTCCTCCACGATATAAATGACATACCTTGATTTCTCATTTTATGTTTATTAGAATTTGAGAGGTTTATACTCAACCACAAAAGCTAGTTTAAGGGTCCGTTTGGATTGATGGAATGAGATGGAATGAGATGGAATGGAGTGGGATGAAGCTCTATCCCGTTGTTTGGCACGGGAAATACTTCTTTTGAAAAATAAAAATTATACTTCATATATCATTGCTATAAAATTTGGATAAAGTTTTGGACGTATATTAAAAACACATAAAATTAAATTCTAAAAATGAGAGAATTTATTTATTAATTTTTTTTGACTCAAAAATAATTAAAAAAATTCTCTTATTTATTGAAGGATGACTATTGTTCTCGTATGATAGCTCAAGTGGTAAGAGTTTAGGAACATATGAGTTAGGTAGGAGTAGTCAGGGTTCGATCTCTGACAGAAGTAATTTATATTTCTGATGTACAAAAATAAGAATGATTTAATTGTTTTTTTTCCTTTCTAAAACGAAAGTATATAACAAACACTAATCAAATTGCAAAAGTGGCTTTAGAAAAAAGGGATAATTACACTCACCTCCCTTGAAGTTTATTAAAATGACACTGACACCCCCTCTAATTTTAAAACTTATATTAACCTCCCTTAAGTTCTCATCAAATAGACAAACACATCCCCTCTTTATTAACACCATTAGTTTTCCGTTAGTGGAAAAACAAAGAAATAGCAAAAGACAAACCCAATTTTCAAATTCCACCATTGATAATCAATTAATGTCATCAAACAAATCCAAATGAATACTGGTCTCGATGAAGCATTCAACAAGTATAATTCTTTCTCTTCCAATTTGATAATGTGACTAACCATTCTCTACCTCTTACATGAACATAAGGCTTTCACCCTCCCTATGCACACCCACTTACATATTTTATGGATACGGTGAATCTGTCAATGTTAACCCATCTATAACCTTTATGTAGTTTTCCAGTTCTGCAATCATGTGTTCGCTCAAAAACAAAAAATCTGAGATTGATAATTGATTAATTTGGATATTTTCATTCTTGTTTGACAGAAATTGGTTTTTTGAGTGGAAATAGCCACAAAAGCATTTGGAAAGACTATAATCATTTTAGAGCCATTTATTCCTGTAGACAAGTATTTATGAGAGATGGAGCATGAAGATGCATAGATGGAAAAATGAACAGTGGGCCAAAAATTGTACAGAAATTATACCAATGGAAAACATTTAGTTTTATTTTAACGGTAGTTTAACGGTGTTAGTTTATAAGGGAGGTGAGTGTTTTTTGAAAAATAGAGGGGGTGTGTGTGACATTTGAATATACTTGAGGGGAGGTGAGTGTAATTATCCCTAGAAAAAAAGGAACATTTACACGGTTATTACAATTTGACTACTTTAGCATAATACTATCACTCGAGAGTAACCAAGGTAATAAAGACAGAAAATTTCTAGAACCTAATATTAATATATTGATTTACAAATTAAACACGTTCATTTGAAATATCATATAAAAAATGCATCGAATGAACATGATTTAAGTTAAATTATAAGCTCTAACTTTGTACTATATACAAAACACCAATATAAACCTAAACAAAAATTTCTAAAACTCTTTAAATTAAAGCTCAATTGGATCAAGCAATTTGAAGAATGTTACACTATATAATTGTAAACAAACAGCTTTAGTTAGAAACATCAAGCCCGAACTCCATAAGGCAGTAAAAATAACCAACATAACTCTGCCACTTGAAATTGCTTAACCACACAATTTGCAAGTGCAATTTCATCAATGACAAAGATCCTGCTAAATTTAGATAATCAATAATTATAATAATGAATTAAAAAAAGTTTAAACCAATTAGCATTGTAATTTTAAAAACTTGTAGTTAAATTTGTAAAAAAAAAAATTTGGTATAGTTAAATTTGTAAATATAATAACTATAAAGTAATATTTTGTACACAAAACGAAAGGTGAAAAAAAAAACTTGACCGAAAGCTCTGTTATAAAGTCTCTACAACCAAGTTACGTTGTTCTTTAATGTTAAGCTTCAACCTACGTATTATTCCAGTTTTAGAAAGACTTAGCCAATATAGGCATAGCAATACTATTCAGAACATTGTGGAAACTTTAGCAAGATATTTTTGAAATAAAATCATTGCCCCATCACTAATATAATACACCTACAAATTAAGTTGTATGAAAGATTAATATAAATTATATTCACCACTGCCGCACTGAATGAAAAAAAAAGACTTCATATTAGAAAAATAGTGTCTACTTAAACAATGGATTAAATAAATATTCAAATGAAATGCTTACCAAATAAGTTGAACTGTTTCAACCAATAAAAATAGCATTTGGAGCAGAAGAGAGAGTGGAATGAAGAAATGGTAACTATCACATAATGGAAGATAAAGCAGAGAGAGAGATGTAGTAAAATAGCTCAAAATAATTATAATTGCAACAAATAAAAAAAATATAAAAAGTTATCAAGAATGGGAAGGGAAAAGAAATAGACAACTAATTTGAAAAGGTGATAAAATTAAGGATCATTGAAAATTGCATATATGCATAGTGATTAGTGAACATGAAGAGGTGGCTCGATAGCACACGTTTTTTGATTTGTCGTGCCTTTCAATTTTTTTGGAATACGCATGATATAATGTACACAACTACACATACATGAACAATTGCTGCTTTAATGAAACATACAGAACAGTTAAAAAATAAAATATTTAAAAATAATAATTAATAATATTTATAGAAATATTACTATTATAAGAAACTTTTAAAATAGTAAGTATGTTTAAAAGATGACAAATGTCATACTTGCCCAAATACTACTTTTGCTTTATTATATGATATGATATGATATGATATGATTATATGATATGATATGATATGATATGATATGATGATTATATGATATGATATGATGAACGGAATGGAATGAAGTGGTATATGGGGTGATAAGGATGGAATGATACACAATAATTATAGTTTTACAATTTTACCCTCAATTTTATATTTTATAAGACTTTTCTCATTCATATATTTTTTTTTTCTAAACATTCATATCTATAAAATAAATGGTATAATTGGAATAAAAAAATTATAATACATTCCATTCCGTTTATTATCCAAACAATGGAATGAAATATGTATTCCATTCCGTTCCGTTCAATTCCGTTCCATTCTATACCATCAATCCAAACGGACCCTAAGAGTTGAGGTTTACACTACTTTATAAAGGCTATCTATGTCATATCTCTAGCCAATGTGAGACTTCTAACACACCCTCTCACGTCCAGAACTGAACAAGTTGGAATGTTGCATCAACAATAATGGATGGTCCAAATATGGGAGGTTTCCACAACAAACAACAAATGGATCTAGGGAGGCCTACATTCAACCACAAAAGCTAGCTTTTTGGTTGAGTATAAGCCTCCCAAATTCTGACATGGTATCAGAGCCTCTACTACTAAGCGGTTTAGAGTTCGATTCCCGCTCTCCCCACTTTCTAATTAAAAGTGGAATTTTAAGCATATGGTAGGTGAGCCTATTTATTATCCATGCTTGTGTGAGAGGGCATGTTAGAAATAATATAAACTATTGATGAAGTCTTTCTAAACAACTTAAGCTTTTGGGATAATCGGTCATCTGACAATGTCTATCAACTTTCTAATTTGATGACCTAATCTATAACGCAAACAACCTGTCAGACGTCCTTGAGTTAAATTTTAAACAATAACTTATGAGTTAATATGAAATTCCACTTTTCCATAATCTCTAACACGAGCTAACTTCAAAGACACCCCAAAACTCTGTTGCATATGCACTACTACTCCTCACAAACTTAAAAAACCTCTACCCCACTCCCTGTTAGAGCCTTTAATCAACCCTCCACAACCATCTTGTCTACTACCACCCTTACTTGCGCCATCTTTATAACATTACTCTTCATAATGACCATCTTTATTTAGGTTCAAAAATGACAAAACCGACTATTGTATCTTTACAACCAATCAACGATTTATGAACCATGCACCACTTATGCATGTTAAAACTTAGGGTGAGTCTGAAATACACCTCCCAAAAAAAATGACCAAACTGCACCACCCTTAGTTAACAGTCAAGATTGAATTCCAAAATTTGAACAGTTAAGATTGAAAGGACAAAAAAGTGGATACATGTAGTTTTATTCACATTAAATCTCAATGTCATGGGTTTTGGGTCATACCCATTTTATAAACAATTATGACCCATTTGAATTATTTTGACCCAATTGGAGCACCACTTCATCAACAAAATAAAATGGACCAACTTACACCATCTTTTTTTTTTCTTCCAGATTTTTTTTTTTCTACAGTTTTTTTTTTCTTCCAGATTTTTTTTCTGCCAGTTTTTATTTTAAATTGTTTTTTTTGTCTTTTTGCGTCAATTTTTTTCTTTTTTATTTTATTAATACTTTTTCTTTACATTTTTTTTTCAATTTTCTTTTATTTTTTAGTTTTTTTTTACATCGCATCGGACATATGTAAATACTCTCATCGAAATTTGATCTCTGAATCTTTTAAATACTTTGCAAATAATTTTTTTTGGGTTAACTTGACATATCATGGTATACGGGACATATATCCTCTACTTATCATGATAGACGAGACGTATATCCTCTACTTATTATGGTAGACGAGATGTATTTGTCTTAATATTAATTATTTTAGGGTTAACTTAACTTATTATGGTATACGCGACATATATCATATACTTATTATGGCAGACGATACGTATTTGTCTTATAATTAGTTATTTTAAGGTTAACTTGACTTATTATGGCAAATGAGACGTATATCCTCTACTTATTATGGCAGACGATACGTATTTGTCTTAATATTAGTGATTTTAGGGTTAACTTGACTTATTATGGTAGACGAGACATATATCTTTTACTTATTATGGCAGACGATACGTATTTGTCTTAATATTAGTGATTTTAGGGTTAACTTGACGTATTATGGTAGACGAGACATATATCCTCTACTTATTATGTTAGACGATACGTATTTGTCTTAATATTAATTATTTTGGGGTTTAGGGTTAACGTATATCCTCTACTTATTATGTTAGACGATAGGTATTTGTCTTAATATTAATTATTTTGGGGTTAACTTGACTTATTATTTTAGACGAGACATATATCCTATACTTATTATGTTAGACGATACATATTTGTCTTAATATTAATTATTTTTGGGTTAACTTGACTTATTATGGTAGACGAGACATATATCGTCTACTTATTATGGTAGACGACTCGTATTTGTCTTAATATTAGTGATTTTAGGGTTAACTTGACTTATTATGGTAGACGAGACATATATCCACTACTTATTATGGCAGACGATACATATTTGTCTTAATATTAGTGATTTTAGGGTTAACTTGACTTATTATGGTAGACGAGACATATATCCTCTACTTATTATGGCAGACGATATGTATTTGTCTTAATATTAGTGATTTTAAGGTTAACTTGACTTATTATGGTAGACGAAACGTATATCCTCTACTTATTATGTTAGACGATACGTATTTGTCTTAATATTAATTATTTTGGGGTTAACTTGACTTATTATGGTAGACGAGACATATATCCTCTACTTATTATGGCAGACGATACGTATTTGTCTTAATATTAATGATTTTAGGGTTAACTTGACTTATTATGGTAGACGAGACATATATCATCTACTTATTATGGCAGACGATATATATTTGTCTTATTATTAGTGATTTTAGGGTTAACTTGACTTATTATGGTAGACGAGACGTATATCCTCTACTTATTATGTTAGACGATACATATTTGTCTTAATATTAATTATTTTGGGGCTAATTTGACTTATTATGATAGACGAGACATATATCCTCTACTTATTATGACAGACGATACATATTTGTCTTAATATTAGTGATTTTAGGGTTAACTTGACTTATTATGGTAGACGAGACATATATCCTCTACTTATTATGTTAGACGATACGTATTTGTCCTAATATTAATTATTTTGGGGTTTAGGGTTTACGTATATCCTCTTCTTATTATGTTAGACGATACATATTTGTCTTAATATTAATTATTTTGGGGTTAACTTGACTTATTATTTTAGACGAGACATATATCCTCTACTTATTATGTTAGACGATACGTATTTGTCTTAATATTAATTATTTTGGGGTTAACATGAGTTATTATGGTAGACGAGACGTATATCCTCTACTTATTATGTTAGACGATACGTATTTGTCTTAATAATAATTATTTTGGGGTTAACTTGACTTATTATGGTAGATGAGACATATATCCTCTACTTATTATGGCAGACGACATGTATTTGTCTTAATATTAGTGATTTTAGGGTTAACTTGACTTATTATGGTAGACGAGACGTATATCCTCTACTTATTATGTTAGACGATACATATTTGTCTTAATATTAATTATTTTGGGGTTAACTTGACTTTTTATGGTAGACGAGATATATATCCTCTACTTATTATGGTGGACGAGACCGTTAATTTGTCTTATTATTGGTGTTTGTTGTATTTGTTTTATTATAGGTTATATTACGTTTTAGGGTTGATGGTTTAGGGTTAACTTGTCTTAAATAAAATTTGTGGTTAACTCGCAATAGGGACTGATTTGATGAATCTAGTTCTTATTCAAGGACTAAATTGTTATTATGTATAAAGGACCGATGTGATCAAGAAAGAATGTGATCAAGAAAGAAGTATTATTATATTCAAATTTTGCCTATTTAAAGACTAACTATCTTCAACACTCCATTTACATTTCCTTATTGTTCTATTTCAGATCTATGGTTGAAAAGAATAAAACTTACACCAAAATGTTCCTATATTATCTGACAATTCAAAATTTACTTTATGAATTACTAACACAAATAGGAAACAAGGACTGAGTTGAAGCATTGCTTATTTATTCGGGGACTATTTTGCTATACTGGCTGATTTATATATATTAACAACAACAAGCAAGAAAACAACTTTTTTGTTAGCATATTTTGGGCAAGTGATGTGACTAGGCAATTAAGATGACATTGTGACCTTTCAAGCAGTACATGGGTAAAATGACATTTTATTTTTAATAATTTTTTTTCTTCATTTTTAATCATTTTTTTCTTCAAGAAGAATATGATGTTCATCACAAACCCAAATTTTTATGCATCATTATCTTCTTAATTTCTTAAAACATCTATCACATTCATCATCCTAATCTTCTTCTAAACATTTTATTCAATAACACTACCACCAACAAATACAATCCCCCCTCCCTCTCCTGCTCTCTATCTCTTTATCTCTCTCTCTCTCTCTCTCTCTATCTCTCTCCATATTCCTTTTTCTTTTCATTCTTTCATATTCCTATAAACATTTATTGAAATTTAAAGTCCAAATTAAAAAAAATCTTAATATGAGAAAATACATAAAAAAAAGCATCATTAAACAAATTTGTGAGAAACTTGAATCTTGTAGAAAACTAGATCTGAAGAACATAAACATTGAACGAAATCGAATACATAAGTTCAGCAAAAGTCATGCAAAAAAAATGGGTTTAAATGAAATTTTCATATTCGTTTTCTTTCAGATCTAGATCTAAAAAGGACACAAAAACATTAGGTCATTTGAGTAAGAGAGATTGAAAGAGAAAAATATAGAGGTATGAGCTTTTGGTATGATTGTGGTTGAAGAAGAAGAGGGACATTTTTATTTCTATAACTTATTCTTAATGATGATTGTGGTTTGTGAAAAAACAATTATGAAGGAAAAGAGAGAAATGAAGGGACGAAAAATATTGAAATGAAAAGATGAAAGTCATTTTATTAGTGTTGTTTTAATTTTTTTAAACCAGTCAGTATATGAGATGATGAAGAAAAATAAAGTGTTGTTGAAATTAATGATGAAGAAAGATGAAAACATGGATATGAGATGATCCAACTTGATTATTTGGTTTTGATTCAAGTTGCAAAAAAATGTCCAATTGGATACCCATTGATCCAACTTCATTTAATTTTTTTTTTAAAAATTTGATGTTGTTATAGGGTGTGGTTTGACTAAGGACCATAGTATGTCCATCATCAATTTTTTTGACTTTTTGAGGTGGTGCAGTTTGGTCCTTTTTTTCAGATGGTGTATTTCAGAATTTTCATAAAACTTATCAAGAATTACTAGTAACTAGTTTATTACTTTTCAAAGTGACTGTCGCTTTTGATGTTTTCACACATACTAAGAAATACAATCATTATGTTAAAAATAATAATACTTTTATTAAATTAATTCTACTTTTTCTTTTATTTTCTTGAAAATAGTGTATAAAATAGTAATTAGAAGGTAGAATTGAGAAATGTTTCATTGAAAATTGAAAAACGACACATATTTTAAAACAAAAAGAGTATATGATATGTGCGTGGATGTGGATTATGATTGAGTGTTGTGTCATTGATTAGTAGCTACATTACATTCATACTACAATTAAATTTAAAATGAAATTTTATATTAAAAAATAAAGTAAAATTTAAACTTAAAATTACATCGGACGATCTATATTTACCGATGATCGTGGTGTAATCGACTGCGCTGTATCTTCGCGAAAACGGGAGCGTTTGATTCTTTTCCCGTGCAGGCTTAAAACAACAACCAGTGAGCTAAAAAAACCAGTGCCCTAAAAATGTCTCCGGCCGGTGAACTACGGTGGCTCTGCCGCCTAATCGACGACTCTCTCAGCCCCTACACAGTCTGTTTTTTTCACTGTTCTCACATTCTTCTATGCTATTTCAATTCTTAACTCATCCGTTAAACGAAAACCTTCTTTTCATGTGCTTCAGGAACCACTCGCGTTCCATTCGACGAGTAAAGAAAACGAGAAGGAAATTCTCATCGCTTCTTCTCAGGTTCTCATCTCAAAATTCTCTTCAATTTTCCATTATTGTTCTGTTTGTTTATTTATTCGTTTATTCGGCGAAATTTTATTGTAGGTCATGAGAAAAATTCAGCTGCGGATTCGTGAACTTAATTCTGGTTTGAGTAAAGAAGAATTGTGCGTTTCGGAGCAGCATTGTTCGGTTCATCAATGTCTACCGAAAATTATGACTAAAATGGTGAGTATCAGAAGTTTAGAACCATAATTGATTTTCATGCTTTATGTGGATTTGATTTTGAATATTATTCTGTATTGTTTTTTGTGGCAGGTGAATTTGTTAACTGTGAAGAGTGAATTTGTTCAGCATGTCGCTGTTAATGCTCTTGTTTTAATTTCGGAGTTCGTGTCTACTACGGTATGAAATACTCCCTCCATTTCAAAATGAATGTGTTTTAAGACCTGTTTGCACACATATTAAGGAATGCAATCGTTATGTTAAAAGAAATAACACTTTTACTAAATTAATCCTACTTTATTGATTTGTTTTCTTGGAAATAGTGCAAATAGTAATAATTATTGGGTAGAATTGGAAAATGTTGCATTGGAAATTGAAAACGACACTTATTTTGAAACAATTTTTTTAGCTAAAATGATACTCATTTTGAAACTGAGGGAGTAGTGGTTTTGCTGAGTTTATGTTATGCATATTGCATACTATATGATTCTATGTGATGATTTGCAGGGGAACAATTGGGATGATTTCATTCATTTCTTGTCCAGTTCGTTGGAAATGGCTTTTACTAGAATGCTCTCGTGTTCGTCTGAGAAGGATACTTTTGCTTCTCCTGATGTTGATTTCATGCTGCAACATGGGCTGAGGAATTGTGATTGGTCGACTGTGGCTGGTATCGTTGGAGTGTTTCGTGTTATATGTAAACATTTGAAGGACGATTATGATGATGAACTTGTCAAAGTGTATTATGACTCTGTTAATTCTTGTCTTTTGAAAATGCCTTGGAATTTATTGGATGAGTGGTGGAGTTGTGACATTGGTAGCGTGAAGAAAAGCTTATCAGTGAATCAATTGTGTCTCAATAGTTTCGGTGATATGGATCCTAGAATGAGATTTCTTGGGACTTTTCTCCAGTTATTGTGCACTTTGGTTGACCGGAATAATTTTGTGGAAATTGATAGTGATTCTGCTATCAAGCATCCACTACTTGTTACTGTGATGAGTCTTGTACCTAGACTTGTAAAGTGGTGTCTCCCCAAGCAAGAAGATAGTGCCGATACTCACATCAGCCATTACATGAAACATAAATTGCTGGTATGGTTCTTCCGACGATTGTTCAAGAACTTGAGAACTTAATTTTTTGTCACTTGTAGATTGAATGCAAATAGTGATCATTGTTTCCACTTTATGTTATATGGATAGAAGGTTATGATTAGTATAAAAAAGCCCTTTGAATTTTGTGTCATACAAAGAACAAAAGAAGTAAAATTTTGTTGCTGACTGTGTATAGTTAGTTACATATTGGTTACATTAGGGTGTTAATAGTTAGCTAGAACAATTAGTTAGTTAGCATTAGTATAGAAGGTTCAACTTAAATTGGAGAAAACAAGTAAGCGGTTTGGTTGTATGGGGAAACCCTTTGGAGAGAATTATCTCCTCTCCTGATTGATATTCTATTCATCAATCAAGAGATTTTTTTTGTCTGTTTTTCATTTGAATAATTTGTTCGTGTTTCTGTGTAACATTGTCAAAGCTTGACACAAATATTCCATCTCAATCTCAAACCAAATTTAGTGCATGATTATTTTGTTTTCTTAAATCAAACATTTAATACTTGAGCTGATATATTGTGTTAGTACATGGTATATTATCTGTGTTAATAGTTGAGACTTGTACTAACTGTATTCTTTTTGACCTAGATGCTTAGTATAGCTAGAAGTATAAGGAACATTTTATGCAAAACAATCATTCAGAGTTTCATTTGATATACTTTCTCAGTCTCTTTTCCATTTGCATCTAAACACTAAAATTTCATCATTATGTGATGGTAGAGTACATAGCTGCATGTTGTCCTCAGGATATAGAAGGAGACATGCGGCTCCAATTAATACAACTATAGAGATGGGATATGAGTGTCTTTTGTTATAGGTTGTACGTGAATAGATGATTTTTTATGATTCTTAAGATCTACTTTGAGAACTTACAAAAAATGCTGTAAATGAACGAGTGAATATTGTTTAATGAATTCTGGAGATGTATGCATGCCATATTGCCATTGGCAAATGATTGATATTTTGTAATGCTGATATATAAGGGAAACCATGCTGAATTTTTTGTAGCCATGTAATTCATTTCTAAGACTATGTCCTAGTGTGTTGCTAAGTTAGCCTACACACAACTGCACATGCTGTCCTCAAGATATAGAAGACATGTGGCACCAATAAAGCTTAGCTGTATTAGCTATTCTATTTCCACGGATGATGTGTCTTAGTATGTATTTGCCGAATCAATATCTAATGACTTGTCCACATAGCTAATATTGAATATAGCTGTAATATTTACTGTTCAACCTTAGCTCTACCGAATTGATCCAAATCCATTGAACCTAGTCCAACACCCTTCATTCTTAAGTAATTTTGAACATTGTGATTTGTTAATTTGTCACTTGATTCTGAACTTGTCATGCTCGTTTTGTGAATTTGCCGATCAATTTTGATTTTTTTTTTGAAAGCCGATCAATTTTGATTGAAATCCTATATTTGCGTACTATTGTCTGGTCTGGTCGAGACTGGAAACCCATGCTAGTTTAAGTTATAGGTATAAATGTTGAGTATTTACTATAAACTATGCACGTAGTATTAGATTGTGTTTATATACTACGATTGTTTATGTATAAAGTAAACTCTTATGACTTTGCGAGCTTAGCGTATGTAGATTCATGAGGTTACATAGACTATCAAGTTTGATAAGCTTGCTCCTGTGAAGTGAACTCTTCAAACCAATTACCTTGTTGTCCTCTTCTCTGCAGATTCTGATGATCAGGCTTGGCTCACTCGTATGTCTGGACTGTTCAAACTATTTTTCTTGGCTTGAAATCCTTCATAGCTATTTTCAAGTGCTTCTGGTGCAACCTTTAACTCAATTTATGTCTGATCAAGGTGATTGTCTGGAAGGCTCTCCATTTTTATTGAGTTTGTCTGATAGAGAAGCATATGGGATGTCTTCCAGCCACCTACAAAGACAAGCTATTTTCCTCTTACTGGACTGTTCTGTCAATTTGATCAGTCAAAGAGCATCAAAGGAAAACCATAGTGATTGTTCAACTTTAAGCTCATGTTTTACTAACAACCCAGATCAGGAGCTTGATCACTTATGCATAAAAGAGGGATTACTAGAGCTTTACAAGTGGATTCAAGAACATCTTCCACATGGGATCTCTATCAACCATAAAAATTACTCCAAGATATGTATGAACTTCATGTCATCTTTTCTCCAGCTATATCTTCGTGAGGTCTGCCTAATCACCATTTTCATGCTGTTTGTGCTAAGTAGTTTATGATTGTGAACCTCGTACATGGCTATTGTTTTTATAACAGTTCTTTGCTCAGAAAATTTAGCTTTTTTAAACAAACTCTTGAGTCATATGAATCTTTGTTAAGGATGATGAGTCTGACAAGTCCAGCTTGGTGATCACCTACTGGAAACCGTGCAACATGATTTTTTTTATAAAAAAAAGCTGCTGTGTTCATATCGAAGTTAACTTTGTTGACAGCATATTGTAGTCTCATGTATGCTATTTAACACTTGAATGGCAGGATGATCTATTGTTTGAAGTGCTTTTGCAATTGCTTAGCATATCTTGTCTCCAGCAACAGTAAGCAAGTGTATTTAACCTTTTACTTTAGCTAGTCTTTAATGGAAATATTCACTCTCACATGAATGAGTTTCAATGATGTAGGTCTGGAAGAAAAGGCGTTGCATATCAAGATGTAAAAAGAGATTTTCCTTTTGATATGTCAGACTTTTTTAATCCTGTTCATCTTTTCCATCTGTTTCTTTCAGAGGCTAGTATTATCCTACCTTAGTATATTATGCAGACAACTCATCATCTACTTCGTTATTTATTTTTATTTAAAAACAAAATTAAATCTTATTATCTTATCCTTTGCTTGCTGGTCTTCAGATACATTATGATCATCAAGTGCTTCTTGACTATCTCATTTCAAAAGATACTGGAATAAGCTGTGCTAAATATCTTCTGAGGTACATAATGTACTAACTATTTTGAACCACAAAGTTCCCTTACTGAGTTTTTATGATTATAAACAAAACAAGCAGGGAAAGTTGTTATTAGAACTGGTTTTAGTGACTAGTTTTCTGCAATATGTTTGGAACATGTCTTATTTTTCACTTATGGTGCTTGGATGTTATGATTGGTGTGCTGCATCTATGATTTATGTATGGTTACTTTAATGTCGAGGGTGAAACAATTCTGGAAAGAGAATTACTGATTAAGTTGTGAATTTTGTTGTTAGCACTTACTTTGACACTTGTTGCGATTTCAAAATTGGTATTTACTTTTTCCTCATTTGCATATTTGTTGGTAGATGCATGCATTTGATATGCAACTCATGGAAATTATTTGTGGAATTTCCATTATCTGGAGAACTTTTAAATCAATCATCTTGCAAGAGAAGAAAACTTTTAGGGGATGATCTACAGTTTGTTGCCAATGAAACACCTTCAGTAGACAATAAGGGAAGTATCAAATTGAATATCAAGAATTTTGAGGCAGATAGTGAATATGAGTTCAGGCACCGTAACGTTGAACAATTCAAGAAAGCTGCAGAATGTTTACTATCTTTGAACAATTCCATTGGAAATCTTCATCAAAAGAGCCTGTTTCCATATAATCCTGAAGTGCTTCTGAGACGGTACATTGCTTAACAATGATTTATTTCTTGTATTCCTTCAACAGATAGTAATGAACTTATTTCTTGTAGTTTAAGAAGATTTCAAGAGTTATGCTGCCAGGAAAAGTTATTCGACAGACAGAAACTTGAGTAATTAAACAAACTACTTGAATCTTGTATAACACTGGAAGCTTGGCAATTTATGATCATTAATGGTTATAGAACTACACATTTGGTGAGTAGGCCTTTCTTCTTGAGTTATTTCAAAATATTATACCCGCAATTATTTTCATGCTCAAATGTTAGTGTGCTGATTGAACTAAGCACTTGTCGAAAACAGGTAGTGGTGGTAGCATTGATGGACAGAAAAGTGAGAAATGGATGCCTTCTATGGATCATGAATCTATACTTATATGCCATCTCTAAAGAGAGTTCGATGAGTCATAGCATGGTTATTGGGTTCATAGAATCTAAAATAGATGTGTATACTATATATTTTGTGCCTTGTTCCTATCACTGTCTCCATTCTTGAAGGTACCAGTCCATTCACTCGAAACTATTAGCCAAAAGCATGAACATTTTGTGATATGTAATCCAAAACGTTATCATGTTTCAGGGTGAGCAATGCTGTAATTCGTTGGAGATTATTCCCACGACCGATCCCTAGCTGGAGGGGGTTGCAATCTACATTGGCAAGAGACGATGATCCAAGTCTGAAAGAGAAATCACATACTTTAAAGAGGTTCCATAGTCTAATCATGATACTGGTATGTGTTATGATTTACTTCAGGCATAATTCCTGCTACAATTCTCTGTTTAATAACTACTTGTACAAATCATGTTTCATCAATTCAATCATTAAATTAATAGTTTTTGTTGCAATGTCTACAAGTTTTCATAAATTTTAAAATCAATTTAAGACTCAATCAATAAATTTAATTTAGCTTATAATATAGTACTTTTAAAATAAAAGGTTGTCCTGGTGAGCTTAGCTCAAATTGTAGAGACATTGCATGTAATATGTAGGGACCGAGGTTCAAACCATCCACTTATTCACTTTTAAAAAGCTAGAATTCTAGTTATTAGGCTACCGGACCAAAAAAATAAATAAAAGTAAATGTTAGCTATAAAATTGGTTCTAAAATACTTCTATGAGGAAATTTACTCAATTAATTTAATTGAACCGGTTCTGGCTGAAAACTTAC
Source organism: Trifolium dubium (assembly GCA_951804385.1). Taxonomy (NCBI): domain Eukaryota; kingdom Viridiplantae; phylum Streptophyta; class Magnoliopsida; order Fabales; family Fabaceae; genus Trifolium; species Trifolium dubium. Next base: position 24,808,205 of record OX638073.1, read on the forward strand.
TATACTTTTATCCATTCAATTATGATTTTGGTGATTTTGTTTTTTGAGCTATCATGTTATACGGGTTTAGACCTTTGGTGAATTTATATTTAGTACTAACAAATTGAACAATTAAATATTTAATTATAATTTTCATTTATTCATCATGAATTTAAAAAAAGAATGCAACTTTAATGTGAATTTACACTAATAAAATTTAGTGAACATTGCAAAGTAATATTTGAAGTCTGAATAACTTTAGATTTACTAGCATCAACATTTCAAAAATAAAAAGGTGAATGTTGATCCTAACGTTTGAAATGTGCAAAATAATCTTAATTTTTGATGAGTTCCATTTAAAATTCATAAGAGATCCATGCAAAAATGTAGCAGCTAGAAGAAGAGACAACTATGCTATATTATTCCTGATCATTTAGCCACTTATGAGTTGTGACAATCCTCAGTTGCAATAACCTTATTTTAATGGCTTTGTCTAATGGACAAGTCTTCCATGATGCACTACTTGTGAATAACACTATAAGTTATATCAGATAGATCATTCATACAAATTTTTAAAGAAATTGAAAATTATTTGGTGTTATTAAGGCCCTGTTTGGTTCGGGATTTTTGGAGTGGAGGGGAGGGGTGGGGAGATTTTTAAATTTTATGTTTGGTTCAATTTTTTAACGAGGGGAGGGGAGGGGAGGGAAGAAGTAATTTACTTTCTTATCCTTAACCTTATAAAATTAAAATAAGAATTAATGGAGAAAATTTAATGGATATATACAACCAAAAAATATATATAGTGAATAGAAAATTTATTTATTTTGTTGACAAAAAAACAAATATCTAAATTTTTAATATTTCAACAAGGATAATTTAGAGTTTTAATAAAAAAAAAATGAGGATAATTTTGTCAAACATAATTAATTATATTTTACCTCCCCTCCCCTCCCCTCCTTAAAAATCCCTCCCCTCCACTCCCCTTCCCTCCCCTTCTCTCCTCTCGGTTGAACCAAACAGGACCTAAGACCCGTCAAGATTATTGCTATTAAATAAAAATTTATAAACCGTTAATTTTAATGAGTATCAATAACATATTAAATGATTTTTAATTTCTTTAAAAATTTGTATGGATTATCAATATGATATAAAGTTTCAATCCACAGTAGATTTTGTAAAATTCATATTCGTTACAATGTTATTCACAAGTGGTGCCATGTAGAAGTCTTCCACGTTAGACTTGGCCTGATTTATAAAGTTGTATACATGCATTGAAAAAGAAACAAAAGTTCCGGGCCACTTCAACAATGAAGTGGATGATTTTTCATCCCACCCCCCAACATTCTCTTTCCCCTCCAATAAAAAAAAGTTTTTACTTTTATACAAAAATCATTTTTGGGGGGAAAAGAGAGTGGTGGAGGGTGGAATGAGAAATCATCGATGAAGTGTCTACCAGCTTCAAATGTGAATCACATGATTAGATTTCTGTAGGTGAGTGCTAGCAAAACACTTTTCATTACACTCTTTATTATTACAGGTATTTAAAATTCACCAAATCAACCAAATTATGGAGGTCACATAAATTTAATGTTAAAGAATGTATTACTAGCATTATTCTGTTATTCCAACGCATAAAGCTAAATCCCACTTCATGACTTCATGCATATTTAATAGCTATCTGATTGAGAGAATCATATAGTTCACGTGGCTTGCAAAGCATAGCCATATGATCTGCACCTTTGATCTCAAATACATCATTAATTCCAGCATTTTGGATCATCCAACGTTGAAATTTCAACGAAATTGCAAGGTCGTCATTGCAAACAATAAAAGCACGTGAAACTGATCCATATCCTTGTTTAGAGAATAAGTTCTTTTGCTGAGTCAAGTCTTCCATGAAGAGGGACCCTGGCCTCAATAATGTCTTGGCCAATTCAAGATCCTGCCAAGTCCAATTTTTTGCTTTTATTAGTATCATCATTTAATTATCTTACTGTAAACTTCAATTATTGTTTGACTTTAAGTGAATGCTAAACGTGTTCTGTTGCAACTTGCATTATTTTAAGAGGAATAAATTTTAATATTTTGTAGTTACCTCAGTGGAGGATTGTTGATAGAGCTTATTGGATAAGAATTTGGGCCCAAAAAACATTCCTGTTTTGTTTCCACTCTGGAAAAATTCAGTGTCCAGCCAGTGAGCTGTCGTGGTGCTCTCAATATACTATTAAATTTATAAATATTAAATATGTATTAGTGGTGAAGATAATTACTGATAAGATTCTTAGATGAGAAATAATATAAAGATATTTTTATAAGTGAGGAACGATCCTTACACTATAAGTCGATTTTGTAAAATTGAGTTAGACTCAATACAAAATTCTAAGACTTCATCAATTCCATATCTCTTGACATTTAATATTGATGCACATAGGTAAAGAAACTATATGTATTTAGGCTAAAACATTAATTAGACATATACTTTAAAATATCAATAGTTTTGAAATAATTGAAAGACAAAAACATGAAGATATATGAAATGGATTGTGAAGGCTGAGAAAAGTAAACAAACCTTTTCCATTACATAAGATGCATAGTGATCAGTATCAGGAGCAAAAGCTGTTAAGAAAACACCAACTGCTACCTTTTCTGGAAATTGTTCCATTGCAAGAGCTATGTTAAGTCCTCCAAGACTATGACCAACAAGAATCACCTTTTCATTTGGTGGAATTGTTGCCATTAGTTGCAACAAAGGTTCAGTGTATTCTGAAACTGTTTCAACATCTTGGATTTTCTTCGAGTTGGTTCCGGAAGCTGCAAGGTCAAGTACTGTAACAAGATGACCAGCAGATTCTAAGAGTGGTTTAACCTTGTACCAACTCCAAGCTCCATGGCAAGCACCATGTACAAGCACATAATGTTTTCTATCTACTAAATTTTCAGTACTCATAATGTTGCTGTTGTGGTTAATTTCTGTAATGTTGCTTAATAATGCTTCTCTATCATCACTCTATATATAGACATTTATAAAAGCAAGAAAAGTCAAAGATCGGTCAATCTTGGCATATTGTGGACTAGTTGTGTTGATATATTAAATGAGTTAAAAATCTTATAAGATAAAAAAAGGAGTAATGTGCACTAAAATGCCCGCGGCTGCCCGCCTATGCAGATTACCATTTTGGTATATTGTACGCAATTTTATCTTTTTTTTTAAGACTTGAATTCGCGACATTTCAATCACATTACAATAACTTTACTGTAGTGTCGAGACTCTCCTTTATATTAATTAAAAAAATTGATGCTGAACAAAATTTTAGTTAAATGTCTTTTTTGAAGACAGCAAGATCGGCCATGCAACTAAGATTTTTGGTGTGACTTGACACCTGCTTGTACCAACCCCCAGCTCCATGGTAATTAAGCAATAAGTACAAGAACATAAAGTTTCCGTGACTGTACGTAATGGTTCATTTCTGTTTTGTTTGGTTGTGTTTAATTGCTGTCTAGCTTATTGGGAATCAATTGTCTCCAGTGGAAAGTCTAGTTTTAATCTTTGCCCATGGATTTTTTTCTTCTAATGACAAAATACATGTCGGAAAGTCTCGTGACCCTAGCTCAGTTGGTAGGATATTTATACGTAATGTGTAGAGATTGAGATTTGAAACTTGATACGTCCGCTTATTCATTTTTAAGGTGTGAAAATCTAGCCATTAAACTAACTAATAAAAAAAAGTACACGCCTAAAAAAAAAACAATGTTGGTTTCATTCAAGTAGGATGAGAAGCATCCCTTTTTAACTACTCTTTTGCTACCTCATAGATATCATTTTCACCTAAATTCCAAAAATGCTGATAGAAAGTTGAAAATCTATTAATAGACCCCCATAAATTTTTAATTTTTGACACGTAATTTTTTGTTGTTGTACTTTTGACAAGTAATTTAAATAAATATTATTTTAATATATGTGGGTAAATGACAAATAAATTTATTTTTAATTTTCATTTGCTATTTTTGACAAGTAATTTATGCTTTTTTTTTGTCATTGGAAAAGGCATACATAATTTGTAATTAGAAAAGGCATAAATAATTTGATTTTTGGTACAAAATAACTATGGATAAATAATTATTTTGGTTTTGTCAAAAAAAAAAAAAATATTTTTTTGATAATCATGAGGGCCTAAGCCCAAAGAGAGAGAAATTACAAAGAGATTACTCGAGGGGTAGTGTTCCCCATTACATCAAAAAGCAACAAATTACTAATACTACTAGGACAAGTATCGAAAAAAATAATTCCGGTATCCATTGAGCAACCATAGTTGGCGAGGGCATCCGCACACTTATTTGCTTCACGGTAGGAATGATGAATAATAACTTCCCAATCCAGCGCTAGTAATTGATAAATCTTTTCAACTATAGCTCTCCCTTTCCAACTCCCATGCTCCTGAGACTTGATAATTTTAACAAGAACAAGAGAATCAATATGCAACTCAACGTAACGAAATTGCAATCTTCTTGCATAGGTGAGTCCTTCCAACACTCCCCAAAGCTCCGCCAAATATGCACTACCTATACCAATAAATTTTGAAAATCCTCCTAGCCACTCACCATCACTTCCTCTTATAATACCACCACAACCAATAAAACCTCCTTCTCTACACGATCCACCTGTATTCAATCTCACCCATCCCACCGGCGGAGGTTTCCAACTAACTAACACTACACGCTGTTGTGTTGCTATCTGGAGAATTGTTTTGCTTGCCATTCTATAATTCCTCATATTTCTCATCACTTCACTAGCTAAATTATAGGGCCTGTTGTAGTTGTCATTGTGTTTTTCCTTATTTCTCCAACTCCAAATAGAGTGACATGCTATAGCCCAATAATTTCTCCAAATCACTTCCCTAGTCAAATCTACTTCTCTGCATAAATTCATAGATATCCACTGCTTCTCATTACAAGTGAAAAAAGCACTTCTATCATTGTTTGGAACCATATTTAACCACAATGGCATTACTAAAGGACAGTCACGCATCACATGAAGAATAGTTTCCGGTATATCGCCGCAATGGTCACACATTGCAGATCCCAAACCCATCACACTCTTATGAGAATTTGTTAAGAGCCTTCCATGTTTCATTAACCAAATTAAATATCTCACTCTCTCTGGAACCTGCAAACTCCATATCCTCTTCCATTCCAAATCTTGGACTACATCATCAAAGCCACAAAGATTATTATACATTATTGATATCATTGAATTACCCTTTGCATCTTCCATGTGACATCTCACATCTTCGCCAATATCATGACTCGGTGAGAGCATTGTTGCTATTTTATGAATAATGCTTTGTGGCAACCATCCATGAAGGAGTTCCATATTCCACATCCCATCTTCATCTACCAACTCAGCAACTTTAGCATTACGTAATTGTGCAGGAACATTCAGATTAAGATCCTTAATTCGAAGGCCTTTATCTAACCATGCATCATTACAAAAGCTCACATTCATACCATTACCTATTGACCAAAAACTGTGATCATCAAGCGCCGGCCATAACTTCACAATAGCCTTCCAAATATGTGAGTCAGTGCTTCTTGCAATAACGTTATTTTGCTCCATATCTCGACGATATTTACCCCACAAAACTTCACACCAGAGATCCTGTGAACCAATTTGTAACTTCCTTCCCAACTTTAAAATGCAAGCTTTGTTCATCACATCTAGTCTTCTCAATCCCAACCCTCCACACACTTTCGGTCTTGTTAGCATATCCCACCCCACAACATGATACCGTCGTGTTTGATTATTATCTCCCCAAATAAATCTTCTTTGCATTTTTTGAATCTCATCAATGCAACCTCGTGGTATTACAGTGGTCATCATAGGATAAATTGGAATCGGCTCCATTACACTTTTAGCTAGAGTGACCCTCCCGGCAAAAGATAAATGGTTCGCTTTCCAACTTGACAGTTTCTTACCTACTTGTTCAAGAATATAATTATAATCTTGCTTCTTTGGTGCTTTATCAAGTAATGGAACACCGAGGTATTTACCGAGAGATGATGTTTCACGGAACCCAGACAACTGAACCAGTTTATCCTTAACTCCTCTACTAATATTTTTTGAAAAAAAAATGCTAGTCTTCTCTTGACTCACCTGCTGTCCCGACAATTTGCAGAAATTTTCTAGTATATTAGTAACACACTGCATCTAAGCTTCAGAAGCCTCACCAAATAATAACAAATCATCTGCAAACATTAGGTGCGACACAACCGGCCCATTTCTTCCAGCTTTGAGAGCCTTCCAGTCACCATTTTCAACCGCATGAGAGATGAGGTGAGATAATTTGTCAATACACATAACAAAGAGATATGGCGAGATCGGATCACCTTGACGAATCCCTCGATGCGGACGAAAGTAATCAGATCTTGCACCATTCCACTTCACATTTGTTTCCACACTTGTTACAGCATGCATAATGATGTTGACAATGTTATCCGGCAACTTCATTTCTGTTAGAATACGCCAAATAAACTCCCAATTCAATTTGTCATATGCCTTTGATAAGTCAACTTTAATTGCAAAGTATCCTCTTTTGCCTTTCATCTTTAGCATACTATGAATCATTTCTTGTGCAACCACTATGTTCTCATGTATGTTTCGCCCCGGTACAAAACCAGTTTGAAAAGGAGAGATTATCAAAGGTATACATTCTTTCAAACGATCAACAATAACTTTGCTTACCACTTTGTAAATAGTGTTACACAAAGAGATAGGCCTGAATTGATTAATAAACTCCGGTTGCGGCACTTTAGGAATTAAACAAATATTTGTTTGATTGACAGTTGCAATATGGCTAGGATTCCTCCAAACCTCTTTATCAAAATCACAAACATTCTTTCCCACCACCTCCCAAGATTTTTGATAGAAACCAGCCGGAAAACCATCCGGTCCCGGAGCCTTCCAAGGATTCATATTGAAAATAGCTTTCTTAACCTCATCATCTTGAACAGGAGCTCCCAATCTAACCATATGCTCATTGTCCAAAACTTGAAATGTTATATTTGACTGCTGCCATGCACAATCAACCTGTTCCAGTGCAAACAACTTTTGATAAAAATCATTTATCATGACCTTAATTTGATCCACATCATTCACCCACTGCCCAGCTTCATTTCTGATTGTTATAACATTATTTTTCCGTCTTCGTGCAACTGTTTTAACATGGTAATATTTAGTATTTCTATCACCATCAATAAGCCAACGAGCCCGAGATCGTTGAAACCACATCAATTCTTCCTTCCTTAGAATAGTGCTCAGTTCGCGCTGCAATTTATTCTCTAGCGTTATTAAGCCTCGATTATAGCCCCAACCCTGAAGTCGCCGCTGAATACCATCAAGTCTCGCCTCTAATTTTCGTTTTTTATATCGGACTTGATCAAAGTAATCAAACTTCCATCTCTTGATGCCTTGTTGAACACTATGCCAATTGTTTATGATAGAGTCGTTGATTTCCCAACTGTCTTTCAACATATCATGATAAGAACTTTCAATAAGCCAAGCACTCTCAAAGCGAAATTGTTTTGGAGCCTTTGCATACAAAGCTTCAATAGGACACACTAGTATTGGGTGGTGATCAGAGAAATCTAATCGAGGGAGAGTTCTAACAAAACCATCAGGGAAAATTACTCGCCACATATCATTGCTCAAAGCTCGATCAAGCCTTTCATAAATGCGTTGTCTTCCGTGATACATGGGGCCACGCCATGTAAATTTTGACCCAAACGCACCAAGGTCCATCAACTTGCAATCATCAACGCGTTGTTGGAATTTAAGACACTTCCTCATGCACACTGGAGCTCCTCCTTTCTTTTCGTGTGCCCCCATAATGTCATTGAAATCACCTGCTATCATCCATGGTTCATTCATATTTGCTGCAATACTCTTTAAATCAAACCACAGACCAATTCTATTAGCTTCTTGAGGACTAGCATAAATAGCTGTAAAATACCACATTCGTCCACTTGGAAAGTTAACCTTTATATGTACAAATTGGAATTTTTTATCAACCATTTGTACTATAATATTATTAACCTTCCAAACCACCACAATACCACAAGAAAAACCATTAGTATCTGTTGCAAGGAACCCATCATATCCTAATAAATTGAAAGTTCTCTTCAATTTTTCAGGATCACATCTAGTCTCCATAATCACCATCATTACAGGTTGCCAAGATACCACATATTGCTTGCAATACCTAAAGAAAGATGTGCTAGCTGCACCTCTGCAGTTCCACACAAAAATTCTACTTTGTATATTCATAATAACAATTAATATAGAAAAGTAGCCCATCTTCCACACACACTCCATTTTACTGGACATGTTCTGGAGTTTCTTGTATAACTTCCATTTGTGAGTCAAGTGACCCATCCACTCCTTGATCATTGGTATCAAAATATTCCTTTCCTGTATGTTGCACCACATCCTCCACTCGTATTTGAAAGTTACTAAGAGGTAGAATTTCACTATCAGGTGGTCTAGGGATATTGGACATAGTTGAGTCTTTCAAGCCCATTTGTGGGCCCAAGTCTTCTTGTTGATATAATCTTCCATTAATATTAACCTTGTTGAAATGGGCTGCAAAAAAGTCTCCTATTTGATTTACTCCTTGTAAGTTCCCCAACGTATCCCTGGTTGTTTTCAAAGAATTACTAATTCTAGCACTTGTTTTTCCTTTGAAGACACTTGTTCCACGTGTTGCAAGCATGGCAGTCTTAACACTGCGCTCCTTATTGGTTGTAGCATTGATAGGCTGACTGTTACTATCTCCCCTTCCTCCAATTAATTCTGGAATATTTTTCTTAGCCACAATAATTTTGTCATTATTGTGAGTTCCATTTTTTGCTGGCATACTTCTCTCTTCCTCCACATTTCCTTCTCCCGTTGGTTCATGTTGATTCTCATTAATCTCAACATTCAAAGTTTCAACTTCTGGTAATTCATTACGTAACGCTTCAAAACGGGATCCCATATTTTGCGCTGTAGCATTTAATTTCGCCGGAGCTTTGTTTCCGCTGCCCGCCGCCGTCTTGCGAACTCTTCTTTGTTTTTGAACTATCCTCCATGGCCCATCAACATGATTTCCAGCAAGCTCCTCACTTCCTTCTCTTTTTCCTCCTCCTTGTTCCCCCTCCACATTAATCACTTTATTTGGACATCCTTCTTTGTAGTGCCCAAACCTTCCACAATTCACACAAAGATGGTGTAATCCTTCATACTCCACGTTATATTTATCATTTTTAATGGTGAACATGGCTAACAATGGCTCTGTGAGATCAACCTCCACACATATCCTCGCATACTTCCCTCGTTCTTGCATCAAAGTCTTTTTATCAACTTTAACCGTCTTGCCAATTCGATTCCCAATACATCTGAGAATTTTAGCATCATAATATTCGATCGGTAACCCGGACACTCTCACCCACACCGCAACTTTCTGAATGGTGTCACTTTGTGGATGAAAATTTGGGCTCCATTCTTTCACTGTCAAATAGTGATCATATATGAACCAAGGTCCATTGGTAAGGGCAGCATCATGATCATCTTCATTGGTGAAGTTAATCAAATAATACTCATTGCTCAGATCAATTATATTGATAACTCCTTTCCTCATCCACATCTGTTTCAAGCGAGTCTCTAGTGCTTTGTAGCCAATCCTTCTTCCCAACAACTTTACAATAATTCCTCTCCTCCATGGACGGCAAATTCTTTGCTCTTCCTCCTTTGACAGTATAAAGGCTGGGCAAGCATAATGCCCAAACTGATGTTCTTCAATTACTATCCCTTCACTTCCATCATTCCTTGCTTCTTCCTCTTCATCATCCTTGTCAGATTCACTCATTAGTTCTTCATCCCTTCCGATATCACCCAATACCTTATCCTTGTAAGACACGTTGACACCATTCTTGTCCTTCGAACCCCCTGGATCTTCCCCATTCGTAGCATGTTTGAACAGCAATGGGAATTCCCCAAGGTGTATGTCTACCTCCTTAACCTTTTTTGTGCTTCTTTCCTTTTGGTCTTTCTCATCTTTGGAAAGTTCATGTGCAGCCTTATCAAACCCTAGCAGAGCGCTAGAATTCATCTTTTTTAGTCTAAAAAAAAAAATGTATTAAATATGTGAGTTTTTCAGTGTCTCTTTTGTAATATGGAATAAATTGGCCAATGAAAAATAAGTTTGATAACTTAATTTATTACCTTTTATTTTTTTGAAGCGGAAACTAAATTTATTACCTAAAACACATTAGAAGGCAAAAATGAATAATAAAATTGACACTTGTGAATGTGTTTGACAGTTACATTTCTAATGGTATAGACTTGACACTTTGGAGTATGTTTCTTTAATGATCTTATATTAGAAACCTCACGATGTTATTTTTTATTTGTGTCCATAGAGTAAAACTCTAACTCAATGCTTCAAAAAAAAAAAAAAACTTCAATGTTCAATTGATCATTTGCTAGTGACTTGTGACTGCACAAGTGCAACCCATTCAAAAAGATCAAATTGAACTATTATCAAGTTAAGAGATCAAATTGAACTTTTAAAAAATGTTAAGAGATTAGTGAGGTATTTAAGTCTAAAATGAGTAAAGTGACTTTTTTTTTTGTCGAAACTTAGGTATCTACTGTCGAACGTAGTGACTAATCCCTCTGGATTGGAGGCATCTCAAAAGATGCAGGGAACATCTGGCTCAAGGATTTAAAGTTGCTTCATATCTCAAGATGATGATCAAACCCTCAACACTTGATTAAGGGAGGATGCGCCCCAACCTCTCAACCAAACTTCTTCAGTTAAATGAGTAAAGTGACTTGACTTGCGACTACACAAGTGCAACCCATTCAAAAATAAAAGTTACGTTCTTATATGCTAAAAACTATGTTATTTATTCTTTTCTTTTTTTTTACAACTATGTTATTTATTCATAAAACAAAGAAATTTACAATACAAATAAGAAAATTTCATATTTCGAAACAACCCTCTTATTTTTATTGTTTACATTAATATTAAACATCATCACACCACCGTATTTCAAATTTTGTATTTCCATTATTTAATTATATATGACTATACTTATTATACTTATTATTTTTTATTTATACAAATATTTTAAGTATGAATTTCAATTCGATGACATAAAGCTATAGTCCACTATCATGCATATTTGATAGCTATCTGATTGAGAAAATCACATAGTTCTTGTGGCTTGCAAAGCATAGCCATATGATCTGCACCTTTGATCTCAAATACATCATTAATCCCAGCATTTTGGATCATCCAACGTTGAAATTGCAATGAAATTCCCAGGTCATCATCGCAAACAATAAAAGCACGTGGAACAGACCCATAACCTTGTTTAGAGAATAAGTTCTTTTGCTGAATCAAGTCTTCCATGAAGAAGGACGCTGGCCTCAATAAAGTCTTGGCCAATTCGAGATCCTGCCAAATCCAAAAAAAATTATTGTTTTATTGCAACATACTAATGTCAACGAAACGGTGATTGAGCGGAGGATACTTTACTACTCTTTGCACCCTCTGTTTTGAGAATATTTTATCATCCATCTTCATCCTCACGGATCACCACAATATCCACAGAGTTTCACGAACATAAAAATTAACAAAATTGCTATACATTTTAATAAAAAACACGACATTAATATTTTGTTTTTCTTCCTTTTTTCTAAAAAAAATACATGTGTATATTTCATTTTTTTAAAATAAAAATACATTTTGCATCAACAACAAAAAAACTAGAAAAACACTATCTAATATTTCTCTGTCAAAAAAAAAAATATCCAATTGAACTTGTTGCCTCCATACATAATCATAATTTTTATAACATATTAATTATTATTTTTTATTAAAAAAACATACAAAGTTATATAATTATATATTATTTATATAATTCTATACCAAAAAAAAATATATTATTTATATAATTTAAATAATATAGTGGGGTTAAGAAATCCGCGGTGGCAGAGGGATCTTCCCCATTTCCCGCCTTAAATTATTCACGGAGGAATTTCTCCTTCTATCCCCATCCCTACAAAAAAAAAAAACTCGCGACTTCGGTTCTTTGTACAGATAATTCTCATATAATCGGTTAATAGATACAAATTGACATCCCTTATATGTAAATATTCATTTTTTAGATTTATTGAATAATTAATATATTTGATCTATAATAAGCTTTATAGATGATTGATTACTTATTCAATAAATATAAAAAATTGATATTTCCTTATATTTAAAGTAAGAGAGAGTACATACATGCATTATTATTAATTAAGAGAAGAAAATATTACTGTATTAACGTGTAGTTACCTCAGTGGAGGATTGTTGATAGAACTTATTGGACAAGAATTTTGGACCAAATGACATTGCTCTTTTGCTTCCACTCTGGAAGAATTCAGTATCCAACCATCTAGCCGCTGGCTCTGGAATACTCTCAATACTCTCAATGTGCTGTTAAATCTAAAGTGTTAGATATGAATAATGATTGTCTCTAAAGTTGAGTTTCTAAATGAAAAATTTGTCTATATCTTTTTTCTATTTAGTGGATTGAAATTCACTTCTTAAAAGAGAATAAATGGATATATCAGAATTCGAATATCAATCTCTGCACATATGTGTAAGATGTCTAACAAAATGAACCAAGTTCATGGGACAAAATTTGGTCATATATATTTTTTTTTAAAGGAAATTTGGCCATATCTAACAACCCACATGTGAGATTTTAAAATTTATGGACTAATATAAAAATGTGAAGCACAATTTACAAAGGGCCAACGGCCAAGTCTATGTTAAAAGATTTTATAAAGAATCACAACTAGATCAACTAACATTTGGTAAATATTATTATTCTTGATAAATTTTAATATCACGTCAAATGATTTTTTTTTAAAAATAATTTTTTTCTCATAAATAATCGATATAATATAAACTTTCAAACCAACAATAAATTTTGTAAAATTCATATTGGTTGTTGGCCATACTCTTAATTATAATAACCTGTGCATCATGCACCACTTAACCAAATGGTGCAGGTTAAATAAAGCCTATTGATGGATGGATATCATAAGAAGCTGGAGCAGACCTTTTCAAGGCCTAGAAAACAAACCTTTTCAAGTACATAAGATGCATCATGATCAATATCAGGAGCAAAAGCTGTTAAGAAAACACCAACTGCTACCTTTTCAGGAAATTGTTCCATTGCAAGAGCTATGTTAAGTCCTCCAAGACTATGACCAACAAGAATCACCTTTTCATTTGGTGGAATTGTTGCCATTAGTTGCAACAAAGGTTCAGAGTACTCTGAAACTGTTTCAACATCTTGGATTTTCTTCGAGTTGGTTCCGGAAGCTGCAAGGTCAAGTACTGTCACTAGGTGACCAGCAGATTCTAAGCGTGGTTTGACCTTGTACCAACTCCATGCTCCATGCCCAGCACCATGTACAAGAACAAAATGTTTTTTATTTACTAAATTTGCAGTACTCATAATGTTTGTTGTTTGTTGTTGCTTAATATTGTTTCTCCTTCATTATTCTATATATACAGAATCATAACGTTGTCAATCTTAACGTTTTGTGGACTAACTGTGTTTGATGTGTATTTTTGAGTTAAAATTCTTATATTAATTAAAAAATAAATGTTGAACAACATTTGAGTTAGAAGTCTCTTTTAGAGGTAAAAAGAAAATTTTCGACATTTTACATTTGCGGTTTTGGTCCCCCTATTTTCACCATTAAATCATCATATCACGTCATTTAAAACATATTACATGGTCAAATTATAATTAAAAAATAAGACAGGGGACCAAAACTGTTAAATTTTGAAATAGAGGGACCAAAACTGTAAAATGGTAAAAATATAGGGACCAAAACTAAAATTAAGCCTTACTTGTAAAGTCTGACCTTGCAATTTGCAACCAAAGATTTTAGGACACGAATTTCCCACAATTACAGCAGAGAGTTGTAATAGATGTGGTTCATCCGATTTCTAATTAATAATTCAGATTGTTTGTTTTATATATCTGAGTCTAGAATCAGAATTGTCTGATCTTAAATCAACAATCGAGATCAATTACCGCGTTAAACTGTGTATAAGATTTACTACAATAGATCTATATCCAAGATTTTAAGGGTAACTTAACCTTGTATCAACCCATAGCTACATGTCATTGATGACGATAAGTACTTTGTTGTTTGGTTGTGGGCTAAATGCTCGATGATGCATTCTTTGCTTTTTATTGCTACCCTCCTAATCAAAATAAATGTTACAGTTTGATTCTGGACATTTATTTTAATTAATTTTTTTTATTAATAAATAAAAACAAATATTGTAATATATAAGATCTTGTTGAATTTATCTAATATTTTTATAATATTAACTTTTTATAATTTTATATAATAGATAACTAAAAATATTAATGCTTTGCTTTAGTGTGTTAATTTTGAATTACAATTCTTATATTGGATAAAAAAGTAAATGTGAAACAACATTTGAGTTATAAGTCTCTCACGGGAGCGAAATGGAGGGGAAAAAACTTTCATCTTTGAAAAGTTCGATCACGCAACTAGAAGATTTTGAAAAAAGTCCAACCATACAACTACTAAAATTTTGAAAAGTCTAACCTTGCACAAACCACAAACTCCATGAGAAGCACCATCCACGTAAAATTTCAAAACCCCATCTACACGTCACATGATAGTGAAGTGTTTGCCTTATGAGGTCAGTTTAAGTGCCTTCTCTTATGGACAACAAGCTCCTAAAAGGCTAAAATGAGCTATTATTATTAAGCATCATGCTGACCTATGAAGCTTATATACGTGTGACACGTGACACGATACCGATACGGCAATACAAATTTTTTTTCAAAATTCCCGATACGATACAGCTGCTATACATTATTTAAAAATTAAATACATAAATGCACAACATATAATAATATAAATATAGCTAAAATCAACAATTTAGTCAAAAGAAAAGCTAAAATCAATAATGATAATCAATTAATGTTGAAATTAATCAAAATGAACAAACAAGCAACAATTACATATCTTAAATACTATCCAAAAAAGATTTCATTAGTTCTATTCCAAAAAATTTCATCACTACCCAAAAAAGACATATAGTTGGTTATCCATAAAGAATATCATACTCTATAACAACCACTATTTAAGAGAAAACACAAATCACATCAGTCTCCTCTCATATGTTTCCATCATAAAAGAACATTAATTGTTTGATACTTCTTAGATACGTGTATCGAAGAAGTATCTGACACGTATCAGACATTTTTCTAAAATAAAATAAAAATTAATTGGCGATACTTCTGATACGGGTATCAGTATCGGATACGTATCGGACACGATACTTCACCATTTTTGGAGTATCGGGGCTTCATAGGTGCTAACTAATACATCTCATGCACTAGTTAAACATATAAAATAAGTAAATTTTGTATTAAAAACAACAATTTATATATTTTATAAACATTAACTACATATTTTTTCTTAAGTAGTGCATGGAGTGAACTAGTTAGCATTTTCCTATTATTAATTAATAATAGTAAAGTGAATTATATCAATTATTGATAAAATAAATAAATAAAAGGTTAATATTAAAAGTACATGCATAACAACTCATAGACAGTCAAATATCAACCATTGATTTTATCAATTTGTTAACTACTCACTTTAGAGGAGGCAAATCCAACAAATACAAAGTGTTTCACCAAATCATGTAGATCAGGCAAGCTGATATGGATATTATTGAAGTAAATGCTTAAAATTATGCAAATGGGGCATACAAACTGAAGCAAAATATATACATTAAAGTAAATGATTAGGAACAACCAGAACTACTGAATTGGAAAATACAGATATTGAAGTGTTCATCTTTCGTTATAGTAGCCAGACTCATTGACATATTGACGCAATCTGCGACAGTATGTGATCTGAGTCACACTTTACATGACATTGGACATGCCTTCAACAGAACTCTGAGCAATGGAGAGAATATGAATGGAATTAATACAATATTATGAAAAGTGAGATTTAGAAATGGATTGAACCTTGCTTTCCGTGGTAGCTTTCTTTATCACCAGATTTCCAGCCTTCAACATGTGAACAATAATCTATTTTATCTCATAAACTGCTCTATAAACTCTGAAGATCAACTTAGCATTGTTGGATGCCCGGTCTGGAGCATTCTCTTGATCATATCCATCCCAAATGCAGAATCTGATGAACTGGTCAAAAACAGCAGTGTTAACTTGGCAGCTTCAGCAAAATTAAAGAGAAGTACGTGAAACTAAAACTCATTATGCAAGATCACAAGGGTGGAAATCTTCATTGAATACAGATATTCTAAAATCTTGGCTTTATGAGACAATTGATTTTTATACTTACCAAGCAATGCCAAGATGAGAAATTGATAAGGCATAATCCAAAATAATATGTTATGTTTCAATTATGACCCTCTTTTCCAAAAAAGTTTAATATATCTTTTGTGGCAGAGAACAGAGATCAATGGAACTTTAGCCAAGAAAGTTCCACAAACCAGGGAGATATCATACAGTTGTTTTGTACAGACCCTAATAAACAGACTCAACTTGTTGATTTACGGAATCTTTTGCATTGACTCAACATGTCAGCAGTAGCTACGAGTAAATATGTGACAACAGAATAGGTGCGAGCCAAGGTCTGGAAGACTGTGAATGGCAATATCTATCCTACTAAGAGTCTATGATCCCCAGTGAGTAGAAAAAATAAAGGCTTAATTGTATATTTAGTCCCTCTAACAAAGAAGATGTGATTTTTGGTCTGTTAATTTTTTTTAGTGGATTTAATTTCTGAAATTTTTTAATTGGTACAACTACTGCCCACTATCACTTTCCTAATGCTTAAACTCTCAAATTCTACACACTATAACATTAAGTCTTCTTCTACACAAAACTCCCCAACCAATTTTTTTTTTCAAATATTCAATCAAATTAAAAACTCCAAAAACAATTGTCTTAAAAGCCTAATCTCCTAACACCAAACAATATGCAGATTTATAAACATTTCTATTTTCCGAAGCTACAGCTTTATAAATTAAAGAACAATCAGGATATTTATTTACACAAACACAAAAACTTGAATGCAATAATTATGTACTTCACAAATATATGTTGGGAGGGAGCACAGCGTTGTGCAAGCATAAGACTTGCATTATTTAAATGATGAAATGTACTTCACTACATCTAATTTCTATCAGAAAAAACAAGTTCACTACACATGAGAGGGAATTCCTCACATGAAAAAACAAGTGCTATAATTCCTCACAAAAGGATCAGAAAAAACAATGAAACCAATAATGGATAGAGGATTTTCATCATTGTGTAATGTGTATTATTCCAAAAATCTACTATCAAATTTAGATACAATCAATGGGCAACAGCATACGACAATATAAAGTACAAATTATGTTAGTACCAAAAAAAAAAGTACAAATTATGTCGGCACTACTTTTTTCCAAAACTAATTTTTATCAACATAAAATCATTCAAAATTTATCAAGCTCACTAGCACTTCCATCAAAATGGAACTGATCACCAACGTCCATGCAACTCCATCAACCACTAAGCATAGGACATTCACAACACAACACCCCCAACAACTTCATTAAATCAATAAAAATAAGGAATTTTAAGCATAGATTAAGAAAATGATGGCGAAGAGGCAGCTTGTTTTCAGCAAAATTTAAGAGCTCTAAACCAGTAAGCTGATTCAACGCCTCTTAAATAATATATGTTGCTAAACAACATTATAAAAACAGCTGTCATGAATATGTATGTTGGAATGACACTAGGGTCATCCATTAAAATTATACTATGTAGTAAAAGAGTAAAACCATTTAGAGCAAAAATCTTTCCAAATCGTTTCTCTACTCTTTTTTTGAGGTGTGGGGTCTATTTCTACCCTTTTCTGTCTTATTGGACTGCTAACATGACCAAACCTCTCTAGGTAAGTTTTCACACTTTCTACTTAATAAGTGCTACAATAATTTTCTCTCAAACATTTATTCCAAAAACTAAAATTTTCTTGTAAGTTCACAAACCTACCTTAGCATTTCGATATCCACTACACTATTTATTTGGTTTGCACTCGAGCGGCCAATATAAACTAAAATATATGATTGCTGACCTAATAGTTCTGCAGACTGAGTTCCCCTTTATGTTTGATAGTTCAAATCATGAAAACAAGCAATTTATTCATCTATCATAAATCCTATGTCTGATCTTCCCAAAGATGGATCGAGAGATACCAAAATTATAAAACTTCTTATATCATGTTATATTCAAATTTCACCTTTAAAGACTGCACATCATCACTACAATCAGCATGTAACAAAGCAGAACAATCATTCAGAAACAAAGATATCAAAATATGAAGAAAATATGTGACATGCACAATGACAACAGATATGACTAAACAAAGTATACACAACTCACCTCGGTATTGAAATTTCATAGGGAAATGAAATAGCACCCTCAAGATTTGGTATTGGTGGAACATGATCCTTCTTCTCGTTGACAAATTTAATTATTTGAAATAAAACCTCACGGAGTGATACTTCAAGTGCTTCACTTCTAGCATTTCTATCCTCCAACGCTCCCTCTACTCCTGAGAAACAACAAATAAAGGTGAGGGCGCCATAAGGAACTAATTGCGTAATAGGAGTGAAATATGAACAAAATTTAGTTTATTGAACATAGAAGCAACTGCACCTCCTGGATCAACAACTTTAGAATGATGAGATTTGCTAGAATGTGGTTTCAGATGCTGGGCTACATTCAAATTAATATACCATTGCTCCCAATACAAACGTTCAATCTTGTTACTGAACCAAGATGGCTGTTTATTTTTAACCTCAAAGAAAGATAAGCATATCTGCAACACGAAATTCAGATCCCTATAAGAAAATTTGATTACAATTAAAGAACCTTCCATACTACTGAAGATCCTATTTCACATCAACATTTCAAAAAGCATATAGGTAAATACATAACTTCAGATGAAACAAATTTCAAGCAGAAGCAAACTGCGTTGAACAATCAATAAAACCAATAACAGGATATGCTCCACTACTTTAATTTAAGCTGTTGGAAAACAGAACTAGACTGCCCCGTTAAATTGTAAAGTCCAGAGTAAACAACAAGTTTTGTTTTTTTTCGCCTTTTACTTATAGATCGTCATCTTATTTTCACCTCTAGAACCGATCCTAAAGTTAAACTCTAACAATGTCAGATGCCATGACTCCAAAGTAAAATCCACAAGCAAATAGCAAACCTGACTCTTTTTGTTTGGATGTTTCTCCACCCAACAAATAAACTGCTCAATTTTCTCTTCTATTTTCTTTTCAACCTCCACCTCTCCACATTGCACCTACACAATAAAAAAGTGGAAATTCAAATGTTATGTTAAAAAATACAGTAGCATTTAATTTATATACACCGACACTGTAATATATTTTACAGATGCATCCAATCAAATCATGCTATATAGATATTTGTGGAGATATTTTAGGAGCTTAATTATAAAAGTGGCATTATGGTGTGATTTGATTGGATGCATGTGTAAAAAAAGTTTAACACTGTCAGTGCATAACAATTAAACTCGATAGAAATTAGTAGTACCAACACATGCATTCAATAAAATCACACCATAATGCCACTTTTATAAGTAAGCTCCTAAAATCCCAACACAAATATCTACAATCTACATAGCATGATTTGATTGAATGCACATGTAAAAATATATAACACTGTTGGTGTATATAAACTAAATTCATTTCTATATGAATAACAAATCCATGATTATGATAGCAACAAAAAATGAGATAAAAACATACATAAGTAACATCAAAGAGTTCCAAGTCTACATCTTTTGGACGAACAAGACCTAACGCGCGATGAAAAATAATCGTATGCAATATACCTACAAAATCGTTCGTTACTCAAACTAATCAATTAATCTTCAAAATTCAAAAACTTCAAAAGTTTCAAAAATCAAACAACAACAACAACAACACTGATAATTATTAATTATTCGGACAAGTTGTGGAATGAATTACATCGCAAAACTTCGCGTATTTCAAAGTGCTCAAGTTCCTGCAAAATAGAAGGAATTGAAAAATGATTAAGAAGGAAAGAGAGAGAGAGAGAGGTGCGAATAGTAGAAGATTGAGAGAAGAAGGTTTACGAGTTCTTTGAGCTGACAAACTTCGCAGTTCATGATTGGATGAAATGAAACCCTAGATCGATTGATTGATCGGAGAAGAAAGGGAATAGCGTGACGTGAAGTAATTGGAATGAATAATTGGAATTGAAGTGAAACAAAATGAGTTAAGTTAATTAATTACTAGTTACTAGTTACTACTAGTTGTTTGTCTTTGCAATTAGAGGGACTAGTCTATAGAGAAGAGTAGAGGTGAGGGAGATGATTTTCATTTTTATGGATACTTAATTAAATAATTAATTAATTAATACTCTTTCCGTTCCATTATATAAGCACTCCTGACTTTTTTTTATGTTTTATCTGTGTATGAATATTACTAAATTGTCATTTGTTGTATGTGTATTTTATTTTATTTTTCAAATTCCAATGCAAGTTATTAGAGTAATAATTAGAGGTATAAGTAGGGAAAAAAGTAATAAATGCACCTAGTGATTTGTAAAGGAGCTTATATTTTAGAACTAAACTTTTTTTGAAAGAGTACTTATATAATGAGACGGGGGGAGTATTATCTTCCTTCCTTAATATAAAAGACATTGTATTTTTTTATTTTTTTTTGGTACTGACATTGTATTTTTTTATTTATTTATTTTTTTGTAGAAAAAGAGGGCTACTGCCCAAAAAACGAAAAGAAACTACACAATTACATTAATGTTCCTAGGCATGCAAGCCCCGGAAATATCATCAAAAAGAAGACTCAACACCTCATTAGGAGGAGTTTCAAATAACATGAATACTAAAGGAATCTAGAGAGAAGCTAAAATTTGCCATCCAATCAGCACTTTTATTCCCTTCCCGCCATGTATGATTAAAATGCACTTGCCAATTCAACCGTAAAAGCTCTTGTATACGGCGTACCAATGTAGGAGTATGACCATTGATTTTAACTTTCCCTGTGATCATGTCAATCAGAGTTTTTGAGTCGCTTTCCACTTGAAGATTGTGGAAACCCTGTCTCCAAGCTAGCTGTATTCCCAGGTACATTCCCCACATTTCAGCGCAGAGAGCGTCACATGTTCCTATTTTGCGTGAATATCCTTTAATCCAATTGCCATCAGAGTTCCGGAAGAGGCCACCACAACCAGCTAGACCCAATGAATCCTTGTAGGCTCCATCGCAATTAAGCTTAACCCATCCTTCTTGGGGTCTTTTCCAACCAATGTAAATAGTGTCACATTGGCGTATGTTCAAGGGATTTTGGATGCATTTGTCTATGTCTTCAACCATCTTGAGAATCATGTAAGTTGGGTCAGTCGGACGTTGGAAGTCATCTTCAAAGATCATTTTGTTTCTCCACTTCCACATATGCCAGCACGCTACTATAAAAATAGTTCTCCACTTCCTATTCTGAATATCTTGCAAGTCATGGTTGATGTTCTTGAAGATCCATTCCCTGCAATTTAACGAAGAAAAAAAATTAGAGATTTGATTTGGATGTAATAAGTTTGTCCATATTTGGACTGCAATGGAGCAATCCCTCAAAACATGAATAGTTGTTTCATCATAATTATCACATCCAGAGCATGTTGGAGAAGCTCCAGCACCCCATTTGCTCCTACGAAAATTAGTAAGTAACCGCTCATGAGCTGCCATCCACATAAAAGTTTGAATTCTATGCGGTCCTTTCCAGCACCACAGGGCTTTCCACTCTCCCTCAATGGTTGAGACCCAATATGGTGACTATCATAGGCACTTTTAATCGTGAAGTCCCTATTTTTAGTTCCTCCCCATCCGATCGTATCTTGTCCGTCTATGTCTTTAGGAGTCGGGATAGCAAGAACCTGAAAAGCAAAATTAGACGGTAAGTTAGAAGTAAGAAAATTTAAATCCCACTCACCTGAGGGGGTTAACACATCCCTCACAGAGAGAGTTGTGTCGATAAAATTTTGATTAGTGACAGAGAAAAGAGAAGTTCCAGAAGGGATCCATTTATCAAGCCAGAATTTGATGTTGTTTCCATCACCCAATCGCCACACAATGTTTTGCTGAAAATGGTCTCAAATACCTGTCAAAGCTTTCCATAAAGGAGAATCATACGGTTGAGAGCTTATGGTTTCCCTAAGGTCATTATTTCTCCCATACTTACTATATAGAACCTTACACCAGAGATCGTCAGGTTTGGTGATCAAATTCCACAACATCTTCATAAGAAAAGCATCATTCATATGATGAGGTCTCTTAATGCATAAACCACCCTCATTCTTAGGAAGGCAACATATGTCCCATCCAACCAAATGAGGCCTCCGAGATTGGTCAGTATCACCCCATAAAAAACTTCTTTGCATCTTTTCCATCTCTTTACAGAGGGTTTTAGGGAGCTTAGCATACTGCATATGAAAGTACGGTATAGAGCTCAAAATTGATTTAGATAGAGTAAGTCTGCCAGCAAAGCTCAAACATTGTTGCTTCCATCCACTCAACTTGTTTTGTATTTTGTCAATGATGCTATTAAACTTTTCTCTAGTAGCTCTTCCAGGACTAATGTTTGCCCCCAGATACCTGCCCAGATTGTTGACATGTTTATAACCTGTGTGCTGTAAAATGTCCTCCTTGACCTGTTGCTCAACATTCTTTGAAAAATATATTTTTGTTTTTTTATTATTAATCTTGTGTCCAGAAGCTTGACAGAAAAGATCAAGACAATGCATAATACAATGTGCCTGTTCAATTGAAGCCTCTGCAAACAAAAGAAGATCATCAGCAAAAAGAAGGTGAGATATTTGAGGGTCATACCTACCTGCACGCATTGGTTTCCAATACTGAGCATTCACCTGATCAGAGATAATATGAGACAAGCGCTCCATACAGATGACAAAAAGATAAGGGGACAGAGGGTCCCCTTGTCTAATGCCTCTCGAAGGAGTAAACATATTTGTTTTCTCACCATTCCATAAAATTTTAAAAGAGGGGGAAGAAATACAATGCTGAATAATATTAATGAGATTAGGCGAAAACTTACATTCAATTAGACAATTTTCCACAAATTTCCAATTAAGACGATCATAAGCTTTTTCAAGATCAATTTTAATGGACATAAACATCTTTCTACCTTTCATCTTAGCCATAGAATGCAACATTTCCTGAGCAACAATAATGTTGTGATGTATGGTGCGCCCTGGAATGAAGCTTGATTGATAGGGAGATATGATCCCATCTAACATAGGCTTAATTCTATTCACAATAACTTTAGTGATAATTTTGTAAACAACATTGCACAAAGCTATAGGACGAAATTGAGATACAAATTCAGGTTTGTCCACTTTTGGGATTAGCACAAGCAAAGTATTATTAATCGAAGAGATAAGAGAAGGATTTACCCAAACCTATTTAACATACTGAAGAAGAGAGTCAGCCACAGTGTCCCAATTTTGTTGAAAAAATAAAGCAGGGTAGCCATCCTCTCCAGGTGATTTTAGGGGCCCCATATCAAAAAGGGCTTTTTTGCATTCTTCAACTTGGATCATAGCATCTAAAGTATTTTTATGATCTTCCATGTCATTTGGATAAGTAGTCCAAGAAACAATCGGATCTCGCACCTCTTGTTCTTCTTTAAAAAGATTGATATAGAAATTTCGGACTAAGTCCCTCAAACTTTCTGGTTCCTCCACCCAAGTTCTATCGTCATTACGCAAAGAAATGATTTTATTGCGTCTTCGTCTGACAATGGTTTTGGAATGATAATACTTTGTATTTCGGTCACCATCGGTAATCCATTGACTCCTAGATTTTTGAAACCATAGGCACTCTTCCTGATAAAGTGTGGCAGCCAGTTGATCTTGTAATTCTTTTTCCAAGTTTTCTAGAAAAGTGCTATATCCGTAGTTAGAGCTATTTTGAATTCCATTTAACCTGCCCAAAATCTCCTTTTTTCTTTTAAATATGTCTCCAAATGTCTCCTTGTTCCACTTTTTGAGATGAGTAGTAAGATTTTGGAGACTTTGCACAATATTTGTGTCTTTCTCCCAAATAGAATTCAAAAAGTGTTTGAAATCAGCATGCAAAGTCCATGCTGCCTCAAAACGGAAAGGGTGATTCATGCTTGAGGTAGCTTGCCCCTCGAACAACACAATAATGGGATGATAATCTGATTGCACCCTTGGAAGAACCTTAGCAAACCCTTCATGGTACTTAAGTCTCCAATCAATATTACAGAGGACACGATCAAGTTTCTTGAACACTCTATCTCTCCCATTCCACTTAGGACCTCTCCAGGTGAAACGCGATCCTACAGTGGTGACTTCGAGAAGGTTGCAATCATTAATCCAACTGTTAAAAATTTGACATTTTCTAACATCTACTGGAGCACCTCCTTTCTTCTCATCTGGAAAAGCAATTTCATTAAAATCTCCTAGCATAAGCCACGGTTTGTTAATAGAAGATGCAAGTTGACGCAGTAATTGCCAAGTATCTTGTCTCTCATTTTCTCGTGGGCTAGCATAAACCACAGTAAGAAGCCACGGTTCAACATCTTTCTCACTAACCTGCACATGAAGAAAATGAAAGTTATTTTTTATTAAACGAATTTGAATGTCCGACCTGTTCCACATGAGCCATATACCCCCAGAAAAACCTCTAGCTTCATCCATAACATAATTTTTGAAGCCCAGCTTCTTGATAGTTTTTCTGGCAATACTCCCACTACAACGCGGCTCTTGTAATGCCACTATATCTACTTTGTTCTTCCTGCAAAAATTATTAAGAGCTCGCTTGAAATTTAAATTTTGAGCCCCTCTACAATTCCAATTAATAACAATCATTATAAAAATAAGATATAAGAACATAAAAAAAAAATCCTAAAAAAGGATACATCAGTTAAGAAGCATATTGGTGTCATCATGGATTACTTTCACCATGCCATCACCACTCTTTTGATCCATGGCCGTGTTTCCATCTCTGTTTGGTGTTGATTGAATTTCTACATTGACCGAGCCATTTGAATCCATCTCGTGAATGAAAGTTAGAGCTATATTGTTGTGATTGTTTTGATGCAATTTAGTTGTGTTGTGCTGGCTTTTGTGTAGAGAGGCTTGCATCTCAAGGTTTTCAATATTTTTTGGCTCAGACTCATCTTGAACTCTATTTTCTTTAGCAGTAGGCCACTCCACATTAGCATTTCCAACACCCATTTTACCTTGGGTATCTATTGGAACATTCTTGTTTGACCCAACATCATTTCTTGGTCTTTTTTTCTTGCACCTATTTTTGTTTCTACTACTAAGTGAGCCATCATTCACGTTTCCTTTATGGAGAAGATTTTCTCTATTTAATTTCTCCACCACATTAAGGATAACATCATTGGAATGTTGACCAAGACCACTACCATGTTGCCCACGTGCATTAACTTTCTTTTTTCTATTTCTTCTTTCCACTTTGATCCATTCCCCGTGTAATGAATCAGGGTTTAATTCTCCAACGGCTTGAACCAAATTTGAAGGGATTTCATCATTAATCATCCCTTGATTTACGTTTTGATTTTTCATGGTTTTTCCTCCGGTGCCGGTAGCAGCCCCATCGCCGGAATTGTTGCCGGAATTTTTATTTTTATTGTTCTCCTTTGAAGCACAATCTTTTTTCATTCCACAATCTTTTAGGACGTGGCCATAACATCCACACTGAGTACATATGAGATGGAGACCTTCGTATTGCACATGGTACCAATCTCCATTAATTCCGACATGCCCAACCACCGGTTTTGTGAGATCAATTTCAACACACATTCTAGCAAATCTTCCCCGCGCCACTTTCAGCGTATGTAGATCGACTTTTACAGGGGTACCAACCATAGATGCCAGCGCCCAAAGAAGACTCTCATCATAATACACTAGATTTAGGCTTGGTATTCGGATCCACACCATAGTTTTATCTATGGTTGCAGTTGTGGCATTGAATGTTGGAGTCCATTGACTGACAACCAAAATATGATCATAGATGATCCAAGGACCTCCATTAATCACTTTGTTCTTATCTTCAACTCCATCAAACTTGACCATGTAGTAAGAGTTACCCACATCCATCAATTCCAGCCCTCCTGTAAGCTTCCACACATTCTCAAGTTTAGCCTTCATGGTGTGGTAACCCAAAGATTTTCCCAAAAGTTTAACAACAAGAGCATCCTTCCATGGCACACTAAGTTCAGCTATCACAGATTTTTCAACGTAAAGCATCGGCATTAGTCTATTTCCTTGAACAAGCTCAACCTTTGCTTTGTTTGTTGCTAAAAGATCCACTTTTTCTCTTTCCATTAAAGTTTGGTTTCCCAATACCTTATCTCTCTCTAAAAGATACCATCAGTTTAGCATCTTTTCCATTAGCATGGTTGTCACCATCTTCTCATCAGGAGGTTTTGGTGGGATTATTTTCTCTTCCATTAAAGCGTATTTTTTTATATTTATTATAAAAGTGATATATTTGTCAAAAATAAAAGCAATATATTTGGGCCGTATTAAAAACCAAATACATCAATTTTTTAATGAAACTAAAAAATACATTCTTTTATAATAAAGTACAAAGGTAGTACTAACATTACATAAAATTCAAAATAACGAAAAAATTATCAGTTTTTTTTTAACAATCTAGTTTCTAGTTCCCAGAGGAATGAAGTTTTAGTAGTCTAAAGTTTGAGACAGCTTCTCTAATATTAAGTGGTTTCAGTCTCTCCCAAACGCAATTGAGCATATCGAACCATGGTCCTTTTTACCAAGTTTAATGTCAATAATTTCCACCAACCTATGACAATAGAAATTACTTACAACAAAAAAATATTCAAACAAATTAACAATTAGTTTTTTTATATACTCTCTCCGTCCCAAATTATAAGTATTCTTTCAAAAAAAAGTTTAATCTTTAAATATATAAGCTCATTTACAAATTACTACTTTCATTATTATTTTTTTTCTCTACACATACCCTTAATTATTACACTAACTTGTATTGAAATACGAAAAATCAAATTAAATATACATACAAACAAAAGACAATTTAGTAACTTATAAAAAAAGACAATTTAGTAAAATTCACATACAAATTTATATACAATAATTACACTACTAACATTTTTTAATAAACGTGAAATTGATCAGATAGACTAATATAATGGGACGGAGGGGGTATATAATAGGAAAAGACAAAGAAACACTAGAATAAAAAATAAAAACTTATAAATTAATTGAATTAACTTATCAAAATAAATTATAACCTGATATAAATAAGTTATAAGCTGATGAAAAAAAAGTTTTAAAATAATTTTTTTTCTTCAATATGACTTTATAAACTATGTATCATAAGTTTAAATTAAAATTTGGTATTATGAAATAGAATTTCGTTTTTCAAAATAAAATAAAATATTTGTGCTTTTTGCCACCAAAATACTTTTTTCTAGTTCTGTCACAAACAAAAGCATTTTCATATTTTATAAGTATAATTTCATATCCAATCTTTATTTTAAAAAATCATATCTTTTAACCCTATAAAGCTTATGACTACAGAAGTTTCATTTTTCAAACATTTTGTTAGAATTAATTCCTTGAGGATTTAGTACATGCCTATGTTATGAGAAAATTTTACACTTGACTGTAATGCATGAATTTTAGTTATAATAATTTCTTGAGGATTTAGTTGTCTATACATTGTTGGTAGAATTGAGATCGGCTACTGTAGCATTTGTACAGTTAATCTCAATCGTTGATTTGTGATCCATCAATTCAGATTTATACGGTATAAGATTAATAATTTAATATGATATTCTATCTTAACCTTTTATTTTTCATCAGACAATCAACAACAGTTACTACATAGACACATTAACTATGTTAAACCCATATCCATGGTTAGTCTATGTAAACAATGACCAAAAGAGTGTATAATATAATCAATAATTTTCCTTAATTAGACCCCATTTATTATTTTTTTCATAATAATACAAAAGATATAAGTGAGTAAACAACTCTAGGGAACAAAAATGCTAGCATAAGAAGCAAACATGGAGCCACCATAAAGTGTTCCATTGTACTCTTGAACCTCACTAGCTTGTTCAGTACCATACTCAGAAATAAGAGACACAATCTGTAAAATTAAACCATTCTCCGTCACTCTAACTCCGGCAGGCCCCGTACGTCTTGGAGATCCCGGTGATCCTAGAAAACTATTCACTGTAATCCAAAATTGACCTCTTGAATTTCTCTTGATGTTATTTGGTCTACCAGCAAGTAACATGAATAACTCTGATGAATTTGCTCTTGGTCCTTTCAGCCACACTCTTTGAATTCTGTTCGATAGATATTCGCTAACAAGAACAAATGAGCCATCTCTGCTAACTGATACACCAGATGGCGCTGCAAGATTGCTTAGCAACACTGTCGTTTGGTTGGTGCTTGGATCGTATTTCATTAGGCTTCCAGAATTATCGCCACTGTTTAGCATTGCCTGGAAATCTCTACAAAAAATCAAGTAACATGCAAATTTCATTACTGTAATTCAGAATTTGCATTTAGATGCAAAATATAACACTGCAAGTAGACAAAACTAAGCTTACTTGAGCTGGAAGTTAGTGCTAGCTTCGGTAAAATAAACGATTCCAGTGTCCGGATCAACATCCAAACCATCGATAAACCTAGTAGAATTGGCTTGTTCAGGTCCAACTAATTGTGTTACATTACCTCCATCTGGAGCAACCTTAATTAGTCCGAAATAAGCATCGGCTACATACAAATCGCCTGTCTGATGATTGAATCCCAATCCTAAAGGCCTCCCACATGTTGCTTGGACTGCTGAGAAGTCTGCTAGCCCATCACAGACTGTCTTGTTCCTAAACACAAAATTAAATAAAAAAATTACTTTTATTTTCTGTTTTTATTTTTATTTATAAAATTGTCACATTGGTTTCAATTTATGTTCTGTTTTCAAATATTTGCACAAAAAGTAAGAATTTTTCTCTACTATTTTCTGCACGAACATAAAGTCCATGAGGTGTCGGTTCAATGGTAAGATGAGAAAAATACAAAAACGAAAAGAAAGAATCATCGTAATGAAAAGTAAAAATAGTGTTTACCTGTTTGGAGAAGTGGAAGCATATTCCTTGAAACCTTCATTTGGACTAATATATTTAAAAATTCTTCCATCAGAATACATAAGGTCCTCCACCATTTCTATCAAATGCAAGTGACTCGGGTCCATTCACTGGTGATGGTAGCTGAAGCTTTTGCAGTAATATAGCTGATGATGATGGAGAACACTGTAGAAAGATAGCAAGAGTTGCTATGATCACAACCACAGCCATATTGAACATGATTAATGGCAAATAATTAACAAGTTTAATGATCTTTGATGTAATTAACTTTGTAATGTGTGAGTCCTAACTATGAATTCGGCAATATTTATAGGCATAGCTAGGCATCATGTTACTCATGCAGTGCAATAGATGATAAATGTGATGCCAAATCATAACACGCAAATTTAGACTTAAGAAACGTTCATAGTTTGTTACAAATTTTGATTTGTTTAATGATTATGTTTTTGTGAACCTGCATAACATGTGAATTACAATGTGAAACTATAGAATTATACTATAACAGGAAAAAGATATGGTCGGTTTTGCAGTTTTATCTCATGTTTGTGACTTGTGAAAACTGAAAACTGCTCTTACTGTGACTTTTTATCCAGGAATTACTTTTTCCTTTTTGGAGTAAATCCATGAATTACATGAATGCCGATATATCTTACTTTCAGAGAAACAAAAATTAGATATCGATCTCAATAATTTGGCAAAAATTCACGCTCACGCGGTATGAAATATCAAATACAAATAGCCAATGCACACAGCCGGCCAAGCCACTCCTACTCCTCTACTTGAAATCACACAGGGGTTGGATAACGCCCTGATGAAGGGAGGTGGCCTTTATGACCCACAATTTTTTATGTTCGAGTCCTATAGTTTGAACCCAGTTTGAATTCTAAAATATAAGCGGGATATTTTAATGGGGTGCACGAGAATATATTAGGGACGCAAAAAGAAAATTTTCAATCCGTTGAGCACAACTTTCCTAACGCAAGCATGTTAGGCCCAACCTAAAAGGGGTGTTTGTTTCCCGGTTACAAAATGCATTCTCAGGAGTATAATATTGGAAACATTAATTCTTATGTTTGTTAGATGAAATTTACATAATATTCCCAGTAATATATTGTTCCCAGGAAATTTAAATACCCACGTCCATAGGCATGTTATTCCCAAGGAAAATAGGTTGGAATGTTTTATTCCCGGTGGTTATAATGGCAGTTAGCATAATGTAATGCAATTGAACATCATCATAGCCCACGATGTGTGTGGGTTTTTTAAATTTAAAAAATAAATAATTTTTTTTTTTTTGAAGCAATCAAGGAACCTATTATTGATAAAAGCTAGATTAGCACAAGTTGTGCTTCATCTAGTGTCAAATAGTCAAATTACAATCAACATAGTCTCAACTGCCAAGATAAAGAAAAAACTAATTACATAGCTTGCCAACCTAAACATGCCAAAGGGTTGGTGTACCAAATCTGAAAATCATAAAAAACAGTATTACTTTTTGCTTTAATCCACCACCAGACTTGAACTTTGATGAAGTCCAGCACTTGCGACACCACAAAAGGTTTTTGTTGAAAAATACAATCATTGCGCGCTTTCCATATACCCCAAATAGTTGCTAGCCACAAAATCTGAAAACTTTTTTTTGGTTTCGAATGAAAAAATTGTAGACCAATAAATTGAGTAGCATGTTGCACAGCGTCCAAAGGCAACGTCCCCTGGACACCAAGCCACTGAAGCAAGCCACTCCACACCATGAAGGAGCTATCACAACCGAAAAACAAGTGAGACAAATTTTCCACCGAAGGACAACCAAAGCTACAGGTATAAGATCCTGCCGGAATAATGGCCCAGCTAATCAGGTTGTCTCTGGTAGGGAGGCGATTATGGAAAAACTGCCAAGCGAACACCGAAATCTTCAGAGGAACCCATTTATGCCAAGGTAGAGCTAGGACAGTAACAGGAACATCAACAGGGACAACCAAAGTAGTTAAGGAACAATATGCCTCCTTGACCGTATAATGATCAGAACTCAAACCATGCCACTGCCACCTGTCAGGAACATCAGACTGCAAAATAACATTATGAAATAAAGCACAGCAATCCGCCAATAGCTCATCCTCCCAAACAAACAGAGGTCGCCGCCACTCCCACCCTCCACCTCCTACTCCCCATCCCTTCCGACACATCTCTCCCACCGACACCAGAGGAGTAACTGTGAGACCAGCCAACCGCGGGTAAATAGCCCCCAAAACCAAACCCTCTCCCAGCCAAGGATCATCCCAAAATGAGGTCGCTGCCCCATCCCCTACTTTACGTTGCAACAAACTAGAAAACCACCCACTTATCCCATTGAAAGAATTTCGGCCAACCGCCACCACATCCTTCCACCATGCCGACGCTCTCCGACCCCCTTCCTGAAACTGCCCCCTAAGAACACCATACTTGTGCTCCAATACACTCCGCCATAAACCCCGATCCTCAGTTATAAGCCTCCAACACCACTTACCAAGTAAAGCTAAATTAAACTCCTTAACCTTCCGAACCCCCAAACCCCCACTACTCCGATCTAGACACACCTTGTCCTAATGAATCCAGTGAACCTTCCTAGCTACCCCATCCCCACCCCCAAAAAAGATTTAAATAAAGATTCAATAGAAGAGATGATACCTGAGGGAGCCTTGAAAAAGGAAAGAAAATAGACCGGAAGAGAAGACAAGACGGCTTTGATCAAAACCAGACGACCACCCATTGACAGATTACGACTTTTCCAAACAGAAAGGCGAGCTTTGATTTTCTCAATGACCGGACTCCAGAAAGAGAGTCTTCTAGGATTTCCCCCAATGGGGAGGCCAAGATATACAAAAGGAACACCGCCAACTCTACAACCCAGAATATTAGCTGCCTCAGTAAGCCAAGAGCTCTGTATATTCACCCCAATCAACTGACTTTTATGAAAATTAACTCGCAAGCCTGACATTAATTCAAAAAGTAAAAGAACCGCTTTGATAGCGCGGACATTCTCCCAGCTTTTAGTACCAATCAACAGAGTGTCGTCAGCATATTGTAAGTGAGATACATGCATCTGATTCTCCATGCCAACTGGAAAACCATAAAACAAGCCAGCCTGAACAGAAGTCTTCATCAGTAAGCTAAGACCTTCAACCGCAATAAGAAATAGAAACGGAGACAGGGGATCCCCTTGGCATAACCCACGCTCAAAAAGAAACTCATCAGTAGGACTGCCATTAACTAACACCGAGGCTGAAGCTGTTCTGACACATTCTGATAACCAACCCCGCCATTTCGAAGGAAAGTTCATTTTAGCCATAACCGAAAACAAGTATCCCCGAAAATTTATTCCAGTGAGTTTTAATTCTTAACCAAACCATCTTTTAAAAAATACTTTGGAATAAAGTTTCAGTTATTATGTTCCTAGAAATATTAATCCTGAGATTAATTTTTGCATCCATGAAACAAACACACCCAAGTCATTTTTAATCTTATTAATATTTTGACAAATATCCTTTTTTGTTAAAAAAGATGTTTTTATTAAAAAAAATGTTGAGTTGTTACACTTCATTTTTATTTTGGTATATTAATTTATTGTCTTTATAGTTTATATTATTTTTATGAAAAAATGACAAGTTGTCATTTGTAAAATTCTTATATTTATGAGGTTTGCTAACTTCCTCCCCACATGGAAGGAAGTTAGCAAGCTCCCTCTCACATATTTTACTCGCGCGCCCTTCATATATATAAACATTTCTCGCGTACGCCCTACCCCACCATTTCTCGCGATCCCCCCATCTAACCCCATTTCTTGCGCGCCCTATATATATATATTGGGGGTGCGCGAGTAAAACATGTGAGAGGAGGCTAGCTAACCCCCTATTTTAATTCGAAATCAACTTATTTAATTTATGTATCAAGTTCAACCGATTAATTATCGGATAAAATTTTAAACTATAGTATTTGAGTTGATTTATTAAAATTAGTCTAGTAATCATAACACAAACAAAATATATTCTCCACAGTATTTTCTTTTTTTGGAACATAAACAAAATGACAAGTTATCGTAAACTCACCCAAACAAATTTGGGTACAGAGTATCTTTAAATCTCTGGACAAATTATCTCACCCTTTGAGGTACCTCTAATTTAGAGAAAGAAATAGTAACTACATTCAGTAGTGGATATCCTGTGTTGACCAAAACTCACCCAAACAAATTCGAAGGATCAAAGTTAAACACCAATTATAAACTTTCAACCTAACAATTTCGACGTTTTCATTAAATTAAACTAACATTTGTGAACTCTTCACCCTATACATTATACTTGCACATGCTTACAAATTTCTAATAACTACTAATATAACTACATAACTGTCAGGTTAAATAGGTTAAATAGTACAGAACAACTTCAAATCATTTTTTTAACAGTAAATATATATATATATATATATATATTATTAATAAATATCAAGTCTCGTATAAGATGAGCAAATACCGATAAATAGAGAACCACAATACAAAAGTGTCGTATATAAATGAAACACTATTGAACAAAATCAAAACAAAATCTATCCAAAAGATGTCTATTTCTAATCTCATACATAGAAAGACAGGCCCGGCCATGGTGAGTGTTCCACATGAGCTTGGGAACAAGACCTCAAAAAAATGAGGGCCTCTAAAAAATAATAATAGTAGTATTAGTATATATAGAGGTATAAAATGTAAAAAATATAACTGATATCTAAATAATTAGTCTAATAAGTAAAGCCCAAGTGAATAAGTCCAATGTCACAATGATCATCCTAAATCCTAATAAGTTCATTGTGATTTGTGAAGTTCCATATATCATGCTTCAGCAATATTCATTGCATAGGCGCCTGCTGCTAAGCCAATTCTTCCTTTCTTTTTTTTTTTTAATCTTCTTCATTGAAATTAAAACAAAGGTAAAAATTACAATTTTACAATTTAGGGTTTTTAAAATTGAAACTAAAATTAGAATGTCACACTTTATGTAAGCTAAAAAGTATTATGTTGTTATTAATTATAATACGAATCTTTTTGTTATTATTTGTAATTAAAATTAAAGTTATTTTTTCTTTAATGTGTTTTATTTGCACTTTTTTACTAGGGCCCTTTTTTAAGTTTTGAACAATGCCTCAAAAACCTCCGGGCCGGCTCTGTAGAAAGACACTCATAGCTTACAAACCACTATTGAAACACCAACTCAACCTAAAAAAATATCACTAAATATTAACTCCGATCTCGAATAAAAAATGACCGGTATAACAACATCCAAAAAACAGCTTTCAAATCATATGATCTTGACTTAGGATGTTTAGTGTATAATCATATGATGAACTTAACTAATAGTATAATCCCAAGGGAAAGTACTAGTACATTAGTTAATCCTGCCCAATATAAAGGTTGTCTAAATTAAAATTGAAAAATCCAAGAAGGATCAACTCTACTGAAGCTAACTAGCATCGGTAACATAAAATTCTCTTGAACAGTCACTAATCTTTGGTCGTCATTCATTCATTCATGGTTTTTTGTGGGTTCAAATTTGGTTGTCAGACTTCACGCCATATTCCCACACACAGAGACTAGACAATCTATCTATGTAATTTTCCACACCCAAACAAAGAATCTTGTCTAACAACCATATCTTTTGTCAGTTATGTTATGTTTATGTATGAATTCTCTCACTATTCAAATCAATCTCATTGTGGAATGTGGTTGCCACTTGCCATTACCTATACATTGCATGTGATTGAAAGTTACATACAGTACAACTATAAGAACCATCCATTGATCTCTTTAGAGGGATATGCAAATTTTATTCTTGATCAATGTTTTCTACTCCATCTATTTCAAATTAAATGTCGTTTTAGTTCAAGAAAATAATATTAACGGAATCAAATATCGTGCATGTTTACTTGAATATTAACGGAATCAAATAAATGAATGTCATTTTTACTTGAATTAATGGAAAAAATGTAACTAACAACAAATTTTTTACTTTGACTTGAATAAACGCATGTTTGATATTATGGAGAGTATGTAAAAATCACAGTGATTCATATAATTTTTTATAAAATTCTAAAATAGTACTCGCCGTGCGTGATACCAAATATAGACTAAAACTTTCAAAATATTGTAGACTTGTAGTCCAAAGAGCAACCAATGTTTGGTTGACGGGTCAACACAATGATTTGTCTCTTGATATAGTGGAGAATTTTAATCTCTCAATCTAACTAGTAACAAATGTTTGTTCTATGAAAGGAAATGGTTGATCGTTGTTAGAATTTTGAAAGACATCTTTATTAAATAGATTAGAGAGAAGGGGATTCAAGTCTGAATATATGTTTGATATTACGATGAATGTATCAGAATCACAATTACAAAATCATGATAAATTATCATAATTCTGACACGTCCACTATAATATTAAAATAGATTTAAATAGATTGAATTATTGGATCATGCGCAATAATCTACATTATGAGTCAGTCAACACCACTTTTATCAAACACTTCTCTTTAATCAAATGGATCGGAGTAGTATAATTAAGACAAGCAAATTCACTAAATATATATCAATCAAACTGTGTAATTAGACAATCTGAGCCAAATGAGTTCATAGGACATTGCATTGCATTGCATTTGCATCAGTGCTTGTGGATTAGAAACGTAGGTACCTATCATGATACAGGTTAAAAGTTGAAGGAGAAAAGAGGAAAAACACAAGAATAAAACGAAATGAGAGGAGCCCTGGGAAAGCTGTAATGTTGGATAAAGGGAGACATGAGTAAGGGGTCCATCTATAGGAATGTGGGATATTACATCTCTTCCATGACCATGACCATGGATGGATTCTTTCTAGTCATGTCCTTTCATATTTCCTATACCTACCTATGTGTCATGTTTGTTTTCCTAGCTGCAAATTATATTATTCTATATCTTCCCTGCATATGAATCAAAATTCATACACTATATGTATTGTGTAGTAGTACAACACTAGAATTTAAAATTCATGAGTAGATATTCAATTTGACCTTTAAAATTTTAGTAGAATATCACAGTATGTTGTATCTAGCATAAGTGATTAATCTCCAAAAAATATGATTAACTAATAATCAAATTCTGATTAGAAGAAGGGTTCATATTTAATAGTTTATTGGTTTGAATAATATTAGTATTATCTCTTGTTGATGGAAAACTATAGGAAAACCAAAAAAATTGTAGGAACAATATTTCACTTTATTAATATGACATCACTCTCATTATGTGAACAACAGAAACTTTGAGAAAATGATATAATTCAATGTAATTGTTAATTTTAGTATCGTGTTCATGTTCAGAGTTGGCTCTGAGCACAGGCTCGGGGTGCGAGTGTGCGACGGCCTAAAGGTCTATACTTTTAAGGGGTTCAAAAAATTTTATATAGGGGTTTATATAATAATATTAATTTTTTATAGGAGGATTATATTAGCGAAAAGTATAAAAAAGATCATAACATTTATTAGATTTGAGCCCAATAATCCTTCACATTTTATTTACCAACTCATCATAAATTTTTTTTACACCCTAAACTTAACCTTTTCATTTTTATATCCTATAATTTCATTTCCAAAAACACAAAATTGAGAAGTAAACCTTAAAATGAATAAACAAAACTGTAAAATGTAAAATATCTTCTTGTCTTGTATTAAAATCTAATTCATATTTCTTTTCTTCAGTTATTGATTCCCGTGATCGATTGTATTTCTACCTTTTTTATATTTCGATTTCTGATTTTAAAGTTTTCAACAACAAATATTTGATTATCTATCTCACAATATCAAACAATAATTGTTTTTCTTCAAATTTAGATGATTTTTCATTGGATTTCAATTTTAAGATTTTTTTTATTCCCTTTTGTCTATTTAACTATATTATATTTCTCCTACTAATTGCGAAAATCGTGTATTACAAACATCTTGAATTTCAAATCATTGATGACTTGAGGTTCTATCATAGCCGAGCTGTTTGAAATCATAATTAATTCATATTTTTGCGTATAAAATAAAAATTGTGAGTTTTTAGTATGATGCAACGATTTTTTGTTTTAAATTTGGCCTAAGGCTTATAAAATGTCAGAAACGAGATTGTTCATGTTGGATACAATGTATGTTCGATAACGAAATACACGTATTTTAAAGAGCGTCAATGCTTCATAACTCTCATTGAATGTCGGTGTAAAATTAATATATACTATTAATTAATTGTCTATATCTTTGATTTAAACTCTGAATAATATCTATAAATCTTTTAAAATGTTAACTAAATATGTTCACCCACCTTGATTTGACATCAAATGTGCTACTACCATTACTCAATTAATTTCAAATGCATCATAATACTAGTATTGAAGTGATTAGATTTGAAACCATAATCCTATAATTTCATGATCAAACCATATATGTAGCATGCATGTCGTGAATGAATTACAAGTGAAAATTGAAAGAATAAAAAAGTTGAACATTATTAGGCGCAAATAAAAAGAACAGTGACATAATGTAGATAAACAACGAGGCATGGCTATTGATTGAAAACGACCAGATGGGAGATGGTAAAGTATCAATGTCTAGCTAAGTGCCCGCTTTGCCCGCGCTGCCCAACATGTTTTTACTCACACTTTGTGTCGTTTTCTTAATCTAACTTTTGATTTTTAAAGAAGAAAATAGGTTGCATAACAAAACACACCACTAACGTAACATTCCAATGAACTTCAATGGTTTTTTTGTGGTAAAAAGATAGACATTCAATTCAGATGTTTTGAGTTTGAATTTATTAAAAGTATCTTTTAAGAGAGGCGATCAGAATTGGCGCCCGATAACTAGTAGTGAACTCGAAAATGCAGTTGGCGGTGAGTGCTTGCAGATACTCTGATGCTTAAGCAGTGGCGGAGCCAGTAAAAAGAATTTGGATGGGCGACTAAAATATTCCCTCCGTCCAAAAATATATAAGAGAACAAAAATTCATTTATTGTTGCAAAATATAATAAAAAAAATACAAATATTTATTTTTTTAAGAAAGATTTACTTTCTCATTATTTTTTCCATAGTCAAATAATCAATGAAAATTGTTTTTATAAGAAACATACTTCCAATCATTATGATTATTTTTTCTTAATAAGTTTTTTTTTTTGTTTTTTCTCTTATAATATGAGATGGAAGGAGTATATTATAAATTTATAATATTATCATATCTCTGGTGAATTTTTTAGCAATTTCATCTTCAATATAAACAATCATAGAGTGTTTAAGAAAATCATCTTCCATCTTATTACGTAACCTTGTTTTTTTTTTTACTTATCTCTACTACTTATTGACATAATTCACTAATAGTGGACAAAAAAAAACACATATATGGAGTAATACATATAGTATTACTAATAGTATAAAATAAATTTTAAAAAAAATGGAGTGGGCAATAGCCCACTTGGGCCCTTGAGGTGTTCCGCCTCTGTGCTTTAGAACGTCAAGTGAAGTTTAGGGTTAGAAATTGTGCACCTAAGTCCTTCTAATTGAAATATATTTATAGGTTCGTTGCAGAGCTATTAGTCATTTATGAGGGGGAGATGATCGCGCGCTACTCATCAATGATAGGGGAAATCAAGACAACTAAAACTATTTAATGTTTGCGCAAGAGTTATAGAGCATGTAGATGACGTTACCCGTTATGATCACGGGAATTGTGAGTTTTCAATTTATATCTGTTAGATCCTCTTGAATTCGGGATGAGCTCACCGACAAACATTTTGATCTAGTTCGAAATGAAGATAAATATAAGTAAATAAAAAACATATCAGAGTTTGACCTCTAATCTCTACACTTTACATGTAATATTCCTCCCAACGAGCTTAATTCACACAACAATCCCAATATATTTTCTAGCTTAGACAACCAAAACATAATTCATTCTTGGTAAAATTTTGTCCTAATAATGCAAAAAATTGTCCTAAAAAACAAACACAGAATCCTCCGTAGGTAGCTAGGTAGGTAGCTTAGCTACAATACTATGTTAATGTTTGTATACTATTTGTACTAGCATAACTAAAAGGCATGTCGGTCATCTTTTATGATTCATCATTTCTCACTTCTGAATTTTCACAAATTAACCTAACTTACTCAGTCTCTGTCTTGTTCTCTCCGTATGGCACGCGGGATAAAGTGTACCTTATGCTATGCATCTTCTTCTACATGATGAATTATTAGTGAATAAAGAGATATTTTGGCCTTCAAATTGTGAAGTGTCACTATTATATATAAAAAGCACTAAATGCCTTCAAATTACACAAATAGTATTTTTTGTAAGTTTAGGGTTTAAAGTTTCAACTCTAAATGAGTCTTTTGTTAATTAGTTAACTTTAGGCATAATACATTACTATGTGGTTTTTAAATTTAAGGTATGAAATTGGTCATTTTAATTTTTCTAACACTAAATTTGTCTTTAAAATTTGTAAAATATTACACTTTTAATTTGTTACATTTTTATTGACCATATATGTTACCAAAAATGTTTATGTGGTCGTTATCCCACAACAACGACTCCTATCGCTATTGATAACATTTAATTATTTAAATCTTTACCAACAGTTGCAATTGTCGTACCACCAAAATACTCCTTTAAATAAAATCCTTCAAGTTCAACAAATAATATGCATTTTAAGAAATTATGATCATAAACTTCAAAGTACATATAAATTCTCCTAACTATATTGACCATCTAAGCATTTTTGTAACGACCACTTATAAGCCTACAATGTCATATAATTGAGTAAACAAACCACATGAACATTTTTTCTTTTTTATTAGTCACTTTAATTATTAAAATTGATAAAAAGAAAGTACTCTCAACTCACAAGGATATTTTTATTATTTTGAAATGCAAACCAGATCACATCACTATCATATATTAGAATTCGATCCCAATAATTGACATTCCCTATTTTTGTTTTTGTGCTGTCTCAATTTCCTTTTTCTATTAGCCTCTATAATTGACATTCTTTCTATGCTCTCAACTCAAGTCTCATCGTTTATTTCAGTTGTTTTCTAGGTAATTTTCCATGCATATTCGAGGAAATTAACCTGATGATTAATTTTTTCTAGTCAGATTCACATGCTAATGTTTGTTACAACAACTTGTTTTGTTTTTATATTTGGAAATTCTGTTTCTTCTGTCAGTCTCAATCAATATTATGGCATAAAGTCAGTATAACTAATGAGTATGTGTTTATATTGCTCTGCTTTAATTTTTTTTGTTTTGTTTTGATGTAATTATATTGCTTTAATCAACATTTTATGTGATGTGAACGTGTATAACTATATATATATATATATATATATATATATATTAGAGTTAAATATGTTTTATATTCATATAAAATGACGAGGACCTCTAAGTTTAGTCTTTATTTAATTTTTATTATATTTTAGTCTTTATAAAAGTTTTTTTGTACATAGTTTTTGTTCATACTAAAACTAAATTTGTTTAATTATAATTTAACTTTTAAATTTTTGAATGATTTTTTTATAGTAATGTTTAAAATATCTTGTAAAGTTTATCTACAAAAATTTAAAATTTTTTAACATAATATAAATTAAATATTAATTTTTTTAAAACGGCAATAGTTCAAGATAAAAGTAATAAAAATCATGATCTAAAAATTAAATTTTGATCAAATTTTTTCGGAGAAACATTTTATGATGTTCTAAACATACCTGCAAAAAAGTTGTTTAAAAATACACGATGACTTAGCAGTAGAGATCAAAAGTGACTGCATAATTATTTTCTAGAGACTAAACATTTTATATTCATTAAGTAAACACTAAACTTATAAGATCACCATTTTGTAAGGACCAAAACATATTTAACCCCATATATTATAATTATAATAATATTCTTAGTGTATATTCATCTATATATTGGCTTTTGTCAAAAGTTAACAATTATGAAGGGTGAAACACACTAATTACTTTCAAATAAAATTGTCCAAAACAATATATCATTGGATTTTTTAGTTTGACCAAGTTAGGCCCACGCACTATGGATACTTTAATTAAACCTTCAGCCTTATCAATTGTAACTTGAGATTTTCTTAATTTCTTTTAACATGTGACTAATTTTTATTTGAAGAATATATATATATATATATATATATATAAGTATAAAGTGAATTTTCTTCTCAAGATCAAATATTTTTCATACGTAAGTGTTAGAGATTAAATATCTAACCATTTAGTTTAAAGTCAAAAATTTTACTATCAAAAAATCAATTTATCCGACTTTGAATGACGATCACCAATCTCAAAAAAAAATATGAAGATTCTTGATCGTGGAAGCATGACTCAACCATTTTTTTCTCGGTTAAGTCGGGTTATTACTTTGGATGATGCAACTTTTTCAATAGATGAATTAATTAAGGTTGTTGCCAAAGGTGTGGAACTCTTGGTCACCTTCAAAAGTTGTTGTCTTTTCCTAGAAATTTCTTCAGAATAGGTTGCCGACTTGTCAAAATCTTTATAGGCGCAAAGTCATTGGAGATGCTAGTAAGTCCCTGTGTGTGTTATGTGGGTTGGAGTACGAATCGGTAGACCATATTTTTATCTCTTGTCATATTTTTCCAGCATGGTATGATATTTTTACGTGGTTGTATTGAGTTATGCTTGTGTACCTCCTTGTGGTATTTTTAGGGGTTTTTTCGAGAATGTTCTGGGTTTGGGTGTGGGGAGGAAAGGTAGGTTAAGGTGGTTGTTAATTTTACATGCTATTGTGTGGATGATCTGGAACTCCCTGAACGGTTTAAGTTTTTTTTAGGAAACTTTTTATGTTGATTTTTTAGTAGATAAGGTGAATCTTTCATCATGGAAATGGTATCTTGGTAAAAATGCTGGTACTCTTTGTTCCTTTTATGAGTGGGGAATAAATCTTATTTTTTGCTGGAATCGATAACGATTGAGGGGTGTAGATCTGAGTCTTGGTAGTTCTGGTGGATTGGTGGTCAATTTGATGTCTTTCTTCTTTTGTAGTTTGATATTTTCTTCTATATATCTTTTGGGTGTCGGTTCTCTTTGCGGAGGTGGTTGTTTGTCTGAGTGTTTCCCGATACTCTGTTGGGGTATTTTTGGTCCTTTTCTATTTGTAGTTCTTGGTGGGTTCATTGTTGTGGGGGTGTTTGTTATGTCTGTTTTCGTTTTCAGAGCTTTTCAGCCTCCTTGTATTTTTTAGATATTTAGATCTTTGGTTGTGAGTACCTCTGATTATTGGAGTTTTGTATTGTATTGTCGACGCTCTTTATATTCTTCTTTTATTATAATATTATATATTAAATTTAATTTATATACACTTTCGGTGTTAAGTTATTTTATACATGTATCAAATAATATATTGACACTTCATATATTAGATTATTCCCATGCTATCTAATTTGATCGCATTTTTTTCAGGGGAATGTTAATATGTGTTGTTGAAACAAACATTAAAGAAACATCAAAAGTAGAATTAAATATTTTAAAACTTTTATATTTAACTTTTATTTTGACAAAAATAGAATAATTTTGTATTACAGACAAATTTACACAAGTTCTGATATACAACCTATGGTTCAATTCAACAATGTGTCTTATATAAATAAAAAAATTTCACACAATAACCAAAATAGAAAGACCCCAGCTAAAACGTGGTGATGCAGCTTGAGGTCAAAATTTTGATATGGGTTTCAAGTGGTTGAGTTGTTTTGATTTGGTTTGATTCATGAATTCCACTTTCACCTGTTTCGAGCTCGAGCAACGAGAGAGATAGGAAATATTTTTTTTATTTTTTTAATTCTTGATAATTTGTGGCGGTTCAAGCCTATCTTTAAAAGTAATTCAGTCACTTATTGGCAATTTTGACCACTAAGAAGTGATCAAAAAATTACTTTCTATTTTTTAGCGGCTTTAGCCGCCAACAAATTTATCGACGGGCATTTTTATCGTGTGCTTTTTGCTATTATATATTGAGGACTTTTAGCCTTCAAGATGTGGCTGCTTTCTTGTAGTATACCCAAATCAAAGTGAGTATTTCATTAAGACGCAGTGCATATACAATATAGTAATTTACTCTATTACTATTATTTGATTTGAAATGAAAAGAGTGGAAGATTCTCAATTTATATCACCTTTACTTTGTTCACCATATTTGTCTATATGAGACTAAACATGCATATAGGCCACATTAGGTTTATCAAAATTTTGTACCAAAAAAGCAGGGAAATGGGACGTCTGTTTGTTCTTACTACATGAGCTAGATAGCTAGCTAGTGCCAGTGTGGTGTAGGGAAAGGCTCAACTCAAGCCATCAGTTTCGGGCGCGCAAAAGCTTTAACACGTATTTCCACGTGATTAGTTCTCTCTCACAACATGAAATAATCATGGGTTTTGAAGGGGGGGATTCTTCATCTAAACAAAAACTCGTAATCAAGTAAGTTGATACAGAGACGATTGATGTTTAACTTAGTATGGAGTACTATAATTTAATCCACCGCAATTATATTTGGAAGATAACTAAAATTAGTTGATGTTAGAATTCATTTTGAACTTTAGATTATTAAAGTCACTTTCTCCTATAAATCAGACGGTGAAAAAAAGAAGACAGACCTAGACAGTAGTTTTAATAAATTTACAAAAAAATATCATAATTATTTCATACTCACAATAATATCAAATATATTATTACAAGTTAGTCCTCATTAATTTAACTCAATTAATAAAGACATCATATTTTATATGTAGAAAATAATGTTTGAATTCTAGTAAGTCGTCTACTTATTCATTTTTAAAAAATAAAATTTTAGCCACTAACTAATTATCCGATAAAAAATATATTAGTACAAGTTGATTTTTGGAGCAAGTTTCACATGATAATAATGTATTGCATGAGAAATTTCCACTTTCTATGGTCATATATCCTTTTATAAACAACTCTTTATTGTTAGAAATTTGATATTATTAGTGGGATTTACGTCA
The DNA here is from genome assembly GCA_951804385.1 of Trifolium dubium. Classification (NCBI taxonomy): domain Eukaryota; kingdom Viridiplantae; phylum Streptophyta; class Magnoliopsida; order Fabales; family Fabaceae; genus Trifolium; species Trifolium dubium. Next base: position 24,852,644 of record OX638073.1, read on the forward strand.
CTTTTTTTATTAAGCTCATTATTACTTTCGATCATGTAGTTAATCCAACATAAGTTGGAAGAGGTTTTCTAATGTATCCATCATTATATAGTCTATGATACGTGCGGTCTTTGAAGACCAATTATGAATTATTATGTAACGGGGAGAAAAATCATTTTGCATGTCCTACTTGAGAGTAATTAGTTTAATTTCCACTTGTTTTTATTCTTTTGTCAGATAGTAAAAGTGAGTGTATTAAAATTAAAACTTCGATTCTTAAAATAATACTACCTCTATTCTAAAATATAAAATTCACTTTGATCACTGTACGTTCGCTAATGCACAATTTTGATCACTAATATCTTTAATTGTGTATTAGTAAAAATTATAAAAAATTAATATCTAAAAAACACTCATCAAAACAAATCAAACAAAATCTTATATGTTAATATTTATATATATAAATTATGAAGAAAAAAAATACGGTCAAAACAAAATAAATGAATAATGTCATTTAGTCAAAATAAATCTTATATATTGAGATAGAAGTAGTATAAATAATGTCCGTACTAATAGATCTAAATTTAGCCAAATTTTATTTAACGTTGGTTTCATAGAACCCAAACTACACGTACCGTAACAAACAAATGACGAGAAGATTACATAGAGCCATATAGAACACACACAAGGTACCACTAAGATGAATTAAAAGCCATATCAAATTAAAATTTAAACTCAAATTTCACACATTAAATACAATATTCTTACTAACTAACCGAATTATATATCAGCTCGTAGTCTTCATTATTGGCTTTATTATATACATTCTTGATGTATGGTTCCCAATTCTATATATTCTTTTGGAATAACCACTATCAACAGCAAATTGAATTCTCAAAGGCAAATTTAATTCTACTCTCTCTCTCTCTCTCTCTCTCTCACACTCTCACTCTCATACAAACAACAAACCGACTTGCTTTATCTTTTCTCCATTAACACAAAAAGACTCACCACCCTTTTGCTTTTCTGTTTTTTTTTTTTGGATTGTTGTAGCTAGATCCACAACAAAAACTAAACAAAGATGATCCAAGAACTCTTTGGTAATGGTGCTAGTGCTTCCCTCATAGCAAGTGAAAGAAACTACTCTTCCATTAATGGAGGAGTAATTGGAGGAGTTTTACTTCATCCAAGTACTACTCAATCTCCTTCTTCTTCTCCATGTCCATCTTCCACAACCACAACCACCACCACCGCCACACCAACCACCACCACAACATCAGAAAACCAACAACATCTTAGGTGTCCAAGATGTGATTCCTCAAACACAAAGTTTTGCTACTACAACAACTACAACCTCACTCAGCCGCGCCATTTCTGCAAGACATGTCGTCGTTATTGGACAAAAGGCGGCGCTTTACGCAATGTTCCCATCGGTGGTGGCTGCCGGAAAAACAAAAGCATCGGCATGTCAAACACTGTGGCAAAAACATCAACAAACAAAATGAAAACCGTTGTTTCAGAGTTTATAACCAGGTCAGCAAGTGGTCAGGGGTTCGATAACGCTGTTGCACCACCAAGTCAAATCCTTTGGGGTTCTCCTCAAAATTCTCATCTACTTTCTTTGCTAAGATCTAGCCAAAACCAAAACCCTAACCCTAATCTTGTTAAGGAAGAAGGGAATAACTTAATAGGGTCCCATGTTTCTCACATGATGAGTTCTCAACCGTTGATTTCATCATCAAATGGTTATGATGGTGTTGGAGTTGGACATGTCTTATGCAATCCATTTTGGAGAAACAATCATGATAATCAAACTCAAAAATTACAAAATGGTGGATTTGTACTTGGGGAACAACAACAACAACAACAACATCAGAATCATCAAAACAGTGGAATCCAAGAACTTTACCAGAAGCTAAGGTCATCATCAACTTCATTAGGTAATAATTATTGTAGTGAGATTTCAGCTTCACCAGTGTTACTAGGGAACGTGGCTTCTAATTCATCTTCTATATCAAATATTTTGGAGACAAGTCCAGTTGCTGGTGGTGAATTAGGGTACTGGAATCCAATTCCAACTCATACTTGGTCTGATCTTCCAACCCCCAATGGTGCATATCCATAACAGTAAAAAGTATAGTAACTACTTTTTTTTTTGTTGACCGTTCAAATCTAGTGAATTAGTCTAGGTTTAAATTGACGGTGAATTTAAAATTACAGTGACACTAACGCCGTAATCTTGTTAAAATTTTAAGTTTTAACGTTTAGTTTTTGTCAAAAAATGTGGCGACCCACTGTAATTCTGATAATTTCACCGTCAATGAAATCAATTGTGCACTTAATATGTATCTTAGAGTTTGTTTCTTTTGTGTGGTTTGTTTTGGTTTTGGTTTGGTTTGGTTTGGGTGGTATATGAAATATGAATTAATTAGTTAACTAGTAGTTTCTTAATTTTTTCTTTTTCCGATCTTCCTTTTCTGTTGCCTTCCATCAGTTACTTGCTTTTCAGTGTAAGTTTAATTGATAACGTACTGTATTTTTAATTCTTGGTATTAGTTGCTAATTTTCTTCATTTTATCTATCTACCATGCTCAAATTCAAGTTTACTTCAAACGTGCTCAAGAATTTGGTATATGGTAAACACTTTCACAGTTGGATATGTGTATTGATATTCTCTATACTACTTTATAAAAGAAAGAGTATAGTTCGAATTCATCTGAAATTTAATTAAGTAAATGAACTTAAATGGTCAATGAGCTCTTTAAAATTAAATTGTTTGGAGAGATTCTAAGTTTCTATTTTCTTAAAAGAATAATTTTCAACCAAATTTTACTTGCTCTTTAAGGTGTGTATAATATAGACCTCTTGAAAATGGTTCCAATGTGTATCTTTATTAAGGATTAATAGTTAAATCCACCTTCAGATTATCCATACTCTTTTTCTCAAGAAATGAGTGGATTAACATGACACCTGGTGGAGATTTACGTTTAAGCATGTGTTTGATATTATGGTATATATGTAAAAATCCTGTAAATTACTATAATTCTGATATATTCACCATGATACTAAACATGCACCAGCTCCACTCAACTTTTTTAGGGTTTAGTATATTTTACCATGATAATGATATAGAATTAATCTAACTAATTTCCTTGAGTTAATGATCTGATCTCTTCTAAGATGTTCACTAAACCACTTTAGACAAAATCAGTTAATTTCTCAAAACAGTTTCAATTTAATTTAAAATTAGTTTAAAATCTGTTTATGCTTTAGAATTAGTTTAGTTTAAGTTAGTTGGTTTCGAACCAGTTAAATTTAATTTACTAGCATTGACTGGTGTTGACCACCTTTGACTGACATTGACCACCTTTAATTGTTGTTGACTAATAGTTGACAGACACGGTGATCGGTAAATATTAATATATCATTATAATGAAATTACTATTTGTTTATCTATTTTAAATATTCTTTTCAAGTAAAATAAAAAACTAGTTCATAAATATAACTTGGTTTGGAATCAATTTTATAGTAAATTCTAACTAATTTTTAAAAGTGATTCAATTCAAAACTATATTAAATAATTCATTTTTTAAAACAAAGTTCAATGCAGGTCGTCGGTTCACAGTTTGATTCAATTAACTATATTTTTAAACCCTAATCTCATCCTTTTATTTATGTGGTAAGATCTTTACTGCCTTTTATTTAATTTAACCCGTAATACTCTTCTCTTTCTATATCTTTTTTCGATATAAATAAACTATAGTATATAATCTGACATGGAGCTGGTGGTCCTAGAGAGTGGGTTGGTTGGGTGGGTAGCATATGAAAATGTAAGACTTTGTTTTGTTACGAGAAATTGATGAACCAGTCAGTCTTTCCAAAGAGTTTCCTCAAACGGAATTACAGATTCTTGCATGCTGTTTCCTATTCCTAGTGAAAGCAAGAATCTACTTATAACACTACTACCTCACCTGCTGCAGATCGATTCTTGTGTTTTCCCCTGTGTTGTCTTAATTAAAAAATCCAATTCTTTCTTTCAAGTACATCAATTCTGATCACAATCTCTATCTATGATCTTGATCTACTATAACACACGCGCACCATCTACAAATATAAACTCTATCCGTTTCAAAATTAACATTTTTTAGATATGTGCACACATATTAAGTAATACAATTATTATATTAAAAAACGGTTTTACTATAATTTTTGTCCTTGTATGTTTTCAGAATTTTGGTTTTAATTTATGTATAGAACTTTGTTCTAAATAAATCTTAAATCAACCAAATGTTTTGTTTTTTTATCTATAAAGTTAAAATCTACAGGAAAATTCGTAAGTTTCCTACAGATTTTCTAACGAATTTTCTTGCGGATTTTAACTTTAAGACTAAAACAAAAAGTTTGGTTGATTTAGAAACTTATTTAGAACAAAAATTGATAAAACCAAAATTCCAAACACATATTGTAATTAAGGATGAATAGGCTTTTATTCATGTCGCGGACGAAATTTGGTTGACTCTGTAAAATTTTCTGTAATATGAAGATCCCGTCTTTTATCCTCTTATGTTGATTTTTTGATGATGCGGTAGACAAAACGTCCACAGCCACGTCAGCAAAAATTCATTACCACACTAGCAAAAAAATCAATAGGGGAATAAATGATTAAATTTTCACATTACATAGATAAAAAAAATAAAATAAAAATAGAATAACTCAAGTGGCAGACAATGTCGAAATTATTAAACCGAATGTTTATGATTAGCAGCTAAATTTGATAATGGACCATGTACGTCTACCCAATTGAGATTTTTAAACAAAATTTCGTGGGTGATATGGAGGGAGGTGTGTCGGCCGAAAAGTAACGGTGGTCTTGGGGTGAAGGATCTTAAATGGTTCAATTTACCTCTTTTATCTAAGTGGAGGTGGAGGCTTTTGGAGGGAAATGGATCTCTTTGGAAGAATGTTTTGAAGGCTAAGTATGGGGATGTTGATGGGTTAGTTTTGTCGTGTGGTAGGAGGAATTTGTGTTCTTTATGGTGGAGGGATTTGGTGGATTTGGGGGTTGAAAAGGAGGTGGTGGGAGATTGGACCCAAAATCTTTTTGCGAAGAAAGTGGGGGATGGTGGTTTGACGAGATTTTGGTTGGATCATTGGATTGGGGATGCTCCTTTATGTCAAAGCTTCTCTAGACTTTTTAATCGTTCTCTTCAACCGAATTGTGTAATCCAAGAGATAGGTGAGTGGTTGGGGGTAGAGGTGGGAATAGGCCAGACCGGCCTACAGGGGCCTATGGCCTAGCTTATGTAGGCTCGGGCCAGGTCAGACCGTTTTCTTAAATAGAGCAGGCCTATGCTTTTTTATAAGCCTATTTAACAAAATAGGCCAGGCTTATGCTTTTAAAAAAGCCTTTGAAGCCTTATAGGCCGACCTATATTTACGTATCCTTAAAACCTATATTTTTTATTTAATAGTTTTTTATAAAAAAAAATATATACCCACACAAAATAGAAACTTACGTTTAGGCTTTTAAACTTTTCAGTATCAATTCATTCACGTCAAAGACAATGAGAAACCCTAACACACCTTTCTCTCTTCCTCTACCACCGTCCACCATCATTCTTTTACTCTCCCATTGTCGTTCGGTCTCCCTCTGAAATTTGAACTTGAAGATTTAAATATGTTTGAATTTCAATATGTTTGTAATGTGTTGTGAAGTTTATTTTTAAAACTTTGAGAGTTTTTTTTTTAAATAAGCTTTAAGACCTATTTAACGTAGTAAAAAAATACATCGACCTCAATGCAATGTAGGCTTTTTAGTAGGCTTTCAGGCCAAGCCAGACTTCTAAGTAGGCCGGGCCAGGCTAGAAAATTAGGCCTTTGAAAGGCCATAGGCCAGGCTTAGGCCATCTAATTTTCTGTTAGGCCAGGCTCAGACCTATTAAAGCCTGGCCTATTTCTACCCCTAGTTGGGGGTGACGTGGAATTGGCGTTTTTTGTGGAGGAGGAATTTTTTTGTGTGGGAGCAATTTCTTCTTGAGAGGTTTATGGATTTGCTTGAGGGGAATTCTATTTCTAGAGTTGCCGATTCTTGGTCCTTTGTGCTTGACGGGTGTTTTGCGGTGAGTTCGGTTTATTTGTATCTTTATTCGCGTTTTGTTCCCCTCCCATCCGGGTCGTTGGCTTTACTGGAGGTGGTGGCCCGTGTGTGGATGAGTTGGGCGCCTACAAAGGTAATCGTTTTTTCTTGGCAAACTCTTCTTGGAAGATTTCCTACAAGGGTTAATCTAGCTCGGAGAAGGGTGCTTCAAAGTGGCGTGGGTGTTGTTTGTGTGGGGTGTAATGGTGCTCCGGAGACGGAGAGTCATCTTCTAGTTTCGTGTACTTTGGCTTGGAAGGTGTGGTGCAAGGTTCATAGGTGGTTCGGAATGGAAACGGTGATGCCGGATCGAGAATATTTCTTCCTTGTTCGAGACCTTCTTTTTTTCTTGTAGGTAGGGGAAGAAGGGCCGGATTGGTGTGGTTATGATTTGACATGCGGTTATTTGGATGTTATAGAAAGCTAGGAATGAGGCAATTTTTCAAGCCAAGATTTTTGAGGTGATGAACATTTTTGAAGGGATCAAACTTGTTACTTGGAAGTGGTTCATGGCTAAAAAGGATAGTGTTCCTTGTTTGTATTATGAACGGTGCACAAACCCCATGGATTGTATGCTTAGATAATGGCGTTTTTGGGTGGGAGAGGTTTGTAGTATTTCTTTTGGTTGTTAGTTGTTGATTGCTCGCTTTGTTCTTTTTGGGTAGAGTACCCTCGGTACTTTTCTCCCGTTGTGAGTAAAGTACCTCTTGTACTTTTTTCCACTTCAAAAAAGTTTGCAGTTCAAAAAAAAAATTGAAATTTTTAAACCACAGAGAATCAAATAAAGCAATCTAAAAAATAGGTGATAGAATTTTTATTCTCACCACATTCTCCAGCAGATAACAATGAATCCAAATAAACCATTCTACAACGAACTAAATTGTCTTTTGTTGAAAGCCTTCAAAGGAGCTATTTTGTTCTAAATGACATTGTTATGAGCTATCACTGTTAATTAATGACTCTCTGTGAGTAAATGATGATAAGCTCAACTGACTTAATATTGTGAATCTAATAAATCAGGATATCACTTGCAACAATCTTTAATACCAACATACAAAAAGAAATTTTCCGATACAGCACAACACTTCAAATACAATTCTTCCTCCCACGCAAAAACATATATACCGCCTCCAACTCACCCTTCACCTCCCACACACCACTCCCTCCTATGCATATCCACGACCGATATATTTATATCAACGGATAAATCTTATAACTTATTAACGATCTTATATTAAGAGGTTCCTCACTATATGCACTTTATCTTTTGAGAAAAAACGTGTGTTCATCAATACCCACCTTCCGACCAATATTGTTTTCAAACCACCTACCAACACTCAATCCAACCCCCGCTCTCTAACAACACACACATCCTTTCCACCAACTTAAATCCTTCCTCCCACCGGCCCTCACTCGCCCATCCTCCACACCGTATTTAGAAGAAATTAAAACTTTAAACCAGAACCCCTCTAAGATATGCAGAATTGTGTCCATAAATACGTCTAAAAATGTTAATTTGTTTAGTAATGTTCGTAAAATTATGCGCCATTGTGCTACACCTGCATTTCTGTAGACTACCACGTACACCTGTGTAGCTTTGACTGTTACCAAGACACACTAATCCAGTAGTATAACATCCATTTCCTCAAAAGTAATTCTATGCATGCTCTTTCCTCATACTTCTTAGTTTCTCTGTTGCTTAAATCATTCAAGATATATAGTAGTATCTATAAGAATATTGAAAAAAATTAAGAAGATCATTTCGAAAATTACAAATAATTTTAATTTCATATATGGCTTACAATCTCAACTTGATATTGTATATTATAATGAGGATACAGAATGTGGCAAACAACAAGAATGAGTTGATTAAACTACTTTATTATCATGATTACAAGAAACAATAATCTAATATAATGAAACATAAAATCAATTAGAAGACTCATTACACAAACAAATATGCCCATTTTCCTTTTGCTTAATAACAGTCACACCCTCGTAACTGAAATTTCTAAACAAAATAATGTTACAAATAAATAAAAGAAAAACAAACTTAATTATGCAAATAATCAAATTGTTGATCCCTTCTTTAGTGCTTATAATTTAGGCAAATGTTTAGCTTTTCCACAAAACAATACATTGGAAGGGATAGTACTCTCCGTGTATAAGCTTTTCTCATTGTTCCACACCCTCATATACAACTCTTGTCCCAAATATCTATTTTCCCAAATTGCAGACCTTAAATTCCACATGCCCTTATTATCCAAAGATACCAATATTGTAGTCCAAGATTTTGGATACACCTATTTGTTCATGAATATAAGAGAAACTATAGTCAATTCAATGTAACAAAATTTTGGAATACAACTAGATATAATCAAAATAATCTCACAGCGCAAAATATCTAGATTGGATTTGTCGTCTCGTCCATAATCTATATAGGGTCTGTTTGGATAGACAAATTATTTGCAGCTTATAGCACATGCATATATCATGTTAAACGTTTATATATGTATAAAAGATAAAATAAAAATAAATTGTTTTTATACATAAACGAGTTGTTTTCTTAAGTTATATATTTAAGGACTTATGAAAATAAGCTGAAAAACCTACAAAAATAAGCTATTTTTATAAGGTGTCTCAAACCGTCTTGCAAAATTTATGTCAGTAAATCAATCTAAACTGACCTTTAAATTTTATAAGTCTATTAGAAAAAGTTGAATTAACGATAGAAAAATTGATCGACTCACTTGAACGGTGTATCTTGAAATGCCATCAACTAGATTGTAAGTCTTTCTCACATTGGATGTCCATTGACCATTGCCAAATCTAAATATATTATGATTCAATCAACAGAAGATCATTAATTTAATTTTATCATGATAAATTTAATTAAATTAAACTCAATTGATAAAAAAAAATTAGTTGTCTTACCCAACAACATAGAAGCTAGATCCATCCATGTGCCATGATTGAATAGTGTTTTCATTGTTTTGAAAAATTATTTCAGCAAAATCATGAAGAGTAAAACCTATGACAGATGTTCCAAGTTTAGCAGAGTTTCCTGAAAAAGAAGGAACATCCTTGATTGTGTTGAGATCAAAGACTCCAGGAATGTTAAACCAATCAGCAAGCTTCAATGGAGTGCTTGGATTGATGTGTGAAATCCCATTTACTGCATATCTTAACTTTCCTTTCACAATGGATTTAGAATTTGCTAATTGCAATGTTCTCAATACTGGGATTGTTCCATAGTGGAATGATCCTTGAGGGTTTGGTCGAGCTGCATTTGCTGTCAAATTCAATCTTTGGGAAACAAGATACAAAACATAGTTAGAAATCAATGATTAAAAGATGTTCAATTGAAAACATGTTTAAAATAATATTAGTTAAGAAATCAAAAGGGGATTTTTTTTATTTATTTTATCAAACAACTAAAACTCACGTACACAATTGCGAAGTTTAGAGGGATTTGGATCTAACAATATTGACATTTATCGGTTCAATTAAGACTTATATACAAATGGGAATTTTTAAATGTGCACAATCATATTTTCGAATATATTATAACTAACTGGTTTTATAAGAATGAAATGTGAGTAGACATGTTGTAAATATTATTGTACATTATTTTGATAGGAGAGTTAAGGACCGAAATGATAAACACGGCTGAATTTAATTTGGATCCGGATCTTGTGCAGTCATGCAAGCATTAATATGTGAACGTCTGATCTCTATCAGACAGTTTGAAATTTTACTTTTTATAATACCAAAATACACTTTTATTATGTACCTTATGATGGAGATCAGACGGCCACAAATCGATGACTGCATGATTGCACGCAGTTATTGATTGCACAGGGTCCAGGTCCGTTTAAGCCTCTTTAGACGGGAATATGTTGTGGTAGAGATTTAGATCTACGGATATAACAAGTTCGTTTGTTTCATTTTTCATGATTTCATAATAAAAGGAATTATCCAAAAAAATTATTCTCCTTTGCCTACTTAGCTATCCTACTTTTATTCTCCTTTGCATCCTACCAATTGCGGAATAAAAAAAATAATGCACATGATCTGCCATAGTTACTGCAGATTTTATTCATCGTTTATAAAAAATTGTGATGTATTATATGAGAGATCTTTTTATCAAACTTATAAGTTAAGACTAGAGCTGTGTATATGGGCTGAGGTCCGCGGGCCACCTGTTTAACCCGCAGTCCGCGCGGACTTAAGACCAATTTATTTTGGTCCATTTATATTTAAATCCTGTTATATTTTGGTCCATAAAATATCAAGAATATGTAAGTGTGACAGTTAAAGAATGCAAATCCATTGAAAAAAAAGCAACAAAGAAGAAAGAAAATAAAACCCACCTGATGGTCCTGGCTTGCTTAATGGACCACTCTATATCACTAGGAGCAATGGGTAATTGACTTGAGGCTTTACTATTGGATCCAGAATAACGAAGTGTTGCTGTAGTAGTAAGAATAGGATTTGTGAAACGACTTGATGTAACAATATAATAGTCACCAATTGATTTATCAAGTGTGACCAAAACTGTCATTGATTGTCCAACATGAATATCAAGGGATTCATATGTTTCTTGTAATGTATGAGCTCCTTCAACTTCAATGAGTTTCAATTTATGACCTTGAATTCTAAAGTTGATTGAGGTTGCTAGTCCAACATTTGACACTCTAAACTTGTATGTCTTTCCTAAAATAAGGCATTTTTCAAACAAATTTAACATCAAATAAATAGTTAATGCAATTGAAGATTAGAAGATGGTCATATAAAAAGATGTAGAATTATTTTCAGAGAATTTTATAAATGATATGGAATATCGGGTGATTTACCTGCTTCTCCTGTAAAGACAGCTGTATTTTTTTGACCATTTATAAGAAGAGCATCAGGAAAAGGAAGACTATTTCCACGATCCAATAGTCTCCTTAGTATCTACAAATCAAAATTGCACGTATAAGTGATTTGTATAGAAATGTACTAAATAACAAGATTTTAAATAAAAATTACACCAACTATGATTAAAATTTCAAGAATTTCATGTCTCTACAACTATACCCTAATAGTAATTATGACGAAATCGTCTCGTAAATATAGTTCAATTGGTAGCTATTAGAGACATATTGGAAGAGTCAGAGTTTAAATCTCTCACATTTCCTACTTCTTCACACTTAAAGTGTGTAAGTATAGCCAATAAACTACTTAAAAGAAATTATGATGAAATCATTTGTATTTAATCATAATTTAGCAACATACCCAATGTAACTGCAATTTAAAGCCTTGATTAAAGTAAAGATTTGATGTAAAAAAAACATTATGGGAAAAATAGTTAAGGGAAGTGGTTTTTTTTTTTTACAAACCTTGTGGTTGGTCTTGTACCAATCACCAACAAGGAGGGTGAATTCTCCATTAGGGATAAGATATGGAGTGTCTATAACAGACCTTTGAGCAACATTGAATCCTCCAAAACCACCAGCAGCTTTATGGATTTTGGTTGATGGAAAATATGTGTAGGTTCCAATTTGATCTTTTACTTGAAATTTGTATGTCCAATTGGTGTTTGGAGGAATTGCACAATTGGTTCCTAAAACTCCATCTTGCCATGATGTTCTTCTTTGTTTTATTCCATTCCTATTTATCCAAAGAACAATAAAATGAGTAATATAGTTTATAAAATTAGGATATGCAGTTCAGTTCTCGAAACTAACGATGTGCGATCATATTAGTACTAATACATAAGATCTTATCATAACTCTGCATCTTAATTTTTGAAATTAATGAAATAACAAAATTGTATGTAGAAAAATAAAATTAAAAGTAAAAAGTTCACCGATATACAAAAAAAACTAATGTCGTTGAAAAAAAATTCAATGTTAAAATTAAAGAACTAATAGTGGAACATAAACACTAACCATGTAATAAGAAATTTATCATCAAGCTTGTTAATGACATTCACAACAATGTTGTCATTAGTGATGGCTTCAATTGTAGGGCCTGGAAATTGGCCATTGATAAGAATGCCCTGTTAAGATAATAAATTAATATCATATCACACTTTTTTAAATAAGAAAAAATGACATTTTAATTATGCATTAGGGAAAGAAAAAAAATAGACCAACCTCTTGAGGAACACCAAGAGGAAAAATTGTTCCATTAGTAATTTCCCATGTAAAGAATTGATATCGGTCTTCTGCAATAACCGAAATTGCACTCCAACAAGCAAAAATTCCAAGAAAAATTGTTGTTAAAATGCTCTGCTTCATCTTGCCTTATAAATTAAGTACCCTGTAATTAATTGAACACATACGTAATTAAGCACTATATTAGTTTGTGAAATATTAGACCATTCATGTAATTTAATTTCATCTAATAGCTTAATCTTTTGGCATAGTTGGTTGATGGCATGATCCAAAAAGACTCTTGTATGACTTAGTCTATATTTGGATTGGTCGAGTTTGCATAACCACGATGTGCCACTGTAATTTTGGCGAGCTCTACATAATTACATTGTTTGTAACTTTTTTATTACCAATTTTTACTCATTTTGTACAGAGATTTGATTTTATTAATAATATATTTGCTGTTCGAAAAAAGTAGCATTGTACCACTGTAATTTCGACACACTTTGAAGTTTCAATAAAATTACAACAACATAGTAATATTTGTTAAACTGGCCGTATATATACCAAAAATGTAGCACAACTAGTATCAACCAAAAATGTTGCATGTGAATAAACTACATAAGAAAAGAATGATTTATGAATTGAGAATGAGTGAGGAATATGAAAACATACCAAACTAAAATTCTACTAATTACTTCCTCTTGAAGAGAGGAATTGAGAATGAGATAAACTAATTATGCAAGGATGGAGTATACAGTGATAGAAGCAATCTTAACTTATATATATTAAGATTGAGTACAAATATGGATGTATACACAAATTACAACCACATGCATTGTCAATGTTACACATTATTGTTTAGTTTAATATTTTGATAATTAAATGGCCATGTGTTTCGAAGTTTACTAGAATTTCTTGAAATAATAAGCAAGAAAAAAATTATTATTAATATATTTTGATTGCTTAAGGTTTAGGAGAAAGTTGTTGAATTTGGTGAAAATGTGAAGTAAGATGAGTTGGATTTTGTAGAAAGGTTTAGTCGGTGGTGGCGCGTAAAGAAGGAGGGAATAGAGATCTGCGGTTGCGGCGCAGCCGATAACGGATCCTCATTTATTAGTTTCCATTTATTTATTATTATTGGAGTAAATTTTACAATCATATAATCTAAATCCATCACATTATTAATTAAATCTTTCCTAAATATAATAAATAAATGACATTAGTATTTTGTTTTTGTTTTAAATAAAGTGGTAGTGTACAATTAAATTCACATGCAACTGTGAGATCATAGGTTTGAACCTGAGTCACGACATCCGACATATATAAATTTTTTAATATTTTTTGTCAATTAAGTTAGAATTTCTAGACGAAATAAAATTAGCATTAGTAGAGTTCATTAATGTTAACATTTTCAACTAAAACACATTAATTTGAGATTAATCTCACCGCCCACTTGCGGGACCCCATTTAAAATCAGAATTTTTGCTCTATATGAACTAAACCCCAAAATTAGCAACAGTAGAAATCAAACTTGAAACTTTATGAGCAACACACTCCAAAGTCCCAAGCTAACACCACTAGACCAACTCAAGTGGGTTTCTTTAATTATATGTTGGAGTCTAATTTTTAAGTATGATACAAAATTTCAACCAGGGAGAAACAATTAAAGAGGTGTAATATGAAGCTCGGACACTTCTTGGAATAGGTGTGTCCCGTGTCGGACACGTGTCGTGTCCGACACTGACACGACACTGACACTTACGATTACATTAAAATATATCATTTTTTCAAAAAATTAGCCGTGTCGATGTGTCGGTGTCCATGTCGTGTCCCGTGTCCGTGTCAGTGTCCGGGCTTCATAGGACTGTAACTAACGTGGATGTGGAAGGAAATTTGTAGACAGTGTTATCGAATAGTATGGATCTATGTTAGTTGGATTCATTAAAATATTTCATTCGATTTCTGAAATTTTTGCTGCTTAGATAATTCTCCCTTTCCCACTTGCATTTCAAAATGTCACATATTTGCTTCTTTCCTTGCAAATGGCAAAGTGCACATGAGTTCGTAAAACGCGTTTTCTAGTGAATAATAGAATGTTGGACAAGATGCATAGTTCTCAAATTTAACTCTAATTAATTAGAAGATGAATTTTGTGAGCTTCTATATGAACCACACTCAGCTTGCAGAAATAATGCAATGAAAGGTGCAGTTCAACTTGCACTTTTTAATAATAATTTCTTGTATTGGATCTGACTATGTTTAATATCTGAATTTGTGCACATAGGTTCCCAAGTTTTAATTTATGATGGTATCAATGGTACTAGTAATTTCTTGCATTGGAGTACGCTATTGTTCACATGAATTAATCCTCGACTACATATATAAAAACGACGACTCGTTGAATTCTCTATAAGTTTAATTCAGTTGGAATGAACATTACACGCTATATGCAGGTTTTTTGAGGTTTGAATTCCGATACGTTCATTGAAATTCTAGTAGGTAGACTACAAAACCAAAAAAAAGCAATGAAGTTTGAATTAAATGAGGAAATAACTATTGCACTTAACAAATATTTTGTAAAAGTTTTCGGAAGATGTTCCGTAACATAATTCAGTTACTAAAATTATTGTGTGTAAGAGTTGGATTTCGATCAAAAGTCTTCACTTATTTATTTTAGGGTTAAATATGTTTTTGATCCTTACAAACATTTGAACTTTCTACTTTTAATCCCTCTAAACTTTTTTCCCACTTTTTAGTCCCAACAAAATTCTCCAACATGAATTTTGGTCCTTACTTTTAAGTCAACTCATGTATACTAATTAAAATTTGGAATTATGTATTGCAGTAATGTTGAGTATATTAAAAATTGAATTGATTTACAAAATTTGAATTTTTTTAATTAGTGATGAATTAAATATGAATTTTTGAAGTGTTTGCGCTTAAAAATTCATAGTTAATTTATTATTTGTTAAAAAATTATGAATTTTGGTTTGAGTAATTTTTATAATATTATAAACATTATCACAAAACCTCGTTAAAAAATTTAAATCGTACACATAGTTGAGTGAAAAGCAGAGACAAAAAATCATGATCGGAAATATTTGGAGGACCAAAAAGTGGGAAAAAAATTTAAAGAGACTAAAAGTAGAAGAGTCGAATGTTTATAGAAATTAAAAACATATTTAACCCTTTATTTTAGTATAGATGAATATGTAACCACTATACTTCTTAACGAAAAACATCTCATAGATTTAGATTTAAAGACACAACAAAAAATCAAATGAAATTAAGGAATGACAGGGGAATCTAATTAGAAAAACAAAATATAATTTCATATTAAAAATAG
Source organism: Trifolium dubium (assembly GCA_951804385.1). Lineage (NCBI taxonomy): Eukaryota > Viridiplantae > Streptophyta > Magnoliopsida > Fabales > Fabaceae > Trifolium > Trifolium dubium. The sequence goes on from OX638073.1 coordinate 24,868,248, forward strand.
ATATTTTTTGGGTGAGTCCAAATTAACCTCTCCCAATAAATATTTTTTATATACATATTTTTTAATTTTATGTTTACACAAATTCTAAATACACCTCTTAGCATTTTTTTTTCCTGTTGGCAATTTTTCAATAAATAATATGCCTTGTGTAATTATCAGGGGTAGTTAGGTGTATCTAAGTCAACTATCTTAATTAATTTAAAAACGATTAAGTAAACACTCCTCTTGGGAAATCAGACAAGTACAATAATTAGTACAATAATTAGCTTGCAAATTGCAATGGATCCTAGGAAGTAGGAACAGATCCCACAAGAAACATGGATGGCATCACTCCATAATTAGCTTGCAATCCATAATCTATTGTAAGGATTGAGGGCTTGTTTGTTTCAGTTTAAAAAAAAGAAGATTGTTTTGTGTTATATAATTTTGTGTAAATTTTTTTATAAAGAAACATTTTATAGAAGCTTCAAATGAAAATTTGGTTTGAATAGTTATTCTTAAAATGTTATTTTAGATATTTCATCATTTTATCGAAACTTTTTTTGGATATCAAAATTTTTAAAAATCATTTAGTTTTGAAGCTATTTCAAATAGATTTTCATAAAAATCATTTTTGAAATACAACTTTTTGAAAAAATTGAGATTTTGACTATGTTTTGATCTTCAATAATATGTGTTTATATTATATGAGGTCAAAATTAATGTTTCAATTTAAAAAAAATGAATATAAAAAAACTTGTAATATTTTAGAAAACAATTCTATAAAATCTATTTTCAAAAATACAAAGAAAAATCTATATTTTTTAAAGCTCAAACAAACGCACCCTAAATTTGATCAAAATTTTACAATTTATACGGCCCTGCCGTACTCTACGTGTAACACCCTCAAACCCCAACTGATTATTATTGATAGAAAATGATATTTAGTTATGAAAAGGGTGTCACGTCTAAACATAATGGCACAATTTATTTCATTTAATTCAAAAATACACAACGAAAAATTTAAATATAAAAAAAACTAACAGACTATGATACTAAATTGTTTAATGAAGTGTCTGAATAATTCAAATTGAGATTAAGTCTTGCTAAAATAAATTACATAAAAGAAAAATCCTTAAAAACATAAGCTCTTCATAAATTCAAGACATTGATAATAAATAAGCTAAGTGATTCCCCCCAACGTCACGGTATCAAAGAGACTCTAGACTTAACAACTGAAAAGTTGAACAAGCGGCCAACCAACTCTAAAATTACTTCTTTTCCTGAAAGTCTACGATTGCAAGTCGTAGGGTCAAACCAGAAGGGAATTAGTAATGATGTTTATATAAGGTAGCTGGACAATAACAATACTAAAACCTTACTAGATATAATAATAATAATAATAATAATAATAATAATAATAATAATAATAATAATAATAATAATAATAATCACAATCATAATAACAATAATAGTAATCAAGTAAAATATTCAAACCAAGGATTCAATGGGATACTCACAACAACTAAAATAAGAAAACAAACACAAATATATAAATTCAAATCAATATGAATGATGTGCAAAATTCTAAGACTCTCTAATATGCATGTGGTACCAGGGTCGGAGGTTAGAATTATTTTACTGAACACTCCTCAACGTCACTGTGCATAAGCACTAATCAACTTCACTGTGCATAAGCACTAATCAACGTCACTGTGCCTAAGCACTAATCAACTTCACTGTGCATAAGCACTAATCAACGTCACTGTGCCTAAGCACTAATCAACTTCACTGTGCATAAGCACTAATCAACGTCGCTGTGCATAAGCACTACACATGAATGTATGCATGTCAAAGTTATCCAAACAAATGCAAAACTCCCAAATATCAAACAAGGTCAACACTACAACCACTCAACGGCAAAAGCCCAAAAATTGAGAAGTCTCAAAAATCAAAATTTTCAAACAAACAACTCTCTTACTCAATCTCAGTCAAAACAATAAAAAGTTACCAATTACTCATCACGAATTTAATTCCAATTGCACATATTAGAACATCACTTCTCAATTGTTACGACTAAAATTGATTTAATAGGATATGCCATAACACAAAATTATAAGCAAGAACTAGAATCAAATTTGAAGCCATACTAGAAGCACACGACTGAAACCAAACCATTGTTTTATCTTGTAAATCTCAAGGACAAATAAACTACAGTCCATATTGATATAAGTTGAGACCTCTTCATTAAACTAATAATAAGACAAAAGTTGTGTCTTTTTTCTTTTTTTTTTATCAATGACCGACGCACATATATGATCCAAGTATAAACCGTAATTGTAAGCACTTGTCAAGAAATATAGCCACACTGATAATCCAATATACTCATTCAATAATCTTATGCATTCAAATTAGTTTAATAAAAAAATTTAGTGTCAACTATTCGATCCTAAATTTTAATCTAATTAAGAAAATTTATGCATTGAAATAGACCAAAATGACTTTAGTTGAAACTACTATACTTATCTATCTTATTATATTATACTAGGTATGATATGTATATATACATATACATCACATGCGTCCCTGTACAAGTTATTTGTTTATGTTTCACTCATAGACACAACTCTAAGCAAGGATTGCATTACTAAACAAAGGAAGAGAATATCCTGATAGGTTTAGAAAAGGGACTTCATTAATTAAAGCTTGATTTTTAAGTTCCAAAACAACCCCAAACAATTTCAATTAACCCGCTATTGATTCTCTAATGGTTACTAGTTAATTAGGAACGAATTATGTGATGAAATCTAATCCAACTTCTAATTTTAAATTTTGTTCAAAAATTCTAATTTCATATAAACAAAACTAAACACCAAAAATAAAACTCAAAACCAGAAAATCAAATATGAGAATTCAAAGGAATGAATTATGATAACTTCAAAGGGTAATGAAAAATTAAAAATAGAGGAATGTATAAAGCTTATTTCTAATTTATTCCAAATACTAAGTGCTAATCTTCAAAATCTCATTTATATATATTTCCGGTCAAAGTCTTAAATTAAAACTACTACTATTCTCATCTTATTATTATTATATTTATATTCATACTATACAAATTATAAATGAATAAAGGTATATACATACCCCTCATCGTGCAAGACCACATGCCTCACTTATCCTTTTCCTTTGAATTTATGTAAGTATATTATTTATTTAATTTTTAATGAACTAGCTTTCATGCCAAACGAAACCAGTAACAAACGGAGAGCGAGAACTATGGATAAACATATATGAAAGCTATATTCATATATACCATCACAACTTTAGGGACGAAATTCAACACCAAAAGCCACACATGAACCGTACACAGATTTACGGAATCAAAAGAAAAGATAGAACAAATAGAATCATAAACATTCCTTATTGCAATTACCTATACATAAACCCAAACTAATCCCTCACCTTAATTTTGATGGATTCTTTCTTTGATCCTAAGCTGCTGCAAAAATTCTCTCTTCTTCTCCCATGGGCAGTTACTCATTCTCTATTCTCCAATTTTTAGATTTCTTTCACGTAAGGTAATTGTGTGCTAACCTAGGTTTTGACAGAATTTACTTATAACTAAACTATGTTGCCAAAAATCTGATTTTTGTTTCTAATGGTCTTACCCACAACCCTAAACCCAAGCCCATTTCTCTAACAATATTTTATTTTCTTCTATTTCCCTGCACTAAATTAAAATATACATATATTATTATATTCTAAAATTATCTATTACGGGCCATGTTTCTCAATTACTCTTCACACTCCCAAATATCTAATTGTTCTTATTCTCCTATTTTCTAAACTACAATTTCATTTATTTTACTTCTTGATTCACCAACTCTCATCCTGAAATCCACATACACGAAATAACTTAACAAGCACAAACATAAGAAATAATTAATAAAAGAAAATAAAACAATCCTAAATATTTTATAAAATATAATATATAAAAAAATGGGGGCGTTACAATTCTCCCCCACTTAAATAATTTTCGTCCTCGAAAATTTACTGAAAGAAATAACTCTGTGTACGACTCCTCCATTCTACTTTCGAGTTCCCCCATTTGTGTTCACATATGGTTCTTCTCATCCGGTTTTAAGGTAACTCTCTATTTACTCTTCAGGTGTTTCACTATACTATGGTATTCGATTCGCAACGGTAACGCCTCCAAAGTCAGATTCTCTTTTACTTATACATCCTCAAACGGAACAACATGAGTTGGATCTGAAATGTACTTCCACAACTGAGACACATGGAAAACATGTTCACCTTCCTGAAATTCAAGCATTTTCCTCCGCTGATCTTAATATCTCTTTCGTCTTCCCTATGAAACTTTCATTTTTTTTTTCCGATTCATCTTAATCTTTGCAATTTCCTGTTCAATAATTTATGGTGCTTGACCTTCAACTTCTAACATACCATGTAGTACTACACAATTCTTGCGACATCACTCTTCCTACTAGTCCATTAACACGTCTCTTTAATATCTTGGTACATCTCGTAACTCTGGGACAATTACTCATATCACCCTTCTGAATTGCTACTAGGATACTCTGCTTGAGTTCTGGCAACTTGGCATGCAAATTATTTCTCATGATCGCGTTATCTCATTTTCACCTATTTTGAAGTCAACTCTTTTACTTTGCTTGATTGACACTAACCGCTCTACTACCCCAAATCTATCTTCTGGCTCTCCTCGATTTCCTCAAGAACGAATCTTGATTTCACTTTTTTTAGTAGTTGCTTTACATGATAAACTCTGATCCCTGAATGGTTCAATCATCTCGATCGCTTCCACCATAGGTGATGACTCATGCAATGACTGTCTACTCCACTCATATGCTACTACATTAACTTTACCAAAATGGTAATTCAACTCAGAGTCATAGTCTTTCAAAACTCCAAACATCTTCTCTGCATCGCGTTCAACTCCTTCTGATCAAACAAACACTTCAACTCTTATGTTTACTAGAAACTTCACCTTTCGGACCATATAGATAGTGTCTTCGTACTTCTTAAGATTCATCCATTGTGATGCGTACATGCTATTCTGCATCAGTCACACAGGTCTAGTGTCAAGTACCACTTTTAACACAAACTATACTTCCCTTGTCAGTGGTGCATCATTGATTTATCAAGAACTCATTTAGAACTCATACACAACTGACAACTTCACAGCCGTCCTTTCGCTGCACCACTCTGATCTTCGAATGTAATCCAGTTTCAAACTTCTCGCATTTAGAATAGTTCAACTACTATATCATCATACTTGAAGGTATAACCTAATTGACTCCTCGTACCTTGCCTCATGGAGAACTACAAACATACTCTTTGCTTTAGTTTTAGAAACTCTATCTCCTTCTACTTTCAAAGACGCAGCATCGCATACAGTTGTCTGTTCTTCTTCGAGAACATCATTGCTTATCTAGCGATTTCAAACTCTAAGTTCATACTCCAACATGTTCGGGAAAACAATATAGTCATATTGAAACCTCAAATTGTCCCCACCACTTGCTCCTTTATTAATTTTTTGTTATCTGCTGAAACAACTGCACTTCACCACACGCTTCCCGACTTTACTTTATCTGAGAGTGTAAAGCCCTCTCCCCCACTTTGACTTACGTTCACCTGCAATCCTCAACTCTGGCGGTATCCTCTCACTAGTATTAAGCTTCATCTGATACCCCTCTACTCTATGAAATTCTTTGGCTACTTATTGTTGATTTAGCTATGCTTACAAGACTACTAAAAACTTCGTCACTATCTGTGCCATCTTCTCCAACACACTATTAGTTTCCGACTATCATTCCTTCAGTCATCTTCTACTGCAAAATTAGAAATTAATTACAGACTTGGTCCAACTAGACCGACACACTTGGTCTGACAGGACCGACTGCTCTGATACCAACTTGTAACACCCTCAAACCCCAACTGATTATTATTGATAGAAAATGATATTTAGTTATGAAAAGGGTGTCACGTCTAAACATAATGGCACAATTTATTTCATTTAATTCAAAAATACACAACGAAAAATTTAAATATAAAAAAAACTAACAGACTATGATACTAAATTGTTTAATGAAGTGTCTGAATAATTCAAATTGAGATTAAGTCTTGCTAAAATAAATTACATAAAAGAAAAATCCTTAAAAACATAAGCTCTTCATAAATTCAAGACATTGATAATAAATAAGCTAAGTGATTCCCCCCAACGTCACGGTATCAAAGAGACTCTAGACTTAACAACTGAAAAGTTGAACAAGCGGCCAACCAACTCTAAAATTACTTCTTTTCCTGAAAGTCTACGATTGCAAGTCGTAGGGTCAAACCAGAAGGGAATTAGTAATGATGTTTATATAAGGTAGCTGGACAATAACAATACTAAAACCTTACTAGATATAATAATAATAATAATAATAATAATAATAATAATAATAATAATAATAATAATAATAATAATAATCACAATCATAATAACAATAATAGTAATCAAGTAAAATATTCAAACCAAGGATTCAATGGGATACTCACAACAACTAAAATAAGAAAACAAACACAAATATATAAATTCAAATCAATATGAATGATGTGCAAAATTCTAAGACTCTCTAATATGCATGTGGTACCAGGGTCGGAGGTTAGAATTATTTTACTGAACACTCCTCAACGTCACTGTGCATAAGCACTAATCAACTTCACTGTGCATAAGCACTAATCAACGTCACTGTGCCTAAGCACTAATCAACTTCACTGTGCATAAGCACTAATCAACGTCACTGTGCCTAAGCACTAATCAACTTCACTGTGCATAAGCACTAATCAACGTCGCTGTGCATAAGCACTACACATGAATGTATGCATGTCAAAGTTATCCAAACAAATGCAAAACTCCCAAATATCAAACAAGGTCAACACTACAACCACTCAACGGCAAAAGCCCAAAAATTGAGAAGTCTCAAAAATCAAAATTTTCAAACAAACAACTCTCTTACTCAATCTCAGTCAAAACAATAAAAAGTTACCAATTACTCATCACGAATTTAATTCCAATTGCACATATTAGAACATCACTTCTCAATTGTTACGACTAAAATTGATTTAATAGGATATGCCATAACACAAAATTATAAGCAAGAACTAGAATCAAATTTGAAGCCATACTAGAAGCACACGACTGAAACCAAACCATTGTTTTATCTTGTAAATCTCAAGGACAAATAAACTACAGTCCATATTGATATAAGTTGAGACCTCTTCATTAAACTAATAATAAGACAAAAGTTGTGTCTTTTTTCTTTTTTTTTTATCAATGACCGACGCACATATATGATCCAAGTATAAACCGTAATTGTAAGCACTTGTCAAGAAATATAGCCACACTGATAATCCAATATACTCATTCAATAATCTTATGCATTCAAATTAGTTTAATAAAAAAATTTAGTGTCAACTATTCGATCCTAAATTTTAATCTAATTAAGAAAATTTATGCATTGAAATAGACCAAAATGACTTTAGTTGAAACTACTATACTTATCTATCTTATTATATTATACTAGGTATGATATGTATATATACATATACATCACATGCGTCCCTGTACAAGTTATTTGTTTATGTTTCACTCATAGACACAACTCTAAGCAAGGATTGCATTACTAAACAAAGGAAGAGAATATCCTGATAGGTTTAGAAAAGGGACTTCATTAATTAAAGCTTGATTTTTAAGTTCCAAAACAACCCCAAACAATTTCAATTAACCCGCTATTGATTCTCTAATGGTTACTAGTTAATTAGGAACGAATTATGTGATGAAATCTAATCCAACTTCTAATTTTAAATTTTGTTCAAAAATTCTAATTTCATATAAACAAAACTAAACACCAAAAATAAAACTCAAAACCAGAAAATCAAATATGAGAATTCAAAGGAATGAATTATGATAACTTCAAAGGGTAATGAAAAATTAAAAATAGAGGAATGTATAAAGCTTATTTCTAATTTATTCCAAATACTAAGTGCTAATCTTCAAAATCTCATTTATATATATTTCCGGTCAAAGTCTTAAATTAAAACTACTACTATTCTCATCTTATTATTATTATATTTATATTCATACTATACAAATTATAAATGAATAAAGGTATATACATACCCCTCATCGTGCAAGACCACATGCCTCACTTATCCTTTTCCTTTGAATTTATGTAAGTATATTATTTATTTAATTTTTAATGAACTAGCTTTCATGCCAAACGAAACCAGTAACAAACGGAGAGCGAGAACTATGGATAAACATATATGAAAGCTATATTCATATATACCATCACAACTTTAGGGACGAAATTCAACACCAAAAGCCACACATGAACCGTACACAGATTTACGGAATCAAAAGAAAAGATAGAACAAATAGAATCATAAACATTCCTTATTGCAATTACCTATACATAAACCCAAACTAATCCCTCACCTTAATTTTGATGGATTCTTTCTTTGATCCTAAGCTGCTGCAAAAATTCTCTCTTCTTCTCCCATGGGCAGTTACTCATTCTCTATTCTCCAATTTTTAGATTTCTTTCACGTAAGGTAATTGTGTGCTAACCTAGGTTTTGACAGAATTTACTTATAACTAAACTATGTTGCCAAAAATCTGATTTTTGTTTCTAATGGTCTTACCCACAACCCTAAACCCAAGCCCATTTCTCTAACAATATTTTATTTTCTTCTATTTCCCTGCACTAAATTAAAATATACATATATTATTATATTCTAAAATTATCTATTACGGGCCATGTTTCTCAATTACTCTTCACACTCCCAAATATCTAATTGTTCTTATTCTCCTATTTTCTAAACTACAATTTCATTTATTTTACTTCTTGATTCACCAACTCTCATCCTGAAATCCACATACACGAAATAACTTAACAAGCACAAACATAAGAAATAATTAATAAAAGAAAATAAAACAATCCTAAATATTTTATAAAATATAATATATAAAAAAATGGGGGCGTTACACTACGCGTAGGGATCATAATGGCTAGAGTCTGAGTCTCTTAGTTGGTAATCAGAAAGATAAACAACTTTCTTCTACTTAATTACATTTCTTAATTTGTGTAATATGGTCAAAACGACTTATATTTTGGTATAGAGAGAGTATATTTTTCAGCTCTTATTTTTTGAGTTATCTAACGGATATCAATGGCTAGAGTCTAGGTAGAGTATTATCGTAAATGTCTCCCATACTCTATTTCAAAAAAATTATTTGTATTTAGATTCATATCCCCACAGTTAACAATCTTTGAAACCTTAAATAATGTTTTGGTCCTTAACTATTTTTCTGGTTTCTCTTTGGTCTCCTAAATAATATATAAACGTTATGTTCAAGTCCTTTAATTATTTTTTTTATTTTGGTCCCTTAAATATATCTCTGTTAGCCAAAATGGTCCTTTCCGAAAATTTTGTTGAAAAAAATGTTAACTCTTTACTAACTAGCAATGTTCATCTTCTTCCTATCATTGTTCTTCATATTCACAACCCAGAAAAAAAAATTAAATGTTTCATTAATATTATAAAGTGACTTGTATTTTAGTACAATTTATTTTCTCAAAGTAGCTTATATTTTAGTATGGAGGGAGTAAACAACAACGTTGACCGATCAATTATCAACGTTTTTTTGACGGTAGAGGAACTTGCGGCCACTTTTCTGATCAAGTAAGATCAATTATCAACTTACCAAGTAAGCTGCCTTTAGAAGATTTTTGTCTATCACTTAGAAACTAAAAGACCATATTTTAAAGTTTGCATTAGGCCACAAAATTGATTATACCCCCTTCGTTCTTATGTATCAGGTTCTCTGACTTATTTTACACATATTAAAAAAAGATAGTAGTGTAATAATTGTATTTAATTTATGTGTGAATTTTGTCAAATTATCCTTAATATGTGTAGAAATTTGACTTTTCGCATTCCAATACAAGTTAGTAGTAATAATTAAGGGTATATGTAGAAGAAAAAAAATAAATGCACTGCAAATAGATTTATATTTAAGGACTAGACTTTTTTTGAAAGCATCTTTATGATTAGGGAAATGCTAAGTGTTGTTAAAGAAGTTGTTATATAAGATGGATATTTGTTAAAGATTACTCTCTCCGTTTCAAAATATGTATCTTTTTTAGAGTTTTAAACGTGGATTAAGAAATAATAAAAATTGATAAGTTAAATATATTTTTATCTTTATTTTATTAAGAGAAAATTTTCATTTAATAAATGTTTTAGTTGTTGTAAGGGTACAAATAAAAAATCTTTATTAATTGTACCTTAGTTTCCAAAAACGACTATAGTTTTGGAACAAAACTAAATGACTAAAATTTTAGAACGGAGAGACTAAAATATACTAATATTGCATTGGTAGTTGTACAGTCAATGCTTTAAAAGTCTAAAAAGTATTTTTTGAAAGAAATTTTAGAGAATAACCAATAAATCATAGATACAAATTTGGAGCCTGTCCTTCTGTTACATTAATAGTCTCATTATATTCTCCTGATTGGCTACAACGTTTTCTTAGCTGTTGGAGTCACAAAAGTTATGTTGAGATTATTGTTGTGATTGAGTAAAATCAGTACTTTTATGTTGTTTTTAAAATTGTTATTTCCCGATGATAGAACTAGAATTGTAGAAAGTTTATGCAAATATAAGCAATGAAATTTTAATACAAGATCTTGCTTAAATTTACACAAGAGTAGTAAGACAACCTCATAATGGAACTATGGGTTCATGAGAAGAGTAATCATGTTCAGATGGAATCAATTTGTTGAAGAAAACTTAATGAGATGACACTTGTTTCTGTCTATTCCAAAAATAGAGATAAGAGAGATATTTTTATTTTGATCTTTTTTTTTTGGTTCCATAAGAGAATAGAGAATCATACCTACATAATTTTCTTGTAAATTTGATGAAGAAGTGAATATCCTCCATGAATGTCTTTATTCCTCTTATTTATAGAGTTTTTACGGCTTTTACCACTGTAAAATAGACGAATTTTGTTTTTTTTCTCCTGTAACATTATTTTTCTGGATTACCCACTGTAAAATTTATTTTTTTGCTTAACTCATGTGTTGACTTTTTGTTGACGTGACAGACAAAAAATCAACTTTTGCTGATGTGACAGTTGACTTTTGTCTGCCACATCACCAAAAAGTTAACATTAAGGGTAATTAAAAAAAAACTAAAATATATTTATTATCTCTAAAATGAATATTTACGTTATTGAATGTGAAAATGATTCTTTGAATTTATAAAAAAATGAATTTAAAATATATTTATTATTTTTAAAAAATCACTTTGTTTGAAAAAGTAAAATGACTTTATTTTCACCTTCTAATCTCTTATCTTTAAGACAAATATATTAAGTCCATTACTCTTTAGGTGTTAGCTCAATGGTAATTAAGAGTTAAATATTGTAATTTTAAGATGTTGTATTTAAATTCCGTCTATTTTTTTTTTCTTTTCTCAAAGGTGTTTCTTTTAATATGTAAGGTTAAAAAGATGGTGATACAATTTTTTTTTCTTTCTAAATTTGAATCTTAATTATTTGTGTTCATAATGCTCACAAGTCACAATTGATATCAAAATATTCAGAGATAAGATTTATTGTCAAATTTAATTTGATACGGCATCTTACCCTTTGAACTCATTATTTCAAAACCCATCAACAAATGTTCAACCAGATTGCTTCAACGGCTTCAAGCGTGATACATCGTATGATATTATAGGTTCATACAACGGTCTGTTATGTGTTTATAATATTGATAAATGTTGTGTCTTATTGTATAACCCTTCTATCAAGTTGAAATCCAAAAAGTCTCCCAAATTTGCTTCGTCCCGTTATTGGTTTGTGAGTTATAGTGGTTTTGGCTACGATCAAGTTAATGACAAGTACAAGGCGCTAGTAAGTTTGAGCGATGATTCTAGTCAAACTCTTACTACCAAAATTTATACCTTTGGTGAAGATTCTTGGAGAACGATATCCAATCCGCCATGTACTCCAATATGTACTCCCATTAAGGGTTCAGGATTGAGACCTGTGAGTGGAAAATATTTGAGTGGCACTCTGAATTGGTTTAGTTATAAAGGGGATAAGATTTCTGAGCAATATATGATTCTTTCCTTTGACCTAGAGAAGGAGACTTACCGGGAATTGTTACTGCCTCAAAATGTTGGTGACGACTACAAGTGCAATCATGTCTTGCATGTTTTGAGTAATTGTCTTTGTGTGTGTTTTAAGAGTAAAACTGATTGGGTTGTGTGGTTGATGAAAGAGTATGGAACTGTTGAGTCATGGACTAAATTAACAACTATCCCTCGTGTGAAGTTTGACTCGTATCCTTTTAGGTACATGTTGTTGTTCATTTCAGAAAATGGTGTTATTCTAATGAGCACAACGTCTTCCCAACTTATCCTTTATAACATAAATAGTGGTGAGTTTGAGTTGAATAATCCCTTGCTACGTGGCAAATGTGTGGACAACCTACACGTTTACTGTGAGAGTCTAATACCACCACCACAATGGTAAATCACATTTGTGTACTGTGGAGTCTTCCATGTTTGCGCACTTACATGATTTCTGAATAAAAAAAGTTTATCATTTGCTTCATATTTTTTTAGATTGTAAACATAGAACTGTGTGGTGACCGGTGAGTTTGCAAAAGCATAGACAAGTGAACTGGTTATACTATTCTTTTTAACTTCATTTTACTTTCATTTATTTATGCCATTCATTTTCTGTCAAATATCATGATTATAGCCGCCCAAGTTGATGTGCAGTAATTTTAATTAACATGTTAATCTCAGACTCTCAGTTACAATAATTGGTAATATTTTATTAAGCAACTCTATAATAAGGAGTACAAGAGGAACAACAAAGATAAACAAGGGGAGGAAAATCCCCACATAACAAAACCAGCAAACACCCAAAACAAAAAACATAGAACTATGTCTCTCACAACTCCAACAAAAAAAAAAACTTGCGGTACATTAAGGGGTTGAAGTAGGGAGGGCAAGAAAACTCAAACTTGCGGCACCTTCCTGAACCCGAACGGATTATGCTATTCTTTTTTATATCATTTTAGTTTCATTTATTTATGCTATTCATTTTCTGTCAAATGTGATGATTAGCCCTCCAAGTTGATGTGCAGTAATATTAATTAACATGTTAATCTCATTTACAATAATTGGTAATATTGAACTAGATCATACTATTACTTATTTTTCCTTTTCAATTATCTATTGCATTGACAACTCATTATATTCTCATGATTGGCAATGACATTTTGTTGGTTCTTCCGTTCTTGTTTCGGGTCCTTTATCTTAATCAGTTAAGAATCTTATGAGTGTTGTTAAATTTTGAGGGTAAATCATTATAATGTTTGTCACTAGTCTGGAAATATAATTTCTTGATGGTAAATGCTTAAGAAATTGGATTCTGCTAGTTGAATATTAGTTTACTCCATACTCTTTCTTCTGTGACTTGTTTTTATGAATCAGCGTTGTAATTATTGAAATTGATTGCAAAGAGTTGGAGTTGTGGTGTATTCTCATTTCTCATCACTCAAATGCTATTGAACCATGAACAATTATTCTTGTGCACGAGAATTTTGTCAGCATAAAAATCTAGATACAGTATAAATATCTTGAAACTTGTTTAAACAATTTTTAATACAAATATTTATCATTACCAAAAACAAAAACAATTTTGTATGCAAAAATTATTTACCCAGAAGTGGTAATATTGGACGGTAAGTACCAGAATCGGACTTGCCAAGTTGGAAACAAGAGTTTCATCAGCTATGTTTGGGCCGATCAAACTCTTCCATTTAACACCTCAATATATGTGGGAGAAATTTCCATCCATCACTTCATTTACTTACCCTCCATTATATTTAATTAAAAATAATTAGAAGTAGAGACACTTAAAGAACTGTCTAAACTGATGTAATTTCTTTGTCTAATGTATTAATAAAAAAATTAATGTTCAACTTCAACCTTTACTAATATGTTTGAACTAGCTAATATGATATGCTGTTTTTTTCACTATAATTAGTCAATTACCATAATTGTTCGCTGTTTAAGAAGCGAACTTCTCCACCATTCGCCATCTGCATAGTGAACTGATTGACTGGGTGAAAAACAAGTCTATCATGCAGTCAAAGTTAAATGTCACGTGGTCAATTGTGATTGACTAGTGGGCGGTAATGACAAGGACACAGCCAATCAGAATTCACTATGAATTCTATAAATAGTCACCATTCTTCCTCATCCTCACACCTTCTCTCATTTTTCTTTCTTTGTTGTATTTAATTTAATGTTTCGTGTAAACAGATGTAAAGTCTGTCGGAGATTAGTCATAATGCTCCCACCGGTGTTGTTTAGACACAATGGTGGAGAGTAAAATGCTAATAGACGACCGACTTTTTGTGTCCTAATTAGGCACAATATGACTAATTGAAAAGGGTGATAGTGGCTGAGGTGGAGACAGACATTTCCAACACAAATCATGTGGTAATCTAAAAACAAGTGGAAGTGTGGGACTTCCACGCCAAACTTTCCAACTCATCACCTTAATATCAGTTACGGGGACAAAAAATTTAGGCTTAAATATACTTTTGGTCCTCTAAGTATTTTCAAGGTTTCATTTTGGTCCTTTAACTATTTTTCGTTCCGTTTTGGTCCCTTAACTATTTTTTCGTTCCATTTTGGTCCTCTAACTTTCATTATGTTAATCTATTTAGTCCAAATTATCGTTAGAAAAATACCAAAAACGTTAATTTTGCGTACGTGACACTTAGGGACTTGGCGGCTTTGGTGTGGGATCTAATAGGAAAACGTCACGTGGCTAGAGACTTTCTTTTTCATCGCGTACGGAGCTTCCTCAATCACCGTCTCCGTCCACATCACCGGTGATTTTTCCAGTCACGAAAGCTTACGAAACGATACCCCAAAACCTCTCATTATTCACGCTGAATCCAAATCTGATGTCCGTTTTCTCAATAGAGACTTCTACCTCTCGTTTTTGCCATTTTTCTAATAGTTAGGACCAAGTAAGTTAACACATAATTACAATTAATTTACAACTATTCTCTTCTCTGCCTTCTCTCTAACAGAAAAACCACTCTCTTCCCTTTGACCCAAATCCTTTTTTCTTCAAGATGTAGTTGTACGTGGTAGTGGTACGAAGAGTGGCCTTTCGCCCTCCGCACCACCGTACTTCCGTTTCCGCGTCGGAAGATCTGGCGTTATTGTTTGCGGCGGATCTGACCGCAGATCTGTGGGTTGTGTTTGTGGTGTTTCTTCATCATCACTTACTTTTTATTTGAGAAGGCCGTTGATTCTTCTCTTCCAGCGGGGGTGGTTCTTCAGGTTTCACGACGATGGTTTGCTTCACCATGCGGCTGGTTTTTGGTTCCGATCTATCTTACGGTGTTTTGGTTCCGATCTGTGGTGGTTCTGCTCTGTGTGGAGTTTCGTTGCTCCGACGGCGTCCGACGGTGGCTCTGATGGTGGATTGTTGCTCCGATAGCATCCGACGGCGGCTCCAATGGTGGTTTTGTGTATAATCTGATTCAGGTTTGAGGTTCTGTCTCATGGTGGTGGTTTGGCAGCGATGATTTTGTTATGTTGTGGCGTGAGTAGCAGCAGCGGCGGGGGACTGGTGGTGGTAATGGTTTTAGGTTATTTCTTTTGGCGTGGTGGTGGCTGGAAGTTTTTCCGGCGACTGTGGTGGTTCCGACAGTGTCACTCCTTTTAGGGTGGTTGTTGGTCAGCACTTTTACGGTAAGTGGTTGATGGTTTGGGTTTTGCGTTTGTTTGTTCTTTCGTGGTGGTTGTTTGTTTTGGCGTGGTTTTGTGGGTGGTTTGTTTGTTTCGGTTCTGGTTATGTGTTGTCGGTGCTTGTTGTCTTGCGGCTCTAGATAAGAAAATTATTTTCTCCGTCAAAACCATTAGTCTGGCCTGTTGTGGCTGCGGAGCATGGTGTGCTGTTTTAGGTTACAATTGCAAGGTATGGGACTTGGGCTCCATTATGGAAGTATGGGTTTTCATTTTTGGGTTTATAACACTTTGACTCTCCTTCTACGACAGCTAGCTTTTGAGGTGTGATTTTTCCGAAGTTTGAAGGTATGGGACTTAGCTCCACTCTAGAAGTATGGGCTTCCATTTTGGTTTATAGGACTTTGGGCTCTTCTGCTTCAAGAGTTAGTTTTTGTGGTGTGGTTTTTAGAAGTTCGTATCAATTGTGTTTAGAATAGACCACTATATTTCCCTTTCATTGGCAAGTCGGCTCTTCGGTGGGAGATTATTTTGTTTTCAGTTTTGTCGTAAGGTGCTAGTATTGTGGGTTTTGTCTTGCCGCTGTCGGTATGTAGGTATTGCCATGCGTCATAAGTTTTCTAGATACATGATTCTCTGACCACCTTCAAATTTGTTGAAATTTGCAGAATTCTTTTTGAATCTCTGATAGTCTTCAAATCTGTTGAGATTTGCAGGTTTCATGGTATCTAGTTTACCTTTATCGCGTCGGCGGTCTGTTTGGAGGGGACTGCATGCTGAAGCATATCTACCTAAGTTTTCATTCTATAGTTGACCATCATCTTTTGGTTCATGAAGTTGCTTGTTGGACTCTGGTGGGCCGTTCGCTTTTGATTCGAGTTCGGGAGCTAATGTCTGGCGACACTTTTTTGGGTTGGGTTGATGTCTTTTCAAGTGGTGTGGAAAGTGAACAGTGTATTTCTAAGAATGAGATTAGAATACGATCTCTTATAGGTGGTGTATGTTTTTGGTATTTTTCATTGGTGTTCTGTCTTTTGACGGTGCCTTTGTTTTGTAGTGTCTTTCCTACCAGTCTTTGTCTATCTTGTGCGAATATTTGGTTTTATTAATATATATATATATATATATATATATATATATATATATATATATATATATTATTTTGCTGTTCAAAAAAAAAAGAATGAAAGTTAGATGACCAAAACGGAACGAAAAATAGTTAAAGGACCAAAGTAAAATTTTAAAAATATTTAGAGGAGCAAAAATTTATTTAAGCCAAATTTTTAATTATGGAGAGAATATTTTCGGTTACAGGAACAACTGTAATTTTTCATTTCTCTTTATTGTAATTTTTAAAAAATTCCAATTTTCAAAATTTTTATTGCATGAGATAATAAAAAGTTGCCCGAAGAACTCATCGAGAAGATTCTCTTGAGGCTTCCGGTGTGCTATCTCCTTCAATTGCAGTGCGTTTGTAAATTATGGAAAAATCTAATCTCAGATTCCCAATTCCCAATGAAACATCTTCTCTGCTCAACTGCGGATCCGAGCATGACCCGCAAACGAGTGGCATGTGCCTTTAGAACTATCCCCGAAGAAATTGTATCTTACCCTTTGAATTCAATATTTGAAAACCCATCAACCCTTGTTAAACCAGATAGCTTCAGCGACTTGAACCATATATCATATCATATTGTAGGTTCATGCAATGGGTTGTTGTGTCTTTATGATACAGGTTCATGTAGTAGGTTCATATTGTATAACCCTTCTATCAAGTTGAAATCCAAAGAGACTCCCAGACCTTCTCCTGTTTGGAGGTTGCACTATGAAAGTGGCAAATATGTGAGTGGCACTCTAAATTGGGTTAGTAGATATAAAGGGGATGTTGCTCCTCGTCCATATATGATTCTGTCCTTTGATTCGGAGAAGGAGACTTACCGGCAATTGTTAATGCCTCAAAATGTTGGTGATGACAACAACAGGCGGGGACATATGTTGTATGATTTGAATAATTGTCTTTGTGTGTGTTATGCGGGTGAAACTCATTTTGTTGTGTGGTTGATGAAAGAGTATGGACTTGTTGAGTCATGGACTAAATTGACGACCATCCCTCGTGAGATGTTCACCTTGTCTCCTTTGTGGTACATGTTTTTCATTTCAGAAAATGGTGTTCTTCTAATGAGCACGCCTACCCAACTTATCCTATATAACATAAATAGTGGCGGGTTTGATTTTCACTCGATAAGTAGCTATAGCAATCGTTATTTCCATCCACATATTTATCACGAGAGTCTAATATCACCACCACGATGGTAAATCACATTGGTGTACTGTGGAGTCTTCATGTTTTTGGTTACATGATTTCTGAATAACTAGTTTATATTTTGCTTCAGATATATTTTAGGTTGTACTTGAACACCATAGAAATATGTTATGAGCTGTTTTGGTGAAACCCAACCCTTGCATCTCTTGTTCCTTATCAGTAATATTGATTAATATTAATATTATCTTTGTTATTTGAAGATAGAATGTATGTATTGTAACTTCTCTGATTGGCCGCAGCGCTTACTTAGCTGCCGGAGTCACAACCAATATAGAGATTCAAGATTATTGATTGTAATTTAGTAAAATAAATTATACTGTTTTAAAAGTTGTGGATCATTTGATGATAGAACTAGAATTGTAGAGATTTTTTGCAAATATAAGCAATGAAATTTTAATACAAGATCTTCCACAAATTTACACAAGAGTAAGACAACCACATAATTTAGAAATTCTCTCAATAATTTTTCTTTAAATTCTCTTTTGTAGTGAAACCTTCATGACTAGAATACCAATACCATAAATTTTTGTTGTGGATGACACTAAAGGTGATGTCCAATGGCTTTACCACAAAGCAATACATTAGAGGGAATATTATATTCATTATAAAGGCTTTGTTGCTCATTCCAAACCCTAAAATATAATTGTTGTCCAAGATACTGTCGTTCCCATATTGCGGACCTCAGGTTCCACATACCTTTGTTGTCCAATGACACCAATATAGTAGTCCAAGAGTTTGGATACACCTATCATTATTACAAGCATATCAAGTAAGCATACAAAATGATAACAATTTACACGTGTTAATCGGGAACATCTAAACTGTCTGATCAAAATCAAATGGTTTAAATGTGACTGCATGTTTGTTTGCAGTTACACTTCACACAATCCGAGTATATCTTTCTCTTGCACTTTTTTATAAATAATCGTATAAACAAGATTTTCATTTTTAGTTACTTGTACAATGCTACTGGGGTCTAGCGCAAGTAGTTAGTACATGGCGTGTGTGGATGCTATCTATCTTGAAAAATGTTACCTGTACAGTGTGTCTGGTTAGAGCATCCACTAAATTATAGACTCTTCTTTTTGCTGGTGTCCACTGGCCGAAACCATAACTGTAAATTATCACACTAAACATCATCAACTCTCTCTTGAAGACTTAAACAAATTTTAAGCAATGATGATTACTTGTAAAACACATAAAGAAAATTGAACCAAAATGCAAATAAAGAATGATTACATACCCCACAACCCAAAAATCATAACCATCAAGATGCCAAGATTGCATGCTGTTTTCATCATTCTGGAAAACAAGCTCAATAAAATCATGGAGAGAAGCTGGCAATACAGATGTAGCTACAGATGCAGGACCATTAGAGGGAATGCTTTGGATCGAGTTCACACTGAAGATTCCGGGAATGTTGAAGTAATCAGCAAGTTTAAGAGGGGTATCAGGGTTAACATATGAAACCTTGTTAACTGCATAACGTAATTTTCCATTAATTAAAGGTGCTGAATTGGCTAATACAATTGTCTTTGTTGGAGTTATTTTTCCATAATGGTATGATCCTTGCGGGTTAGGCCTTGCAGCATTTGCTGTTAGATTCCATCTGAAATCAAAATTATAGATAGATAAGTTCCTAAAGCACACTCATGGTTTGTTGATTTGGTTAGACTTTTATATGGTTAAATATGTTTTTCGTCTCACAAAATACTATACATTTTGTTTTTACTCCGTCATATTTATTACCTGATGCTTCTAGCTTGTATCAAAGACCAATGATATTGATAAGTAGGAGGACTAGGCAAAGGACCAGAAACTGGTGAGTGAGAATTTGTATAATGCAGCACTGCAGTTGCTGTGAGAATCCTTCTGGAAAATCTTGTTGAAGCAACAATGTAATAATCTTTTGGAGATTGATTTAATGTTACCAAAACTGCAGCTGATTGTCCGACATGCACATCAAGAGAGTCATATATGTTCTGGATAACATGTGATCCTTCCACCTCAACTAGTTTAAGATTATGTCCTTGAATTCTAAAGTTAATTGATGTTGACATTCCCACATTTGAGATTCTGAACATGTAAGTTTTTCCTGTAAATTAAGAAAATAAGTATAAGTACTGTTTGGTAAAACTAATTTAATGACAAAGTTGTATAGACATACCTTGATCACCATTTATAGATGTATGAGATTGGCCATTGATAAGAAGACCATCCGGAAATGCTAGAGATTTTCCGGAATCCAAAGATTCTCTTAATGCCTATCAAAATATCAAGGATGAACATTAGGTTCAAAATCCATTGTTAGAATTTAGAAGGACCTATTGATGTCCACTTTATTTTTGAGCTATGTAGCACAGACATGGACACTTTCACATTGACACAGATAAAAATTTGAGAAAATTATATAATTCAATGTAATCATAAGTGTCCATCATGACTCATCTAATCTGAGGTATGTTCGTGCTTTATAGTTTTTGATATATACCAAGAACAAAATATTTTTCTCTAACACGTCTTGTCCCATTCTTGATTTAATTAACAGATTACACACTATGCAGACCTGTGTTGCAACATGAATTTGGATTTTCTGACGTCACAAATTCCACGCATTTACAGTCAGCATATTGTTGGTTAATGCATTGAGATCAAAGCAATATCGATCCAACAACTAACAATGTGTTGACTGCTTGAATTTGTAACTGCAACAAATTCAAATCCGTTGGAACTTGGAACACAAAATAGGTTACTGCTACTGCTGATGTTAGAAATTTATGCAGTGTGTTGTAAACTAGCTTATACCTTGTGACTGGACTTGTACCAATCACCAACGAGTAGCGTGAAATCTCCATCCGGGTATGGATAAGGAACCGCAATGACAGATCTATGATAGACATTAAGTGCTCCAAACCCTCCAGCTGCTTTATGAAGTTGAGTTGATGGAAAGTATGTATAAGTTCCAATCTGATCTTTGGCTTGAAACTTGTATGTGTAATTTGAGTTTGGAGGTATGGGACAATTTGTTCCTAATACCCCATCTTGCCATGAATTTTTTCTTTGTTTAATTCCATTCCTAGTTTACAACAAAAATGTTGAATCATTTTCTCAAATAAAATGCCACAATCTTATCTTATATTATAAATAATTAATAAGGATACAAAGAGAAACTCACCAAGTGAGTAGAAATGGTTGGTCCAATTTGTTGACAAGATTGAGAACCACATTTTCATTAGTAATTAAGTCGAGTTGAGGCCCCGGAAATTGACCATTGATCAAAATCACCTAAAATATCAAGCACCAAAACTTTAGACTAGACTTCAAAAACACATATTCATACAAGAAATCAGAATCATATTCTCATTAGTTACTAAGTTTAGTTGAGCATTGTAACTGACCATCGAGCTCAACAAGAACCAAAATTTCAAATTAGTATTGGAAATCAGAATCACGTTGCGTTATACTAAGTCTAGTTCAGCACAAAAACTTATCATTGAGCTCAATGAACAGAAACATTGTATGAAATAATAGGATAAAATTTTGTTTGATTCTGATTTCCTTAACAAATACGAACCTTGAAAGCGTAACCTATGAATCTTTTAGTCCTTCAAAAATCGCCTCTAGCAAAAAATTAAATCTTAATAATATTCAATACTAGAAGTATATTACACACCTGCTGAGGACTATCAAGTGGAGAAAGAGTTCCATAAGTTACAGTCCATGTAAAATATTTATATGCATCTTCTGCTTGCACTAGAGAAACACTAAGCAAAACCAGAACAACAAAATGCAGCATATAGAGAAAACATGTGTTTCTCATTGCCTCTACAATTAACCAATAGAAAAACATGGTTACATTTTAAGGAAAAACAATGTTGGAAACTAAAAACGGAAAATGAAACATCACATTTATATCCAAAAGTTACCAGTTTTATATGATTCTGCTAAAACTTTGATACACTTCAAGAGTGAGAGTGTCACACTTGCACTGATGAAACATTTATTTGCATCATAATAATTTATATATTCAAGGAGTGTCACTACTATGATAATAAAAAATTGAGGAACTTTTTTTGGTTGGTGCTTTTAAGATAGCAATTTGATCATTCATTTTCGGCGCTGTTAACGCATTGCATGAATTAATAGTTGCTTCAAACTAAAGTTATATACTATGACATGCCTGCTACTAATTGAATTTTGTATATCTGTAATAATCATATATCATTATTAAAGTGAAATTTTTATGTAGCTTTATTAGCCCACCACGTATTTTTTTGACTTCTTTACTATACGGCTATACCCTTAAATTATTAAGTCATGTCAACTTTGTCTTTCTTTTCTGCTTGTTTTACAAACCAAATGGGCCTAAGTTTGTCCCTTAATTTGTAGGACGGTATCAATCTAGTCCTATGTATTATCAACAGAAAACTTCTTTTAGTGCTCCCAACATTTTTCTCGCCCAGAAGTGACCAGAATATCCTCCGAGTTTACTATCTAAGTAGTGAATGATAGTTTTCATGACCCAACACACCTTTTCCGCCGTTCATAGAGAATTTTTCAATAAAATATACCACAATTCGCTCTGTAGAGGGCAAACAAAACTGCAGTTCGCTGATTAAAGTAGCGAATTCAAACACCGTTCGTTACTTCGATAGCAAACTCATACACTAATAACAAAAATTATATTGTTAAAAGGTTATGATCTGAAGAGGAAGAAAAAAATTAGCCATAAAATCAAGAACCAACAATAACAACAACAACAAGCTCAATCTGATTTTGATGATAGCGAAATGATAAAAATAGAAATGACGCGCCAGACTGCTAGGGGCTCAAAAAGTAGTTATCTTATCAACATTCCAAAATTATATATAATGTTGTGAATTTAAAATATAAAAAATAACGTAACAATGCCTGAAATTAGAAGGTCTATTAAATAAAAGATTCATCCTAGAATGAATAGACCTTTTGTGCAAGATCTAGTATTTGGTGAAGTTAGTCAAAGATAATTCAAACAATCAAATCAAATAACACAGACAAACAGGGTAGAAAAATAATATCATGATAATATTGTTTACGTAGTTCGACCTAATATTGTCTTATATGTCTACGGGAGAGAGCAGTTCTACCATTCACTATCAATATCAATGAGTGTTTATAAGAGTTAAAAAAATGTTATAAGAAATTAAGCTCAAAAACTAAAGAAGAAGAAACTCTAATTTTCCCTTTCCCTTTTTATTCAACCTTCAATGATTTTAACTCTAGAAAAAGATTGAATCATTTACCTAATGATTTCTAACTACACATAGTATTCAAAATGTGTTTCTCAACCCCTAGAACCTTAGCAAAAAGTTCTCAACACGAAATCCTCTTTTCTGGCTTGTTAAAATCTAATTTTCAACTCTATTATTTATCAATGGCTAGTTATGAGTCATTTGTTGGTTATCTTCTTCATTCCTCGTCTCACTAGTGGAAGGCTCCAAATAGATCTCAACACAAACGTCATAAACTGCTTTTGTGATCTCTCTTTTCAGACTTGTTAAAACATGATTTTATTGTCTAAGTCAGCTCCATTGACAGAAAATGTCGAAATTATTACGTCAACCCTCCTTCAGTGACCATGATTTGAACCTCAGTCTCTTCCCAACATCATTTTACTACTCTTTCTTTTTCGAAAGATACCACATAATTCAAATATTGTGATTCAATTTAGGTCACAAAGTGACTAGCTAACACCTATTTTCAACATCATGATTCAAAATAACATATGACTTTCAATATTTGCCCTGTTCATTTTTTTCCTTTGTTCTATATGATTTATAGGCAGTCAAGTAGCATGTAATTAGAAGCAACAAAGGAATGCCTTGCACAATCCAAGTTATGTTTGATGCCAAAATATAATTGGCATATGAACTTTGGATTTAAATTAAACCTCCAACTTAAAAGGATCACATGATGGAGACTCGGGAGATGCCACACACCAAAGTCAAACATTAGCTTGTAATTCTAAAAGTTTGAGTTATTTTTTTATTTATTATTCGTGAATCATCCATCAAGTATCCCCTACGTGTAATTGCAGAGATTTATCTATTATGTTTTATTTGTGTAACTCAAAATGTGACAATAAAAATTTGAGTTAAGTACAAATGATCCTACAAAATTAACTTATCAAATGATGAGTGTTACTACTACCTCCGATCTTATATAAGAATTTTGTTTTTTTAAATTCATAGTAAAATAGATATATTTAGACAAATCCGTTTTACGATAAATCTAAAAAAGCAAAAAAAATCTTATATATCATTATTATTTTCCTAAATGGTCGATCTACTTGGTTGGTTGATTACAATTAATTTCTGACTGGATCTAGCTAGCATGGAGCATTTAAGATCTTCATGTCCATAATACTAATAGTCATAGTCATGATTGATAGTATAAAATGGCCCAAGGCAGTTGAACTTTCTTTATCTTGTTGTGTGATGTCTCCCCTTGAAATTGAATGATGATGATCATCCATCTCATTACGCTGTCATTTTCAACGCAATTGACGCCCTCCCTCCCTGCATGTTCATTGCCTGCCTGCAGTGCAGCTCATGTAGTAATTAATTGCACCATTTTAATACTCTCTCCTCTGTTGTTACAGATGACCAAATCACACACTTTAAGAAAAGTGTGTAAATGAAAGAAAGAGAATATGATTTTTATTAAATTACTCTCTCTTTTTATTGGTAGTAGATATTGGAATAATAAAAAGTATATATTTGAATGTATTTTTTCTCTCACCTAAAGATTGCTTTAAAGGATAAAATTGGAAGAATCAATGTTATAAATAGTATATGACACTTATTTTGAGACAAACAATTTTGGCAAGTATGACACTTATTTTGGGGCGGAGGGAGTAGTAAAAATTCGGTATATAAATATAGTAAATTTTTATATTTATTGAGCTATTTTTGTAAATTTCATAAGTTTTGTGATAAAAGTATAAATATATAATGAAAAGTGAAAGCATATGATGATTTACAAAATTTGGGTCAAATTTTAGAAAAGATGAAAACCAATTTAAGAAAATAGGGACCAACAGCTTAATGCAGCTTTGGGTGGGCGGGTGCGGCAAGTAGGAGGATGTAGACCTAGACCACTTGTTCTTCTTTTGTGATTTTCTCAGTAATTTTTGGCACCATATTTCTATTTGGCTTGGTTTCATATTTGGCTATTATGTGGCGAGTTTTCTAAAAACATTCGCTCGACAATATTTTTCATTTGACTATTATGTGTTTGGGTGATTTGGAGTGAAAGAAACACGCAAATTTTTAATTAAAATGAGGCATCTCTTCAACAACTCCTCAATAAAATTATACTTCAATTATATTGGTAGCTAAAAGCGAATCGTTCCAATTTCTATTTTTCTTTTTATTCTTGGAAATAGAAAAAGGTCAATTATTTTGAAATAATATATTTTGACAATTAAGTGAATTGTTTTATGAAAAAGATAGGGCCATTAAAGTTTACAGGGAAACCTCTATACAACATGAATTTTTTTTCTTACTCCCTCCTTAGCCCATATTGCCCCTTAGGGTCCGTTTGGATTGATGGAATGAGATGGAATGGGGTGGGATGGAGCTCTATTCCGTTGTTTGGTTTTATAAAATATGAACGGAATGGAATGAAGTGGTATATGAGGTGATAAGAATGGAATGATACACAATAATTATAGTTTTACAATTTTACCCTCAATTTTATATTTTATAAGACTTTTCTCATTCTTATCTATTCTTTTTTTTTTTTGGCTAAACATTCCTATCTATAAAATAAAGGGTATAATTGAAATAAAAAAGTTATAACACATTCCATTCCGTTCACTATCCAAACAATGGAATGAAATATGTATTCCATTCTGTTCCGTTCCATTCCATTTCATCCTGCTCCGCTCCATTATTCTATACCATCAATCCAAACGGTTTGGACCGTTAGTGGAAAAATTGTATGGCCTTCAAATTGTGAAATGTTCAGAGGAATATAAAAAAAGAAGATAAATGGAAGTTTGAAGATGATCCAAATAAATATACACGAGAGAAATGCTAATAACAAGCTTTTAAAATGGATATATGCTTCAAGCCTTCGATACACTTTTAAATATTGGTTTACTTTTTTTTTTTTTTTTTTAAATCAACACACTATTTTAAGAAGAGATAGAATTGTGTTGATTTTTTAAACAATAAACTGATAAAAAGAGTGTGTTACGTTGAAGTGTGTCCACTCAAGAGTATGTATTCATCATCAATTACCTCATTCGATTCCTCTCATAAACAAAGAAAATTAAAATCATTTTTATGAGATTTATTTAATAGTATATTTTCCAAAAGAAATTTTATTTATAAACTTCTCAATTTCTATAAATATACTCAAATCTACTCTTTATGAGTCTGACTAACATAAAAGACATGGAAAAGTCTTTTTGTTTTAAGCAACATAGTCTTTTCTTTATCAAAAAAAAAATTGGACAAATCATTTACGATGCAATAATTTATGAATAATATCATAATGAATAAGAATATTTTAAAATTTATTGTAATTGGGTGACTAAAAATTCCACTTTTAAGCTGAATAAATACGGTGTCCATGGTATCACTGCCAACTAAGTTGTGCTCACAGAGACCAGTTTAATTTTTTTGTGTACATAGACAAAAAAACAAACTATTGAAAACTCACATATACAAAGTATAAGGACCGAAATTTGAACCCAATAATAAGCATCTAATCTAACAATTTTGATAATTTTTTGTCAGTAGTTGAGTTAGAATTTATGGACAATTTATAAATTTTTATTGGTGTATATATATATATAGTACTGTGATTAGATTTACTGTGTTGAACAGAATATCAACTTCCATTTATATATGCACCGTTGCACAAATTTATCACAAGGGATCTGTGGCGCAATGGTAGCGCGTCTGACTCCAGATCAGAAGGTTGCGTGTTCGATTCACGTCAGGTTCACATCCCAACTTTTTTTTCTCTTTTTTTTCGTCAAATCGTTACAAGGCTAAAGCTACTTCGTTGAATTGGCTGCAAGACTGAGGCATCTTTTTTTGTTTGTTGTTTTGTTCAACACCAGCTTTGTGGTTTCACAAATATGCTTGATTAGCTGTTGTTAATCCTAATAAAATTACTTGAGAAAAAAAGTTGGAAAAAAAAGATATTAGAATTTAGAACACAATTTTAAATGATGCATTCTATATTTCTATTATATTTATCTATCATTCTTATCACTTGTTATTAATAAATCCTTTGAGGTCAGAATTCTAATATTTGTTTATGATTATCTCTTTCATAAATAAACTCAAATTCACATGTTGTGTTGACATACAATGACACAAGCACCCATTCTTTCCTTCTAGATCTTAATAAATTTACATTGACTTCACTATTTCCTCATTGATTCCATCTAAAAGCAAAGTGAACACAAAAATGCTTTTACATTAAAAAAAAGGAAACTTCTATGTTAGCTACAAATGTACCACATGATCATAAAACAAAACTATGTTAGTTACATTATTCTCAAAAAACTCGTCAAACAAACAAAAAAACTATATAAATATATACAAAATCCTAGATAGTCTCAATTATCAAACAAACCATGTTTTCCTCATATATTGAAGCCACAATTGTTTAGAGAAAATCTTTCATAGCATATTCAAAAAACTTGATGTTTGACTTTCTTTGACCTTTTTTAGATCAAAGTTTTGATTTTTGATTTTGGGTTTCTGTAACTTTTTTTCTTATTATCAGATCATGGCTGCGATTCTAGATGCTGTTATTGGGAAGTTAGTTGATGAGCTACTGAGTTCAGTAGTTGAAATGAAAGATAGAGCTTTGAAGTACAAAGAAACTCTAGAAAGATTAGAGACAACTCTCAAATCATTAGCACCATTGGTCATTCAAATAGACGAATTCAACAAGCGATTGGATCGGCCATCGCAAGAAACAGTTACACTAATCAAACAAATGAAAGACGGTAAAGAACTCGTTCTTAAATGTTCTGATAAAGGAAAGATCAAGTGGTGGAACTGTTGTTATAAAAAGGCGGAATATCAAGAGAAACTTGAAGCATTGGATGGTGAAATTAGAAGATTCATTGAGATAGATTTGAGTGTTCAAGCTGCGAGAAATGGATTGGAAACACTTTTGGAGATTAAGGAGTTTAGAGCTGATTTTAGAAATGGTGGTTTGAGGAATGAGAGGATTGAATTAAGAGGTGTTTGTTTGCCACCCCAACCACCTGGTTTTACTGTTGGATTGGATGATCCTTTGAATGAGTTGAAGATGAGATTGTTGAAGGATGAGGTTAGTGTGTCTGTTTCTGTTGTTACTGTTACTGGTTCGGCTGGTTCGGGGAAATCTACGTTGGTTAAAAGGTTTTGTTGGGATGAACAAGTACAAGGTATGATTTTGTTGAAATTTTGTTTATATTTTTTATAGGAAAGGTTTCTAGTTCATTTAGTTAAACATTAAACAGTCAATACGATCTGGTATGTCAAAATAGAAATGAGAACTGGCGTTATATATGACTGCCTTTGCTAAATTATGACCATATTAGTCTCTCTCGTAGAAATCTTGATATAAGAGTTGTTACCAAAATTGTATAAGTTAGCTCTACGTCTAGTTAAGATAGAGCCTAGCTCCATAGCATCGCTCATTTGAGTTCAGAGAGTCTACCACTCCTTTAAAATCCAAACCGAAAAATCACATTTTCAAAAGCCAAGTAGCCAACTCCTTCATCCAATCAATTATTGCTAAAAGTCCTAAACCTTCTCCAATTGCAACTGTCATAACCGGATGAAACCATAGTGTTCTTGCTCCCATATACATGCCGAATTCATCTCTTAAGCACATCCTATCCGCGCTTTATTGTGGTACTCTGAAAACAAGGCATCCACATTGCACTTGATAAAATTATGACGGGGCGCTGTCAATTGCTGCTGCCATGATTTCTGTCCTGCAGCAGTAAATCCTGCACTGTCAAACTTAAAAAAAGAAACTTATATACAATAGTGATAAAATATTAATTTCGTAAGCACTTTATCGAGTTTTCAACATCAATAATTATCTAAGATGTATCATTAATTACATGTTTGTCTAAGAATTTTCAAGCATGTCAAAGAAATTAGAGATTTGGAAAGACTTGTCTTCTAATAAAATTGATGTATCATTACTTGTTTTATTATCTTTTGCATTTACTTAAACATGATGCACTTAAGTTTGCATTACTTGCGTAAAAAAAAAAGTTTGCATTACCTCTAAATGTGTATGATTTGGTTAGGTAAATTTAAGGAAAATATCTTCTTCATCACATTTGCAAAAGCACCAAAGCTGAATGCTATAGTGCAGAAACTCTATCAACACACTGGTTACCAAGTTCCCGAATTTCAAAGCGATGAAGACACGTTCAACCAATTGGAATCTTTGATGAAACAAATTGTGAAAAATGCCCCAATATTGTTGGTCTTAGACGACGTTTGGCTGGAATCAGTATCACTTGTTGACAAATTTGTGTTTGAGATTCCAAACTACAAGATTTTGGTTACTTCGAGATTTGCAATCGGAAGATTTGGTCATCCATTCGTCTTGAAACCTCTTTCTGAAGTACATGCTATAAACCTATTTAAGCATTCAGCATCCTTAACTAAAACGAGCTCAGATATTCCTGATGATGTTGTCAAAAAGGTGATTTCTTTAGTCTTATTATATTCCTCTCCGTGTATAAATATCAGACATAAATTACGAGAATTAAGAAAGTTATCAGTAATAGTATTTACTTTGTTTAAAAAATATGTTGCAGATAGTAAGATGTTGTAGCGGTTCTCCCTTAGCTCTTCGAGTGAGTGGAAGATCATTAAGTAACGAACACCAGATAGTTTGGCTTAATAGAGCGAAAGAATTATCGGCTGGTATTTCAATTCTCGATTCTAGCCAAGACGTGCTTTCTTGTCTCCAGAAAAGCTTAGATGTGTTGGATCCTATGTCGATGGAGTGTTTTCGGGACTTAGGCTTATTTCCTGTGGACCAAAGGATCCCTGCTGCTGCCCTTATCGATATGTGGGCAGAATTAAGGAATGATGATGAAGCTAGTGCAATGGAGAGAATTTTGAAGCTAGTTAATCTTAATCTAGCTGATATTATTGTGACAAGGTATGATATATTGATGTGTGATTCTTAAGATAATTTGATATGGCATATAGTCTAGTTTATTACATATCATCAATTTTTGAAATTTTGTTTTGATTTGATTGATCAGGAAAGTTGCAAGTGACGCAATTGATTACAACTATCACTATGTTACGCAATATGGTCTTCTTCGGGAGCTAGCCATGCGTGATACTGACCAAGAGGCCGACGATAAGAGGAATAGACTCATAATTGACACAAGTGCAAATAATCTCCCCTCATGGTGGACATCAGAGAATGAGTATCACATTGCAGCCCGCATATTATCGATATCAACTGGTTCGTTCATCTTACCTTATAATTATATACTATCGTGCGAACGGACATGCTAGTGTCCGTCTCTCCATTTCTTCGTGTTTAATTTATAATTTGTCAAAAAAATAATGAAAGTTAGACGAAAACATGGTTGTATATATGTTTAGATAAACTTGACATCCTCTTCGAATTTTTCGAAGATATAAACAAGACGAACTTTGACAAACAAATTGAATTAGTACTTTATCATTTACTATTGAATCTTTTTGCAGATGAAACATTTACTTCAAAATGGTGTAACTTGCAACCAACTGAAGTTGAGGCATTAGTGCTAAACCTTAGAGAAAAGAAGTGCACATTACCAATGTTTATGAAGAAAATGAACAAACTAAAAGTTTTGATAATCACAAACTATGACTTCTATCCAGCTGAACTAGAGAATTTCAATCTACTCGAACACCTATCGAATCTCAAACGAATCAGATTCGAGAAAATCACAATTCCTTTCCTCGGAAAAACCGTAGTGCAATTGAAGAATCTAAAGAATTGTTCATTTTTTATGTGCAATGTGAATGAAGCATTTAAAAATTGCACTATCCAAGATTCAAAAATCCTACCAAGTTTAATGGAGATGAATTTTGACTATTGTGATATGGTTGAATTACCAAATGTGATTTCCAACATTGTGTCCTTAAAGAAGCTTAGTATAACAAATTGTCATAAGCTTTGTACACTTCATGAAGGAATTGGACAATTGGTTAATTTGGAGTCACTAAGGTTAAGTTCATGTAGTGGTTTATTAGAGTTACCAAACTCAATAACAAATCTTCATAAGCTAAAGTTTCTTGATATTTCAGGATGCATAAGTCTTAATCAATTACCTGAAAATATTGGTGATTTGAGTAAATTAGAAAAGCTCAATATGAAAGGTTGCTCAAGTATAAGTGATTTGCCATCTTCAGTTATGAAACTTGAGGGATTAAAGCATGTAGTTTGTGATGAAGAGATGGCTGAAGAATGGGAAGCTTTTAGAACTATGTTTAGTGATCTAAGGATTGAAGTTGTTCAAGAAGATTTTAATTTAAATTTTCTTAACAATTAGAGGTATTGTGGATTTATTTACATTTTTTTGACAGAATTTATTTACATTTTTGGAGTGATTGATTTTTGTAATATTAAGTAAGTGATTGAGAGGTTTAAAACAAGCTAATTATGTGGGTGTACAAGAATTATTTGGAAATAGTTCAATAAAAATCTGAGGATCTGCAATAAACAATTCATCATATTTTTTGCCTAAAACTGATCATCAAAAAATTATGTCTTATTATATTACACGTCTACTAAAAATATAATGATTGTTTTTAATTGAAAATAATTGTATGTTTTCTTGTGAAAATTGTGCTTTAGTTAGCCAAAAAGTTAGAGAATTAATGTTTTTTTATATAGATGAAATGACAGAGCCACCATAAACATAATAGACGTATGGCCTAATAGTTTTGGAATTTTCTACCTGTTAAAGTAAGACTTCTGAACTAATGAGTTAATCTTTAGATATATAAATATGAAAAAGAAATTGTTTTAGAAAATGAGTTTGTTTTCGTAGTAATTAAGGTCTCGATCAATACAAAAAGGTAAAAATTCAAGAAGATCATAGACATTTACTTGTAGCTTAATAAACTTCACCTCTAAAGTTTAAATAAAAACAATACATTTTGAATATTGAAAATTTGAGAACTAAATTTAAAGACTCCGGCGGTTAAATATTGAGTTGCATCTGCCACATTTTTTTAATCTGTTTCGAAAACTATTCTTGTGTATCCTCTTTTAGTGAGTATCTTCGTAGCTTCCAACAAAATTAATGCATCCCCTTCAACTATAAATAAAAGGGTTAATAGGTATATACCCCCTGTAAAGTACATGATTTTTGCAATACCTCTCTGTAAAATATTATTTTGAGAATACCCCCCTGTAATCTTTGCATTTTTGCAATACCCTCCTGGATTTTTTCAAACATTACATTTTGCGGGGGTTTTGAACCGCCGCAAATAAAAACCGCCGCAAAATATAATTTTAGTGGGGGTTTTAAACCGCCGCAAAGAAAAAACCCCCGCAAAATGTAATGTTTGAAAAAATCTAGGGGGTATTGCAAAAATGCAAAGATTACAGGGGGGTATTCTCAAAAAAATATTTTACAGGGGGTATTGCAAAAATCATGTACTTTACAAGGGGTATATACCTATTAACCCTAAATAAAATGCCTCGAATCTAAGAGGTTTCCGGTAGCACAAATCGTCCCAAAATCACAAACGCACCACCTCATGCTTGTTCTTCCAATCATCATGATGAAAACCTTCGTCAACATTAATACATTTGAGCCAATATTAAATCGTGTATTTTTTTTTTGACAAAATTAAATCATATATTTAAACCATGTTAAATATCTAAGTTTTTATTAAATTTACATGTTATTAAATGGTGACAACTTATGTACTCTCATTATAATTTAAGGTTATTTACTCTCAACCATTACAAAATGTTTTAAGTGATATAATTTTTTTTATAAAATACACAGTTAAATTGGAAATTTATATTATATAGTTTATTTGTGTAAAATTTCACACAAATCTAAAATCATTTGATATGTTTAAGAAATCATAGAAACTGTTAATTTTGACGCGTCTCAATAACATATCAAATGATTTTAGATTAGTCTAAAATTTTACACAAATGACTTATATGATATAAATTTTTAATCCAACAATATATTTTATAAAAGTTTATATCGGTTAAATGTTTTTTAAATGGTTGAGAATAAATACAGTAAAATCTCTTTAAATTAATACTCGGTAAATTAATAAACTCTCTAAAATAATAAAGTTGTTTGGTCCCGACTTGGGCCAATTGTTTACACTGATTTTTGGTAAACAACCGCTAGTTTGCAATGCTTGAGAGACCAACTAGAGAATCTCGGAACATGTTTGTGTATTTATGGTTTATGTTTGAGAATAGCAATGTTCATTAACGCAAATGAACAAGTTTGTTTGACAAAGTAAAGTAAATGAAAAATAAATGACTTGATTGACAAGAAATATAAAAATACTCAAAATGAGTACGTTTTGACAAGAAAAAGTAAATGATTCAATGAATTAAAATGCAGAAATTGTAAATGAAAGCATGTAAATTGCATAAGAAATGTAAATTGCATTGAATAAATAAACATTGATCACAAGAACATACATTGTTTTCCTTTTATACTCGTTTCTCTCGAACGCTAGGTACTTTGAGTGTTTAAGGGATTTTCAGTATGAGTAATTTGTGATCGAAATTACATCAAATGAACTAGTATTTATAGATAAATTCTAATGCTATCTAATAACGACTAAATAACATCCATTTGACAAGTGTCTTGCCATCTGATCTTCATTCCAAAATGCCACAAGTTGCCACTTTTGAATGAAACGTTGCAATGGTTTAAATTTTGAATCTCCAGAAATACTTGAAAATACGTTAAGTCTTCAAATAGTATTCGAGTTCGAATAATCCTTAGCAGCTACTCGAATAGTGGATAACTCGAATCAAATCTTGTCTTCTGGACTTGTGAATATTCTTCATCTTCTGAAATTCTTGAATATTCCCTAATGAGAATATTATTTATATTAAATATATTACTTTTAACCTTTATTATATTATAAATGACTTGGAAACATTAATTTCCCAAATTAAAAGGTTCAGTAAATATATTCAAAGAGAAGTTAGGGCATATTTTGACTTAACCAAAATATGGGCTAACAAATTGCCCCCAAAAAATGCCAATTTCGATATGAATTCGAATGAAAAGGAGAAACTTGGCGTTTTTTCCCTTTTTTTTATTTAAAATATTCCACATTAATTGCACGTGACAGTAATCATGAATGTAACCTTCAGCGCATTTTTCCACTTCTGCACGATTTCGCTTTTGTAGTCATCATGGGATACGTGGCGAGTATGGAAGTTGAAAGAAATTATCAATTTCTTTTCTATTTATTTTTATTCAGCAAACGAATCCTATAAATAAGATTAGGTCAGCATTTGTTCACTTTTTCTCCAAACTTATTCAGCTTCATCTCCTTCTTCTCCGTTCCAAACCTGCCTTTCTCATTTTCGTTCTCCAAATCTTCCTAACCATTTTACAATCTGCTTTGCTAATCACAACACTGAACTAGTATTTGATATTATTGAGCAAATTTTAGATCTATTCACACTACCAGATCTGTAAACGAATCAATCCAAAAATCAACATTTTCAAAACTGTTCGTTCTTTGAAAACGTTTCAATGGCTGAAAACTAGGAACAAGCAAAAGTTCCTTTTGCTGGAAAATGGGGTCAAACTATTTTAAAACCTCACCATATTGAAGTAATTCCAGAACCACATGGAACGAAAGAAGAACAATCATGCTGGGAAGACGAACTGGTCATCCCTTTCTCTGTTGGTTTTGATGTGTTTGCATTTGGAGGACCCCTTCCAGATGAGAAAACTCATCCATCTCAGGTGAGTGAATTTTTTCCAATTAAAAAGACCTGTGAACCCAAACTTTTCCTCACCGACCCATTCAATTTTGCTTTTATTCGAAAGCCTAATAATATGTGGAGATCTGCACCACATTGTGAGAACCCAACCTACGTTAAGTGGCTAAATCGAGTCGAAAAGGAATGAGGAGCCTTCTGGAAAACTTAGGCATTTTCGATATAATCCAAATTTCCAGATATGGTCCTACCTACAACCAAGAAATGCTCACAGCTGCACTCATGTTTTATGAGAGAAGCACCCACACATTCCAATTTCCCTGTGGAATGATGACTCCCACATTGCTGGATGTGGCCTCGATCACTGGCTTAAGGCCAACTGGGGAGACTTTCGACCCCTCGAAATCTAGTAAAAACACATTCTTCACCCTTAAAGAAAAAACCTTCTACAAGTTCATCCAGGAGCATCAGGGTGAAGGTGAAGTTTCAGCTGAGGAGCATGTGGCATTTCTAACTTTGTGGCTAGCACACTTCGTCTTTTGCTCGAAGTCTTTACAGGTAGCACAAATGTACATTCCTTTAGCCATTCAATTACAAGAGGGTTCCATTATTTCATTAGATCGTTTATTGCTGGGAGTATTATATGAATCCATGGGAGAATTTTGTGATAGTTTTAAGAAAGCACAAAATGGAGCTCCCTTCCCAGTGTCAGGACCTTTATGGTTACTTCAACTGTGGCTCAATGCCACTTTCACTCGAGAAATGGGATTACAAGTCCCATCTAAATTCAAAGACATTGTGGATCAGCGTTCGATCGAAGGCATCAAATTAGCTGTGCTAACCTCCACCTGGAGTGAAACTGATCCACAAGAACGCTTCATCAAGTGCATGAAGATTTTCCTACAGTTTTCTCATTTCCAACCACGTCACGCTCCGTTTGTGACAAGGCTAGTTGGACCTCTATGGCTGCAAGATGAATTTCCTGCCTCGAATCCAGATAACGCTGAAGAGGTAAATGAGTTATGGCAAAACTATATGTGCCCTACTATTCTTTCCTGCTGGATTGGTAGCAACTCGAACCACCTTGTACTGGTAGGCTACCAACCAAACTTGGTTTCTAGACAGTTTGGATTATCACAAACCCTTCCCAAATGTCTGTTTGAAAGGGAAAAGAATATGGTAGATGGCACAGAAGTTTCAAGGGAAATATTTGCCAAATATTTGGGATATGCTGCCAAACTTGTTTACAATGTGAATCCACTCGAGTTCAACTTTTCCTTCTACTGTACTGAAAAGTATTATGATTGGTGGACACAACACTACACTGTGAACTTGGCCAACAACATTACCACCACTATTGCAAGACTGGAAGGTGGCTTTCTCCTCGAACAGTTCAAAGACTTGCAAGCCATATTGAAGAACAAAGGTAAATATCGAAATAATATCCCCTTATTTTTCTCTTTTACTCGAAACAATATGCTTACCTAATTTTTTCAACACTTAGGAAAAAATATAGTGGATGAATCTAGTAAGCCGACTTCTCGAGTAAAGCCAAAGGTTGCTGGAGGTATCCGTCTGGAGGATGAGGAAGATAGAAGGAAGAATGAAGAGAGAACAAAAACTAAGAATGATAAGGTACATTTTCATATCAATTTTGTGGTTTTTGAATTAATCATATGAACTTCCTTTTTATATATTTTTCTTTGAAATTCCAATAGATTTGAAGAGAAAAACATACTTTTGTAAAACCTCTAAGGGAATCTAAGCTCCCACGCATGGTGGTGTTAGAGGATGAAGAAGTTAGTCACTCGAATGCTTGTTATAAACATTTTTACTAACTTTTACATATATTGTTTTCTCATACTTTTATTCTTCGCAGGGAACTGAACCAGAAAAATCTTTGAAGAGAAAACATAAATCAACTACCACAACTGAGAGTGGTGAAATAAAACAGTCTGCTGCAGACCCCAATGTCCCTAAATCAAAAAAACACAAGGAAAAGGAGAAGAAGGATAACTCCTCGAATGCAGCGGAGACCAATGAAGAAGAGACCATTAATCAAGAGAGTAATCCTCAGGATCTTGAGCAACCAACACAGGGTGAGGACAAGAAGAAGAAAAAGCACAAGAAACATAAGAAAAGTAAATCTTTCAAATCCTCGAAGTCTGATCAAACTAGCATTGCTCATGATGATCATGACTTTGTTGCTGAGACAAGAGATGGTGCTTCTATTGAAGAAACTCTTCATGATTCTCCCAGGATGGAACCAATTACTGAAGTTCTTCACAATTCTCCATCTCCAGTGTCACATAAAATTCCTGCTAAGGAAAATATTCCTACTCGTGAGGAGCACACTGATGGAGAAAATATTGGAACTTCTCAAACTGCACAAGACATCCCTGAACCAGAAAAAGAAAAGGTATGTGCTACTCGAATGGCTTTTAAGTTGTATTGTACTAGAACTTAGCCAATTCCTGATTCTATTTGTCTTTTATAGCATGATACTGTTCAAGGTGAACATGTGAAAGAGAAAACTAATAGCCCTACTCCTGTGGAGAAATTCATATGGGCAAAATATGGCAAAGTAATTTTACTTAGCCTAATTTTGTTTCCTACATTTGGTATTGAAACATATTCCTTCATTTAACAACCTTAACTTATTGCCTTCCTAATTTTGTTTTCAGGCAAAGTCATCTTCTCCAGGTGCCACAATTCGAACTGCTGCTGGTCCCATTTTTGTGGATCTAAACCAAATACACCTTACAGTAGAAGAAGTAATTCCACATACTTGGGGGTGGAATGGTGTTGAATATCTTGGTGGCTATAAAATGCCAGTTCAGACTAAAATGCCAACTCCTACCCCAAGTGTAGGTTCGTGTGATTCTGATGATGGAGAAGAAGAAGAAGAAGAATCCATTGAGGAAGGAGAGGATGTTGATGGAGATGAGGATGACACCATAATTAGGGAGGCTCAAGCTGGTGGTCCGGAAATTGTATCAGTTTCTTCTACTTCAAAGCTTTCTGCAAGCCTTGGGGTTCCAGAAGAAACTTTCCTGGATATGCAAAAGACTAACCCAGCAGCAGCACTTGATCTCCTCCTCCAATCAAGATCACACTCCCAGTCCTCGAGTGAAAAGACTGATGGGGTTTCCTATCCTTCCAGTGCAGAAATCAATGCCAATGTCAAGCAAGACTCCTTACTTCTGAAGTTAAAAACTGATTATGGCTTGCAAAATGTACTGGTTGCACTTGAGGAAAATCCTACAAAGGCCTTCGAATACTTAGGATTTTTAGCCAAGTTACACAATCCTCTCACTGATCCTCTCACATTCGGCAAAGTAATCCAGCTTGAAGGCGTGATTGATCAATACGCCAAGGTAGTGCAAAAGGAAAGAGAGCTTGATGCCAAGTTGAATGCTCAAAAGCACACACAGGCAGACTTGCTGGCCAAACCTCAAGAGGCACAACTCGAAGTGGCTAGAATTTGAAGAGAAGCTGCTGCAGTTCAGACGCTAAGACTTATAACTTGTAAAAATAACATTGCTGCTTGGGAAGCCAACATAGCTGATCTCCAAAGACAGATTGAGGATTACCAGCTCAAAATATCTGAAGAACGCCGAACTCAACAGGCCCTCGAAGCTGAAATTAACCAACCTTTCCAAGCTGAGATTAATGCTAAAAGTAGAGAGGGACTTAGAGCTTTTGATACTTCAGTCGCCATTGCAGAAGAAATTCAGAGGCTTGAGGATGACCAACAAACATTTAGGACTGAAAAAATATCCCTCAAAGCCTTGTATCAAGAAGTGGCGGCTGCTTTGTAATTTATTTTATGTCTAGAACAATTTTCTTTTTTTTGGAATTATGGTTGTAACTTTGACAAAGCCTTTTTGTGGAAAACCTATTCCATCTTATTTACCATTTCTTCTATTTGTTCTAAGTTTTTATTCTGCGCTTACATTCAATTCGAGCAAAGCTGGTTTATATTTTTTTAAATATTTACCATTTATTCCCAACACATGTTTTTCAGGACTTAGCTCCTCAATTTCATAAGCACCTTTTGAAAAAACTTGAACAATTTTAAATGGACCTTCCCAATGAGGTGACCATTTGCCTAAAACTCTATCTTTTTTATCCATAGGGAAGATAACTTTCCAAACCAAATCTCCTAAGTTAAAAGCTTTCGACTTAACCTTTTTATTGTAGGCTTTGACAACTCTATCTTTTTGCCTAGTTATGTATTCTAAAGCTTGTAACCTTTCTTCATCTAAATCAACCAATTCATCCAACATCATTTCCCAATATTGGTTATGTGGTATCTCCATCTGCCTCTGTACTCGAAATGATTGCATATTAATTTCAACAGGCAAAACAGCATCATGACCATATGTTAATCGAAATGGTGTAGTGTTAGTTGACTCTCTAGGAGAATTTCTACATGCCCATAAAACTTGATCTAAAGTTTTATGCCAATTTCTTGGCTTTTGAGCAATGTGTTTTTTGATCAAATTAATGAGAATTTTATTTGCTGCTTCAACTTGACCATTTGCTTGAGCATAATATGGTGTTGAAGTAAGCAACTTAAATCCAGTTTTATTGGCAAACTCTTGCATTTTTTTACCAGTGAAAACTGAACCTTGATCAGTGGTAATTGTTTCTGGAATACCATATCTATAAATAATATAATTTTGAATAAAATTAATTACTGCTTCTTGATCTACATTAGGTAATGGTATTGCTTCAATCCATTTAGTAAAGTAATCAATACCAACTAGAATGTAATGCTGGTTTTTTGATGAAGCAGGTTTAATCTCACCAATTAAATCCAAAGCCCATCCTCGAAATGGCCAGGGTTTTATTATAGAATGTAATTCATTTGCAGGGACATGTTGAATTCCTGCATGTATTTGGCATTCTTGACAACCTTTAGCAAATTCTATGCAATTTTTTAACATAGAAGGCCAATATAAGCCTTGTCTAAACAATAACCATTTCATTTTGTGGCCTGCTTGGTGAGCACCACAAACTCCACTATGTACATCAAAAATTGAAATAAAGGCTTCAGATTCACTAAGACATTTTAGTAAAACGCCTTCAGTTGTCTTTTTAAACAACTCATTTCCAATAATTACATAGCTTAAGGCCCTGTATTTGATTTTTCTATCCACTTGACCAACAGGGTTTTGTAAATATTCTACTATTGGTTTTCTCCAATCACCATATACCAAGTTATCAATGGTAAAAATGTCAGCACATTCATACTCTTCTTTATCCGAGTAACTATCAGCACTTTGTGATGATTTTGCCCCCACATGTTTTGCCATTGATAACTCTGAAGCTAATGGTTCATGAAAAACCAATTTTTCTTTAATCTCAATCAATTTATTCAAGTTTTCCGGAGAAACTTTGTAACATGAAGCTATTTGAGCCAAGTCATTAGCTTCTTGATTCTGTAGTCTAGGAATATGTTCAAATTCTACAGACTCGAAACGATCCAGTAAGGTACTAGCAATCACAAAATACTTAGCCAAATGTTCTTTAACACATTTGTATTCTTTTGTCAATTGTTTGATCACCAATTCTGAATCACCTCGAATGACAATGTTTTTTGCCCCCAAGTCTATTAATAGTGCAAGACCTGCAATTAAGGCTTCATATTCTGCCTCATTATTGGAACAAAAACCATTGATTTTATATTTAAACTTAGTTGGAATTTGTATTGGAGATATTATTAAAATCCCAATTCCAGTTCCATGCTTAAGTTTGGAACCATCAAAATACAAAATCCAAGGCTGTGTTTCCACATAACTTAGTGGCATTTCAATCACTGAATGATCAACAATAAAATCTGCCACTATTTGACCTTTTTTATCTCTTAAAGGTTTATATGTTAGTGAGTATTCAGTTAGAGCCAAAGCCCATTTTCCAATTCTACTATGTAAAATTGGTCTTAAAAGCATATGTTTAATGACATCGAAATGAGAATAGACATAAACTTCAATAGGCTTTATATAATGCTTAAGTTTGAGACAAGAGAAATTTAAACATAAACATAACTTTTCTATAGCACTATATCTAGTTTCAGCATCGTTTAATACTCTACTTCAATAATATATAGCTTTCTCAACACCATCTTCATCTTCTTGGGCAAGCATGCTACCAATAGTTGAATCAGATGCTGAAATATACAACTTCATTGCCTTGTTTCGAATAGGAGGCATTAGCGTTGGTGGATTAGCCAAGTAAGATTTGATGTCCTCAAACGCTTTTTGTTGGTCTTGCCCCCAATGAAATTGATCACCTTTTTTCTTTCTAAGTAGTGGAGAGAAAGGATGAGCCTTCCCACTTAGATTCGAAATGAACCTTCTCAAAAAGTTGATCTTTCCCAATAGGGATTGAAGTTGTTTCTTTGTCTTTGGAGGCTGAGTTTCCATAATAGCCTTCGTTTTATTTTGATTGATTTCTATGCCTTTCTTATGCACCACAAAACCAAGGAAATCCCCTGCATGTACACCAAAAGCACATTTTAGTGGATTCATTTTTAATCCACATTTTCTCATCCTTTCGAATGATTTTCTAAGATGACTCAAATGATCATCACTAGAAGAGGATTTCACAACAATGTCATCAATATATATTTGCATAAAA
Source organism: Trifolium dubium (assembly GCA_951804385.1). Lineage (NCBI taxonomy): Eukaryota > Viridiplantae > Streptophyta > Magnoliopsida > Fabales > Fabaceae > Trifolium > Trifolium dubium. Next base: position 24,910,057 of record OX638073.1, read on the forward strand.
GCATCAATAAAGTCATGAAAAATTAAATTCATTTCTCTTTGATATGTGGCACCAGCATTTTTTAGACCAAATGGCATAACAACCCATTCATAAGTCCCTAATGCCCCAGGGCATCTAAATGCTTTTTTTGCCACATCTTCTTCAGCAATGAAAATTTGGTTATAACCAGAATAACCATCAAGCATGCTCAAGTACTCGAACCCTGCTGCTGAATCAACTAGCATTTCTGCCACTAGCATTGGATATTCATCCTTAGGTGTTGCATTATTTAAATCTCTAAAGTCTATGCATACCCTAAGACTACCATTTTTCTTAATAACAGGCACAATATTTGCTAGCCATTCAACATACCTTGTAGTTCGAATGAATTTGCTCCTCAGCAATCTTTCAATCTCGCTTTTGATCTTTGACAGGATCTCTAGGTTGAATCTCCTTGGTAACTGCTTGATTGGCTTTTTTCCTGGCTTTAGTGGTAGTCTATGTTCTACCAATTCTCTACTCAATCCTGGCATTTCATTATAGTCCCAGGCAAAACAATCTTTAAATTCCTTGAGTAGATCAACCAGTTTCTGCTTTAACTCGAAATCAATATTGGCACTTATATATGTTGGCCTTTTTATGGGGCCATCTCCAATATCAATTTCTTGCAAAGGGTCTTGGGCTTGCATCTTTTGATTCGAATCCAAGGGGTCTTTTTCAAGTCCTAAGGGTTCATCATCGTAGATGCAATCCAATCTTTGCTTGCCATTATTTTCATCAATGGTTTCTTCAACCATATTCTGTTCGAGTGCAGCCTCTAAGGCCGTTTCAAGCTTTCTTTCGGCAACATATGCCGTTATTTTGGCCTATGCAGAGGGCTCAGACATTGCTTGACTCTTCACCATCATCCCAACCAGATGGTGGGATTACTCCATCTTCAACTACTTCCCTTTCCCAACAGAATCCATGTGTTGGATGAAGTTTTATGGAATGATACACATTGTAACTGGTGGCTCCTCGAAAGCCACTGTCTCTCTCCCTACAAGGAGAAATTGAAGCTAAGTTTTTATCAAACGTTTTCTTAGTAATGTGATCCACTTCACACATATAAAAACTTTGATCAGCTTCAATATTTTCAACTATTTTATCTTCCCTCCAAAGTATTAACCTTTGGTGAAGGGTGGAGGGTACAGCACCCACTCCATGAATCCACTCCCTTCCTAGAAGCAAGTTGAAACTAGCTATTGATGGCACAACTATGAATAATGTTGGCCTAATGGTGCTGCCTACAGCAACATCCATTTGAATGGCACCCATAGACTTGCCACTTTTTCCCTCATAATTAGAGAGAACAATATTGTGAGAATGCATATCAGTATCATACATTCCCAACTTCCTTAGCATGAAATGGGGCATTAGATTAACTGCAGCTACCCCATCCACTAAGACTTTATTCACACCCACACCACCAACTTTAGCCTTGATGTATAAAGGCTTCAGGTGGTTCCTCATTCCCTCGTGAGGCCATTCGAATGAGGCCTTCTGTTGTTCTATGCATCTATTATTCATTACATAGAAACATACAGGGGTGTAATCATTTAGGTCAGGCTCTTCAAATTCCTCTTCAGGATGAGAGGGTGACCTAACATCATACTCTCGTGGTAAAATGGACACCACGTTGACTAACACATCAAAATCTGGTTCAGAGCCAGATTCGAGTAGATCCTCATCCACTATATCATCTTTCATGTTGTCATCAGGAAGTGATATTCTTTCTTTAACAGGCCTCTTCGAGGAAGAGCCTTGATCAGCAATTAAGGCTTTTCCAGCCTTATTGGGAACTTGCTTATTGTTCCCAGGATTGGTTTTGTTGCCCCCAGCATGGACAACTTTGTTTTTGTTATCCCCAGCATGGATAACTTTATTAGTGTTGCCCCCAGCATGGGCAACTTTGTTGGTGTTGCCCCCAGCATGGGCAACTTTGTTAGAATTGCCCCAGTTTGGGCAATTGGGTAAGATTTGCCCCCAGCTAGGGTCATCTCTCTTTCTAACTTCTTTTGGCGTTGATACCTACGCCATTGTGTTCGAGTCATTGGGTTCTTTCCTTTATAATTGTTATTATAAGAGAACCTCTTGGCTTCAGCATTGTTGCTCGAAGCAGAATGACTCGAGCTCCCAATCTCCAACTTCCTTTTCTGGAAGGCTTGGTGTTGGCCAGATGACCATTGATTGATTGGGATCCTATTGGAAGGAACATATGTTTGCCTCTTCCCCAACCTGTCATGGATGGAAGAGCTTTGCTTCACATAGTTTCCTTTGTTTGGTCTAGCATTGGACCACTTGTTTTTGTTATCCACATAGGGCATAACATTCTTAAGGCCTACAGTAGCCTATTTGTCACACACAGCACTACAACGAGGGCATAGCATGACTTCAGTATTGCTTAATTTGCACCTATTCAAAAAGTCAATCAATTCCTCTTCAGCCTGAGGATAGACCTTCTGAATCTTCTACTTATATTCCTTCTCCGTTACAGCTCGAACTGGAGAAGCTTCCATGGCATCCACCATCAGGCACTCGAATGGCTCAACATAGGATGTTTCTGCCACTTGAAGAGGATCAGTATCCACCTTCATTGGAGGCTTGGATTTTCCATCAAATTTCAGCCTTCCCTCACCTAATGCCTTTTGAACAAGATCCCTGAAAACAACACATTGAGAAGTTTTATGACCTAAAAAGTTATGAAATTTGCAATAACCTCTCTGGTGTTTTGCGCCTCACACTTGCTAACTCTTTGAGGCTAATCTTAGTTTGACCCATGTAAAATTGTTCATGGAAAAGTCTTTCCAATTGGGTCCATGTATACACAGAATGGGGAGGCAATGTTGTGAACCAAGTAAAAGCATTCTTGGTTAAAGAATTTGGAAAATATTTCATCCTTAAATTCTCATTGTTCGCTATGTCCCCAGCCTCTGTTAGATACCTAGCAATGTGCTCAACTGTGGACTCAGTGGTGTCACCAGCAAACTTAGTAAATTTTGGGGTTTTCATACCCCTAGGCATTTCTGTTTGCAACACAAACTCAGTTAATGGTGACACAAAATTTGGCCTATGTAGACCCACATTAAGACCATTTTGGGCAAGAATTGCCTCTACCAAATTGGTTAGGTTATTTTGCCCATAATCATTTTGTTGGGCATTTCTCAAAACCTCATCAGCATTTTGGTTTCGATTAACTAACACCACTCCAGGTTCAATATTCCTTTGCACAGGCTGTTCTATTACTCGAGGCACTGGTTGTGGCCTCTGTTGAATTTCAATTGGAGCCTCTGCAACTGGTTCAGGCTCTGGGGCCTGTATTTGCTGAAATGGTTGTCTAGGCATTTGAGGGCCACCAAAGAAATCTGCTATTCTACCCATTTGGGTGGCTAGTGCCTGGTAACTATTGTTAGTATCTCGAATTAATGGGTTAATTACTGTACCCATCTGGGTTGTGAGTAAGTTCACCATCTGATGATTACTCTCATCCATCTGTTGCCTTATAGCCAACATGGAATCTGTAGTAAAGGTTGGTGCACTTGCTCGAGTACAGTTATTATTAGATGTTTGTCCCCCATGCAGTGGGGATCGAATCGTAGCATTATCAGAGTATGTAGATTGATGTGTGTACAAACCCTGCATGAGTGAGGTTGGCATCCCATAGGGATTTGGCCTCTGTGAATGATATAATGACCCTGATTGACTCCTATTATCAAAGGCTGGCATTGTACTGCCATTACCAGTTCCTACTTGAGAGGAAACTATGGCTGGGATTGTTGAAGACTGCTCCAACAATGTAGTTGACGCATTCGAATTCCCTGAAGGGTTGGTAGACCCTGTAGGGATTAACACAGGAATTTCTTGTGCAGTCCCTGTGGAATTCGAAACCTGATTTGGACCAGTCATGGCCCTTGATGTGCCAAACTCTATTGTTGGATGGCTATCATCGAAGTCTTGATCATCATGTGGATCATTATTTTCATTATTATTATTATTATTGTTATTGTTGTTGTTATTAGCGTTTGTTGCTCTGGCTCTCACCATTTCTGGTTTTATTCTACCACTTCTTAAACGCATACACTACACAACAATGAATTTGTAAACTTTTCTAGAAAAAAATTTATGCAAAATGCAATGCTCATGCACTAACAATACTTTTTTCAGAAAAATTTGAAATAAACTATTAAACTAAAACACACAAAACCAGTCCCACCGGGCGTGCCAATTTGTTTACACTGATTTTTGGTAAACAACCGCTAGTTTGCAATGCTTGAGAGACCAACTAGAGAATCTCGGAACATGTTTGTGTATTTATGGTTTATGTTTGAGAATAGCAATGTTCATTAACGCAAATGAACAAGTTTGTTTGACAAAGTAAAGTAAATGAAAAATAAATGACTTGATTGACAAGAAATATAAAAATACTCAAAATGAGTACGTTTTGACAAGAAAAAATTAATGATTCAATGAATTAAAATGCAGAAATTATAAATGAAAGCATGTAAATTGCATAAGAAATGTAAATTGCATTGAATAAATAAACATTGATCACAAGAACATACATTGTTTTCCTTGTATACTCGTTTCTCTCGAACGCTGGGTACTTTGAGTGTTTAAGGGATTTTCAGTATGAGTAATTTGTGATCGAAATTACATCAAATGAACTAGTATTTATAGATAAATTCTAATGCTATCTAATAACGACTAAATAACATCAATTTGACAAGTGTCTTGCCATCTGATCTTCATTCCAAAATGCCACAAGTTGCCACTTTTGAATGAAACGTTGCAATGGTTTGAATTTTGAATCTCCAGAAATACTTGAAAATACGTTAAGTCTTCAAATAGTATTCGAGTTCGAATAATCCTTAGCAGCTACTCGAATAGTGGATAACTCGAATCAAATCTTTTCTTCTGGACTTGTGAATATTCTTCATCTTCTGAAATTCTTGAATATTCCCTAATGAGAATATTATTTATATTAAATATATTACTTTTAACCTTTATTATATTATAAATGACTTGGAAACATTAATTTCCCAAATTAAAAGGTTCAGTAAATATATTCAAAGAGAAGTTAGGGCATATTTTGACTTAACCAAAATATGGGCTAACACCAGTGTAAAAAATTGAAAAATTCGATAAAATAATAAGATAATAATTTTTCGGGAGATCCTTTTGTAATTTTTGGTCCCCAAGAAAATCATAAACTAATAATATGACAAACTTGTGAGATATGATGTTAATACTCTATCACATTCATGTATTTTATATATGGCAAACTTACTTACGAATACATTGAAGACATTTGTTCCTCTTGTTTATATCAAAAGTCATTATTGATTTCAAATGCATATTACTAAAGTCATTATTGATTTACAAGTCGTTAAAAACTCTTTAAATTAATAATTATTAATTTATCGATAAATTAATAACTCTCTAAATTAATAAATTTCTCTGGTCCTGACTCTATTAATTTATAGAGATTTTACTGTATGATAGAAAGAAAAAAAAAACCTAAATAGTAATTGTAGGAAGTAATACATAAGAAGGAATATGCCCTTCCATTTAAAAAAGAAAAAAGAAAGGATACATTACTGCCTTGATTACTCGGTCAAGTTTAGCGCGGTAATACCGCGGATGATATGAGTATATGCCGACACGACATATAAACTAAGGAAGCTTCAAAGAAAGTCACATGGAAGGGAAATAACAAGGAATCTTCCTCATAAACTACCCTATAAAAGGCATGCTTGATTTCTTCCTTCTTCAACAAAACATTTCATTCCCACTTTCACCAACAATAACTTACAAATATAAGCTAAGAGAAATACAAATAAATTCTTTGCCACCATTGCTTGTATTATTTCTTATTTATTTATTTATTTACTTATAGTATCCTAAACTTACAATTTAGATCCTTGCTGATTTCTATGCCTAGCTATGATAACTTGTTCTTGATTTATAACTTTTTTTTTGTATGTATCTCTATAGATTAGTGTATGTATGGCTTGACAAGAATTATTTTGTTGATCACACTACACCTATAGAAATATGTCAAAGCTTATATTGAAAATTCTTTTTAATTTTTTTGGGGTTTATTATTGGCTTCAATTTTTACGTTTTCTTTAATACTACTACTTCCGTTCATTTTTACTTGTCGTTTTAGAAAAAAAATTGTTCCTTTTTATTTGTCATTTTGGCAATTTAGATTATATTTTGTCTATTATATCATCTTTCCTATTTTATTTTATTGACTAAATTTTGTATAATTTTTTTTTGAAACAATATAATATTTTTATTTTATACAAATTTTGTTTGTTTTTAAATAAAGTTTGTTACAATTTTTTAGGAATAAATAATGTTTGTGGAAAAGTAGAAAATTATTGGTGGATTAAAAATATGATATATATTTTAAAAAAAAAGATATAATAGGAAAATAAAGTGCAACAATATACTCCTATTTTGGTCTTTTTTTTTTAAAACGACAAGTAAAAAAGATCGGGGAGGTAGTACAATTTTTGTGGTCTGGTTTGGTCACCCTTTTCTTTTGTTTCGCTTTACAATTGAAATTGACAAATAAATATCAAACATTTTAATTTCACTTAATTTTTTTTATATGTTCATAGAAAGTACCAATATCATGGTAAACTAAAAAAAACATTTGCCAACATGAAAGAAGACATTGTTTATTTCAAAAAATCTCCATGTGGGGTCTGTAGCATTTATTTTGAGTTGAGTTTTTTTTTATTCAATTGAATTGAGTTTTTTATAAAGGCATATCATTGTCATCATCTATTCAGAAATAAAAAAGAAAAGGGTATAGAGTGTTTATATTAATAGTTTGATATACGCAAATAGGCACCAATTAGATAGATGTACTGTTTTTGCCAAAATAAAAATGATAGGTGTATTACACACTATGTAAAAAAATTTGATGAAAAAAAATGTTTTAGGGTCGGTTTAAATGACTTTTCAAAAATAAGTAATTCTATTTTACAAATCTGTTTTCAAAAATTATATTTTATATAAAAATTTTAAAACTAAAAAAATAAACTAAATTTTAAAAAATTTACATTTTTCTTTTTAAAGACAGTTTTGTAAAACAAATTTATAAATCATATTTTAAAAATTAAAAACAAAAATTGTTTTAAAGATGCCTATTACGTAATTGTTTTGATAAAGTGATATGTAATTTGTATATATATGAACTTTTGAATAAAAGACTTACGGTTCACACATTGATATTTGATAAGATTACAACGTGGGCATATTACAATATCGATCTATTATATACTACATAACTAGTAGCTATAATAACCAAAAAAAAACAAAAAAACTAGTAGCTAAATGGTAAAGAACACTAGCTAAATAAAACAAAAAAAGAAATTGAAAGTTTTTTCTTAGCCAAAAGAAATTGAAAATTAAAAAAAAAAAAAAAGGGAAATACAGTAATGGATTGGGTCATGTTAACATTTGCCTTAAGGGCACATGTTAAGAATCTAAAAGTAGAAATATTCTCTTAAATTTTGTGCATTGAAAACATGAAAAATTTAAAAATTACACTAATACACGGATACCGATACAAAAATTTCTTTATTTATCTCACTAACATGTGCCCTTGGGGCACATGTTAACATTTTCCTTTTCTTTTTTTAGTTCATCAAAAAGATAAATTTCTCCTAAGCACTATAATTTGATCTTTGGACACACTCTTACCAACTTATGTTTCTCAACTCTAATCACTTAATCTATCCTAACCAAAAAAAAAACCTTTTTACACATATGCATTTTGTATGGGATGAATTAAAATAACTCATTAGTTCATTTTATACAAACATTAACTATCCACTAAAAATAAATAAATAATCAATGCATCTATCAGTTATTTAAGTTAAAGTAACTAATACATCAAATAATAATTTTTAATGGACAATTAACCCTATCCATAAAATTATAGAACAATGTTTATTATATTTTTTTGAAAACTGGGTGAAATCGGGGCATTTCCCTTTTCTTTTCTTCCATCATATTTTCTAAAAAAAACCTCTAAGTCGAAGATTATTTAAGATTTTGTAATCTGATATCTGGAATTAAAATTTCAAATTAATGAAGGTGCAATTAACAGATTAAGACTTTGCTAAGGAAACAAGATAACAAAAAAATAATTTAATATAATATTGGTAGATGTTGTTTGACATTTTAGCCTGATTCAAAAATTGTGATTGAAAATTTTCAACTCCAGATATTATATTACAAAATTTTGGTGATTTGAAGAGGTTAAAACTTCTAGGAAATTATTTGGACACTTAAAGTAAATATATGATAGTTAGATTACTTACTAGTTACTAACAATGTATTAGCTCAAATCCTAAGGAATTTAAACCCCTTAATATTGTTAGCAAATTAGTCTTATGAATGGTAGAAAAATATGTTGTATATGTCAAAAACAAAAATGCTGTATTGGGCTGGACCTCGTGACCGAGAGCACAAGTCATCCTATGAACTTCAAATAGGCCCAAATTTTGTTAATGTTTCTAGACATGAAGGTCTTTTGAGAACAAATACAAAGGAAGGGAGTTGCATACAACTTTATCCTTTACTACAAAATCTTGAATTTCATTAGGAAGATTGTAACTTTGGCAAAAAAAAAAGGATGATAACTAATTAGATTAGATGATGTCAATCAAGAACAAATTGAAAGAATATCAACCAATAAGAACACATAAGGTACAATTCACTTCATATTTTACTAATAACATCGATTTTATGTTAGCCACTAGGTCACCTGACAAAATAAAAACATTAATTTTAACCCGATTTTACTTTAACATCTAAATGTCTTTATAGATATTGCTTCTCTCTCATTGGAGCATTATCAAGAGGACGAAAACTACGAGAAGAGGAAGATGTAGTAAAGGTGATCATTTTGTACCTTATTCTAATATTAAATTATATATTTGCTTTCAAAATATCTTAAATGCTTTGGAAGATAATCTCATTCGCATTTAGTAGTAAGGAGTGTCGTGAGATAATTGTTCAAAAATTGATATCATTGTCATTGTCATTTTTTCTTTGCATATTTGGTAAAGATATCGGTGGGGTGCAATGTTGTAGTTGGGGGGAATGAAAGGGTAGTATTTGTAAATTGTTCTCATCTTATTATCTTAAAACCATTTTAAATGTATGAGAAAAATATATTTTTTGTGTCGTCTAGCTGTGTACTTTAACTTAATATTACAATCTTTATTTCATCCCAATATACACTTCTGGGTGTTTTTTATTTAAAAAATGTGAGGATGGGACAAAGTTTGTTAGGTGATTTGTTCATCCAACTCCCCTAAAATGCAGTTACAATGTAAGCTTCCGATAGTGTATTTTTATGCATTTTAGCATATATAAAGAGTTCGGTCTAATGGTATTATAAGATGATTTAAACATTTCAAACTTATACTAAATAGATAAGATATAATGTACCAAAAAAAAAAAAGATAAGATATAAATTATCTCTATATTAATATGAAATGAATTTTCTTTTTTTACTGTAATGAAATTATTATATACATATAATATATTTATATAATATTTCCTTGAGTCCAAAAGATATAAATATCTCTATAAGTGCACCTAAGTTCAAGATTCCCTTTGGAGATTGTGAAAAAAATATTACTACATTCTTCTTTTTTATAAGACTTTATTTGACAAAATTTTATTATTCATTTATCATATTTTAACCGTGTTTTTATAATAATACATAGATGTAAATATTAACATATAAGATCTTGTTTGATTTGTTTTGATGAATACTTTCAAAATATCAAATTTTTATAATTTTTACTATTAGACAATTGAAGATATTAATGATCAAAATTATGCATTGACATACGTGTAGTGGTCGAACGAGGTTTTATAATTAGAGACGGAGGTAGTAATATATTAGATGTAAATGAAATTCTTCACATAAGTATTTTTATTTATGAAAAACAAAAGTTATTGATTGGTGAACTTAACTATATTACACGGATTCGGATCCTGCGTAGTTAGTGATTATGTGCAAGCATGCAATTATAGATCTGTAGTCATTAATCTTCATCAAACGATCTATAATAATAGCATATTTTAATTTTATAAAAAACACAAAATTTCAATCGTCAAATTTTAAATCGTTCGATCTTGAATTTGTGCGACAGCATGACCGCATGCAGTCAAGATCAAGATCTGGTCCAAAATACACATGGTGGCATAAGCTGTGACATGAATTTTCTAATAACTCTATTAATATCTTAAATTAGTCTGTATTATTATTAAATGTTTTCAATTTAGTCCTTGTCAAAAAAAAATTCAATTTGGTTGTTCAATCCTTGTCATAAATTTTCTCAATTTGGTCCATCCGAACAACCAAATTAAAGAAACAATTGATAAAAACATAGTCTAATTCAAAATATTAGTAGAGTGAGAGACCTATGTAGACAAATATCAATTAAATAGTTTTCTCATTCACAAAATCATCATCTAATTATTATACTATTATAGCACCTTTAATTGACTTGTGCTTCTAAAGCAATTAATAGGACTATAAATTTTAAATTCTAAATTCAAATTTTAAAGGTGTATTTGATCTGCTAAAAAATATAAAACTGAACTAGACAACTTTTTTGTACTTTATTTAATTTAAAAACTGGTTAAGAGACTACACAAAATAAGTAATAAGGAATAGGACAAAATCAATAATTTTAATTCTTCACTAAACCATAGCACAACTTTTTATCCATAATACAACTATAAAAAAAAAATACAAAAATACCTTTTTTATTTTCAAATATAAAAAAATTATCTCCATATCGCCGATACAATTTTGTCCTGCCTTGTATTGTCTTATTTTGTTATGTACTATCTTGTTTTGTACTGTACTGTTCTGTCCAGTACTTACTACTTTGCGAATCAAACACACCCTAACTGTGACTTCTACTATATATATGCACAAAAACATCATGTTGTCTATATGGTGTACAATTTCTAAAATTACATAGCCTTGGTATGAATTTTGAAAACTCACTATTAGATTGAAAATTTATATTATATAGATGTAAAAATTCAAAAAAATTGAAAATGATTTGATACATGTTATTGAGACCCATTAAATTTAAGAGTTTCAATATAAATTCACAAACCGATAATCTTGATAAATCTCAATAATATTATATAACTTTTAATTTTTTTAAATTTTATATAAACAATTTATATAATATAAATTTTCAATCAAACAAATACCACAACTATGTAATTGTAAAAATTGTGCAGCATATACAACATAAAGTCATGTGCATATGAGAATTTACCTTACTATAATTAGTTCCTGTCAAAACAGCTTTCAATTATTTAATACCGATTGTAATATCCCTTCTCCTATATGAGGCTATGACTATGACTATGAGGAGGGCATTTCTGTAGTTTAGTAACCCTTAGCTTTAATAATCATCCAAGTGGCTAGATAGAATGAAGCAAGAAATATATTCCAATACTTTCTTCTCTCTATGTTCTGAATTATGATTCTTCATCTGTTTAGTTTTTTATCAACGAATCCCATTCATTTATTAAGATTCCTGAGTAAAACTTGTTAGTTATGAATTCATAATACTTCTATATTATTTTGCAAGTTAAAAGTTGAAACATCATATATATTCATATATCACCACAAATTCCTTGCAACTGCTTCATCATGTTTCATACCAGCACGTTCCACACGAAACGCTTGCTGCAGACTGCAGTATCTAAATTAGCGCGTAACTATTAATATACTTTTTGGCTTTCTCGGATATAACCACTTATATAGTATCAATTTATTCAAGCACCGTAATTGTGATGTAGTTTCGCAAATTGGATCCATGCTGTCATTTGTTTTGACATATTCAAAGATAGTCATTGGTCCAAATCCACCCATTCTTCTTTTTTTATATAAGCAAAAGAGATAAGATTTAGGGTTAAATATGTTTTTGATCCTTATAAAGTTATAAAATTTTGTTTTTAATTTCTATAAAAAAAAATGACATGTTTTGATCCCTATAAAATTTATCCATGCAATTTAGTCGCTATTTTTACAATGTTCTAAACATGTCTACGAAAAAATCATTCAAAAATACACATTGGTTTAACAGTAGAGACCAACATTACATGCATAATAGTTTTATAGGGACCAAAAAATGAGAAAAAGTGTAGAAGACTAAAAGTAGAAAGTTCTAATGTTTATAGGGACCAAAAACATATTTAACCCTAAGATTTATAAGAGATTTATAAAGAGTACATAAATTTTTGATTATGTTTATTTAAGTTATATTTGTTATCACAGTAGGTGTCAGATTATCTTCAATAATAAATCTTTGATTTTAAATATGCCCTATATATTTTTATATATTATTTTTTTTCCTACTATGTATTTTATGATATAGTAAAAAATAATTTATTATTAAATTAAATGATATAGAGTTATTGGTGTAACTCATTAAAAACTTTTTAGAAAGGTGCTAGGTTAGAGGGGTTAAGTATTTATTAAATAGGTTTAATTACAATTTTGGTACTCTTATTTTCAGTTATTCACAGTTTTGGTTCCTCTATTTTCAATTGATACAGTTTTGGTCCCCCATCATATTTTTATTCTTAAAAACAGTAATTTAACATATTTTAAATGATTTGACATACAATTCAATAATATTTAATAATCAGAAGTTATGAAACTATAAGAAACTTGTTTAAAACTTCGGTTTTAATTTAAAAAGTTATTCATTTTTTATAATTGAATTAATACAAAATAAATAATTAATCCACCTGGATGAATCTATATCATCATGTCGTATGTCACATAATTTAAAATATGTTAAATCGTCGTTTTTAAGTATAAAAATGTGATAGGGGACCAAAACTGTGAAATGGATCAAAATAGAGGGACTAAAACTGTAATTAAGCCTATTAAATATTATTATTATTGTACAAAAAAATACTATAATTAGAAAATTATAAACAATTGATGTGTATAAGTGGGATCCATTAAATATTAAAATAAATGAAGTTATCTCTTGAAGATGTTCTTAGAATCATGATGACTCACTGTAATATTACAGAAGTTACAAGTTGTAGCTTCAACAAAATCACGATGGGTAACCGTGATTTTCACACATCTACCTTAATATCAAACTTGAACTTAAAATAAAAAATAACAAGCGTGACTCTTACCTCAATTCAACAACTAAGCTCGTAGTTTCACTCGATTATTTGTCTTTGTAGTTTACTCTCAAAATAGTTTATTAAAGGGTTAATAGGTCAATACCTTCTGTAAAATATGCTTGCAAAACATCACAACATTACAGGAAGATTCTCAAAAAAAAAAAAATTACAGGGGGTTATTGACCTATTAACCCTTTAATAAATCTCAATCTTAATAAATCTCAAAATAGTTTTTACCTTCTAAATTTTGTCCCAAAACTTAAATTAGAGTTTTTTTTTGTCGAGACCAGAGTGTCCACCGCCGAACGCAGTGACTATTCCCAAAACTTATATTACAGTTAATAATGCTTTACTTTATCATTTGTATTTTTATAAAAACTAAAATATTTCTAAACTTGATCCAAAAAAACATAACTTATTTTGATCCAAAAAAAAAATACTTAACTTGATCCCAAAAAATGACTTAATTTGATGGTATTGACTTCGGATTTGTAAGTATGCTCCTCATCGATGTTTCAGATTCAATTATTTCTAATGCTAATTTAGATAAGCTAATTTAACTTCTTGAAAAAAAAATTAACTTATTAATCTTTAAAACCCAGAGTGCAAGCAGCCTCATGTAACCTGTAATCCGAAATGTTGACCCCAACCAACATACTTTTATTAAAGTTAACCTTCAACCCCGACACCAACTCAAATAATACTAGAACAGCCCGCAACGCACACACATTTGTCCAACACCTTACCCCCAAAAGAACCGTGTCATCAGCAAATTGGAAATGCAAAACATTTATATTATGTTGCACGCCTACACTGTAACTCCACTCAGAAATCCTTTATAAAACCGAAGTTAATCCCGTCAGGGCCCAGACTTTTGAAATAGCCCCAGTCCACCGAATCATATGCTTTCTCAAAATCCATCTTGAACAACATCAATTCTTTGTTTGTCTTGCGAACTTCATTCTCTACCTTATTTACGATGAGGATGCCATTGAGAATCTGCTTATCCCTCACGAAAGCATACTGGGACTCAGAGATAACACTGCCAATAACCATCCACAACCTATTTGCTAGAACCTTTGCCAAAATTTTGTAAAGACTACCCATTAACCATCCACAATGCTATGAAGGTGGAGTTTAAGCCTTTAGTCAACTTCCCATTATGATGAAATTCCGAAATAAACCGCATGACATTACTCTGTAACTCCACTCATAAATCCTTTATAAAACCGAAGTTAATCCCGTTAGGGCCCAGACTTTTGAAACTATCACAATCCCACATGGCTGCCTTGACCTCCTCAATAGAAAATAACTTAGTCATGCTATTCCCATCCACTAAACTCAACAGCTTGAAATGAAGATTATCCACCCCTAGCCGATCCACATGAACAACCTTGAAATGAGATGCAAAGTGTGTAAACATGGCCTGTGGAATGGGGTCCACCCCCTCCAAGATAACCCCGTCCACCATAATGGACTTGACCGCATTTCCCCGCCGCCCTCTCGCCAAGAGTAGTGGAAGAATTTTGTTTGGCATCCTTTTCCTTAAGCCATAATGACTTAGACAGTTGTCAACAAATGTCGGTATTTAGCCAAGAAAGCGAGTGAATGTCAATTGTAATCTCGTGAAGACCCTAGATCTGACAAGCGTTGTAAATAGGCAAACTGCGTGCAGTTAGGCCAAGCCGAGCTCCAGTCCTTTAAAAGCATAAACCTATTCAACCGACTCATCTGAAGTAGCAAAGTTTTTCACAAGAAAGGGGGGGTTTGAATTGTGAACCTTTAAAATTGAACTCAATTTGTTATGTGTATAAGTTCTATGATAAATCAAAACTTAAATGAAAGGAATTAAATCAAAACAGAAATAGAGAAAGTTGAGAGAATGTTCTCTGATCAGTCTACGAAAGAAGGCAGAGAACGTTCTTAGAATATTCAAGTCTGTGCAAGTGTGTCAGTTTTGCATAAGTATGAAGAAAAGGAGAAGAAGATTGACACAAGTAAATTATATTGGTTCACCCTTAATTGGGCTAGTCCAATTTCCCAAACCAAGCGAGGGATTCCACTATTCTCTTTTGATCTTAAACTAAAACAAAAAATCTGTCAAGCTATCACAAGCTTATCTTCCACCTTATCACCAAGGTGATCTCTAACTTTCCTTCTAAGGTAGTTGCTCAACCAATAGTTACGTATTCTTGAGCAAGTTCTTTCTTATTACAAAGAGTTGTTTGAATATAAAGTTTAACAACAAACCAAACCATGTTTATAAAGCTTTCTAAGTTACTGTAAAAATCTCTCTTAAAATCACTCAAATGAATTGCTGATCCAAGTATGCAATTGTGAAGATTGGAGTGAAAGAGATCAAGAAGAGTTTGTGAAATTCTTGTGCTTGAAAGACAAATATTGGATGATCAATGGTGCTTCAAACTCTTGCTTTGTTCCTGCTGTATTCCATGCTATTTATACTTGAGAAGAGCCTTTGGAAACTTGGAGAATGTGTGAGAAAATCAAAGAACAAAGAAATAGCCGTTACTCACAATTCTGGAGTAAGCTGGAGAATGTTCTGAGAATGTTCTCCAAGAGGAGCGTCTTGATGAGCTGACAATATCCTTTCATAATATGATGAGCAAGTGTGACCGTTGCATTTGAATTTTGCTATCATATGAGAACAATGCTCTAGGGAGAATGATGAGAGAACATTCTCATAGACTGTGTACATTCTCTTTGGAGAAGCTTCATGGAATAGTGGGAGAATGGTGTGGGGACAGCTTTGCTTCCAAGTTACCAGCTTTATTCTGATCAAGGACTATTAAAAAGTACTTTGCAAGTACATCCTTGATATAACAACTCATAGTGAAAGAGTTGTTGTTTTCTCCTCATTGGTCTATGTTTGCCTTCACCATAATAAATTCAAATGATAATTTATTATGTCCTGAGGTCAAAGAATATTCTTTGCACATGCTCCATGTGATATGGCTCAAGATGGAAAGTCCCATAAGATTTTAATCACTTTGACTTGCCATAATGGAATAAGTTGCTGTAGAGATCTTGTGCAATATTCTCATGAAAAGTGTTCATTTGTCTTGTTCATTTATTATCACTTAAAATAAATAAGTGCTTTGACATTTAAGAACAACTAAGCTGGAGCCAGAGAATGATGATTGTTTTTCTTGTATCATTCTCAGAGCTGATAATAATTTGTTTGCTTTGCACAATGAATCATATCTTTTTAATATCACTCAAAAGCACTTGTTAGATAACACAATGACCAAAATTATACTTAAAATATAATTAAGATGTTTGTTATCTTTAAAACATCAAATTGAGATTTTGCCTCAACATCATCGAGAGACTATCCCCTTTAAACCAAGTATACTTGCGTCCAATCAATGAAAAGTCAAGCAAAAGATTGTCCTCAATGAAATGATGAAAAAAGACATGATCCAAAGGTTGAGGACCTGACCTCACAGATCGTCGTTCCTCGACAGTTCGAACAACATTGAAATCGCCACACACACTTGCCTCCATGTCAAGAAAAAAAATTATGACACCTAACCAGTATTTTAAAAATCGGACCTATCGGACAAACCGGTGAATCGGAGATCAACCAATTCGGTCTAGTTATTGGATCAACCAGTTCGGTCTCTTTAATGCCCCACCTCTTTTTTTTTTCTTTTTTCTTTTTCAGAAACGGGTTTTTTTTAACCCCTGACTTCTCTGTAAAACAAATAGCATGCTCTCACTAGACTATGATATTTATTTGAAAATAATCTTACTTTGTATCGTATATATTACATAATTCTTGTATCGTCAAAGAAAATAAAAGTTTGTTTCACAAGTGTTGATTTAAGTTTTTTTTTTTTTTTTCCTGATACAGGTTGATTTAGGTTTCAAATGCACTTTTTTTTAATTACTTTAGATTTTATTTATTGTTTCTTAATATTGATTTAATTTTTCAACTCTTATTTTTTACATTTATAATAACTATTACTTTTGCGGTAAAAAAACACTAAAGATTTTAATTTGTTATATTTAAATTAAAATACATATGTTATAATTTTTCTTTTTTAAAAAATTAATAGGTGTATATTCACCGACTAAATTCAATTTAATAGTCATACAACCGAGTCTCATTTAGTTTAATCGGGTTTAATCATCTTAATTTATACGTCAACGGGTTTAATATCTATATAATTTTATTATAGAGATCAATTCATTCCACTGGTTTGATACAGTTAGATCTGGTTTAATCATGCGTCTGATCAGTGTCCCGACGGTTCGACTAATTTTTTTTTTTGAAACGACTAAAGCCGACGGTTCGACTAATGAACCAGTAATCTAGTAGCTTCACCAGTTTGATAATCGGTCCAATTTTTAAAACATTTTCGGTCCGGCTTTTAAAACATTTGCACCTAACACGCGCGTAGTCTTTACTTTACTTTACTCTTGGTCCAATAATTCATTAACACGACAAAAAGAAGAAGAAGCAAAGAAAGTCACCGGCAACTTACAACGAATCTTCAATGCAACATATTACACATCTATAAAAGCAACAACGGTACTCATTTCAGTTTTTTCATCAACAAAGTTTAAGAATACCACAGACTTTGAAATCATCGGTTTTCAGTTCAAAGGTACTAAATATTTTTCAATATTATCTCTTTTCAATATTATCTCTGATTCCATTATTTGAAACATAATAATAAGCAAATATATTAAGCACAGACAGGTAATAATAATAATAATAATAATTTCAATATTTTGCTTATTTTCATATAATAAGCTTTCAATATTTAGGATATTTGTATCAACAACATAGTATTTCTCGACCTAGTTAGTTAGTTAGTTAGTTATTCATGGGAGAAACAACAGAACTTGATGTTATTACATCACAGCTTCAACAAAAATTCAAACAAGTTCAACATGACCAAACATCCATGAATATTCTTAGATCAACTCTCAAAAATTTATCACCACTTGTTCATGAAATCAACCAATTTAATGAGCAATTAAATCCACCTAGACAAGAAATCAAAACTCTCATCAAACAAGATGGTGTTGACCACAAAAGGAATCTTTGTTGGAACAAGTTTTGTTCTTGGTTTCATCTTTGTGTTTGTGGGTTTTTCCATAAGAAGAATAAGAATGATGGTGAATTTTATTCTGATAATGAGAAGAAAGTTATGGCAAAAGATGTTGAAGATACACTTTATAAGTTGAGAGAAATTCTTGAGATTCTTAATAAGGAGAATTTTGAGAAGAAGAAATTATGTGGCTTTGGTGGATTCATTTTTAAGGGTCCTTTTGGTGTTCCTCAAAATCAAGAATTTATTGTTGGTTTGGATTTGCAATTGATTAAGTTGAAGATGGAACTTCTCAAAGATGGGAGATCTACAGTTTTGGTTACTGGAATGGGCGGATTAGGGAAAACTACTTTGGCTAAAATGCTATGTTGGGATGAACAAATTAAGGGTATGTTTTAAATTGTCTTTGATTCTCTTATTCATGATGATAAAATATGTGCTAATTTGATTTTCTTATTATAAAATTTGTCACGGTGTTATGTAGTTGTGAACTTATGATCATTAATATTAAGATTTGTGTAGATTGTAGAGTGATAGTTATTTTGCTCATCAATACTTTTATGAAAATATAATTCGAATTTTGCAAATATGGAAGAGTTTTGCAGTTTGTATGATCTTGTTTCGATAAACAACTTAATTTAACGTTTGTAGCATACATGTTTATCATATTTTTATTTTATGGATAAGGTATTTCAGTATTTCTATAGCAAAAGTTAATATAAAGTCAAATTGTTTCTATATATGCTATAAGTTGTTTTCATAAGCTATCTTAGAGAGCTTATGGAATAAACTGAATAAGTTTTTTTTTGAACAAGGAATAAACTGAATAAGCTATTTCCATAAGTTCTATGTAGTCTCATAAATGTTTATGCCAGTAGGTAAGCTCAAATAAGTCAAGCCAAATATGTGATGTTTAAGGATAAGTTTCTATGAAATTTTTGTTGTTGTGATATATCCATATAGTGAAATTAATACTTGGACACAAACATATATATATATGAAATTATGAATTATAGTATGAGATATCAATTACTCTGGCCTTATTGTTCTCTTTTGACGCATTAGGTAAATTCAAGGGAAATATTTTATTTGTCGTCTTCTCAAAAACGCCCCAGTTGAAGATTATTGTAGAGAGACTACTTGAACATTGTGGATATCCAGTGCCAGAGTTTCAAAGTGACGAAGATGCAATTAATACATTGGGACTTTTGCTGAAGAAAATTCAGGGAAGTCCAATATTGTTGGTTCTTGATGATGTTTGGCCTGGCTCAGAAGACCTCGTCGAGAAATTTCGATTCCAGATATCAGATTATAAAATTTTGGTGACTTCAAGGGTTGCATTATCTAGATTTGACAAAACCTTTATACTAACGCCTCTTGTTCACGAAGACGCTGTAACCCTTTTCAGTCACTACACACAGTTGGGGAAAAATCATTCAAATATTGCCGACAAAGATCTTATCGAAAAGGTGCATGTCCTTCTTGTACTTACCATTTAAGCACCAATGTTATGTAATCTTTTGTTACTGACTATATCTACGTGCTTTGAAATACAGGTTGTGGAAAATTGCAAGGGCTTACCTCTTGCCATTAAAGTGATTTCAGCATCACTTATTCATAGGCCGTATGAGTTGTGGGAAAAAATTGCAAAGGAACTTTCACAAGGTCGTTCTATACTTGATTCTAATACTGAATTACTTACTCGCCTCCGAAAGATCTTGGATGTTTTGGAAGATAATCCCATTAACAAGGAGTGCTTCATGGACCTTGCATTATTCCCCGAAGACCAGAGAATTCCTGTTGCTGCTCTCATTGATATGTGGGCAGAGTTGTTTGGACTAGATGATAGCGGCATAGAAGCAATGAACATCCTCGACAAATTAGACTCTATGAATTTGGCTAATGTCGTAGTAGCTAGGTATAATTTACTACTGATATTTTCTTCAAGGCCATTTAATCCAAATATATTTAACATGAACTATATGAGACAAAAATTCATTAGCTCGTGTAGCTGTTATGAGAAGCATTTGATTCCTTAAATAACATTATAAATTGATCATTTGTCTTGGATTGAATTTAAACTTCTCGAATTTTGATACTCTATAATCTGCATTTATTCTTCTGATATTAAGGGAAGGAGTTGATATTGATAATAGTAATTGAACTATCTAATTTTGAGCATGCATTTTTTATCTAGTGATAGAATTTTTCTCTTCAAGGAATATTAACTTATGTTCATTTCTCAGGAAAAATGCAAGTGATATGGAAAATTACTACTACAATAACCGCTTCATCGTCCTTCATGATCTGCTAAGAGAACTTGGAATTCATCTAAACACCCAGGAACCTATTGAACAAAGGAAACGACTGCTTATTGACATAAATGCAAACAAACGCGATTGGTGGCTTGCCGAGAACCAGAGAGGCACAATGGCCCACATATATTCAAAATTTGTTAAATTGTGTGTTAAACCAAAGTCTCAGCAGGTTCCAGCCCGTACATTGTCTATATCAACTGGTTAGTGATACTTGTATAGTTGTATATACCTTTCTTTAAATATATTCACTAACTTACAAGTTAAAAATGCTATTATTTTATTTTGTTATCTGCCGCTTATTCATCGTCCACAATTGATCCCGTATGGATTGCTTTTGCAGATGAAACTTGTGCTTCAGATTGGTGCCAAATTCAACCAGCTCAGGCCGAGGTTCTGATTTTAAATCTTCAAACCAAGCAGTACTCATTTCCAGAGTTGATAAAGGAAATGAGCAAACTAAAAGCTCTCATAGTCATAAATCACGGTTTCCGTCCTTCTGAACTGAACAATTTTGAGCTACTTAGCTCTTTATCGAACCTGAACAGAATTAGGCTAGAGCACGTTTCTGTTCCTTCCTTTGGCACATTAAAGACTGTGAAAAAATTGTCCCTCTACATGTGTAATACAAGACTAGCTTTTGAAAAGGGTAGCATGCTAATTTCTGATGCATTTCCTAATTTACAAGATTTGAGCATTGACTATTGCAAGGATTTGATCACATTGCCTAGTGAGGTGTGTGATATTATCCCATTGAAAAAGCTCAGCATTACTAATTGCCATAAGCTTTCTTCGCTGCCGAAAGATATTGGAAAGTTGGAGAATTTGGAACAATTGAGCCTGATTTCCTGCACTGATTTGGTAACGTTACCCGATTCTATTGGAAGGCTTTTAAATCTAAGACTTTTTGACATCTCCAACTGCTTAAGCCTTTCAAGTTTACCCGAGGACATTGGCAATCTGCGTAATCTAAGAAATTTCTACATGACTAGTTGTGCAAGTTGTGAATTGCCACTCTCAGTTGTCAATCTTGAGAATTTAAAGGTGATATGCGATGAAGAGACAGCTGATTCATGGGAATCTTTCGAATCTATGATGTCCAATTTAACTATAGAGGTTCCTAAAGTTGAAGTCAACTTAAATTGGCTTCATGCAATTCGCTCTTAAGACTCAGATAATGATAGCTAGCTTTTAAGGGAGTGTTCTTCAACTGATTGAATACTTATCATGGGCATCAGAGCTGGTTGCTGGTGCCTCGGAAATGGCTACCTATGAAGGGGGGTGTCCAAGTCCTGCATCGGACGCCAGCTCTCAGGTATTGTGCTTTGATAGGAACTTGGGTATTGTGGGGTGTCCAAGTCCTGCATCAAGTAGCATGGGATGCTTGGTGGAGTATTTAAGTGGCTTAGATCTTCTCCCTCGATAGCTAACTTTTAAGGGAGGGCTCCTTAAGTATCCAAAGAGATGTGTCAATTCTCAGGCCAGCTACTATGAGTGGCAGGTCATTCCGCAACATCTAGGGTCATTCAATAATTGATCCTAGTAGCAAGCAACATGCTTACATGTATCAAAAAAGGCTTCCGTGTTTTAAGATCCACAGTTCGGAAGAAATCAAAAGCAAAAGAATCGACGAAAAAGGAAGAATGGCAGGGATACTAATGCTACGGCACATGCGAAAAAAATGAAAATCATTCATGATTGTTTCTGCATCAAAGGTGTGATAATTTACAGCTGGTTTATGCAGACATATTAAAAGCAACATGATGGCTATGCATTGGATTGTTGATAAAGTGACACGGGAAGAGGTAGAGGTGTTAGAAGGTAAATGGTCGTCATTGTGAAACAGAAACGTAGTATTAACTATTAACATTGACAATCATCGGCCAATGCGCAAGTTGATCTGTCAAATAAATGTTCAAGAAGTTGAGCAAAGACTAAGCTTCATTTTGTTTCTTCTAACTGTCGTTTCTCGTGATGTTTATTTTCTTAAAATGTTTGAACTTTTGTTTCCTCTGCACTCTTTTTTCCTTCACCAAAAAATTTATCCAATCGAGTTTTATTGGTAAGGTTTTTTAACGAGGCAGATATTATGTATATTTTGACTGTTCACTTTGGACTTTGGCTTAGCCCTCCAGTATTTGAAATTCACCTAAAAATGTTACTTTTTGAAAACAAGCGGACAGAAATCCATGGTGAAGATGATTTGAATGCAATGGAGGAAATTTAAGCACAGGTCAACGTGAACATTGTTGATAAGTTTTTTTTTTTAATATATATAAGGTGGTGTGGCTCTTAAACAATTTGATATTATGTGTGATTTTCTTGTAAAGCCACTAACTGCCACTTGTATAATTAATTATTCACATGAAATAAAACTGTTTCGATTTTTCTGTTTGGCAACAATGAAAGAGACAAATATGAGTGATGAATTTTGGGCCATTAGGCGCAATAATGTGCAAGTAGTAGTACGTTGTTTAAATTTTTCTTGGCTTTAATTTTTTAAGAACAAGATTGGTTCAATAGACTTGTCAAAATCATTTACAAAGTCTTCAAAATAGACATTTCAATGGCTAAATACATAAACTATTTAATGAATTGTTATAGACCCCTATATAAGATATAGTTGATAGGATGAAGTGGGTTGTCAGGTGTGAAACTTTAGTGAACTAGATTGAGACCCGCGCTCTGCATGGAGTGTGTAGGTTGAGTCAAATTTTCTTAAAAAAATATTGTTATACAAAATATACAATATAATATATTGATATAGTGAACATGTGGAAAGTGTGTTGAGAGGTGTTACATATGAATATTATTGACATGACAAAAGTTTAATTATATGGTATAAAATTGATGAAGTGTCAACATTTGCAAATAAAATTCACTACTTTTGTGCTTGTAAATTATAAGTTGCCATTAATATAATTAATTCACTATAATTGGAGGTAGGAAAAAAAAAATAGAGAAATAGAAAATTTGAGCAACCCAGACAAAGAGGAGATATAGAAAAATATTAGAAACAAATAATCGAAAGAATTAATAAATAACAATATATAAAAGAACTCTAAGATGTGGTGTTTTTGATTTCATTCCTTCTTGTATTGCTACTCCGTTGATTAATGATATGAGTTAAATTTCTTACCGTAAAAAAATAAACAATATATAAAGGAAGTAAGTGAGCAGTAGCCGAACAAAAAACAAAGATATATAATTAATTAACATATTCTAATTATTTCCTTCATTGTATTCATATTCTACTTTTAACTTAACAATTACTAATTTTCCGACCCTTAGGTTTTTGATTTGATGTTTTGAAGCAACAAAATAGGATACACAATTTTTGTTTCATGTGATATTCAAATGGGCGTGAAACTCATAGATATGAAATTCTTTTAATTTGTGAAGTTATGAGTCAATTAGGAAAGATGAGAATATTTTTTTTCTTATTTTCTACATTATTATATTTCTTTTGTAACCTACAAAATTTTATTACTATTTAAGAACGAGAACATAGCTAGTAACATTGGAATATAGAGTGCCACATAAGACAAATAAATGATGTGGCACACATAGTATTACTTGGCAAAATAATCATTACATGTCAATTAAAAAATTTGAGACTCTAATTTAATTAATAAAATAGATGGATAGATAGATATAGCAAGTGTGTCGGGGATGCGATAATTATGGTCGGCCCAACACTTAAGGAGATCTAAAGCAAATTTTAAAAGTTAGGCTTTTTTATTGATGTACAAAGTGAACTTTATTTAAATTTCATAGAGAAGTTGCAAAATTACTGTTTCATTTTTATAATTTTTTCTTTTCTAAAAGACATTTATATTTTTATCTTAAGCCTTTTTTAATGAGTTTATGATTTATAAAAGTCTTTTCTAATGAGTTTATGATTTGTAAGAGACCTTTTTTTTAATAATTTTTTTTTCTTCATTTTTCGACGCTTAAAGCCCTTGCTTGAGTTGCATTACCCTTATAGCTTTTTGACTTAATTGCAGTTTTGACCCTGAGCTCCTATTTTTACAATTTTACAGTTTTGGTCTTTCTATTTTAAAACTTGATAGTTTTAGTCCTCCAACCTATTTTTAATTTATAAATTGATCATGTGATACGTTTTAAACAACATGATATATTATCTTTTTTTGAAGAAGCTAAACTAACCCACCTCAATTGTCACTGGAAAGAATCGAACCTGAGACCTCAAGGAGGAGCACACTCCCAGATTTTAGGCCAACCCAAGTGGGTTAACATGATTTATTATCTAATGATGAGACATAGTTGATAGAAGTTTAAAAATTAATTTGTCTGACAAATCAACTACTTTGTCTAAAATAAGATGATACAACATATTTTAAATGATGTTTGTAAATTAATTTTCCTACAATTTCATCGATGTTAGTATTTTCTCATCATTAAATAATATATCATGTCATTTAAAACATATCATGTGGTCAACTTATAGTTAAAAAATAGAATGTGGGACCAAAACTATCAAATTTTAAAATAAGGAGATCAAATCTGCAAAAGGGTGAAAATAATGGACAAAAACTGTAATTAAACCTAATTTTTTTATTTATGAATAGGATAATCTTCATCTTTTAAAAGAATGACAAATAAGATAGATACACAAAAACTAGGTAGTGAATTCTACCACCAAGTAGGTTCCACCAACATTAAAGAATTTTTAAAAGAATTTAAACTTTTTTTGAAACGAAAAGAATTTAAACTTGTTTGTGTATATATATATCCCTCCAAATAGTGTTTGTCATTTATTTTAAGAAGTGGAGAAGATACTAACTCGAGCCAAGGGAGTAATGATTTTCTTTCTAGACTAACATAAAAATTAATAGTATTACATAAATTAATGATTTTAAGTTTAGAAATTTTAGTTCAACGAATAGAAAATATTAAAATTGTTAGACCAATCATATATGATCGGGGTTCAAACTCAGTCTCTCTGTGTAAGTTTTCAATAGCATCTCATTTCGTCTACGTACGTACTAAAAAAACAAAAAACAGAGTTACTGATATTAAAAATATAATTATTCTTCATTTTATTTATTTTCTTTTTTTTATGTGTCCAAATGATATTAAAAAAAACTGACTTCACAGTTTTCATTTTTTACAATGGATTGAGACGACTTTCATAGTTGCCGTGTCTAAGCTTTTATAGTCTTGTTGCATTTACACCATTGACGACGACTCTTATACAAAGTCATAAGTCATTTTTAACGTGTCAAACAATTTATTGTCAACTTCTGCATCAAGTTTCCACATTTGATAATAACTTCCCAACATCTTGGAGATTAGGATAAAGGTTTACTCTAAGTTTTATCCACAGCTTCTAGCTTACTACTTTGGAGCAGAATTGGTAGGAATTTATTTTGAAAGAGAAAGTCTATAAAGAACAATATAACTGCCGTTTGGTTCAAGCTATATGCTGGAATAAAAGTTCTCATGTTTGGCTTTTCAAAAGTGCTTAAGTTTTTTTTAACAGAAAATAAAATATATTATTAATAATCAAGGCTTCAGCACAAGATGAACAGAGACCGGTAAAAGGGAACTACAAAATAAAGGCGACATATATAAGCAGAATACTAATGAAAAATACCAAAACAAATTCTACTTAATGGAGGTTCACTTCTAATCACATTCTTACTTTTTAACTTCTAGATCATCAGACAATCCCTCGACCCGACCGAAAAGATGTCACTAGACACTAACTCTCGATCTCGAATCAAAAGAGATCGGTCCATTAGAATTGAAAAAGTGCTTAAGTATTTGTAGAAAATGCATGATGTATTTATTCCTCATTGCCAAGAGTCTAGCCCTGAGGCGCCCAAGGTGTGTATGGTTCTTTGTGAGTTGGGAGGGACGAATCAAAGCGACAAGGGCTGAGATATAGTTCTCTATGAGTTGAGAGGGACGAATCAAAGTGATAAAATTGAATTTTAGTGGATCGATTCGTGGCAGCAAGACCATTCTACCACTTACAATATCCCATTGTGTATTGAGTTTAGCTAGATAATAGATACATAGAAATCGACTTCTGAATATTGTATTTATTTATTTTTAAAAATGAAATTTTAATTAAAAAAAAAAAACATGTACAGTATTCCCTTAAGAATAATTATTAGTACTTGACCAAAATATTATTGGAAAAGACTCCAGAAATTGCTTGCAATTTTCTTTGTGCGATTGTAATCGGTACGAATGAAATTAGTAGTTGGTAGTAATCATCGTCACAGCCAACTAAACATCAACCACTACTAAGCATCCATGAAGGAAAGGAATGAGGGTTGGTATTATGGTGGGTAATGACCTGGATTAATCAGTGTTAGTGTTGGTAATAAAAATATATTTGGTGTAATTGTCGTTTGAGATACGTCTGTGCTATTTATATAATTTATTTTGATCATATAATATATAATAGTAAATATTAGTATATAAAATGTTGTTCAATTTATTTCGATGAATATTTTTTAAATATAACTTTTGTATAATTTTTTACAATACATAATTATTAAAGATATTAGTCATCAAAGATAGCTATTGACATATGTGCATTTGATAAATTGTGAAAGTTATTTAAGAATGGAGTGAGATTAAATGAATAAGTTATATCTCATTTGAATCCAATAACAAATTAAAAATAAAATTGCAAGACTTATTTCATCTATGCATGCATGATGGAATTTGTTCTACAAAATAAGTTATATAAATTGAATAAATTTTATTTTGGTTAAACAAATAATTTTTAATTGGAATGTATCTCATTCTTATCCAGATTGGAGTCAAATATTTCCACATGATTTGTGAGAATGAAAACATATGCATTGCATTAATCAAGACGTACGTTATTTAACCATGTCAAATATTCTAGATATGTTTGAATTTTGATTAATTTACTTTATTCTATTCGGAAATTTGGAAGGAAAATAAGGTAATTTGTCAAAAGAAATAATACTGCAGAATTATGACTGAGTTTTGATGATGAAACAAACGGCGCTGTTGGTTTCGTCAGTTATAATTATTCTGAAAAAAAAAAAAAAAAAAAAAGAGATTCACACTATACTTGCTATGGATGTACTTAGTGTGAAAAAGCAGATGGTTTTAAATTTTAATTTGGAAACACTTCAATAGTAAAAGGTTTCTATACTTTAAAGTCATTTGAGTTTTAATCTATGTATTTTAATTTTTTTTAAATTGATCTTGTATTTTCATTCCACTTTTAAATTAAAGGTCCCTGGACTCATTTTTTTATGACATGTCACTTGAGTTTTATTTCCTGTACTTTAAAAAAACTTTTTAATTGACTCTGTACTTTTCATTTTACTTTCAAAAAGGTCATTAGACTCATCAATGTCAAGTCATCAAAAAAAAGGTTCATGGACCTTTTATAAAGTAAAATGATAGTACATAGTCAATTTAAAAGTTTTTTAAAATACATAGACTAAAACTGAAGTAACCCAAAAATACAGGGACATTTTACATATTTAAGCCATTCGAAAATAGATTCTCCAAGGTTAGTCTAACGTAAAATAACTCAAATAAGAATCTTTAAATTTTAAAAACAAAAATTGTTAAGAAAAAAAACTTCACATAAGTCATAACTCAATTAATTTTGTTGTATATAAAACCCCTCAGAAAAATATTAAGGTTTTTGAGAAAAAAATTACAAAAATGAAACAATTTTACTATTTTTTAAAAATTTTAATAACTATAACTTTTAAATTTATGCGTATTTCTTATATCAACAACATCTAAACAAAAAAATTTAAATGTCTTGACTTTATTATGATAGTTTATTATGAAATTTTAGGGAAGTATTTGACATTTCACTCAATAATTTTGTTTCAAAAAACAATTAATTAAAAATAAAAAGACTTCATTTTAGGGTTCAATTAGTGTTAGGACTCTATTTGGCGATGCCAAATTTTAAATTTATGGCTTATAGCTTATAATTTATAAGTTTATTATAAAATAAATATCTCTTGTAGGTTTTTTTTTACTAAAAATAAAAATATCTCTTTATTCAAATTTGTAAAGTACATTATTCAAAATCATAACATATTCAATTTCGCTAAAAACTAAAAAGGATGAATCTATAAATATGCCCACAACATCTGAATTAATAGCATAATATGGCCTAATTACAAAGCCTACAATTGATATGACAAACTTCAAATGTCTGAAATGATCATGCTTCCGGCTAAAGCGTAATGTTGTTAAACTCTCGATTTAAATCGTAAACTCGTCCGATTTTATGAGTTTAGGTATTAAAAACATATTGACTCGGTGGTAAACTTGATTTTTGATATACTCGTGTAAAAATTGATTTCAAACGAGTTAACTCATAGTAAAATCGAGTTGATTTAATTTGATTTTACCTGATTTTACAGAAATGAACTTTTATTTTAGTTTGTTTTAATTTTTAGTAAGTTTAGAAACTTAGTAAACTCTTTTTTTGTGGATATTTTTTTTATGATTTGTTGGGATAATTTAAGGTGATTGATTATAAATTTAGATGCGTGACATTTTATTATGACAAATTTATATTTATAATTAAATTGAAATTTAGAATTATTGATGCATTTATAATATTATATATACATATAATAATAATTTTAATATTATTTTAATAAGGAGTAAACTCGAACGATTTTACGATTCGAGTTTACGAGTCGATTTCACCTAGTTAAAATGAGTTGAGGTAAACACTAGAGTTCGACAACCTTGCGCTAAAGTCATTGAATCTGCATGAGTGATTTTTAGTAAAAAAAACCCCTTTTTAATCAATTAGTTTATAATTTTTAATTTATTGTTTTTTCTTTAAACTTTACCTTATCATCTTTCTTAAAAAAAAAATTAAACATCAATTAAACATATATTTTTAAAGTCATTTTATATTTTGTCAAAAAAAAAAGTCATTTTATTTTTTATAAATAAGTTCAATCATTAATTTTATCAACACTATAAATTCAATTTGTTAGCTTATCAACTATAATTTATAATCTGTAAACTCACTTATAAAATATCGGCTATTTTTTTTTTTGTCAAATAGAGCCTAAGTCCTACTTGAAATTCTCAACCCTTACAATAGTTGATGGGTTTAGTGCATTTAGGAAACAAAAATGTAAAAATAGTTAGAGTCCGAAAAAGCATAGCGTGTTTTGAACTTTAAGTAAAGGTAAAGGCAAAGTAAATAACAGAGAAATTTGTTAGCAGGAAAGTGGAAAAAGCGCCAAGGAAGAAGATGACATTATAGTATTTTTTCCCGCCTAACATAAATACCGCATGTTTGCGCTCTTCCAAATTTCAATTAATCCATTCCATTCCATTCCTCAAACTGCATATATAGCTAAACAATACAGACAGACGCGCTCAAACTGTAACACAAAATCCAAGGTTCGATACTCTACTATACTACACTGCTTCGTCCCGAAATATAAGAGATAACTGATAAATTTTGAATCAATTTTTTAATCAGATACATTAACTTTCTTTGATTAATTTTCTCTTATATTTTGAGACGGAGAGTGTATTGTCATTGTCTCTCTTTTAATATTGTAGATATAATTTATGACTCATTGGCTTACACACGGTTGGCTTGAAGACCATATATATAGTCATATACAGTCTATATCATTGGCGGAGCTAGAAAAATTATAGAGTTTGGGCAAAAATCTTAGTTTTGCTCTAAGCTAATTCTTAAAACTTTCAATTTTGAATAAAAAATATAAGTTTTCTCTAAACTAACCTCTGAAAATACCAATTTTTTTTATAACTGCCTAGGTTGGACGAGCCTTGAATCCGCCCATGGCCTATATATTATTGATGATTTTCTATTATTCTGAAATGGATCATACTCATACTAATTTCATATAAGTTAATTAATTATCAAAATAGGAATCTTAATTGCGAACAATGAATTGGTCCAAGTGGTAAGGGTCTTGGACCCCTTAAGCATATAATCAGGAGTTCGATTATTGACTCATGCCATGCGTATGAAAATAATTTGGTTGGAAGAGTTGAATCCACCTTGTGTGCCCCACTGATTTCTCGATAGATATTAGTCATTGCTAACGACAGTGGAAACATATCATGCTAAACAAAAAAATATTATGATATTGGAATTAATTAAATATTAAAATATTCCAATGCAACTCATGCAACAAACTTTGAATCTTTCTTCCTTTCATAACTTGTGTTCCTTGTTTTGATTAAAACAGAGAAAGGAATCAAATTCATGAACAGCACCACACAGATTGTTTCCCTTACAACAAGATTTCATGATATCTTGAACAAGATATCGCAAATTGTTGATAATGCTCGAAAGAACAAAAGTACTAGAAGATTGCTAAGGTCAAGTTTAAAGGATTTAACTCATGTGGTTCAAGATATAAAGCAATACAATGAACAGTTGGATCATCCCAGAAAAGAAATATACACTCTACTAGAAGAAAATGATGCAGAAGAAAGTGCATGTAAATACTCTTCTAAGAAGTGTTTCTCTTGGCACAAGAATGGTTCCTATGTTGCTGATGATAAGGAATCTTTTACTTTAAAAGAGGTTAAAGAGACACTTTACAATGTTAGAGAAATTCTTGAGCTTCTCAACAATGAAAATTTTGAAAAGAAATTCAATGAAGCTGGACCACTTATATTCAAGGGTCCTTTTGGTGTTCTTGGAAATCCAAAATTCAGTGTTGGGTTGGATATACCTTTTAGCAAGATGAAAATGGAGGTTCTTAGGGATGGCAGTTCAACCCTTTTGTTGACTGGTATGGGTGGTTTGGGAAAAACCACTTTGGCTACAAAGCTTTGTTGGGATGAACAAGTCAAAGGTAAGTCATAAAATCCTCTTTGGCTCTCTCCCTCATGCATGATAATTATGGGCTAACTAATTCTTTCTAGTGCATTTTTGGATTATCGGCGCGTTTCACAGTATCACAGTGTGCCATCGTGATTTTGACAACAGTTGCACTTTGAAACTTCAACGAAAAATTAAAGTGCCACTTTGATTTTGTTAAACTCACACTGATTCTTCCAAACATGCAGTTATTCTTATTCATGAATAATCTTTGTTTCCATGTCCATTATAAAATATGTGTACAAAGGGTTCATTTTTGTCCATATTACATCAAAGTAACACATTGTAGGCATCTTATATCAAATTCTCTAGTCTCACACAGTTGTCTTTGGTTTTTCTAGGTAAATTCAAGGAAAATATTATATTTCTCACCTTCTCAAAAACACCAATGTTGAAGAATATTATAGAGAGACTATTTGAACATTGTGGATATCCGGTGCCCGAGTTTCTAAGTGATGAAGTTGCAGTTAATAGATTGGAACTTTTGCTGAAGAAAGTTGAGGGAAGTCCACTATTGTTGATCCTTGATGATGTTTGGCCAAACTCAGAAACTCTTGTAAAGAAACTTCAATTCCAGATATCAGATTTCAAACTTCTGGTGATTTCAAGGGTTGCATTTCCAAGGTTCAGCACAACATGTATCTTAAAACCTCTAATTCATGAAGATGCAGTAATACTTTTCCATCACTATGCTCAGATGGAAAAAAATAATTCAGATATTATCGACAAAGATCTTGTCGAAAAGGTACTTGTTCTTACTTTCTTACATATGAGTGTTATCTATTATGTACCATCGACACATTTCAGATTGAACCTGACACATGTGGTTACATTCAATTATTTCAAACTATTATCGGTATTGATGTGTCGATGTTGTATCTGGTCTCCATGTTTGTGTTAACGAATCATATTCTTGTTTTTTTGTCTGACAAACCTATCATGAACTCACATAGAAAGGAGCATAGGTTATAATCCTTTGATTACTGACCATATTTGCTTGATCTCAAATGCAGGTTGTAAGAAGTTGCAAAGGTTTACCACTTGCGATTAAAGTGATTGCTACATCACTCAAAAATCGACCTTCTGACTTGTGGAAAAAGATAGTGAAGGAACTGTCACAAGGTCATTCTATACTTGATTCTACCGAATTACTTACTCGTCTCAAAAAGATCTTAGATATTTTGGAAGATAATCCTATAATCAAGGAGTGCTTCATGGACCTCGCCTTATTTCCCGAAGACCATAAAATTCCTGTTGCTGCTCTCATTTATATGTGGACAGAATTGTATGAACTAGATGACAATGGAATAGAAGCAATGGAAATCATCAATAAATTAGTCTCCATGAATCTGGCTAATGTCTTAATAGCAAGGTACAATGACTATTATATTTTCGAATAGTCCTAAGTTTTTGAGAATTTTTTTATACCTAAGTAATTAACCTCTTCTTATTTACCAGGAAAAGTGCAAGTGACACCGACAATTACAACTACAATAACCATTTCATTGTCCTTCATGATCTTATAAGAGATCTTGGAATTTACCAAAGCACAAAGGAACCAATTGAGCTGAGAAAAAGACTGATTATTGACAGGAAAGAAAAGAAACATAATCGGTGTTTCGGGAAGAAGCAGCAATGCTTGATAATCCGCATATTGTCAAAACTTCTGACATTGTGTGTTAAACAGCTCGCTGCTCGTATAGTGTCTATATCAACTGGTTAGTAATTTATATTCACTTGCATAAAACTAAAGTATGCTATTAAAATGCTGCAATCGGTAATGCATTCCTTTTCCACGACTGATCTTGTATATGTTTCGCGTTTGCAGATGAAACTTGTGCGTCAGATTGGTCTCAAATGCAACCAGCTCAGGCGGAGGTTCTGATTTTAAACCTTCATAGAAAGCAGTACTTATTTCCCGAGTTGATGGAGAAAATGCGTATGCTAAAAGTTCTGATAATCACAAACTACGCTTTCCATCCTTCTGAAGTGAGCAACTTTGAACTACTTGAGTCTTTACACAACCTGAAAAGCATCAGACTCGAAAAAATTTCTGTTCCTTTCTTCGGTAAATTGAAGAATCTGAAAAAACTTTCCCTTTACATGTGTAATACAAGACTTGCTTTTGAAAAGGGTAGCATCCTAATTTCAGATGCATTTCCAAATCTCGAAGAATTGAACATTGATTACTGCAAAGATTTATCAGTGTTGCCTGCTGGTATCTGTGATATCACCCCATTAAAGAAGCTCAGTGTTACTAACTGCCACAAACTTTCTTCACTTCCTCAAGATATTGGAAAATTGGAGAATTTGGAACTTCTAAGGCTCAGTTCATGTACTGATTTGGAAGCGATACCGAATTCCATTGGAAACCTCTCGAATCTAACAGTTCTTGACATCTCAAACTGCTTAAGCCTGTCAAGTTTACCTGAGGAATTTGGTAATCTGTGCAATCTAAGAAATCTTTACATGGCAAGCTGTGCAAGTATTGAATTGCCATCCTCAGTCGTCAATCTTCGAAATTTGAAGGTGATAACATGCGATGAAGAAACGGCTGCTTCATGGGAAGAGTTCCAACCTATGCTTCCCAATATGAAGATGGAGGTTCTTCATGTTGATGTTAACTTAAATTGGCTTCAGTAAATAATGATCATTGTTTGTTTATGGTATTTGAATAAACCTCCTCCTTGTGTTGTTTATAAGTGCATGTTTGGATTGACATTTGAGTTTGGCGAAATCATGTTGACACAGTGATTTTGTTGAAGTTCTAAAATGTTGTTTTTGCTAAAATCAGGGTGATATACTGTGATTCTATCGAACTCACAACCCATCCAAACATGTGCTAGTACATGTTTCTTGTAAATAAATTGCTACTTTGTTTCTTAAAATAAGTAGGAGATTTCATATATTTATTGTTTGTATAATTTGTCTTGTGTAATGTCATGGATGTATATGTAAAACTATTTATTATTATTGAATAAAATATTTTATAATAGCCGTTATATGGCAGTGATTGTATAAGGTAGTATTATGTAATAAGTAGTTATTATGCTAGTTATATATTGTGTGTAAATAAAAGAGAAACTACAAGTTGTTGTAAGTTAGAAAGTGGTTATTCGAGAGGGAGATAACAAGCTATCGATTTTTTTCAAGGAAGAGATCTAAGAATCATGAATCATTAATTAAATATAGTTATGACTTTTTGTTTATATTTAAGACTACGAGAGAGTATATGCTATGCAATCTTGTAAAATTTCAATTTACAAGAAAACTTGTGTCTCAAGAAGGTCAGTTGCTCAGTTTGAGTGACTCATCCTTTCATCTTGGAGTTGTTTGATTTTCTTTGTTTTTTGAGCTTTATCATATTTCTTTACCAAAAATGAAATAAGAAAACTTGTGCTGCAAAATGCAATATATCTTGTGTAAGTTAAATTGGTCACTACAATTTGAAATAAGTATAACCACTTATTTTAAAGAAATGATTTATATTTTACAATGTCATAAGAGATATATTGGTCTATGGATGATAGAAGTTAGTTAAGCAAGTTAGCTCAAAAAGTGTTCACATTGCTATACAACGAGATATCATGCACGCTGCAAGTCTTTTATCAAGTTTTACGCAATTTCCAAGTCAAATTCACTTGGAACAGGTAAAGAAATTCTAAGATACTTGAACAGAGGTGTATATATGTTACAAATACTCTGGTAGAACTTCAAGCGTACAATTTAAGGAAGAATTACTAGGAAAAAATTGAAAAAGAAAGTAGCTAAATGATAAGGGACTTGGTTCAAGTGATGGAATGAAAAATAATGTGTTTTGTTAAGAAAATGTACAGTATTTGCTAAGAAGAATTATTGGTACTTGACCAAAATGTATTTTTGTTGGAAATAACTCAAATAATATCCATGGCAAATTTCTTTCTATGTGCGATGGCATGACCAAATTATTCAAGCAGTTGGCAGTATTAATAATAATCATCTTTGGTCAAATGAAGGATGTGAAGGAAATTTTATAGAATAGCCAATAGATCATAGATACAAAATATAGCATATCTTCATCAAATAGATTAAAAAATAGAGTTGTGTACCTTTCACCAATAAGGATTGAATGAAAAGAACTAGAAAGTTTGGGTTGAGAGTTCTTCTACCTCTCACTGATGAGATGAGTTGGTTATGTCAAGAGATCATGTTAACCTAATGGAATGGTTCTCAACAGGCTTACATGTGAGAACAACTCAACTCATCACAGGTTATTCTCAGTTACAACCTAATAGATAATTATCCTTTTATTAGAGTATAATGCAATATATCATAATAGAATATAAATAGTTGATATAATAATTTATTATTTTAATTATTGATTAAAGTTAATCCATAAAATCCAACAGGATGATCATTCTTATCCAAATATTGGACATTGTATGTTTAATTTTCTTCTTCTTCTTCTATTAATCCTATACGTGGTAGGGAAAGTTTGACAGAAAAAATTCTTATGACTAAACCAAATACTCCCTCTATTCCTATTCATAATAAAATCAGTTTGACAAAACATGCATATTAAAAAAGTTGATTTTAGTATTAAATTGGTTGACAAAACACCTTATTTTTTTTTATTATGACTTATATTTACATTCATTATACGAACACTTTTTAATTTTGTAATTTACTTGGGGAGCAATATTTATTCTCATATATTAATACATGGTCCTATTTTTTTTTGTAATTTCTACGGGGACGGAAATGAAAACATCATTTTGTTGGAAACGAGGTGCGAGAGATCACTCTCCACCATATTCTATCATTTTAAAATTCTTAAATATATATTATTTTTCATGTTTAAATAATATAAATATAAAATCACTTTCACAAGTATTTGGAAGGATAAAAATTATTTGACAAAAAATTCATTATTTAAAAATAAGATTCAAAAAATTAAAATTAAATTAAAAAGTTAATATATCTCAACTAATCTACTTTAGTTTTGATTATAAATATTTATATAATTTTGAATATTAAGCCCTGCAATGTACGAGTCAGTTATACTAGTTCATAATAAAACCAGTTTGACAATGAGCAAGATGTTCATGGTTCAAGTCATGTCAAAGGAGAAAACTAACAATTGTAAAACACGCATATTAAGAAAGTTGATTTTCACACTAACAATTGTAAAACACACATATTAAGAAAGATTAACACACATTAGAACGAAGATTCCTGAAACCATGCTTTATATATTTTATTCTTTTTGACCAAATATTATTTTTTATTTAAGCCTTAAAAAGAAAATATATTGATATCATTAATTAGGTTTGAACATATGTTACATAAACCTCGTAGTAGAAATTTTTTCACATTTTTTGTCTATATAAAGGATAAGAATTAGGGTTGGCAGTGACAATAGCGCTGTCGCAGAAGAAGAAATTTGAGAAACAAATCTCGTTACACTTCTCAATTGCTAACACCTAAGTATTCTCTCTAGCTGTTTTCTTTTCTTATAATTATCATACATTTTTATTATGTCGAAATTATAAATCTGGTGTTCTTGTTGAAACTACGGAACTCTTTATAATCTAGCAAACAATTTAAACCATCATTTGATTACTTAATGTCTCATACCTTTTTTTTTTTTTTTTGCAGAGAAGTTCTTAGGTCTTGAAAAAGAAGAATAATTATAGGTAGTAATTCAATGACTACCCATTCATCATATCATTGACTCATTTTAACAACAATAGATTTGATGTTCGCTTTTGTGATTGTTGTTATTGAATTAATTGAGTAATTAGATTTGATTATTTAATTTGCAGTTCCGCTGATGTAAGAGAGATTATGCACCCGTACGTGTGCGGTGTGCAAGAATCTAAATCAAAGGTGCAAACAAAATTGTGATTTAGATCTGTTATCTTAGGCAAACAACCTGAATATTTCAATATCATACACAACAGTTACGAATGGAGCTATGTGTGCATGTAATTTTGAGAAATAAACATTAAGCAACCAAGACATGAAGTTGATTAATTGAGTATTGGGTAGAGGCACAAAATAGACAATAAAATTTGTTTTCTTATGTGTGTATTATGTTGTTGTCATTGACCGAATTGAGTAATTGAATTTGATAATTTAATTTGAAGTGTCACAAAATGTAAAAGAGAATAGGCACTCGTGTGTGGCATTCAAGCATATGTGTTGAAAGGTGCGACCCAAACTATGAGTTAACTCCATTTTTTCCACAAGACAACCGAGAATGGTTTATGGTCGTACACAACCTGTGTGGAAGGAGAAATCTGCGTAGGCTATTGCGAGGAATACACGTTACACATCATGGATGAGCGGTTGATTCGTCGGTGTATGAAGCTGAGGTACACTTAATTGAGGGACCCAATTAATGGTTGTTTGGATGGCGTACAAGCTCTTGAGGGTAGGTTTCAAGAAGTTCAACAAGAAGTTGAAAATGTGATGAATGAACATGCTAAATAACATCGGAATTGAGGTATTTAGCATGTTCATTCATCACATTTTCAACTTCTTGTCGAACTTCTTGAAACCTACCCTCAAGAGCTTGTAAGCCATTCAAACAACCATTAATTGGGTCCCTCAAGCGTACCTCAGTTTTATACACTGACGAATAAACCGCTCGTCCATGATGTGTAATGTGTATTCCTCCTACAACCTACATACATTTCCTTTTCCAAACAGATTGTGTACGACCATAAACCGTTCTGGGTTGTCCTTTGGAAAAAATGGAGCTAACTGGCAGTTTGACTTGCACCTTCGACACATATACCTACATATCGCACACGAGTGCCTAATCTCTCCTACATTTTGTAACACTGCAATTAAAATATCAAATCCAATTATTCAATTCATTCAATGAAAACCACAAAACACACATATAGAAACCAAATTGATTGTCTATTTGGTGCCTCAACCTGATACACCAATGAATCAACTACCTGTTCGTGTTGCATAATGTCTACTTCTCACAACTACTTGTTGTAATTTTTAGAATTCTATTTCAAAAGTTTTTTTCTCTATTAAACTATATCTTTACCCCCTCCATTTGTATATCGTAAGTCACTTTCAATTACCATATCTTTGCCTTAATTGCTTATAATAAAAAGTATAAGTATAACCACCACTCTTTATTCCCACACTAGTAGTAACGGCTTCTTTCATAACTCTCCTTAATGATACAATGAGACTACTTGATATATAAGACATTTCATGTGATCGGCAATACAGAGATTAAGTCCCATGTCTACATTTTCTATATTATCATTTCTATCTCTAAAAACAAAGTTGTCTTCTTGAATCCTGGGTTACATTTCCTGCGTCTTACCGAATTCAAGTTGTTCTGACACCTCTAGTATAATTTATAGCGAAGAAGAACCTGTTGAATCCTAGGGAATTTGTGCAAATATACAGCGGATAAATTCCTAAAGACAGTGACTATGTCATGTGGCCTTAGGTTATTATGTGATTTACTATTTGGAGGTCATTTGTGGTTTGTGATTTCGAAGTTGACAATAGCAAATTGTCACAAAACAAAGATAAGTTCACTATCTATATTTTATTTAAGTCTTGTACATGTTTGATAAATATATTCTTACATGATTTGTTATTTATATATTTTAGGTCACAATTCTACAAACTATCTTCTTGAGGACTACATTGAGAAAAATAAATTTCTACATCTTTTCTTGTAGTATATTATTATCTTTATTCGTTATTTATATTTTAATATATTTGTTTATTATGATTGTAGGCCAATTTTACAACACTACTTCTGCTTGCACATATAGCTCCATTCAAACATGTTGGGCATCACATTGAAACGTTGCAGGTTGTTGGGAGGAAAGAAGAGAGCTAATTTGCAATTTGGCTCGGACCTTTGATTTAGATGCTCGCACATATACCACACACAGGTGTAGAAAAATCTCTCTTACAATGAGCGAAATTGCAAATTAAGTTATCAAATCTAATTGCTCCATTCTTTCAATAACAACAACAAAGCAATCACAAAATTCCGATGATTATTTTCACTATATTAATTTTTTATAATTTTTTTATGATGGATAACTAAATATATGAAAGATTCAAATTATATTTTGGTATGCATGAGCGACAATTATTTTGAGACAGAGTAAAATTTTAAAATAAAAGTCAATAGTTTAACTTTTGAGAATTTCAATTCACAATTTACAAGAAAAAGTTTTTTCATTTGAATCATTAACATGTGTCTTAGGACATATATATGTTAGCTTTTTCCAATATTAAAATTAGGGTAGAATGAAAAAAACAACTCAATAACCCACTATTTTAGTTTCAGAGATTTTGGATAAAATGACACTTAAACAAGAATAGAAGGAGTAATAGTTAACATGTCTTTAAAATTGAATAACAGTATTATTAATATATATTATGCAATATTTTAATATGTCTCTAAAAGACTACTCCATTTAGAATATAGGTATCTTTGTACCCAAAGAAATTGGATATCTAAAAATCAATCCAAATTAAAAGTAACAACTTTTTAAAACTAATCTTCCAAAAATCAAACCAAATTACAAATAAAATTGAATGAATTTACCTAAAACTGATCCAAACTTGTGAACACTTTATGATATATGATATTTATTTATTTTGTTTATCAAACACTATATGATAATATAGCACACTTAAATCGATGCATGTATTTGGATTAAGTGTAGTTTAAATACATTCATTGATTTTCGTGTTTTTATTTCTCTCTTCTCAATTTCTCTCCAATCAAGCAAACCTTTTTTGAGTTTTAAGTCACATAGTAACAACCATCCTCATGTTAATTTTTATTTAATATTAAGGGTGTATAAATATAACCCTGCATAAATGAATAATTTTGTTTTTTGACCAAATGAATAATTTATTATCAACACCACTTTTATCATTATACTCTATTAGCTCAAAATCTTTAGACGCGGAAACTTTTGCTTAGTTAAGTTGACTATGTTTTAACCTTTCACACTTGCATGTTTCTTTT
The DNA here is from genome assembly GCA_951804385.1 of Trifolium dubium. NCBI lineage: Eukaryota > Viridiplantae > Streptophyta > Magnoliopsida > Fabales > Fabaceae > Trifolium > Trifolium dubium. Next base: position 24,950,587 of record OX638073.1, read on the forward strand.
TCTTCAAGTCTTATTTAATATTTCACTAGTTGCAATACTATACAATAATTTCCTGGTACCTTCTCATATTATATTGTTGTTTCTTTGAGCTTGAGAAATCAAGAGACCAATGTCCATACCTAGAGCTGTTGATTTCATTGAACTTCAAAGTTTCTTCATCTAGAGCTGTTGATTTCATTTCATATCCAATTATGGCAACAGGGTTGGTTGAAGGGGCTGTTCTTGGTGCAGTGTGTCAAGAAGTGGCGAAACCGATCACAAACCAAATATCCAAAGCTTTGAAGTTCAAATCCACGCGCAAAAAACTCGCCTCCCTTGTGCATCGCATGATGCCAGTGGCCAAACAAATGAAAGTGTTAGACGAGAAGATGGATCGTCCAAAAGAAGAAACGGATACACTAATAGAAGAACTTGAACAAGGGGAAGAATCTGTTATCAAACACACCAAAGTTCCATGGTGGAAATTTTGTTGTTTACCTTGTTACCAAGGAGAGCTTCGTGCTATGGAAGAGCAAATTGGATCCACTAGTATTGTTACTATGATGAACACTGCAAGGGATGGTAAAGAGACACTTTCATTAGTGAGAAATATTCATGGAAGACAATTTAAGAGGCTATTACAAGCTCCTGTAAAACCTGTTTTCACAGTTGGATTGGATTTTCATTTCAATCAGTTGAAGAGTTGGCTACTAAATCGAGATATGTCTGTACGTGCGTTAACTGGCTTGGGTGGATCAGGGAAAACTACTTTGGCTACGTTGCTATGTTGGGATGAACAAGTTAGAGGTAAAATATATATAACTTTATCTACACTTTTATTACCTGTGTTTACTTATCAGTGTTGTATTTGATGTTAAAATATGCGCTAGAGCTTCATAAACAGTATCAGAGGCGGATCTACAGCTCAGCCAGCCCAGACACTTGCCCGGGCTATGGCTAAAAATGTTGGTATTTATAGGTGTTAATTTTGGTCAAAACTGAGATTTTTAGAGGTTAGTTGTGCAAAATCTGAAATTTTTCGGTGCAAAACTGAGATTTTGCCACCACTTATAGTATCTCTTAACTAAATGCACAACTATCCTTATTCATAAGATTTTAAAACAAGGATGGTTGCAGAAATTGATTGTTGTGGCCTCATCACGATATTTGATATTATTGAATATCGAGATAAATGCCTAGATTAGAGTTGCAAACCTTTTTTAACAACCTTATTAATTTATTCATAAACACAAGACAATGTTGCAAATGACAGAAAACATGATATTTAAGAATCTTGTTTGTTTGTTTGGTCTAGGAAAATTTGGGGAAAATTTATTGTTCTTTACTCTGCCGAAAATTCCAAATTTAAAGAACATTGTGCAAAAATTGTTTCAACATTGTGGATATGAAGTGCCTTGCCTTGAAGATGATGACAATGCGGTTAAAAACTTGAGAAACTTGCTCCAGAAAATTGGGGAAAGTTATCCAATTATGTTGGTTCTAGATAATGTTTGCCAAGGCTCAGAATCCTTTATTGAAGCCTTCAAGGTTCAAGTTCCAGATTGTAAAATTTTGATAACGTCTAGAGTTGAGTTTCCGCGGTTTAGAACTTCAATCTTAGAGCCACTTAGACTTGATGACGCGGTTACCCTTTTCCGTCACTTTGCACTACCAAATGATGGTAAAAGAGGAACTTATGTTCCTGATGAAGAATATGTGCAGCAGGTTTGTTATTTTAATCCCATTAGTCATAACATTTTTGTCAAATGAGTCTTATGTGTATAATGACATAGAGTGCTAATGGTTTACTCATACTAAAATTGTAGCAAAACCTCAGTAGCTAACGTAATTTGCGTGCTCTCAATTGTAGGTGGCGAAGGGTTGTTGGGGTTCTCCACTGGCCCTTGAATTGATTGGTGGATCACTCTGCGGACAACCTATCGCGGTGTGGAAAAAAAAGGTAAACTTGTTGTCCAAACGTCGTTCTATTGTTGATTCTAACAAACGCCTGCAAAAAGTTTTGGAGGATGCATTTGAAGAGAATCCTGTCATCAAGGAGTACTTCATGGACCTTGGATTATTTTTTGAAGAAAAAGAAATACCTGTTGCTGCCCTCTTTGATATGTGGACAGAACTGAACAACCTTGACAATGACAACATAGATGGAATGAACATTATTCATCAGTTAGACAATCTGCATTTGGTTAATCTTGCAGTTGCAAGGTACATTACTTATTTTCATTCTTTTAATTATAGTTACAATTTTAAATTGCTTTTGTGAATCTTGATATCAAGGAGAATCGTAGTTAAATATTGTTCCTGTTTAGCTGTTATGACAATCGTGTCAATCAAGAAACAAAAAATGTTAATGTAGAGAAAATATTTTAGATCTGTGTATAGTTAATGTTGAGTATGAATTATAATTACTGATAAGTGGATATGTCGATCGGCCAGAGTGAGTACTTATAAACACGGAGAAATCTCATAAGTCGGACTGTACAAGTTGTATTCTGTAAAACCTTTGGTCAATCTTTGTTACCAAACATCGCGTGTTTCTCTGTTTGTATTTTTTGTATCTTTAATCTTTTGAACCGGGATTTCTGTTCTAACAGTTATTTGCCTGCATATTGTAACATTTGCTCATTAACCAGGGAAGCGACAAGTCACGTTGACAATTACTACAACCATCATTTTCTTACTCAACATGACCTTCTTAAGGAGATAGCTATCCGTCAAGCGAGACAGGAACCATATGAACAAAGGACAAGGTTGATTTTCGACATGAATGAAAATAGTTGGGATCAACAGAACCAGCAAAATACCATTGCGCGCACATTATCCATATCAACTGGTCAGTTAAAGTCTCCTCTCTAAAATGCACACACAATTGCACACACATATATAATTTTCACTCCTGACACCAAATGAAATGTTCTATTGTTCTTGTAGACAAAATGTGGGCCCCAGATTGGAGCAATGTTGTAAATGTTGAACAAGTCGAGGTTCTGATCTTGAATCTCCATACTAAAAAGTTCGTCTTACCAGAGTGCCTAAAGAAAATGACTAACCTAAAAGTTTTGATAATCACCAATTATAACGGCTTCCATTTTGCTGAGTTAGAAAATTTTGAGATACTTGATTGTCTACCTAACCTTAGAAGAATCAGATTGCAACAGGTATCTGTTCCTTCCCTTTGCAAATTGAGTAATCTGCGAAAATTGTCCATTTACTTTTGCGAAACAAAACAAGCTTTTCAAAGTGACACTGTTTCAATTTCGGAGGCACTCCCAAATCTAGAAGAATTATGTCTTGATTATTGCAAAGATTTGGTTACACTTCCTGCCGGGCTAGGTGACATTACTTCCCTCAAGAAACTCAGTATCACAAGATGCATTAATTTTCTTGCGCTGCCGCAAGAAATTGGAAACCTCGAGAATCTGAAAGTATTAAGACTTAGCTCTTGTGCCGAGTTGGGTCTGATACCAACTTCAATTGGAAAGCTCGTTGAGCTACATTTTCTCGATATATCAGGTTGTCCAAGCCTTCACACTTTACCAGAAGAAATTGGAAACTTGCATAATCTAAAAGAGCTTCACATGACTGGTTTCTCATCAGACACATTGCCGGGGTCAGTCACAAAACTTCAAAATTTAAAGTATTTAATATGTGACCAAGAAACTGCTGAATGTTGGGAACATTTCAAGCCTATCCTTCCCAATCTGAAAATAGAGGAGGCTGAAATTAAGTTATTCATTACTGTATAATACTTTATATAACTGCATTTGTTTGTTGTCATAGCAATATCTGTAATGAACTCGATGATTTTCAATTTTCATTTATTCTGTGTGCACGATTGTATCAGTAACTACATGCATTCTCATTTGTTTGAAACCGCGTAATTTTGTGTCAGCTAACTATATTTCTCATATATGTAATATGTTACATGGCTTCAACAAGGCAAAGTGAGGAAAAAAGAGATAATACTCAAACAAAATTACATTACCAAAGTTTACAGACAAAGTCACATGTTAGTATTAAACTCAAAACTTTAATAACAAATCATATTGTTCCACTCTTCAGAATTATTAGACAAATTTGAGCTACTTAGTTTTTTACCTTGCTTGAAAAGATTTAGATTGCAAAATTCATATTCCAAAGAAAGCTTTTGGAACCAAATATGATATTGATGATAAATATAATATTCAAAATTCAACAACCCTAATTTTGATTAATTGAATGTGAAATGATGGTGTCATTTTTTGAGACCTAGGATGTGAAATGTGATATGATGATCTCTTGTTATGAGATCTTGTATGCGAAATATGATTTTCAAAAGTCTAATGACCATAAATTTGAAAAATTAAGAAGAAAGTATGCCTTCGATGACCCTTGATAGCAAAATATGAATTGATGGTATATGACTACAAATTGAAATGGTATACATAATACATGGATAAGATATGCGTCATCACGAGATTTATACATGCAAGCACTTAGTAACTTAAGTGTTTAATAAAAGTTAACTGTTTACATGGAGTAGCTAGGTTCATATAATATAAGCAGGGAAATGAAATATGACATTACCTAATGCATATTTAACCGGCTAGTTAGGTTAAAACAAAAATGCTAGTGTAAATAAATCTATAATATATTAAGCAAGTATTCACCAAGAAGTGAGTATATAACAATAATTTCTTCCCTAAACCAGCAACATAACATCCAACCCCACTTCTATAAAGGTGATACTCGTAAATGATGTGAACGTAGGAACCTCCAAGAAGCACGCACACATAAAAATTAACATGTACTTCTTTGTATTTTCCATACTATATATATAATATAATCTACAGAAAATGCAGGCACATATTTATCTTCCCTTGAGGCTGAAAATGCTATAAAAGCCCAATACTTAGATACTCTCCTTTTAACATGCTGTATTTCAAGTACTGTCAATGATGATTATATTAGTATATGGCATACACTATCTCCCCACTGCTATCTATATCGAGCTCGGATTCATATTCCAAATCATCAAATTCATCATCCATATCAATGTTATCTGCCATAAACTGGTCTAAAGAACAGGTTCCGGCTGGTGGTATAGTAGCTTCTGAAATTATCTGCATGATTGTATCAATGCTCTGCATGGGTTGTTCAGGCTCTTCAAATTGGTTGCCCATCATCTTCTCATCCATCAGGTCCATGGGAAGATTCTTCAGAAACCACTTATGTTTCCAGATTTCAGGCATGGTAATTCTCTGTCACGTTCACGCCCAAAGGCATAAGATTCACATTAAACCTTTTTACTAGAAAAAGTAGAAATTAAATTCATATATTGCAGTCAATAGGGCATAGCATAGGCCCAACTGCCCAAGTTACAGTATGCATTCAACATTATGTCCTGTTTTCTATTATCACACTTTACGTTTTATAATAATAACAGAAGCAGATATGCTTATAATATATTAATGTGCTATGATGATAGCCATACAATTGTCTCAAATTTATGCATGCGAAATTCGGTCAATTATTTGAAATAGAAATTACCTCTGCAGGGTCAAAAACAAAGATCCTTGAGATAAGGTGGCGACACTCTGGAGATATTTGAACGTTATCTGGAATGGAATACTGGACACTGAGTACTCTCTGCAAGGAAGAAACCACAAGTGTTCTATCAATCAGATACTGCTCATGAAGAAAATGAATAAATATCTTAAGATCTTATGTACCTGTATTGTCTTTCGGAAATCCTTTGGCTCATTAGGATCTTCAAAGGGATATGATCCCACTAGCATCACATACAAGGTTACTCCACAAGACCAAACATCTGCAATCTGATATTAAATGCAAGATAACATGAACAACATTTTATTGGTAATAATTACACTTGGATCTCATAATTTTTTTCTTGATTTACCAAAATGATACTACTGGAATAAGAACCTTTAGCCACTTTTCAAGCACAAAAAGATTAGGATGCAACTTACATGAGTTACATCCCATTCTCTTAATATTAATTACTTAATTCATGATATTAGACAATGCTGTAAACAGTCAACAAAGTACGGATTTTCAACTAGTGCCAATTAGACCTGAACTATATGGAAATGAGATGACACGGCATGCAGAAAAGAAGAATAGTCTTAGACTACAGACCAAAATGATCATTAGATTACATGAAAACAGATTGGCTATCAAAATTTCATGGTTTTAGTTTCTTAATACTATATTAGAGCAAACAAACTATTGAAGTTATCAAATGTGACGGTAAAGTTCTAGAGAAAAAGAATAATTTCCATGAAATTAAACACTACTCTACCTTTCCATCATACTCTTGCCTGAGTAATACTTCTGGAGCAATATATGCCGGAGTTCCCACAGTTGACTTTGGTTGTGAATGAAGCACCGAAGACTGAAAATAACACCATCAATCAGATTGCAAGATATAACAATAACGTACTCCCTCCGTCCCATAATATAAGAGAAAAATGCCCATTTTTTTTGTCCCACAATATAAGAGAAAGTACACAAACATTTATCTTTACACAAACTAAGCTGAACCAAACAACCATTCTAGTCTCTAGCACACAGAAATAAAAAATGACGCAGAAACTACTGAAATTATAATTTAGTGACTAACAGAGTTACCCAATTCAGTCATTATCACATTTCACATTGGAAGAACAAAAGTAACAAAAAACAGAAGAAAAAATCACTCAGATGCAGGAAGTGGTTGGAGGTAAACATTACTCAACCAAACACATACACTAGTAAAATGTATAAGCACAGAACTCACACCATGAAGTATTAGTGAGATAAGTATGTGCACCTTGGAGTAACCAAAATCACATATCTTCAGACGAGGAGTTGGGCTTCCATCCAACAAAGTATTTTCCAACTTCAGGTCCCGGTGACATACTTGCTTCATGAAGAGGCACATTAAACATGATTCGTCAAGCATAACATTTAGAAAATTGATTCATTACCTATACTGTATTCCAGTGTGGGATTAACATGATTTAGATCAGACGGCGGAGAATAGAAAAAAGTTTAATTACCATTGCATGGCAGTAGCTGACCCCAGATATGAGTTGTTGAAAGAAGAAACGAGCCTGCATCATGTCAATAGATTATCATATTGAATAGGGAACATATAACAAGTACAAGCCCATGCTCTCTATGAGTAAACAGGTGCTGAAGAAGTAAGAAAATAAGATGAGAACCTCGTCCTCAGAAAAATGTCCAGCATTGCTGATTCGCTCGAAAAGTTCCCCTCCAGATGCATACTCCATTACAATAGCAAGATGAGTAGGTGTTAAAATGACCTGATTAAAATTTTACAGAGCATTACACATATATGTGATTACACTTCTGCTTATCGGAATACATCAAAGATACTACTAACCTCCTTAAACCTAACAATGTTAGGGTGTCTCAGAGACCTGTGATTAATGATTTCTCTCTTGACATTTTCATCTATCTGTGACACAACAACATAATGATACGAAAAATAAATGAGTACATCAGTCAGAAGTCAGAACATAAAGTTAATATAACAACTAAAATTGCATATTAAAGTTGGGAAAAGGGAATACACAGATGTTAACAAGAATTCAGTAATTTGCAATTATTTTTAAAACTATTTAAACCAGTTCCTGTGAGCTTAGCTCAGTTCGTATGGACATTGCATTTTATATGCAGGGGTCAGAGTTCGAACCCAGACACCCCACTTATTCACCTTAAGGGTGGAATTTCTAGCCACTAGATTACTTGACCAGCAAAAAAACTTATTTAAACTGAAAGTCCATCTCATTAAACACATAAATTAAAGTTTCATCATAGAAATCATTGCAATTTGCAACAATCTTAGTTCCACAATTCCATTTTGAATCTCTATACCAAAAAATACACCTGAAACAATACTATCATCCTCACACCCTGAAAACCAAATTTACCAAATCACAAACAAAAACCATTATTCACAAAATCAAGAGTAATATCCATAAATCAATTCATTTTAATTTAATGACATTAACCCAAAAGAAAAAAACTAATCTATAAAAAGAAAAATGAATTTTTTTTCAAAAATTATTTTAAAAAAAAATATAATTCATAATAATCCATTAGTAATTAAACAAAAATGGAAACACAAAACATGATATAAATAGCATTCCACGTCACTTAAGCAACAACAAAAAAAACTCACCAAACAAAACAATTAAAGCAAAAACGATAATCATGTGATAAAAAGAAAAACGTGTAAAAGATAAAAATTTCCATAACTAGTGCCAACAAATAGAACAACAACACAATTTAAACACCAAAAAAAAAAAAATCAATTTTTATTTTAATTTTCTTTTAATCAGAATCAAAAAAAAGTAAAAAGTATAAAATTAAATGAAATTAAAAAACCTTATCACCACGTTCAATATATTTGACAGCAACAAGCTCTTTAGTTTGTTTATCTTGCATCAACCTAGCAATACCGAAATTTCCGGACCCGATATCACGAACCAGATCGTAACGGTCGCTGTCGTGCATGATCGGCATATCCATACCCGGTCCAACCGTCATAGAAGCCCGATCCATCAGGGAAAAAAACCGAACCGGAGAAAAAGAGCGAGAAAGAAAGAGAGGGTTTATTTATGGGATTAGATTATTGTTGAAGTTAGGGGAATGAAAACGGCATCGTTTAAGAGAAGATGAGAAATGGTGAGGGAAAGATAAAATATTTGGATGAGATTTGGGTTGGAATGGAACGAAAGCAAAGCAAAGCAACTGAGAATTTTGGTTAGAAATGAAATGGACATGAAAACGGCGCCGTTTTGGTGTTCTGTGTTGTGTTTTTGGTGACGTTTATTTTGCTTCTTCATTTGTAAGCAATCTTGTCTTCTTTCTATTTTTTTTTTTCTTTCTCTATTTGTCAAATTTTTAACTTCAAAAAATTGTATTAGAATTTAGAACGGTAAAATAGGAAAGGATGATAGTGAGAACTACTCCCTCCGTTTTAAAAATAGTGTTGTTTTTTATGTTTTTACAGTGTATAAAGTAGTAATCAAAAGACAGAATTAAAAAATATTACATTAAGAATCAAAAAACAACATTCATTTTGAAACAAAATTGTTAGATAAAGTGACACTTATTTTGAAATAGATGGAGTAGTATCAAGCACAATAGTGTCTTCCATGTACGATATGTGTGTTCAACACTAACATGATACATATATTTGCAACTAAATTGAATTATATTTTAAAATATAAAAATTATCTCTATTAATGTGTTAGAATATGCGTGTTATGTCTATTGTCCGTCTAGGTTTATTTATGTTTTAAAGATTGTGAAAGATAGTAGGTTTACTTGTTGATAAAAATTCAATTGGTGTGTTGGAATTGATAAATGTTGATATTGTTGGCCGAATATGTTAGTTAATTTTGATTTAAATAGGAATAAAAAATACAAAGGTCATATTAACTAGTAATATCTTCGAATATTACTAACTTTATACCAAAATATATATCATTTTAACATATTGCACAAGTTATAAAATATAATTAATTTTGTATGAAAAATAAAAATTATGAGTTACTACCTTTGTCCTATTTTATAAGACTCATTTTGACTAAATGTATTATTCATAAGTTTTGTTTTGACCATATTTTTTTAAGAATGCATAAATGTAAATATTATCATATAAGATCTTGTTTGATTTATTTTGATGTATATTTTCAAAATATAAAAATTTTCGATAATTTTTATTATTAGACAATTAAAGATATTTGCAATTTAAATTATGTATTGAGATACTTGCACTAGTCAAGTGGTCTTATTAATTTGAGATAGAGGTAGAAGTTAAAAAATTATTCTTCATTAATATTACTGTTTCGCCTTAAATATGGAGCAGTTTTTAAATTTTTAGACCAACTATTTCACTCATTAAAAGGAATAGTCATAGTCTTCAACGGTGAAAACTCTAATCTCGAATAAAATTAAATTAGCAAACATTCTAAATCCAAAAATTTAATTGAGAAAATTGTGTGGATTAATTAGATTGGAAATGGGTTGGGTGTGTGTTACTGTCAAGGTACGGCAACAACCAACCAATTAAGGGTTTTTGGCTTCTAATGGCCGTAGGGAGAAGAAAAAGGGGCTTTTGTGCTTTGGCTTTTAATTGAAAGGATAAGAGGACGGTCTCGTGGTCAACGCAACGTGGAAAGTTGGTAGTGATACACTGTCATGCAGGATTAATAGGGATCATGTGGGTGTGAAAATAAAACAAAATAGAAGTGCATCGACTTAACAAATGCATCTCATTTTTATACGTAGAAGTTGGAGTTTGAATTTTATATATTTTATTTATTTATTTCAAGAGTAAAATTTTTAGACACTATTTGTCTAAAAAATGAATTAAATTTGGTACCAACAAAATAAGATTTACAAGTTTATATTTCAACGATTGAGTTATTTAAGAATTTCAACGGAGTGAGAATTAACGTATTTTACCACTTATTTCTACCATCTAAAATGTTTTATATGAAGCAATTAACATGGATATTCTATGCGTTTCAACAGCGGGTGCTAAATTTTTGTTGTTCTCTCTAAGTTTTCTTTGTTCTTTTGTTGAGAAAGGTTGATTTTGAGTCTTTTTGACCCAAAATCACACCTTGTGCTTCTTTTTTCTTTTCGTTTAATCTAAACAAGAGATTTTCACATCAATTATTTTTTTTTTTTGAAACAACTAAAAAGTATTATTTATTAGCACGTGAGAAGCACAAGAAGTGCATCACCACCGGCAAGAAGGATTAACCAGTCACATTACCATCAATTATATTTTTTTTTGGAGATTTTTTATGATTTCATCGTCTCAGTGCGATATTTGTTTGTGTTCTCATCTTGTGCGGTGTTGATGTTGTTTTAACGTCTTATTGTGGTGTTCATTTGATTCATATTGACAAATCGACTTTGATCAGCTGCTGATTCAACTATTGACAAAGTTCATCAACGATGCATATCATCCGGAGGTATAAGTATTCCGGTTACTTTAATTTTATCACATTATTTGTCGGCATACGCATGCCGTTTTATTCTATTACCTTGGATGTTGTGAGTTTGTTGGCAAATTCACCATTTTCATTTTAGCGATGTTGAATTTATATTCATATAATCACATATACTCTTTTATTTTTTGGGGTATAGTTATGTAACCTTCAAATTGATTCTGGTATCTCTACTAAATCAGAACATGAACTAATCCTTGACACTATAAATTCTCTATTCCATAAGCTTTCTTTGTATTACACATATAAATGGATAATTTTTGCAATATGATTCTTTTTAAGCAAGGCAAAGAACTAAGTATTTCAAATTTGTCTAATTCTGAAGAGTGGATCTTGTGATTTGTTACTATTAAAGCTTTGAGTTTAGTGATTTTGTCTGTAAACTTTGGTAATGTAATTTTCTTTGAGCAATATCTCTTTTCTCCTCACTTTGCCTTGTTGAAGCCATGTAACATATTACATATATAAGAAATATAGTTAGCTGACACAAAATTACGCGGTTTCAAACAAATGAGAATGCATGAAGTTACTGATACAATCGTGCACACGGAATAAATGAAAATTGAAAATCATCGAGTTCATTACAGATATTGCTATGACAACAAACAAATACAGTAATATAAAGTATTATACAGTAATGAATAATTTAATTTCAAGCTCCTCAATTTTCAGATTGGGAAGGTTAGGCTTGAAATGTTCCCAACATTTAGCAGTTTCTTGGTCACATATTAAATATTTTAAATTTTCAAGTTTTTTGACTGACCCTGGCAATGTGTCTGATGAGAAACCAGTCATGTGAAGCTCTTTTAGATTATACAAGTTTCCAATTTCTTCTGGTAAAGTTTGAAAGCTTGGACAACCTGATATATCAAGAAAATGTAGCTTAATGAGCTTTCCGATTGATGCTGGTATTACACAATAACTAACCTGATACACACCTAACTTTATTTTTGGAAAATATATATTAACTAACTTATTACACAATAACTAACATAACTACTGTTATAAAATATAACATTTATTTAATAAAAATGATAAATAGATACATCTATGACATTACAAGTAAAATTAAACACACAATATATATGAAACCTACAACCTATTTACAAGATCAGCTTGTAGAAACATATATTTGTACAAGTTTTTGGATCGGTTGTGAGTTCGGTAGAAACACTGTATAATACAATGGTTTGGGCAAAAATAACACTATGGAATTTCAACAAAATCACCGTGTCAACAGTTATTTCGCCAAATTCACTATCAATCCATCTATGTATATAGTTCTTAGGAGATCATTTATTGAAGCCAATTTAAGTTAACATCAACATGAGGAACCTCTATCTTCATATTGGGAAGCATTGGTCGGAAACCTTCCCATGAAGCAGCCGTCTCTTCATCGCAGGTTATCACCTTCAAATTCCGAAGATTGACGACTGAGACTGGCAATTCAATGCTTGCACAACTTGCCATGTAAAGATTTCTTAGATTGCACAGATTACCAAATTCCTCAGGTAAACTTGACAGGCTTAAGCAGTTTGAGATGTCAAGAACTGTTAGATTTGAGAGGTTTCCAATGGAGTTCGGTATTGCTTCCAAATCAGTACATGAACTGAGCCTTAGAAGTTCCAAATTCTTCAATTTTCCAATATCTTGAGGAAGTGAAGAAAGCTTGTGGCAGTTAGTAACACTGAGCTTCTTTAATGGAATGATATCACATATACCAGTAGGCAATACCACCAAATCCTTGCAGTAATCAATGTTCAATTCTTCGAGATTTGGGAATGCATCTGAGATTAGGACGCTACCCTTTTCAAAAGCCGATCTAGTAGTACACATGTAGAGCGATAGTTTTTTCAGATTTTTCAATGTCCCGAATGAAGGAACAGAAATTCGCTCTAGTCTGATTCTTTTCAGGTTGTGTAAAGAGTCAAGCAGCTCAAAGTTATTCAGTTCAGAAGGATGGAAACCGTAGTTTTTGATTATCAAAACTTTGAGCATACTCATTTTCTCCATTGAATCGGGTAATAAGTACTGCTTTGTATGCAGATTTAAAATCAGAACCTCAGCCTGAATTGCTTGCATACGAGACCAACTTGACGCACAAGTTTCATCTGCCAACGCGAAACATACAAGATTAATCGTTGAAAAGGAATAATTTGATAGATTTAAGCCTTTTTATGTAAGTGAATACAATTTAGATGCATGAACAAATATTACTTACCAGCTGATACAGACAATATACGCGCAGCAAGCTGTTGCGGATTTTGTTTAACACACAATGTAAGAAGTTTTGACAATATACGGCTCATCATGCCTTGCTGCTTCTCCGTGAAACTTTTATTTTCATTCATGTCAATAATCAATCTTTTTCTCAACTCAATTGGTTCCTTGATGCTTTGGTAAATTCCAAGATCTCTCAAAAGATCATGAAGGACGACAAAGTGGTTATTGTAGTTGCAATGGTCCGCGTCACTTTCACTTTTCCTGGTAAATAATTAAGAAGAGGTTAGTTAAAGATAAAAAAAATCTGTCAAAAACTTTCTGTAGATAATAAAAGATTTTAGCATCCTAGAAGAAAATATAGTAGACATTATACCTTGATATTAAGACATTAGCCAGATTCATGGAGCCTAATTTGTTGATGATTTCCGTTGCCTCTATTCCGTTGTCATCTAGTTCATACAACTCTGCCCACATATCAATGAGAGCAGCAACATGAATTTTGTGGTCTTCGGGAAATAAGGCGAGGTCCATGAAGCACTCCTTGATTATAGGATTATCTTCGAAAACATCTAAGATCTTTTGGAGGCAAGTAAGTAATTCAGTATTAGAATTGAGTGTAGAATGACCTTGTGAAAGTTCCTTCACTGTCTTTCGCCATAAGTCATAAGGCCGACTTTTGCGTGATGTAGCAATCACTTTAATTGTAAGCGGTAAACCCTTGCAACTTCTCACAACCTACATTTGAATACAAACAAATATGGTTAGTACATCTAAGGAATATGACTTAAACACTCATTTGTGTAAGTGAGTTCGATGATAGCTTAGTTTAACAAAAAAGAAGTTCAAAATGAGAATGAACAATCTTGTTGAGTGTATCTAAAATCAGTGTTACCAATAGCGGATTGCAGAGAAAATAGCCGAATGTTAAAAATCTGTCTATCTCATATACAAATTCTTCAGTTTTATTATTTTTTAAAATCCTAAAATTATATTATTCTTCTGCTATGTCCGCTACATCAGCTAGCAGAAACAATATTAGACAAAAAAGCATGTAGTACTATGATAACGTCAATATGTAAGAAAGTACGAAATACCTTTTCAACAAGATCTCTGTCGACAATATTTGAACTATGTTTTTCCGTCTCAGCATAGTGATGGAAAAGTATTACTGCATCTTCATGAACAAGAGGCTTTAAGATACATGTTGTGCTAAATCTCTGAAACGCGACCCTTGAAGTCACCAGAATTTTGAAATCTGATATCTGGAATTGAAGTTTCTCAACAAGGGTTTCTGAGCTTGGCCAAACATCATCCAGCACCAACAATAGTGGACTTCCCTCAACTTTCTGCAGCAAAAGTCCCAATCTATTAATTGCATCTTCATCACTTTGCAACTCAGGCACTAAATATCCACAATGTTCAAATAGCCTCTCGACAATAGTCTTTAACATCGGTGTTTTTGAGAAGGTGATAAATATAATGTTTTCCTTGAATTTACCTAGTAAAAAACCAAGGACAGTAGTAAGATCAGAGAATTTGATGTCTTGTACTATTTCATAATGCGCATGTACATTTGCTACCACAAAGATAATATATTTAACATGCTCAACTACATTAACTCTTGTCAAAAAGTAACTAAGAATCATTGACACATACACGGACATGACACTGACCACAAGTAATAATTTGAAAAAAGGAATTCTTGAATGTAATCATGTATCCGTGTCAGACACCGATACATGTAAGACAACAAACACACTTTCAATTTAAAGTGTCGGTGCTACCATCTAAGGAAGCCAGTTGCGAAAGTATTCATAACAAAGTTTATGATGCATGAGAGAGCCAAAGAGGATTTTAAGACTTACCTTTGACTTGTTCATCCCAACATAACTTTGTAGCCAAAGTGGTTTTTCCCAAACCTCCCATACCAGTCAACAACAGGGTTGAACTATCATCCCTAAGAACCTCCATTTTCATCTTGCTAAAAGGTATATCCAACCCAACAATGAATTTTGGATTTTCAAGAACACCAAAAGGACCCTTGAATATTGGTGGTCCAGCTTCATTGAATTTCTGTTCAAAATTTTCATTGTTGAGAAGCTCAAGAATTTCTCTAACATTATAAAGTGTCTCTTTAACATCTTTTACAGTAAAAGATTCATTATCATCAGCAACATCAACATAGGAATCATTGTTGGATATTAGAATTTGGGAGGCCTATACTCAACCACAAAAGCTAGCTTGAGAGTTGAGGTTTGCACACATTTATAAAGGCTATCTTTGCCATATCTCTAGCCAATGTGGGACTTCTAACACACCCCCTCACGTCCAGAACTGAACAAGCTGGAACGTGGAATCAACAATAACGGGTGTCCCAAATATGGGAGGTCTCCACAACAAACATCAAATGGATCTAGGATAGGCTCTGATACCATATTAGAATTTGGGAGGCCTATACTCAACCACAAAAGCT
Organism: Trifolium dubium; assembly: GCA_951804385.1. Classification (NCBI taxonomy): domain Eukaryota; kingdom Viridiplantae; phylum Streptophyta; class Magnoliopsida; order Fabales; family Fabaceae; genus Trifolium; species Trifolium dubium. Next base: position 24,966,316 of record OX638073.1, read on the forward strand.
AGCTTGAGAGTTGAGGTTTGCACACATTTATAAAGGCTATCTTTGCCATATCTCTAGCCAATGTGGGACTTCTAACATTGGACGAGCATTTGCATGCATATTGTTCTGAATAGTTTTCTTCTATTAGAGTCTTAATTTCTTCTCTAGGGTGATCCAAATGTTCATTGTATTGCTTTATATCTTGAACAACAGAAGCTAAATCATTCAATATTGATCTCAACAATCTCCTTGTAGTTTGATTCTTTCGAGCTTTTTCAACAATCTGCGATATCTTGTTCAAGACATGATGAAATCGTGTTGTTGAGGCAATAAGTTGTGTGGCGCTGTTCATGAATTTAAGATATTATTGCTTAGAAGCGTATTAGATTGAGATTTCAAGAGATTATTTTGATAGAAGAAAACGTCCTGAAGATTTTAAAAGACTTGAAATGCGTTTGATTTCTTTAGGTATGTAATAAGTGAAAGAAACTTAGTACGATGTTTTGAAATTGAAACTTAGCATGCATATTTATAGAGCTAACTATCTATGAGGAGAGAAGAAGAATTATTGAAACAGTTTTCTTCTTTGTGTCTTTCTAGTTAATTGCTTGCTCATCTTCTCTACGATTTCCCTTAAAATATTCAGCACACTGTTTGGTCAATAACCTTGGTACCAAGCCACAATAAATGTTTAGTAATTAAAAATGAAATTGGATTTGTGGTCCTGAATAGATATCATATTTTATATACATAGTGAGTGAGAATTTTAATCTCAAATACTTTATTCATATTTCATTCACATAAAGCATAGGCCTAACCTTAATAAACATAATTAGAAGTATTACATATCATATAGAATTTAATTCAAACCCAGATACACAACAAAACAAAAATAGGCCTAACCTTAGTCAAAAAAAAAAAACTAGGCCTAACCTTAACATGTACGTGTTTTTTTACTTTTTTAATAATTTAACTCAACGCGTAATAGTTTTCTTGCAAGACAAACTTAATTAACCGACATGAAACATTATTACACCATGAATCTAACTAGCGTGCCATGTGATATGTATTTTTTATATGTTAAAAATGATTATAAATTTGTTTTCAACTTTGTTTGCTATTGGAAAAAATGGATGTTGAGGATAAAATAATAAATAGAATGGGCCACACCAAAAGAGTATATCCTCTTTATATAGATATAGAATAAATGTACGCGACAATGAAATCATTCTTTTTCAAATTTTACTTTGCAGAATAAGATGAAAATGCTAACCATTAGAGTTGTCTTGAAATTTCATTAGAATAAAAAATGGAACATAAAAATAGCAAAAGAGAACAATTGGGCCCACAGGCAGACCTAAGGCGCACGTGCAAAATGGCATGCAGGGTCTGGAAGTTGTGCCAGGTCCCGAGCACTGGGCACGCATACTGGAAGTTGCGCCATGTGTGGGCGTGATGGCAGTTTTTGGTTTGGACGATTTTGAGCTGTTTTGGCTAAGATATGTTCTAATTTAAAATAGATTTGTTGTTATTTTAAATGTATATTTTATTTTATATATAAAGGAAGGTTTAAAAATAAGGATTAACAAGAGAGCAATGATGTAGCTCTAAGAAAATAAAAAGAAGTCAAAGGTTTTGAAGCCAACAAGAAAACTAACGATTAAAGAGATTTTGTTAGCTCTTGATAATATTACTAGAGTTGGAGTTTATTCTTGTTTTTGGTAAACAGTATATTTAAGTTTCTTGGTCACGAGAAGAAACTTGAAATTATGGAGTTAAGTTTGAAGATTTTTTCTTATAACCTTAATTTAGGATTTCTTTGTAATGGTGCCGAAAATATTATAGTGGAACGAATTGACAGCTCTCTCCTCCAGAGTATGTCGAGTTAACTTAACTGGGTAAACAAATGTTCTTTATCGTTTTCTGCTAGTTTTGTTGTTACTGCATATTCTACTTAATTGGTTGCTTGTTATTTATTGCTCCACACATCAAGTATCTTTCATTGATGTAGTGTCATTTTATTCAACAAATTCACAACAATAACTAGTGCCCTCTATATATTAATTAAGAAAATTCAATTTAATAAATATTGAAATTCGTGTAGTCAATGTCTATAAAATACAAAAAAAATATTATTTTTAATATAAAATTTACTTATTTTATGTGTTTAATTAATTTATAGGATGAGTGTCGATCCTGACTTTTTAGCGGCCCAAAGCAAATAATTAAAGACCTTAATCATAGGGTTCTATCCAGCTCGAGAGATTCGTCTCTGCAGTTGCGCAGAGGATATCCGGTTCAAATCAAAAAAACTAACATATAAAATAGTTATATTCTTATCAATAATAACAAAATAAACCGTCAAACTATATCATTAATAAAAATTACAACTTAATTTTAATTTTTTATGATATAATAAATTTAATTCTTTACTTCAAAGAAAGAATAAAATAAAAATTAAAATAGCGAAGTTATTTTAAAATAATTTGTGTAATATTTTGTATGACTAATATATATCATTAAAAATCTCTAAATAAACCTTTCTTATTGTAGTGACTAGTGAGAGTAGTTTTTTTTTTTATTAAAATAAAATAAGAAACAGGAAAAAATACTCCAAAAAAATTAAAATTAAAAAAAGACAACAAAAATACCCTCAACCGGGTAGAATTAGAGTGCTTTTGCTACCACTAAGCCAAATGTTGAGGCCCTCAAAAATTTGAGACCCAAAGTTATAGTACAGAGCTTGCATAGCTCATATTTTAGATTAGAATTAGGTGTCTTTTAAAGGGAAAAGTCATGTAACTTTAGTGTGTTTTTTTAAATGAATTGATGAACAAAAAATAGTTTAAAAGAGAGAAAAAGTGAGAGAGAGATTGAGAGAAAATTATGTGACTTTTCTGCCATAAAGTCACTCAATCTCAACCCTTATTATATCAGTGTCAATATTAGTACCAAAATATATTATGCCTATTTACTAATCTTAAATTGTGAATTTATAATTTATAAATTCATTTAAAGAAAAATAAAAAATATATATTTAGTAATTTATTTTTCATGATTTTATAATTTACTTTTACTAACGTATAGTTTATTATTTTTATATTTCAATTTGACCTATGTTAACTTACTTAAAAAATTGAATATTAATTTACTTTTTTTTTTATTTCTTCATAATTTTAATAAAGTTAGTTCAACTGTTATATTTATTAAACACTACAAATTTAATTAACTAACTTATCTGCCATAAGATAGTTTATTAAATTATTTGCTACTTCATCCGTCCCAAAATAAATGTCCTACTTGCCAAAAATGTTTATCGTAAAATAAATGTCATATATTATTTATAACATTTATTTTTCTTATTTTACCCCTTAAAACAATCATTAGATGTGAAAAACAAATATTCAAAAATCTATTTTTTAGTATTTCAATGTCTACTACCAATAAAAAGATAGAGTATTTTTTGTAAAAATCATAATCTATCTTTTTCATTTACATATATTTTTTAAAGTGTGTGATTTATTCAACTGTAAAATAGGGAGTATTATTTTTTTACAGATGGAGCTAATGTCAAATTGCTTCTATAGACAAATGTCAAATTGCTTCTCTTAGAAGATAGGAAACCTTAAATAGCAGGTTCTTTTAATTTGTGATGATCACAATATTTTGTTAATCGTATATTAATCATTCAATTGACATGTATAGTTTAACTTTCTTGTAAATGAAACAATTACAGCTAGCAATGATTAAAGATATTGTGTGTATATATTAAAGGACTAATTTATTTATTTTTAGTTATAAGAATTTTTATTTTCTCAAACTTTTAGAAACTTTCCCACGCGTATAGGAATAGAAGAAGAAGAAGGAGGAGGAGGAGGAGAAGAAGAAGAAAATTAAACATAGTCATGTAGAATATTAGACATGGTCAATTCTCAGCAATTACATAATAACGTCTTGATTAATGCAATATTATTTCATTATGAAAAAGCATATGTCCAAATGTCCAATATTTGGATAAGACTGATCATACATTATTTCCATTAAAAAATGATTTTGTTTAACCAAAAGAAAATTGATGATTCAATTGTATAACTTATTTTATAATATATCACATTTTTTATAAACCAACACTAGCTTTCCACATCATTATCTACAAGAATAACCTTCATTTGAAAGAAAAATAAATAATAAAACAATACATATCATCCTTCATTTGACCAAGAACAAGATGATGATGATGATTATTAATACCGCCAACTGCTGGAATTTTTTGCTCCTATGCCATCGCACATAGAAAGAAATTTGCCATGAATTAATTGGGCCATTTCCAACAACATTTTGGTCAAGTACGAATATTATTTCTTAGCGAATGCCGTATATTTTCCACATAATAATATTCTAAGTAGCACTTTTGAAAAAGTGCTTCTGCTATTTGATATTAGTTGATTATATTCAGTAATTATTGACGCTGAACTTAGTATGAATCATATTGGAATATGCGTACGATTTTGAAATACAAAAAATTGCATTTATTTAGAAAGAAATGGATGTCACATTGCAATATGAATGATATTGGAATATACATTCAATTTTAGAATAAGAAAAATCACATTTATTTATGAAAAAATAGGTCCCTTGTTACATTACGAATTATATTGGAATATTTGCAGAATCTTAAAATACAAAAATCCCATTTATTTAGAAAGAAACAGATCCAACATTACATTATAATTGATATAATTGGAATATTTTATTTTTGTTGCAATGAAAATTTTATTTTTAAGGTCTGCTAAGTTTAAATGCATGTCCTCTTAGTAAAATTTATGAAGTAAAATTAAATGATTTATTGCATGGGTAGTCAAATCTTAGTAAAATAAATGATGGGCGCATATGAGAGACCTAACAAATGATGAAGTGAAAAACCATTTACTTGAAAGAAAAAAAATGGAAATCTTTAATTTCAAAGTGAGTATACTAAAATTTTCATATAAAAAAATAAAATATTTAAATGGAAATCTTAAATTTCAAAGTGTTCTATATTGAATTTGAGACTAATTTAAGTTAAATGTTACATCATTTAGTTATATATGTCTCACATCTGTTTGATATGCAAGAAATAGGCAAGAGAGAAATAGGGAAGAAGATTGATATTTCTTTTGATTGGTAGAGAAGAAAAATAGGAAAGATAGGTTAAAAAGTTGTGGGTCCCACCTCTGTTTAACTCTTCAATGATTTGAGAAGAAAGAGAAGCTATCTTTGCATGTTATTCCCGCTTTAGCCTTGTCTTCTACCTAACCTCTCATCACATCTCAGATTTGTGGTATTTTTAGTTTGGCTTAGGTTCCTGTAAGTTTGCATTTTTTTGATATAAGTCTCTGTAAATTTTTTTGTTTTAATTAAGTTTCTGCAATTATTTATTTTTTGAAATAAGTCCCTAAATTCAAAATCCGCAGGAAAATTCAAAACTGCAGATTTTCCTGTGGATTTTGACTTTAGGGACTAATTTCAAAAAAACATATAATTGCAAGGACTTATTTAAAACAAAAAAATTTACAGGAACTTATATCAAAAAAATGCGAACTTACAAGGACCTGAACATTATTTAAGCCTTTTAGTTTCATTAGTGCAATGGATTTGGTGGTGCATTTTGTGAACATTTATCTTTCAATTCATATGCAAGTGAAAGTGGTGATGAAAAAGTTAAATTGTTTTCCTTGAAGGGATCATTGTGTGGTGTTTGACAATATGTGAGTGATTTATTTAATATAATGAAACTAGAAAAAAAAATTAAATCAAAGTAGTATTTCTTAAATATAATTTTTTTCAAAGTAATCCAATTAAACTAATTTAAAAAATATATTAAGCAATTTAATCAAATAATTCATGAATTAAAATATAAATTAATTGAATTTTATGGAAAGTTTTTAAGTCAAGGATATTATATTACTTTTATAATTAATCAATACTTCTCTCTTTTCTATTTCTTTTCTCTTTCTCATATACCAAACAACACATCAAATCTACTTTATTCCTCTCAATTTTCTCTCTTCCCTTCACTCTCTCTCACCTATTTCTCTCTACTCAATTTCTTCTCACAACCAAACATACCAATAATCTTAGCACCATATGAGAAATGTCACTAGTAAAAAGAAAAAAAAAAGAGTTTTAACACTCATTTTCTAAAGATATTATACCGTTTTTGATTCAGTGTGAATTCAACTGGTGTAATATATATGAGTAATTTATAATGGTTAAAAAAATGGTGTTAAAATGATATATTATACTAATTTTTAATGATATCATGTGTAAAATTTTCATTATTTGCACTAAAGTACAAGAATTTGACACCAAAAATAGATATGGCATGCATAAAAGGATCTAATCCAATAGATGTTATAAATAATAATTATTAATTGAGAGAGACTTCTAAGTTGAGCCCTAAATGTCTCAACAAAAACAAATTGCGCCAAAGATGGAATTGTAATCATGTAATAACTATATTATGATAAGAAAATATTTTTACATAGTCAGTTCTATCACATAAAAATTATATTTTGTCTATAAAATTTCAAGACTTAAAATTTGTTCATTTATTTAAACGTTGTATGTAATATTGATCTTTAAAGTATAGATCAACTGTTAATATTGATATTATTAGTTTGAATATATTTATTTCAAAAACACAACGTGCCAGAAAAAACTAAAAGTGCATGGCTTTACACTACATGTTATATACAAACAAGATCTAAAGGAGTTAGGTGAAAATAAATGAAAAGGTGTGTATGATTATTCATGAAATTGATTAATATAGAGCATTTAAACAAATATATGAATGGATAAATTGTTAAATGTAATTGTAAATAAATTAGTCCATGTAAAAAAATTTGTTTGATTTTAGTGCGTGCGATTTATAAATAAGTTCAGATGTGGCTCAATCATTTCATGTCACATGGCATATAAAAGACATATTTATTTGATTTGATTTAAATTACCAAAAAAAAAATCATATATTGTTTTTTCAATTGATTTTTATTAATAAAATGAACCTTCACAATCATTATGCTCGAACTAAAGACCTTCTTCATGATTCCATGAATTCACACCACAGGCAAGAAGAAAAAAAAACATAGTTGTAAGCTGTTGTTGACAAAAATAAAAATATGTTAATAAATTTATCTGAAAACATCAAGACTATGGTAATGAGACCATTCAAAACTTGGTGAATTCCTTTTCCTCACTAGTTCATAAAAGAAAATAAAAAAAGATGTCATAAACATAAAATAAGAAGAGAATAAAAATATCTAAGAAATGTTAAGGACTCTTAGTGGAAGATACTATGGCAAAAATGATACTTGTAAATTAATTTGATACTGGTGTTCAATAATGAGTCATTTAAAACTCCATTCATAACATTGATAAAAAAATTCCATTCAAAACAAAAAAGTGAGATGAAGTATGGTGAAATTTTTTTTTTTCGTCAGTATGAAATATATAATTGTTATTAGTTATGATTAGTACATATTCATTTTTCTCTAAGAAAAACAAATTTATTAGTTGGTTTAATTAAAATGAATATGGCTTTTAATGTTTCATGTGGCACAAAATGATTGGCCATTATGACTCTCCATTAGTTTTATCTTTTTCTTAACATTTGATTATATGAAAGGATCTAAAGCAAATTATTTACAAAGTGTAGACGTTGAAATCAAACAAAAGCAGCAGAAAATCAATATCAATAATGCTAACAACATATTTAAACCAACATATTATACAAAACTTAAAAATATAGCAATTTTATTAATTTTTTAATGTTTGTGGAGCTCCATGGATACTGTGGAGATCTTTGGGGATAGGGATGGAAGAAAAAATCTCCTCGCGGGATGGTGATGGTAGAAAAAATGTCTCCGAAGTGGACAATGGGGCAATAAGTGGTAAAGTAACATCCGCTTAATTATCGCCTCGTTGACATCCCTAAATGAAGAAAATGCTTAAATGTAATTGAATTAACCAGTTTTGGAGGTAGAAAATCTTAGTTGAAATTTAAAAAGAGGAATAACTACATATGGTGCTTAAAAGAAATTCAATATTTGGAATTAAACATTTATAGTAAATAGCATAATAATTAAAGTAGAAATTCATTTAAGGGGATATATTTCTCATTAATTTATTAATTTTAATTGAATTAGTTTATAAGGTATAATATTTTACTTTTCTCTCAAAGGAAGGTATAATATTTATTGGTAAAAAATAATAAATAAATAGTGAAATATAAAAAATTGTACCAAGTAGGAAATAAATTGACTATTGTGTTGACTGATCAGGCGTGCAAATTGCACCGGGCTTAAGAGTATTTCGCCATTATAGATAAGTTACCCGGTACAGTTGGTCTCCTTCCCCCTATGGTTATGTTTCATTGCCTTATTTATATACACTCAATTAAATTCCATAAATTAAAATAAGATAGGTCATCACAAGAATAGTGATTTTACCGAATTGATTAATAAAAATTATAGGTTCTAATTAATTAAAATTAGAGAAAATTATAATTATAAATAAAACAAATAAGCCTTAATTAAATATTGGGGTTTTACAGATTTCTAACTTGATCATTGTTAGGCTTAAAGCCGAAGTGATCAAGATTGTTAAGTACAAAATTAATAACCTCTAAACTGAGGTATTTAGTGAGTTCATTCTTCACCTTCTCGACTTCTTGTTGGACTTCATGTAACTTATTCTCTAGAGTGTTTACTTCATTCAAGCAACCATTAATTGGGTCCTTTATACGTGCTTCAGCTTCATACACCAATGAATCTGTTGCTCGTCTGTGATGTGTAACATCAATTCCTCGCAACAACTTTCGCACATTTCCATTTCCAAATTGTTTGTGTACAATCACAAACCGTTCTTGGTTATCCCTTGTAAATAAAGGAGCTAGCTCGCAGTTTGGCTTGCACCCCTTTTGCATATGCCTACAGGCTGCACATCGGTTCTTAGTCTCTCGTACATTCTGTGACACTGCAAATTCAATTACTCAATTCCTTCAATTTCAACAACAAAACAGACACATATGCAAAATCAAATTTATTATTATTATTATTATTAAAATGAGTGAATGATATGATTAATATGCAAAACACACATCTATAATCCTCCTTTTTCCTAGATCTAATGTTGTCAAGCAAAAAAAATATATAAGAGAGATTTATTAATACTAATTATCTTGATATCATAATAATGGATGATAAAAATTAGACTAAAATTAAATCATGGGTTTAAATTGTTTATAAAAATATAAATTTTGTGGTTTTGACAACGGCAACACAAGTATAATTTTGAAATATTCAACATTTAGTATATGAGTTCACAAACAACGTCCACAATTTAAAACATTGTTGAAAACTAAGAGATTTATCAATCCATGATGATCTCAAATCTCTATCTTCAACTCATAGTTTATATAAATAAAATAAAAGAGAAAAGTTGAAATGAAAATAAATGAAAAATTATTTTTAAGAAAAAAAAGTGGTGAAAGAGATTACTTGTGCTAACGATTGAGAAGTGTAACTTGATATGTTTGCTATACTCCTTCCCAAAACACGAATTAGAGTGAATTAGATCAGAGCTGCACAGGCTTATGTCCGGGCTCAGCTCAACACAATTTTTTTTCAGTTGAAAAGAAAATTAAGAAAGGGCAACCGTGCAAGCTTCTTCTTCGTCTTCTTTTTCTTCTTATTCGAAATTAAATAATGAAAGAAGAGCAAGCTTCTGTAAACAAAATGGAAGAGAAAATGTTCAAAAGAAGAGAGAGCTTTTTCAGATTTATAAGAGCAGCGGCCGCTTAGTTCCTTCTTCCAACTTTTAGGGTTTTAAACTAATATATATTAGTATATCTGGGCTTACATTGTTGGGCCAATTGTTTTCTTGTTGGGACAATTGTTACTTAAATGGACTCATCATAATATATAAATAATTGGAATTGCACTTTATTGTGTTGGTAATATCTATAATATAATACTAATATAAACTTATCGAAAAATAATAAATTATAATTTGCACCAAAAAATAATAATAAATTATAATAACTGATAGGTTAGATATTGATTGATGATAAAAAATAATTGAATAATATAAAATTTATCAATATGTGTTTTTTCGGTACAAAATTTATTATGTTTTAAATATTGTTAAACTATGAGAACTTTATGTAATTTTTTTATTACAAATTTATATATTATTAAAAATATAAAATATGTATTTAATTAAAAACAATTCGCCCTGATTGAACACCGAACCGACTAATTGAATATTGAGTCAATAAGCTTACCTGTTTAATAATCAATCCGATTCGGAACTTTAGAGAGATAATAAAAGTCAACAAATATTTGGTCAAACTAATAAATATTTGTTTTTATCTTTCTATACATATCTTATTTTTTCAACATTTAAAAATAATTTAAATAATTTATCTAATTTTTACTATTTTTATTCTATATAAACAAAAGGAGAAAATGTTTATCTATTTGCTATATATATCTACTTGGTCAAATCTATGACAAAAAAATTATATTTTGTTTATAAACATTTCAAGATATTAATGTAAAATTTAAATTTAATGTGATATATAAATGTTGTAATAGTTAATGTATTGAATTTATTAAGTTTTTTTTTTAAATAATATTGAATTTATTAAGTTGAACATTTTTATTATGACTAGTAACTGACCGTAAATTTGTACGAGTTAATATTTAAAATTATATGTATAAGTAATTAAAGTTAAAATTGATTAGTTGAAATATTAGTTTTTTAATTTGATTTTCATTTTTTGATTCGTATTTTTAATTAATGTTGTCAAGTAATTTTTATTTTTCCAATTCCTTGTGAAATTTATATTTATATTATTTAAATATGAAAAATAATATATAATTTATTGATTTTAATAAAGAGATAAAATAAGGTGGAGAGTGATCTCCCGATCCTGTTTTGAACAATATGATGTTTCATTTTTAGTCTCTATTGATATTACAAAAAAGATAAGGTCATTTATTAATATATGAGTATAAATGTAAATCCCCGTGTAAACTATAAAATCAAAAGTAACTCGTATTAATATAAGTTATAGTAAAAAAAAAAAAGTTTCCCGTATTAATATATGTATAAATATTTAAGTTACCAAAGAAAAAAGTCTTTTTGTCTCAGATTAATAAACCCTGTATTAAATCATTCGTAAAAATATAATTTTGTAAAATTACAAAAAAATAAACCTCGTACATGAGTATAAATATAGTTCTTGTTGAAATTATATAAAAAAAAAATAGTCCTTGTATTAATATATTGGTACAAATATAGGTCCTTATAGAAATATATGTTATTGTAAAAATTTAAAAAAAAAAATCTTTGTATTAGTATATGGTTTTTATTTTTAAATTACGTAAATGTTTCTTTTATATTCTAGAGAGTGATCTTTCACTTTCCTTTCTCAACAAATATGGTACTTTCTCTCTTGTCACTGTAGAAATTATAAAAAATTATAGATCTTGTATTGATATATGAATATAAATATAAGTATCATGTAAATTACAAAAATAATTAGACACTTGTATTAATATATTAGTAAAAATATTGATCCCATGTAAAATACAACAAAAAAAAAATACAGTTATATATAATATAAGTGTAAATATTTTCCATATGGAATAAAATAAAATATCATAAAATTGCTTTAAAAAAAATCATAAAAACATTGTTTTAGTTGGTTGGTATTGAATAATGTATCTCATACTGAATTTTGTTCATGAGAGAGACATAGATGACACATAAATTTTGGTTCATAAGTTATCATCACGTGAAAGTTTGTTCATGAGAGACACATCCGTAAATATATATTATGGAGATTAGTAATTTTTTTTAAAAATATGGTTAGTAACAATTAAGTAAAAAAGTGTATATCATAAAAATAGATTTTTTGTTGTTGGTTGAAACTGAACCTGCATGTTCCCCTTGCTAAAGCTTTTAACTAAATGTGTAAAACTAAAGAGGAGATGAGACGTAGAATTATGTTAATTGAGAGAATGTCGCAAGGAAAAAATATCAAGAGAGGGACTCCATATATATATAATACTCCCTCCGTCCCTGAATGTAAGACTCAGTTTGACTAGTGCACGTACGCCAATGCATAATTTTGATCACAAATATCTTTAATTATGTAATGGTTAAAATTATAAAAACTTGATATTTTGAAAGTACTCATCGAAACAAATCAAACATGATCTTATGTGCTAATTATTTACATCTATGTATTATTAAAAAAATACGGTCAAAACAAAATAAGTTAATAGTATAATTTTGTCAAACGGGTTCTTATAAAAAAGACGGAGGGAGTATAGAGATAGAGATATAGAGATTAAGATATTATAGAAATAGAGATTGCAAAGAGTTTAAGTAAAAAATAAGACTGCATGTAGGGGATTGTTAAAATTGGACCAATATAGAGCTTTGTTAGAGTTTTTAACAACTAACAAAACATGGAAATAAGAGATTCAAACGCTTATTTAGGCAAAATTCTAACTTGACATTTTAATGATAAGAATTGTCTTCAATTAAATTTTAATTAATTGTGATTATTTTCATATCTAATGTGCTAAATTATACGAAGCTTTTAACATATTTTTGAGAAAGTTCAGTAGAATGTTCTGTCAAATTAACATATATGATACAATTCTATTTGCCGGTCATGAAAAAAAATTAACCTAACGCTCTCTTGAGTATATAAACACTCATAATCACATTTTAAAATATCAACTTGGTACAAGACAACATTGAACTTATAATGTTCCATTGACTAATTATTATATCGAATGAAACATACATAATTACATCAGGATACATTAAAATTACAGATAAGTTAAATTTGAACTACAATGTAATTAAACATTTAAATAAAGTGTCAATACAATTACACAGCGGAATTGTATTTTACATCATATCCAAACCAGTACAATATAAGGAATTAATTTGAAAGCTACTTTCATTCTTCCACTCGATCCCTAACTGCAATACTTCTTATACTGATCCACTTGTCATTTGAAAAAAATATAAATGGGCGTTGAGTGAGACTATTTATTTCAGTGAGTTCCACCTATCTTAATGTGTATGTTAGCATTTTCTATGTGAAACTATGTGCTTCGGTTAGTCTAAACTTTGTTCATTTCATTCATCATTGATCAAGGAAAACACGAACTACCTACTTAATCAATGAACATTGGAAAATATCAGTTTTTAATATAGTGCTTGACGTTCTTCTAGGATTGATCCATCATATAATAAATCTATATAATGCATTATACACCTGTGGTCTAAAACCCACTATAACTATGATCAAAAACACACTCATAAAATCAATCTAATACTTATCATTCATCACATAAATTTAACTATATTGTTGTCAACCTATGTTTAGATAAACTATTCTTTTTTTATGCCTCATTATGTTCAACATAGTTAACCTTGACGATGATTCGACAACATTTACTTTAATTAAATCCAGTAAAATAATTGTTTATATTACCAATGTCTCATCTAAACAACTTAAACATAGAACTAACATTAACTAAATCCTTTGTTACCAACAAAGAATTAAATCAGTGCTGAACTTAAAGTTTATATTTTAGGAGAGTAAAACTATCCTTTGATAGGTTAGCTATTTAGAGGAACTTGCCGTAAAATTAATGTTTTACCTTAACTTCCCAATTATTGCTACTAATCACAGATCCAAATACTTCGACATCCTTTATTTATTTTTTATGTTTTTGAAAGCTTGGTATCCGCTTTAGTACCGACTAATATGAGGGACCAATCCCTCCACCCACTTGCAGGAAAATAACATCTTTTATTAATAACCTGCAGCCCTTATTTGTGACTTTATGAATAAAACAATATTGGGGTTTGGATGAAAGATTTCCGGCCAAAGAATGAAGAGGGAGATGAATTGATTATTGGCCTGCTTTTGGCTTAAAATCAACTATAGAACATGAATATAATATTACATGTGATGTTTGTGTAGGTGTAATAGAATTTAGATGACGGTGATGGTGACTGGTGTTATTGTTGTTGTTGTTGTTGCGTGAGATTGAGAGAGAGAGAGAGAGAAATAATTTGTTCTGCATAGTTGAGAGAAAGAGAATGACTAATAATGCTTCTATTTCACTACTTTTTCTTATATCTTAATTTTATCTTAATCTTAATCTTATCTTAATATATCTAAAAGTTGTTAAGTATGTTAACCTAATTGCTTACCCTAATTTGTTAACCCTAATCATTCATTAATCTAGACAGGTTCAGCCCAATAACAATCCCAACAATACTATTATAGCAAGGCTGATTCTAGAATAGCGTAAAAAGTTTGTTGATATTGGAAACAGAGAAACTAGCAAGCGCAGCAGCATAAAAAAACACAAATAATTAATCATCTTCTTCTTCCAAAACACAATTCTTCATCTACTGATTCAACCATTCTAACTCAATCTCTTATCCATGGTCTTCTTATCTCCATCTCTCCCTCAACAATCAAGTCTCTTCTCCACTCACTCTACCTTTGTGATGTCTAACTCTTTCTTCTTCTGGTTGACGTTCATCACCATCACAATGCCACTGATAGCGAACCTGTCCACCGTATCAACACCCAACAGCGATGCCGCTGAATTGATTTTCAAAACGGTAACTTTTGTTTTTGGTCATTTATGTTCATGATTCTGTAAAAGTTTACCGACACTGATTTTTTCCCAAAGATATGATTTTGCAGCGGAAAAGGTAACCACCATCTCCCTCCCACCTCACGACTATGCTTCATTCTGCAACCAATTTTTCTGTCAGATTCATGGTCTCTCTTTTCCTAATTGCAATCAAGGCGAGAAATTTTGATTATCAGGTATGACTGAAGTTTTCGGTAATCATAATATTTTTATTCTTCATGGTTTAATCAACTCTTGATCTTTATAAACATAACACTATAATATTCGTATGGCGTCAAATGATCATTACATTTTAGTAGATGTTAATTTTACTTTTATCTTATGTTTGGACAGATGCCTTACATCTTGATGACATGTACCACAAATCATCACATACACATATGTTGTCCACGATGTTGATCCATTATCTAATGATTTTCTTATTGCAATCAAAACAGATTTGTGTGGTTTTTGTCAGTTGATTTGCTCAATGTTGCTTCGGAATTGCTTTTAGTTGACTATGATAAAAATGGATATGAGTGTATGTTGAATTTAGATAATGAAGCGGAGATGTCGTGGAAAATATCGAACGGTTGAGCAGAAATTTTCAAGATTCGACATATTTATGAAGGTTGTGATTTAAAGTTCTGGTGTCAAAACAACTTTGTTGCAGCCATTCATCGGTCAAAAGAATATACAAATTGTACGAGGCAACAATTCTTTGTGCCAAATCCTTGATATTTGTTTTTTTAATGGAATTCTTATGTTTTGTTTAGATGTTAAGGTTTGTTTTTTGTGTTTACTGTTAGGTAGGGATTTTCTCTTGGTTAAAATCTTATTTTTGATAAGCATTGATGAAAAGTTTTTCCATTTTAATTGCTAAAGACATTTGTTCTTAGTCATAGTACTTATTTGTCACATTGTCAAGACTTGGGTATGGATGAATAAATGAATGCATTTCTTTGTTAAATTCCTCCGTATCACATTTCATTGTTATAATATATTTTTGGAGTATCAGATCATTCATTGTTATTCAAAGTATCCAATTTCATAAGTCAAACTACCTTCATTGATATTCTAAATTTAATCAATAAAAATTCACTCTGATTGTTTGATTAAAAACTTTTGATATATACTACATTTTCTACCCAAACATAAGAAAGCACGCAAGCAAAAAAATGTTGTACCTCCGGCCTTGCACTTAATGTATATACATTTTTTCATAAAGATGAGATGATATCCACAACCACGTTTTTGATTAAATTGATTATGTTTAGTGTTTCTTAGCAATTTATTTTAAATAACTATGTTTTAAAATATCCGTGCATCGCACGGGTGAAAGTCTAGTGTATAAAAAATTCTCAAGTGCCTCTATTTACCAATACGCCACGCACTACCCTAAATATATAATCTTGTGATAACATGAATAATTTCTTAGCACTACCATTTCTTATTCCTAATTCATAAATGCAGGATGTTACGGAACTTTATTTGAGAAGTCATTTCAACAATGCAAAAGCCAATTAAGCCAATTTATAGAGAAAGAATTAAGTGTATAACATTATACATACTTGTTTTATCTCACAAGTAAAGTTTTTCTTTCATCACTCGCACTTAAGATATTTATTGTAAGAATTATTGCTCAAGTCAATACATAACTATTATTGAAAATGTGTTGTATAATATGAATTGACTAAGGTGAATTAGTTCTAGAAGTTCAAAAGAATTAATCTTAGTTTAAGTCAAAGAAAAATAATAGGAGTACACGATTCAGTAGAATCTCAAGGATTTTAGTGGACAAATTTTCACATATATGGGGAGTGGACGTAACCCAAGATTAAAAGTGAACTAGAATAAATTTTTTTGTGTTGTTTCTCTCTCTTTTTTACTCTTTAATTTGTGCTTATACTTACATAATTTACATTTCTTTTACTTTACTTTACTTACCATACTGTTCAGAATAGTATTTCAACGTATAATATTATAGTTTGTAACGTAAAAATAAAACATTGTAGTTCGTGTATATTTGTTTTAATCGGTGTGTTTATTACTTCATTTACATACTATAAATTAAGAGATAAGGAAATCAGAGAAACAATAAATAAAATGTAAAATTACTTAAGAAATAACCACATCGTAGTAATAAAAAGCGTATAAGCAAATGTATTAATGGATATGGGGATGTCAATTTATATCTGATAACGGATTATCTGTGAGGATTATTTGTACGGGGATCTAAAGTCGCAAATTTTTTTCCCCCGGGGACGGGGATGGAGGGAGAAATTCCACCGTGGATAATTTCACACGGGGAATGAGAAAGGTCCGTCCGCCACCCTGGATTCCCCGACTCTGACCATATTAATTAAATTATATATAATATATATAATTATATAACTTATGTACCAAAAAATTAATAATTATATAATTTTTTTAATGTTTTTTCTATAAAAAAAATTATAATTAATATATTATAAAGATTATGATTATGTATTGTGGCAACAAGTTCAATTGAATATATATTTTTTCGATAAAAAGAAGTATTATAAAGTATTTTTACATTTTTTTGTTATTGATGCAAAATGTATTTTTCTTTTAAAAAAAATAAAAGATACAAATATGCATATTTTTAGAAGAAAAAAAAGAAAAAACCATATTAATGTCGTGCTTTTGACTAAAAATATAGCAATTTTATTAATTTTTAATGTTTGTGGAGCTCCGTTGATACTGTGGAGATCTTTGAGGATAGGGATGGAGGAAAAAATCTCCTCGCGGGATGGTGATGGAAGAAGAAATGTCTCCGAAGTGGGCAATGGGACAATAAGTAGTAAAGTAACATTCGCTCAATTATCGCCTCGTTGACATTCCTAAATGAAGAGAATGCTTAAATGTAATTGAATTAACCAGTTTTGGCGGTAGAAAATCTTAGTTGAAATTTAAAAAGAGGAATAACTACATATGGTGCTTAAAAGAAATTCAATATTTGGAATTAAACATTAATAGTAAATAGCATAATAATTAAAGTAGAAATTCATTTAAGGGGATATATTTCTCATTAATTTATTAATTTTAATTGAATTAGTTTATAAGGTATAATATTTTACTTTTTGGTCAAAGGAAGGTATAATATTCATTGGTAAAAAATAATAAATAAATAGTGAAATATAAAAAATTGTACCAAGTAGGAAATAAATTGATTATTGTGTTGACTGATCAGGCGTGCAAATTGCACCGGCCTTAAAAGTATTTCGCCATTAAAGATAAGTTACCCGGTGCAGTTAGTCTCATAGATATTATCTTCCAAGATACAACAGTCATATCTTGTTAGTACTACACATGAATTAGCAAGATCTCTAAAAACCACTATTTTTGAACGCTGGAGAGAACTTAGAATTATTATTCTATTATATAGCTCTTGATTTATTAGTTCTCTACCCTTTTCTAAAAGCCACGACCAATATATCTCCTTCCACCCTATGGTTATGTTTGATTGCCTTATTTATATACACTCAATTAAATTCCATAAATTGTGTCAAAAAAAATAATTAAATTCCATAAATTAAAATAAGATAGGTCATCACAAGAATAGTGATTTTAGTATTATAATCTTACCGAATTGATTAATAAAAATTATAGGTTCTAATTAATTAAAATTAGAGAAAATTATAATTATAAATAAAACAAATAAGCCTTAATTAAATATTGGGGTTTTACAAATTTCTAACTTGATCATTGTTACGCTCAAAGCTGAAATGATCGGGATTGTTAAGAACAGAATCAATAACCTCTAAACTGAGGTATTTAGTGAGTTCATTCTTCACCTTCTCGATTTCTTGTTGGACTTCATGTAACTTATTCTCTAAAGTGCGTACTTCATTCAAGCAGCCATTAATTGGGTCATTTATACGTGCTTCAGCTTCATACACCAATGAATCAGTTGCTCGTCTATGATGTGTAACATCAATTCGTCGCAACAGCTTGCGCACATTGCCATTTCCAAACTGTTTGTGTACAATCACAAACCGTCTTGGGTTGTCCCTTGTAAAAAAAGGAGCTAATTCGCAATTTGACCTGCACCCCTTTTTCATATGGCTACAGGCTGCACACCGGTTCCTAGTATCTCGTACATTTTGTGACACTGCAAATTTAATTACCAAATCCAATTACTCAATTTGTTCAATTTCAACAACAAAACCAAATTTATTATTATTAAAATGAAAAAAATAAAATTGAAAGCACAGTATCATAATCCAATTAAAATGAGTGAATGATATGATTAATGCAAAACACACACCTATAATCCTCCTTTTTCCTAGATCTAATGTTGTCAAGCAATATAAGAGAGATTAATTAATACTAATTATCTTGATATCATAATAATGGATGATTAAAATTAAACTAAAATCAAATTATGGGTTTAAATAATTTGTAAAAATATAAAGAATTTTGAGAAATGAAATCTCTATTTTCAACTCATAGTTTATATAAATAAAATAAAAGAGAAAACTTGAAATGAAAATGTATGAAAAATTATTTTTAAGAAAAGAAGGCAGTGAAAGAGATAATTACTTGTGCGAATAACGATTTAGAAGTGTAACTAGATATGTTTGCTATACTCCTTCCCAAAACACGAATTAGAGCAAATTAGATCAGGGCTGCACAGGCTAATGTCCGGGCTCAGCTCAACACAATTTTTTTTCTTCAGTTGAAATGAAAATTAAGAAAGGGCAAAATCAAAATAAGAAAAGGCAACCTCGCAAGCTTCTTATTCGTCTTCTTTTTCTTCTTATTCGAAATTAAATAATGGAAAAGAGGAAGCTTTTGTAAACAAAATGGAAGAGAAAATGTTCAAAAGAAGAGAGAGCTTTTTCAGATTTTAAAGCAGCGGCTGCAGTTCGTTCTTCCAATTTCTAGGGTTTTAAACTAAAATATATTAGTATATCTGGGCTTACATTGTTGGGCCAATTGTTTTTTTGTTGGGACAATTGTTACTTAAATGAACTCATCATAATATATAAATAATTGGAATTGCACTTTTATTGTGTTGGTAACAAATATAATATAATACAAACATAAAACTTATCAAAATGTGTTAGAGATTAAGAATTGATTGTTGATAAAAAAAATTTTGAATAATATAAAATTTATCAATATGTGTTTTTTTGGTACAAAATTTATTATGTTTTAAATATTGTTAAACTATGAGAATTTTATGTAATTTTTTTATTACAAATTTATATATTATTAAAAATATAAAAATATGTATTTAATTAAAAACAGTTCGCTCTATTTAACACCGAACCGACTAATTGAATAATGAATCTATAAACACACCTGTTTAATAATCAATCTGATTATGAACTTTAGAGAGATAATAAAAGTCATCAAATATTTGGTCAAACTAATAAATATTTGTTTTGAGCTTTCTATACATGTCTTATTTTTTCATCATTATAAAATAATTTAAATACTTTATCTATTTTTTACTATTTTTATTCTATATAAACAAAAGGAGAAAATGTTTATCTATTTGCTATATATTTCTACTTGGTCAAATCTATGACAAAAAAATTATATTTTGTTTATAAACATTTCAAGACATTAATGTAAAATTTAAATTTATATGTTATATATAAATGTTGTAATAGTTAATGTATTGAATTTATTAAGTTTGTTTTTAACCAATAAAGAATTTATTAAGTTGAACATTTTTATTATGACTAGAATAACTGACCGTAAATTTGTACGAGTTAATATTTAAAATTATATTAGTATAAGTAATTAAAGTTAAAATAGATTAGTTGAAATATTAATTTTATAATTTGATTTTCAGTTTTTGATTCTTATTTTTAATTAATGTTGTCAAGTAATTTTTATTTTTCCAATTCCTTGTGAAGTTTATTTTATGTTTATATTAATTAAATATGAAAATTAATATATAATTTTTTATTTTAAAAAGATAAAAAATAGGATGGAGAGTGATCTCCCGATCCCGCTTTGAACAATATGGTGTTTCATTTCTAGTCTCTATTAAAATTACAAAAAAGATAAGGTCATTTTTTAATAATATATGAGTATAAATATTGGTCCTCGTGTAAATTATAAATTCAAAAGGCACTCAAATTAATGTAAGTGTAAATATAAGTTATAGTAAAAAAAATAGGTTTTCCGTATTAATATATGTATAAATATTTAAGTTATCAAAGAAAAAAGTCTTTTGTCTCAGATTAATAAACCCCATATCAAAACATTCGTAGAAAATTAATTCCGTAAAATTACAAAAAAAAATAAAATCTCGTGCATGAGTATAAGTATAGCTCTTGTTGAAATTATAAAAAAAAATAGTTATTGTATTAACATATTGGTACAAATATAGGTCCTTATAGAAATATATGTTATTGTTAAAAATTTATAAAAAAAAAGTCTTTGTATTAGTATATGGTTTTTATTTTTCAATGACGTAAACATTCCTTTTATATTCTAGAGAGTGATCTCCCACTTTCCTTTCTCAACAAATATGGTACTTTCTCTCTTGTCACTATAAAAATTATAAAAAATTATAGATCTTGTATTGATATATGAATAAAAATATAAGTCTCATGTAAATTACAAAAACAATTAGACACTTGTATTAGTACATTAGTATAAATATTGTTCCCATGTAAAATACAACAAAAAAAAATACACTTATATTAATATAAGTGTAAATATTTTCCATATGGAATAAAATAAAATAAAATATCATAAAATTGCTTTAAAAAAAAATCATAAAAACATTGTTTTAGTTGGTGGGAATTGAACAATGTATCTCTTACTAAATTTTGTTCATAAGAGAGACATAAATGACACAAAATTTTTGGTTCATTAGATATCATCACGTGAAAATTTGTTCATGAGAGACACATGAACAAATAATTAATCATTCAAAAATTTAGAGAGATAATAAAAGTCAAGAAATATTTGGTCAAACTAATAAATATTTGTTTTGAACTTTCTATACATATCTTATTTTTTCATCATTTAAAAATAATTTAAATAATTTATCTATTTTTTCCTATTTAAAAATAATTTAAAATTTTGAGATTCTTATTTTTAATTAATGTTGTCAAGTAATTTTTATTTTTCCAATTCCTTGTGAAGTTTATTTTATATTTATATTATTTACATATGAAAAATAATATAGATTTAGCGATTTTAAAGAGATAAAATAAGGTGGAGAGTGATCTCCCGATCTCGTTTTGAACAATATGGTGTTTCATTACTAATTTATCACTTATATGTCCCTAATGAATGTACTATTTGTTTTGTTTTTGTTATCTTAGAATTATCCCCTTCGGTTTTTGATTAACAATATGGTGTTTTATCCATTTTTTACTCTTTACGGATTCGGTTTTTGATTCTGGATTTTCAGTTATGGCTATTAGATTTGTATTTAACGATTTGTTGTTTACTATTCAGATCTTTGTTTTATCCGTTTTTACTCTTTACCGATTCGATTTTTGATTATGGATTTTTTATTCTGGCTATTGGATTTGTGTTTATCGATTTGTTGTTTACTATTTGGATCTTTGTTTTATCTGTTTTCACTCTTTACCGATTCGGTTTTTGATTCTGATTTGTGTTTATCGATTCGTTGTTTACCATTCAGATCTTCGTTTTATCCGTTTTTTACTCTTTACCAATTTGTTTTTTTTACTCTTTGAGTAATTTTTATTATTTTCTGATGTGTGCTTACAAAGGTAAAAATATTGTGATCGATGACGATAATAATGGTCAATGGAAATGACAATAAAATAATTCACGTTGCACAATTGATAATTAATAATTCATGTTGCACAATTGATAATTAATAATTCATGGAAATGGCAATGCGTGGGCGCCATACTAATATATATTATAGAGATAGAGATATAGAGATTGAGATATTATAGAAATAGAGAATGCAAAGAGTTCAAGAAAAAAATAAGATTGCTTGCATGTAAGGGATTGTTAGAATTGGCGCCAATAGGGCTTTGTTAGTTCAACTACCAAAGCATGGAAAATAAGAGATTCAAACACTTATTGAGGTTAAATACTAACTTGATATTTTAAAGATAAGAACCGTCTTTAATTAATTTTTAATTAATTGTGATTATTTTCATATCTAATGTGCTAAGTGTTTTGATTATTATACGCAGCTTTTAACATATTTTTGAGAAAGTTCAGTAGAGCACTCATAATTACTCATAATCACTCTCAAATTAGCATAATGCTCTCCTGACTATACTGACTGACCCCACAAAGCAACACGAGTCTTTTCAGCATGTATTGTCTTCACTCACATGCATTCTAAGAAACTTCCCAGAAGGTCACCCATCCAAACACTACTCCAAGTCAAACACAAGAATAGTGATTTTAGCATTATAATAATCTTACCGAATTGATTAATAAAAATTATAGGTTCTAATTAATTAAAATTAGAGAAAATTATAATTATAAATAAAACAAATAAGCCTTAATTAAATATTGGGGTTTTACATATTTCTAACTTGATCATTGTTACGCTCAAAGCCGAAATGATCGGGATTGTTAAGAACAGAATCAATAACCTCTAAATTGAGGTATTTAGTGAGTTCATTCTTCACCTTCTCGATTTCTTGTTGGACTTCATGTAACTTATTCTCTAGAGTGCGTACTTCATTCAAGCAGCCATTAATTGGGTCATTTATACGTGCTTCAGCTTCATACACCAATGAATCGGTTGCTCGTCTATGATGTGTAACATCAATTCGTCGCAACAGCTTACGCACATTGCCATTTCCAAACTGTTTGTGTACAATCACAAACCGTCTTGGGTTGTCCCTTATAAAAAAAGGAGCTAATTCGCAGTTTGACTTGCACCCCTTTTTCATATGCCTACAGGCTGCACACCGGTTCCTAGTATCTCGTATATTTTGTGACACTGCAAATTCAATTCCAAATCCAACTACTCAATTTGTTCAATTTCAACAACAAAACCAAATTTATTATTATTAAAATGAGTAAAAAAAATTTGAAAGCACAGTATCATAATCCAATTAAAATGAGTGAATGATATGATTAATATGCAAAACACACACCTATAATCCTCCTTTTTTCTAGATCTAATGTTGTCAAGCAATATAAGAGAGATTAATTAATACTAATTATCTTGATATCATAATAATGGATGATTAAAATTAAACTAAAATCAAATCATGGGTTTAAATAATTTGTAAAAATATAAAGAATTTTGAGAAATGAAATCTCTATTTTCAACTCATAGTTTATATAAATAAAATAAAAGAGAAAACTTGAAATGAAAATATATGAAAAATTATTTTTAAGAAAAGAAGCCAATGAAAGAGATAATTACTTGTGCTAATAGCGATTGAGAAGTGTAACTAGATATGTTTGCTATACTCCTTCCCAAAACACGAATTAGAGCGAATTAGATCAGGGCTGCACAGGCTAATGTCCGGGCTCAGCTCAACACAATTTTTTTTCTTCAGTTGAAACGAAAATTAAGAAAGGGCAAAATCAAAATAAGAAAAGGCAACCGTGCAAGCTTCTTCTTCGTCTTCTTTTTCTTCTTATTCGAAATTAAATAATGGAAAAGAGGAAGTTTTTCTAAACAAAATGGAAGAGAAAATGTTCAAAAGAAGAGAGAGAGCTTTTCAGATTTAAAAGCAGAGCGGCTGCTTAGTTCCTTCTTCCAACTAAACTAATATATATTAGTATTTCTGGGCTTACGTTGTTGGGCCAATTGTTTTTTTGTTGGGACAATTGTTACTTAAATGAACTCATCATAATATATAAATAATTGGAATTGGACTTTTATTGTGTTGGTAACAACTCTAATATAATACAAACATAAAACTTATCAAAAAAAAAAATTATAATTTTCACCAAAAAAAAAATAATAAATAATAATAACTGATAGGTTAGATATTGATTGTTGATAAAAAAAAATTTGAATAATATAAAATTTATCAATATGTGTTTTTTTGGTACAAAATTTATTATGTTTCAAATATTGTTAAACTATGAGAATTTTATGTAATTTTTTTATTACAAATTTATATATTATTAAAAATATAAAAATATGTATTTAATTAAAAACAATTTGCTCTGATTGAACACCGATCCGACTAATTGAATATTGAATCTATAAACACACCTGTTTAATAATCAATCTGATTATGAACTTTAGAGAGATAATAAAAGTCATCAAATATTTGGTCAAACTAATAAATATTTGTTGTGAGCTTTCTATACATGTCTTATTTTTTCATCATTTTAAAATAATTTAAACACTTTATCTTTTTTTTACTATTTTTATTCTATATAAACAAAAGGAGAAAATGTTTATCTATTTGCTATATATTTCTACTTGGTCAAATCTAGGACAAAAAAATTATATTTTGTTTATAAACATTTTAAGACATTAATGTAAAATTTAAATTTATATGTTATATATAAATGTTGTAATAGTTAATGTATTGAATTTATTAAGTTTTTTTTTTAAACAATAAAGAATTTATTAAGTTGAACATTTTTATTATGACTAGAATAACTGACCGTAAATTTGTACGAGTTAATATTTAAAATTATATTAGTATAAGTAATTAAAGTTAAAATAAATTAGTTGAAATATTAATTTTTTAATTATATTTTCAATTTTTGATTCTTATTTTTAATTAATGTTGTCAAGTAATTTTTATTTTTCCAATTCCTTGTGAAATTTATTTTATATTTATATTATTTAAATATGAAAATTAATATTTAATTTTTTATTGTAAAAAGATAAAAAATAGGGTGGAGAGTGATCTCCCGATCCCGTTTTGAACAATATGGTGTTTCATTTCTAGTCTCTATTGAAATTACAAAAAAATAAGGTCATTTATTAATAATATATGAGTATAAATATTGATCCTCGTGTAAATTATAAAATCAAAAGACACTTGTATTAATGTAAGTGTAAATATAAGTTATAGTAAAAAAAATAGGTTTCCCGTATTAATATATGTATAAATATTTAAGTTATCAAAGAAAAAAGTCTTTTGTCTCAAATTAATAAATCCCATATCAAAACATTCGTAGAAAATTAATTCCGTAAAATTACAAAAAAAAATAAATCTCGTACATGAGTATAAATATAGCTCTTGTTGAAATTATAAAAAAAAATAGTCATTGTATTAATATATTGGTACAAATATAGGTCCTTATAGAAATATATGATATTGTAAAAAATTTATAAAAAAAAGTCTTTATACTAATATATGGTTTTTATTTTTCAATGACGTAAACGTTCCTTTTATATTCTAGAGAGTGATCTCCCACTTTCCTTTCTCAACAAATATGGTACTTTCTCTCTTGTCACTATAAAAATTATAGAAAATTATAGATCTTGTATTGATATATGAATATAAATATAAGTCTCATGTAAATTACAAAAACAATTAGACACTTGTATTAATACATTAGTATAAATATTGTTCCCATGTAAAATACAACAAAAAAAAAAACAGTTATATTAATATAAGTGTAAATATTTTTCATATGGAATAAAATAAAATAAAATATCATAAAATTGCTTTAAAAAAAATCATAAAAACATTGCTTTAGTTGGTGGGAATTGAACAATGTATCTCTTACTAAATTTTGTTCATAAGAGAGACATAGATATGACACAAAAATTTTGGTTCATTAGATATCATCACGTGAAAATTTGTTCATGAGAGACACATGAACAAATAATTAATCATTCAAAAATTTAGAGAGATAATAAAAGTCAAGAAATATTTGGTCAAACTAATAAATATTTGTTTTGAACTTTCTATACATATCTTATTTTTTCATCATTTAAAAATAATTTAAATAATTTATCTATTTTTTCCTATTTAAAAATAATTTAAAATTTTGAGATTCTTATTTTTAATTAATGTTGTCAAGTAATTTTTATTTTTCCAATTCCTTGTGAAGTTTATTTTATATTTATATTATTTACATATGAAAAATAATATAGATTTAGCGATTTTAAAGAGATAAAATAAGGTGGAGAGTGATCTCCCGATTTCGTTTTGAACAATATGGTGTTTCATTACTAATTTATCACTTATGTCCTCCTTAATGAATGTACTATTTGTTTTGTTTTTGTTATCTTAGAATTATCCCCTTCGGTTTTTTGATTAACAATATGGTGTTTTATCCATTTTTACTCTTTACGGATTCGGTTTTTGATTATGGATTTTCGGTTCTGGCTATTAGATTTGTATTTAACGATTTGAAGTTTACTATTTGGATCTTTGTTTTATCCATTTTTACTCTTTACCGATTCGATTTTTGATTATGGATTTTTTATTCTGGCTATTGGATTTGTGTTTATCGATTTGTTGTTTACTATTTGGATTTTTGTTTTATCTGTTTTTTACTCTTTATCGATCCAGTTTTTTATGTTGACTTGCGTTTATCGATTCGTTGTTTACTATTCGGATCTTCGTTTTTTCTGTTTTTCACTCTTTACCGATTGGGTTTATGATTCTGATTTGTGTTTATCGATTCGTTGTTTACTATTCGGATATTCGTTTTATCCGTTTTTTACTCTTTACCGATTTGTTTTTCTTACTCTTTGAGTAATTTTTATTATTTTCCGATGTGTGCTTACTAAGGTAAAAATATTGTGATCGATGACGATAATAATGGTCCATGGAAATGACAATAAAATAATTCACGTTGCACAATTGATAATTAATAATTCACGTTGCACAATTGATAATTAATAATTCATGGAAATGGCAATGCGTGGGCGCCGTACTAGTATATATTATAGAGATAGAGATATAGAGATTGAGATATTATAGAAATAGAGAATGCAAAGAGTTCAAGCAAAAAAAAAAGATTGCTTACATGTAAGGGATTGTTAGAATTGGCGCCAATAGGGCTTTGTTAGTTCAACTAACAAAGCATGGAAAATAAGAGATTCAAACGCTTATTGAGGTTAAATTCTAACTTGATATTTTAAAGATAAGAACCGTCTTTAATTAATTTTTAATTAATTGTGATTATTTTCATATCTAATGTGCCAAGTGTTTTGATTATTATACGCAGTTTTTAACATATTTTTTAGAAAGTTCAGTAGAGCACTCATAATTACTCATAATCACTCTCAAATTAGCATAACGCTCTCCTGACTGACCCCACAAAGTAACACGAGTTTTTTCAGCTTGTATTGTCCTCACTCACATGTAATCTAAGAAACTTTTCAGAAGGTCACCCATCCAAACACTACTCCAAGTCAAACACGCTTAACTATGGAGTTCTTATTTGTTGGGCTCCTGAAAAGAAGATGCACCATGTTGATATAGGTAGTACCAATTAATCTTTATAAGTCATCATTAAACCATGCAGTCTCATACCTGCACAGCCTAAGGATCCCTCTCATTCCGATGTGGATTCAGTCTTTTATCTAGAAGTTGCCAGGAGCTGCTCATTGTCATGCCTTGTTCATCGGCGATCACTCCCCGTCCTCGTCAGCCTCGAGTATTACATTCGGTTAGGCTAAACTCTGTTCATTTCATTCATCATTGATCAAGGAAAACACAAACTACCTACTTAATCAATGAACATTGGGAAATATAAGTTTTTAATATAGTGCTTGAGATTCTTTTAGGATTGATCCATCATATGATGAATCTATATAATACATTATATATCTGTGGTTCAAAACCCACTCGGTCTGTAGTACCAAAATCTCTCAAATTATGGTCCAAAACCCACTATAATTGGGTCCTAAACACACTCATAAGATCAATCAAATACTTATCATTCATAACATACATTCAATTATAACATTGTCAACTTATCTTTAGATAAACTATTCTTACTTTATGCCAAGTTATGTTCAACATAATTAACCTTGACGATTAATGATTCGACAACATTTACTTTAATTAAATCCAGTAAAATAATTGTTTATATTATCAATGTCTCATCTAAACAACTTAAACTTAGAACTAATAACATTAACTAAATCCTTTGTTACCAACAAAGAATTACATCCGTGCTAAACTTAAATTTTGTATTTTAGTAGAGTAAAACTACCCTTTGATAGGTTAATTAGCAATCTAGAGGAATGAATCTTTTAACTTAACTTCCCAATTATTGCTACTAATCACATACCCAAATACTCCAACATCCTTTATATATACTAGCGGGTTCCGTGCCCGTTTGTGTGATACGAACGTACCTGTTTGTGTGATATATATTTTTTATTATTTTATATTTAAATTTGATATTTTTTTGTTGATGATTTCTTCAAATTTGGTTGTTATGAGAATAATTTGAAATTTGAAATTCAAATTTGGTTGTTATGAGAATAATTTGAAATTTGAAATTGAGGGTAAAATAGGAATAAAAGTAGGCCATACCAAAAGAGTGTATCCTCTTTATATAGGTATAAGTATAGATATAGAGGTATAGATAAGATAACATGAATCTAATATTAGATGATGGTGATGGTGACTGATATTGTTGTGTGAGATTGAGAGTGAGAACTGTAGGGTTGAGAGAAAGAGAATGAATAATATTTCACTACCTTTCCTTATATGTATAGAAAATTCTCAAGACATATCATGAGTTATTTGCGTTTGAGCAAACAACTTATCATGAGTTATTTTTCTACAATCACAATAGCTATATTCTGATCTCCAAAAGACATGTTTGGGCACTAAAGCTATACAGTGGATTATCTTTTATTACAAATAGCAATGGTTGTGGAATTTGAAGAGAAAGAGTTAAATGTACAACATTATATATACTTGTGTTTATCTCACAAGTTTATAAGTTTTTCTTTCATAACTCACAAGTTAAATGTACAACATTATAAAAGTTTTGGAAAATTATAAAAGTGTGTCTATAGACTAAGGAGTCCAAATGAAAAAAAAATCAATAATTTGGTTCTTGATTTTGTAAATATAAGCACGTCAATAACTTTGTGAAAGTCCCTTTTTCAATAAAATAAAAAAATTTGAAATTAGCTTAATTGGTCGGACATTATATTATATATGCAAAAGACTGAAGTTCGAATCTTGATCATTCCACTTATTCACTTTAAAGTGAAATTTCTAACCACTACGCTGCTACTTGATAAAAAAATATTGTGAAAATCTTAACAACATTTCAAATTTTATTAATTTGTCAAGTTAGTCCATGTATTTAGCCATTTTACTATTATCATTTCAAAAACATTAGTTATATTTATATTTTAATAGTAGTAGATTAAATATGTTTTTTCTTCCTATAAACATTCGAATCTTTTACTTTTGGTCCATCTAATTTTTTTTCTTCACTTTTTAGTCCCTACAAAATTCTTTAGCATGAATTATGGTCCCTAATTTTAATTAAATCAACTCATGTACTACTTAAAATTTTGAATTATGTATCGTAATCATATTTAATATATTAAAAATTAAATTGATTTGTAAAATTTTAATTTTTTAATTAGAGATGAATTAAATATGAACTTTTAAAGTGTTTGCGCGTAAATTTTCATATTTAATTAGTTTATCTTTTAAAATTATGATTTTTTGTGTGAATAATTTTTATAATATTATAAACATAAATAAAAAATCTCTTTAAAAAAAATTGAATCGTAAACATAATCAATTAAAGGTAGAGACCAAACATCATGACCAAAATATTTAGAGGACTAAAATGCGGCAAAAAATTTTAGGGGGTTAAAACTAGAAAGTCCAAATATTTATGAGGCTTAATTATATATATAGTCCCAAACGTTTATTTTAGGTTTCAATTTGGTCTCAAACGTTTTAAAATTTTCAAATAAGTCTCAAACGTTTATCTTAAGTTTTAATTTGGTCCCAAACGTTTTAAAAGTTCAAATAAATCCCAAACGTTTTAAAAGTTCAAATAAATCCCAAACGTTTATAACATTTGCATTAGTTAGTTCTTTCTATCAAAAAAAATTTCTTCCCAATTTATTCTCAAGCTATAGAAGTATAATGTAGGTAGTGGATTTCAATCTATTTTGAATTACATTTTGATTAGGAAGGAAATATACAACAAAATGGGAAAAATTTTTTTGATAAAAATGACTAGCTAATGCAAATGTTATAAACGTTTGGTATTTATTTGAAACTTTTAAAACATTTGGGACCAAATTGAAACCTAATATAAACGTTTGGGATTTACTTGAAACTTTTAAAACGTTTGAGACAAAATTAAAACCTAAAATAAACGTTTCGGACTATATATATAATTAAGCCTATTTATAACAACCAAAAACTTATTTAACTCTATAGTAATTTACTACCACTTTGATTCATAATTTTTATCAACTTATTATCAATTTAGTCACATACACTTTTAGAAGAATTAATATGATTAAAATTTGATAAAATTAAAAACATTTTAAAAAAATTATAAAGTCGTGTACTTGTGTTTGAGTGTGTATTATGTTACATAAAATCCTTTTCATCTACAAAATATAAATACTAAATAATATAGTACATGACAATATACAACATAGCAATATAAAACAAACATTTATAATAATGACCAAATTTTGTCATATATGATGTTTGATGAAAAAAATGTTATTTTGACCGAAGACAAAAAAATAAAACAACTATTTAATCATTTATTTTTTAGCACATAAAATGCACTATATTGACCAATTCGGTGCAAGTACAAATTGAGGCTAAACCTAAGGGTAAGAGTGTAAATGGATTAGAAAAATCAATTAAACGACAATCCAACCAATTTAAACCGTGAAAAAATTGAGTTTTATGGTTCAGATGAAAATTGAACCGAACTAATTAAAACCTGGTGTGGTTTGGTTCGGTTTTCGGATTCAATTTTTAGAAATTGATGAACCGAACTGATAGTTATATTATTATAAATTTATTGAGTTTAGTCCATAAAAGTTAACACATTTTTTTTTTCATTTCTCTTTGGTAATTTTACTTTTCTTTCCTTTCAAATTGAGAATAAATTCAATGTTCTATATTTCTAACTATGTAGATATTTCAATTTATTAAGGATGATGTATAATGGTGATTCAAATTGAAAACTAATTGAATTTTATTTTAGTTGTACTTTATTATTTGATGTTGTATTTGGTGGTACCTAAGACTTATATTTTGAATTTAATAATAAATTTCACTCTACCTATTTGTTATTTTATATTTCAAAACTACGCTATTGACAACTTGATTTATGTTATTATTGTAAATTGTTTAAAAAGTTGAGCTTGAAGTATATCGTTTCAAAAAATAATAGCAGAGAATACATAAAAAAAAATGTTACAAACTTAATATAATATCCGAGTCAAACCGAATCAAACCAACTAGTTTAATTCAAATTTATTTTTGAAAATCACCCAAAACCAAACCAAATCAAACAATCAAAAATCCAATAATTCGGACATTAAACTCACTCAAAACTGATTCAAACCGATCAAAATACATCGAGTAAAGTTAAGCCTATAAGAAACGAGTAAGAACAAATAGGCCAATAACATAAACCCCAAATCTCAAAAACCCCATTTTACTTTCCAACGAAACGAACAGTGAAAACAACAATGGCACAATGGTGGCGCTCCGCCGTAGGCCACCTCCGATCAATGGAGGTAAACCAAACCACCTTATCCTCACTCCGCCGCAATCATTACCACACAATCCAAGCAATCCCGAGAGAGGTAACCGGCAGTAAAGTCGCCACCAGAGAGAGAAAACAAGGTCGAATACCCGCCGTCGTTTTCTTCCAGAACCTTCTTGAGAAAAACCCTGACTCACGATCTTCTTCAAGGAAGCATTTACTCACCGTCGAAAAGAAGCAGATTAAGGCAGTGCTGAATTCTATCGAAGCTCCGTTTTTTTGCTCCACCCGGTTTCCGCTCCAGATTCGAGCTGGTTCCGGATCCACTCATTTGCTTGAAAGCGGAACTGTTCTACCTATCAAGGTTTAAGTTTTTTGTTTTTTATTTTATTTTATTTTATATTTTTCTTATGTTGTTTAAATTAAAGTTTGGAAATGTGATTTTAGGGTTTGTGTGTTTTGGTGTGTAGATTCATAGGGATGAAGAGAGTGGGAATATATTGAATTTGGTGTTTGTTTGGGCTGAAGATGGTATGGATTTGAAGGTTGATGTTCCTGTTGTTTTCAAAGGCGAAGATGCTTGTCCTGGTTTAAAGAAAGGTAATTTCATTTTTGTTTTGAATTTGTTGATTAAATACTATAAAGCATGGACAAAGGAATGGGACACGACACAGAGACACTGACACATCGATATAGATAATTTGTTTTGTTGAGAAAATGATATATTTCAATGTAAACGTAAGTGTCGGTGATGAGTCGGTGTCGGACCCGACTCATCATAAGAAATGCATGAATTTAGAATTTTTTGAGTTGGGTTATTTTGGTTTACTGAATTATTTGGTGTTTGTTTTGTTGGAATCAAATTGGTTTTCTGTTGTTATCTGGTTTCTCTGTGTTTTAATTACAATACAATGTAGCATATTGATCGGACATTCGGAAGAAAATATAAACTGTAACATTAGTCAGATTAAAATACGGTTCACATTGTCCATAAGTCCTAACTCAACTGGCAGAAAATGCCAAAATTGCCATACCGGATGTCCATGACTGGTATTTGATCCCTGGTTACTCCACTTTGTGTGTGTTGAGTTTATGATGACTTTGCCATTTCATCTACGTACCAAAAAAAAAATACGGTCACATTATCATATATTTATATCTTCAAAACTATGATAGAAGAGAAATGAAGATAACTGAAAATTGAGATTCATTTTTCAACATTATATAGCATTATATGTGATTACATGATATATTGAGAATGTAGAATACAATACATGAAATAGTATAACTTTGTGCTAATTAATTAAAGATTTAAAGTGAACTAACCCCAATTATATTGATGTGTCTGAGCTCTCATAATCTTGGGGAGGACCAATGGAGTTGTAAACGTTGGTAACTGATTCTGAAGATTGGCCTTCTTCAGTAATCATGTTCTCAGATTCGACTCCTCCGAGCATTTTACCATTAACCACTATGCCCGCAACTTAAAGTGCCAGAAAATACAAGTGATTAATTATTCAATAAACCTAAAAAATGTATTTCGTCAGAGGGAGAGGGAGTAGAAGTTTAGGCTAAAACTAGTAAATATTTTATACCGAAATGTACATGTGTAAAAAGAATAACTTAAAAGAAGTGTATGAAAATTTTTCATGTGTTATTAGATGAGGAAAAAATTACGTATTTCTCTTAGAATACTAAGATAGGAGCCTTATGTACTTCTTTTAGGAAAATTAATTGAATTCTGGTGTTGGAGTTGAATTGTTGGTATTTGTTTTGTTAGAATCAAATTGGGTTTCTCTTGTCTGGTTCCTGTGTGTTTAAATTAGAATTAGAATGTAGCATATCGATTGGAAAACATTATATACTAAAACTAGGAGAAGTCTGTTGTCATTTAAGAGGTAAATTTATAGGACAAATTGTTGAGATGTAATTACAATGGTTTATCTTTAAATATTTCCTTTACATGGTATTGTTGTGTGAACTACATAGCTGATCTCACCCATTGAGAGGTTAATATTGTGCTGAGGTGCAAAAGGGACTAAATGGTTATGGGATAGTTGATGTGAAATATTCCCTGTCATCTTTTACGATTTACAATAAATTGTTTTTTATAAAATGCTGTTGTAGCTTTAACAGCATAGCCAGCTGAACCCAAAACATCTATAGTAGGATTGCCACTATGCTAATGTTTGTGTGTATGTCTATACAGTCAATTGTGTGGTACTATAGCGGTGTTTCATGACCAGCAGCCACCATTATTTTTGGCCTTATTGTGTGTATCTGTTCCATCCATTGTGGCAGTTATTGCACATAACTCACATCAAATTGTATAAGTTGCAGCCACATTTATGAATCCCATTTAGAACTTCTTTTTGTTCTCAATTCTAACTTTAGCACGTGGATACGTTTTTTCTTTTTCCAAAGAGAATATTTTCCCTTAGTCCTTACTGCCTCATTGACAAAAGGGTTCATTGTCTCTCAATTTGTTTGGAAGATAACAAACACCTTTTACCTTTGTTTGGACGAAAATCCATTGATCCCATTGCTTGCTAATGTAGTTTTAGACAGGTCCTCTTTTCTTCCAGGCTTCGCCCGTGCACAGATTGGTGCTATTCCTTCACGTCACCTGTTCTTATTTCTGAGTTGTCATGTACTCTGCCCTTCATGTCTTTGTTCTGTACTTTCTGTTTTTCTTTAAATTTTTTATACATCACTCCCCGTTTTTGTTATACTCCTCCTCACTAGTTAGCATTTATGGAATTATCCGCTTAGCCACATGGTGAAGCTCCACAGACCCAAAACACCTCTCTGTTAGCCTCCTCTCTTCTTTTACGTTGGTAAACCTTAACTGTTGGATTATTGGCTTGGAATGGTTGTGGAATAGTAGTAATTTGAAAATATTATCAATTGATTGTCCTATAAAGAGTGTATCTTCTCTCAAATTTTGCCTTCTCTTCTTGCTCTTCTGTTTTAGCTATTGATTCCTCAAAAAGCAATTTAACAGCATTAGGTTAAACACACTGTTTCATTCAAGGGAATTGTGGAACTCAAGGAATCATAAATAAGTAATTTCAGTTAAGAAAACAAGGAAAGACATTGCAACTTTCAGTCATTCATGTGTGCTTGTTGTATGTCTTAGTTAGGAGGGCTGCTGTTTGGTTGGGTTAATTAACTTATATATTATTATGATTGATAAAATGTGGCCATGTCTTAAAATATCAACATTTATAATTCAAACCAGATGTTTTTTATAGGTAGGGGGCAATAAAACAGCGTACAAATTTAATACTAGTGAGAATTTAATGTGGTTCTACTATTAAGTGTCTAAACTTGTTCTGTCTCTAGTGGTGCCTGACTCGAACTGAGTACCACAAAATTGAAGAGCGTACTTACATGTTACAACCAAGCGACCTCTCAGGAATTTGGCTAACATATCTTGTTACAACAAAGTATGAATGTATTTACATCCTAGAGTCTAAACTTGTTGTGCCCTTATTACAGGTGGATTTTTGAATAAGATCAGAACTAGTCTAAGATATATTGGTCCCTCTGAGCACATTCCTTCAAAAATTGAGGTGGATATCAGCAATTTAGATATTGAAGATAGGATATTCATGCGTGATATCGAGGTTCATCCATCCTTGAAGCTTCTGAATAAGAATGAAAACATGCCCATATGTAAAATAGTTCCAACAAGTTTGGGAAACCAAGAACCAGTTGGTGCGTGATCACAATCGACAACCTTCATTCATAGATTGAAATGCAGAAGCTTCCAAATAAACAGTCAATTCCCTGATTTGATGGTATGTTCTATGTTGGCATTGATGATTACAAACACTTGAGATGTTAGAACTGTTTTGTATTAGACTTCATTGGTGTATCAATATAGGTGACTGTTGATTTATCATGATTGATTATTTTCATTCAATCTTTGTTGGCATAGAGTTGTTCTTATTTAAATCTTTACTTTTAATCTCTGTAAACACTAGTGTAACTTAATTTCTGATGGTTTTAAAATGCTTTAATTTACTGATTGAATGTGAATAAAATTTAATTATAGATCAATGATATAAAAATGTTTCTACTATATTTCAAAGAATTGTTTATGGATTAAAACACTATTTTTATTCATAGTACCCCTTCCGTCCTTTTTTATAAGACCTTGTTTGACAAAATTGCACTATTCACTTATCTTGTTTTGACCGTATTTTTTTAATAATACATAGATGTAAATATTAATATATAAGATCTTGTTTGATTTGTTTTGATGAGTACTTTCAAAATATCGAGTTTTTATAATTTTTACTGTTAAATAATTAAAGATATTTGTGATTAAAATTATGCATTGGCGTACGTGTACTGGTCAAACGAGATCTTATATTTAGGGACGGAGGGAGTACTTTTTAAAGATTGAAAATCCCAATATTTAATTGAAATTTTTTTTTGATATTTAATTGAAATTTTTTTAATCACATTCATATTGACTTAATTGTTTTTTGACGGTATTCATATTCACTTAATTTTTGTCCCTCCTTTATTCTACGTTTCAAAATTTGGTTCTTACTTGTATATAGTGAATTTTTTTTATCGAGATATATCTTTATATTTTCTTCATTAGTATTAAACTACTTTTTTTTTAATAAGAACTTCATAAAATATGTGTTTGACCCTATTTATGACTTAAAGAAGTAGTAAAGTTAAAATAAAGTCGGATCAAATGTAAGTGACCGTTTGACCTATCTTTGTTATACTTTTAAAAATTATCCTTATTAAAGGGTCGTATAGGCTTGCATAAACAACTCTGCTTCTTGGAAGAACTACTTGTGATTGAAGTAAACTCTTTACCAACTTTTGGTTGTCAACCTCAACGTCTAAATTCTCATTTTTTTTATGTAGACTAGACCCTTTGTGACTAAGATCCGTAATGGAAGAAATGCGGGTTTCACCTACGATGTTCTTTGCAGTGAAATAATCATTACCATTACCAGATTAACCACCACATCAGAAAGAATAGTCGGAGAAACATATCGGTGATTGGAAACGGAACTGTTCTTTCTATCACGGTTTTAATTTTGTGTTTTAATTTTTTATTATTTTGTATGTTATTTAAATTTTGGAAATATGATTTTAGGTTTTATGTGTAGATTCATAGGGATGAAGAGAGTGGAAATATTTTGAATTTGGCGTTTTTTGGGCTAAAGTTGGCATTTTTGGGCAAAAGGGACAAATAAGTAGTCATTGAATAAAATATTTGAAACATAACTTGTTATCTTTTAAGATTGGCAATAAGTTATTTTGTTGTAAGATGCAATTATAGCTGGTTTGTTGTATATTCTAAGAATGTATGAAATTGTGAAATTTTGCTTGTGTTATTTGTTGCGTATTTTCTTGCTTCAATAACCACACAAACCATCTCACTCTTTTCATATTTTGAAGTTTCGAAATCGTGTTCCACGAACTATCTTGTTCATGCTAAGTGAACTCCGCCAACGGCGGCACTATAAGGGATGGGCTGAGGTAGGTCACAGTTCACTTCAAAAAAATTTATAGATAGAGTATAAATTCAAATATATTATTAATGATTACAAGTCATTCAATATATGTTTATTCATAGTTTCATACAAATACTAATGTAAATTTTGATATGAATTGCGCGCGCGCACACACATATATATATATATATTGCATACACAAGATATTATTTTACGGAATACTTCAGAATATTTTGAAAACTTTGATATAAATTGAATTGCACACACATATTAAACCATATCAATCAATATTATTTTCCAGAAAGTTTCTTCAATGCTTGTCGTACACATGAATCAATCATCCTTTCAAGTATGTTTTGAAAAAATCTTCAATAATATATATACAATATTATTTTATTTATTTAAGGATAGTTTAGGACTCCCTTGTTATCGTCTTAGTTAGTCTTAATTTTTTTCTTTTGGTGTCAGACCTAGCCCCTCTCTTTGTAAATATTTTTTTTCTATTTTATATATTATTATGAGATATAGGCAGTGTCAACATAGTTGGGATATCTACTCATTTCTTGAAGCTTAGAGGCTCTTAACTTATCAAAAAAAAGAATACAATATAATTTTTATATTTTAATTTATATCCATATATCATATTTTTCTTATTTTGCTACTGTGTGTGCGAGCAACTTATAAGTTGAAGCTATAAAAAAAAACCAACATTTCTTCCTTCAGGTCAAACGTAACCTCTCCATTTCTTTTTATCTTGTAATCAAATGGCTAGAACTCTACCATATAAGGTGGATGTGTTTTGTCAAAAAAAAAAAAAGTGAATATATAAGAGCTTGCAGTCCCTACATATAACATACAAATATTCTACTAACTAAGTCATGCTCATGAGCTCACGAGGATTATTAAACTTCCAAGTGATTACATTTTTTACCTGTATCACATAAAATAAATATTATAACTTATGGAAGAAATGTTAGATTATCCCATTTCTAGAAATTTTATTGACAAATATTTCCATTTTATTATTTTGACCAAATATTTATTGATTTTTATAATTTTGATCTAAATTATTGAAAGATTAATCATCTACATACATTAAATGAATAATTTATTATCACTATAATAATTTTTTATTCGAGATCAATATAATAATTTCAAAAAGTGATAACTATTATTATTTGAAATGTATTAAAAGATATATATTTTTATTCTTTTTTACCAGATAATTTTTTAGCATTAAAAAAAGATATTGATATTATTAATCAATTTAGAAAAGCAGTTACATAAGCCACGTAGCAGAGAAATATTCATTTTTTTGTGTATAAAAATGAGAAGAATTAGGGTTGCTAGTGACAGTAGCACCGTAGGAGAAGAAATTTGAGAAACATATCTCGTCGCACTTCTCAATCGAAAGCACAAGTATTCTCTCTTGCTGCTTTCTTTTACCTATTAAAAATTATCATACATTTTCATCATGTTCAAATTACAATTCAAGATGATTAGTATTTTCTACATGGCTTTGTTAGCTCTTGAAAAAATTAGACTGATTATAGGTTGACAATGACTACGATTAATAATATTGTTTCACTAATTTAATAACAATATATTTGGTTTTCACTTTTGAGAATGTTTTGTTTTTGTTATTGAATGAATTCAGTAATTAGATTTGATAATTTAATTTGCAGTTCCATTCATTGTAAGAGAGATTATGCGCACTATTGTGCAATTTGCAAGCA
Organism: Trifolium dubium; assembly: GCA_951804385.1. Lineage (NCBI taxonomy): Eukaryota > Viridiplantae > Streptophyta > Magnoliopsida > Fabales > Fabaceae > Trifolium > Trifolium dubium. Next base: position 25,005,859 of record OX638073.1, read on the forward strand.
TCTACATCAAAGATGCGAGCCAAATTGCGAATTACCTTCGTTCTTTCCGCCTGACAACCCGCAATGTTTCAACGTCATACAAAATGTGTTCGAATGGAGTAAGATGTGCAAGTTGTAGCGAGAAATAGACAATGCAATGCAAATGACTAGTTGATTCATTAGTGTATGATGGTGAGGCATGTTTGAGGATCTGTTAATGGTTGGTTGAATTCGGTGGCACACGCTCAAGAACATAGGTTGAAGGAAGTTTGACAGGAAGGCTTGAATGTGAAGAGTAAACTAGCTAAATACCTCAGTCGTGATGTCATTGAATATGTTTTGAGCAATCTTGATCGTTTTGGCTTTAAGCTTAAACACGACCAAATCCTTTGTTGCAGTAGTGCTAATTGTTGGTGTTAAGCTGCCATCAGTTGCTGAGCATGATTTCCATGTGTATTTGATCGTTGTTAGGCTTAAAGCCGAAATAATCAGGATTGCTCAGAACAGATTCAATAACATCCAGAACTGAGGTATATAGCTACTCCACTCGATCTTAACACTCATGACTTCATGTCGAACTTTCTTCAACTTATGTTCAAGAGCTTGTAGAGAATTCAAACAACCATTAACAGGGTCCCTCAAACGTGCCCCAACCTCATACACCAATGAATCAACTATTCATCCGCGCTGCATTATGTCCATTTCAGGACTGTTCGTTATAAATTGAATGACATTAGGACTGTTCGATAATAGTTGAAGAAACATATTGATAGTATAAGCCTTTCATATCCAGCTCTAATGTCTCTCACTTCCATAGCCTTCTTCATTGTTTTGTTTTGATAAAAGGGTGATTTTGGTTCTTTTTTTGACCCAAAATCACTGTTGTGTATCTTTTTCTTCTCATTTTCATCCAAATAAGTGATTTCCACATCAATAAGATTTTTTTTGGTTTTATTAATTTCGTCTTCTCAGTGCGGTGCTTGTTGATTTTCACGTCTTGTGCGGTGTTTTGTTTCCCATTGTGTGCGGTGTTTATTTGATTCAGATAGACAGATCAACTTTCATCGGCTACGGAAACAAGTGATCAAGTTCCTCAACGATGTAGATCTAGAAGCATATGTATTATGGTTATTTTAATTTATCACATTATTTGTAGGCGAATGTATGTTGTTTTATGCTATCAACTTGAATGCTATAAGTTTGTTCGCAATCATTCTTTTTTATTTTTAGCGATGTTGAGTTTGTATTAATATTTAATATACTCTATCTATTTGAATAAATGAACATCCTTTTATTTTGTAATAAAAAAATACATATTGATATAGTTGTTTTGTAATATTTACCGTCGTGGTTATAGAATTTTAGTGAATTATTATCTTACTTAGAAGCTTTTATAAAAAAATAAATATTTAAACGTATATATGTGACATGCATTCAATGTTATATTTTGATACAATATTTTCTTTTTTACTTAAATTTTCTTTTGCTTAGACACACCAAGGCTAACTATGTGTGTGTCATTTATGTCAGAGAAAAATGTATAAAATTCGGGTAAAATTTTAATTTTCAACAAAAGTTTCAATTTTGTAATGAAACATTTTTGTTTTGAACAAAATATCTCAATTTTACACTAAAAAATCTTAATTTTGAACAAAAAATCACAACCCTAAATAAACTCATAAAAATCTCAATTTAAACTTAAACTAACACAAAAAATACCAACATTTTTTGCCCGTGCCCAAATATGTTAGACTTAAGATCCACCACTACTTCATGTGATGTGTTTAAATATTTCATCTGCTTGTTATAAATTGTTAAAAAATCAAAATCTAAAAATAATAAGAAAACAACTAAAAATAAAAAGCTGCTAAGAATAGTTTCTCAAATAATATAATTTTTTAGAGGAAGGAGAAATGTTGTGCTAGCAGGCTTTCTACTAATTTCTAGCATGAGAGTCAACCAATTAATTACTCAATTGCATATTACTTTCTCCGTCCTGGTCATGTAATATAAAAGAAAAAATTCGATTTTTTGTCCTATAATACAAGTAAAAAAAACATTTATTTTTTTAAAAAAAATTGAATCTCTTTCTCTTTTACTTTTTTTATAATCAATAAAAATTGTTTTTATATCTTTTCATCCAACCTTTTTAAAAAAAATATAATTTCAATTATTATATTTTACTTTTTCTTAATAAATACGATTTTTTTTTATAATATGGGACGGAGGGAGTATTTTGTTTGTCCTAAAATATAAAAAAAACACACAAAAAATTATTTCTCTAAGAAAAAGTTCACTCTCTCTTTTATCTTTTCTATAATTAATCACCAATTAAAATTATTTTTACATCTTTTCATAAAACTTTTTAAAAAAAATTATATTCCAATCATTATATTTTACTTTTTTTTTTAATAAATATGACTTTTATTTTTTCTCTTATAATATGAGATCGAGAGAGTATTAATTTTGCAAATTCATTGCTGAATTACTTGGCTCAAGGTTAAGTATCAACGAGCTTGTTGGCATGTGCTATCAATACGTGTAATGTGATTGAATTTGTTGATCAACCACATGTCATTAACGAAAGTAACAAAGAAATATTGTTGAGATGTCAAACAATGTTAGCTTCAAAAAAAAATGTCAAACAATGCTAATAGTTTTTTTTTTATACAAAACAATGCTAATAGTTATTGGTGTATCCAATTGTCAAAGTAAAACCTTAAAAAACAATTGTGATTCAAATTTGAATCAATTGCCTACACATTGTTTTAAATGCGAAAAAAAAAAACTAAACAATTTGTAATTTATTTGCAAAGCTATTTTTATTATTTTTAATTTTGAAGTATCTTTTACTCTTAAAATATCTAGGTCAAATGAAGTCTTAGAGTCCGTCTGTTTTGCTCGATTTTATTTTAGTTTTACTCTTAAAAAATGGTTTATTTCTAATGAAGAAAATATAGAGTTTTGTCTCGACTAAAAAAAAAAATCAAAATATACTATGCAAAAAGAAGATAAATACAAGTTACAAACTATATCAAAATATTTTAGTTTAAAATACAAAAGAAAAATACTTTTAAATACAAAAAAAAATTATTAAATAACTTTTACTTTATCTGTAAAACTCTTTTTATTATTTTTAAACTCGAAACAATTTTTACTCTTAAAAGAAGCTAAGTCAAACGAAGCCTTAGTTGTCTCTAAAACGTAGTTACAGGGGACGTAACCGCGATTATTCTGCCAAGTCTAATGTATTGAACCGACTAAAGCACTGTTTGGTTAGAGGTTATTGAAGGGGAGGTGATATTTTAAATTTTTTATATTTGGTTCAACTTTTTAATAAAGGAAGAGAGGAAAAAATTAATTTACTTTTTTTACCTTTAACCTTACAAATTCAAAACAAAAATTAAATTATAATTAATATATTATGTCAAAAAATATAATAATGGATATATAACAACAACAAAAAAATTTACTAAGTTTAAAACCTAAATTTTTGTTGTCAAAACAAAAAAACCTAAATTTCTAATAACCTAAATTTTTGTTGTCAAAACAAAAAAAAACCTAAAAAAATAAAGGAAATTTTGTCAACATAATAAATTATGTTTTATCTCACTTCATTTTCATAAAATTTTCTCACCTTATCTTTCCACCTCTCGGTTGAATCAAATACTTCCTCCGTCTCATATTATAAAAGGAAAAATAAAAATCACACTTATTAAAAAAATATAATGAATTGATGTATGTTTGTTTGAAAAATGTTATATAAAAAGATGTAAAAACAATTGTTATTGATTATAAAAAAAAAGTAAGAAATATAGTAAACTTTTCACGTAAAAACAAATGTCTGTACCTTTTTTCTTATATTATGAGACAAAAAAAAGAGTTTTTTTTTCTCTTATGTTAGGAGACAGAGGGAACAATCCATAACATTCACTAATTATTTTTTATTTCTGTATTTTGGTTTCTCAGACGAAAAAAATGAAATAAATAAATAAATAAAGACATCATCAATAATGACTGCTAAAAAACAAGGTAATGGACTGGACAAGTCATGTTGTACTTTGTTTGATTGTGAAACTGTTTCAGGGACTGGACAAATCGGATGACAAGAGACAACACAAAAACAAAAATTCTTGTCCTCTACTAAATCATAACACAACTTTTTGTCCATAGTACAAGTGGTCTAAAATACCAAAATACATTTTTTTCACCAAACATCGTATAAAACAAAAATATTATTCAATATCATAAAATTTTGTCCTGTATTGTTTTATTTTGTGCTGTGCTATTCTATCTCATATTGTGTTGTCTATTACTTAGTGTTTAACAGATCAAATGCACCTTAAGTATCTGACCGTAAACGTTTCGTCACACGGTAACAAAAAAAAAAACGATTTTCAAACAAAAAAAAAAATAGCGGGATTAGGGTTTAAGAGCATAGTTTTTCATTTCTATTCACTCCTTCGCTTCTTCATCTTCTTATTCATTTCTCTTTCACACTTTCACTTTTTTCTTCTCCCAAAAAATGGTGAACCCTAGGGTTTACTTCGACATCAGCATCGGCGGAGAATTAGAGGGTAGAATCGTCATTGAACTCTTCAACGACGTCGTTCCAAAAACCGCCGAAAATTTCCGAGCACTCTGCACCGGCGAAAAAGGAATCGGACCTAACACCGGCGTTCCTCTTCATTTCAAAGGTTCATGTTTTCATCGCGTTGTTAAAGGCTTCATGATTCAAGGTGGTGATATTTCAGCTGGTGATGGAACAGGAGGTGAATCAATTTACGGTACGAATTTCGAGGATGAGAATTTTGACCTAAAACATGAACGGAAAGGGATTTTATCTATGGCGAATACCGGTCCGAATACGAATGGTTCGCAGTTTTTTATTACTACTACTAGGACTCCTCATTTGGATGGGAAGCATGTGGTGTTTGGGAAGGTTGTTAAGGGGATTGGGGTTGTTAGGTCTGTTGAACTTGGTGTTACCGGTGAGGATGATCGTCCAGAACAAGATGTTGTTATTGTTGATTGTGGTGAGATTGGTGAAGGTGAGGATGAGGGTGTTGTTAACTTTTTTAAAGATGGTGATACTTTTGCTGATTGGCCTGTTGATCTTGATACCAAACCGGAGGAACTTGAGTGGTGGATGAATGCTGTTGATTCTATCAAGAGTTTCGGGAATGAGCATTATAAGGTAGTATCGATGAATGGTGTGACATTCGTTCTTTCTGGTGATTGTTTCAGTAATATATATAATATGCATACATGTTTACTAACTTATTACTTATCGATATCTATCTCAAGACACACTGTGTATCTGTTGAATTTCAATATTGAATCCCTAGTGTGTATGCTTCTTTGGTCGTTTGATTTATGACTTGAATTTTGATTTATTTTGAGGTTTGTACATGAATGAGTCAATGAGAATGATATATAAGTTGATATAGGTTAGTTACAAGATAGTGATAGTGAGATATTAGTTGAAGTTGAAGATATAGGGTAGTTTAGTAGCAAGATAGTGTTAGTTAGATTGTAGTTATTGGTACTTAGTAGTGCCTATATCTTCAACAATATTTGCTTATATTACTTATTTTTACTTACAAATGTCATTCTTATCCATGATGTGTCTTACAATTCATAATAAGATTTGATTCAGGATTTGATAACCATGCCTTAAAGCTTGATGTTTTAATTTTATTTAGGAATTTAGTGGTTAATCTTGCTCATTCTTCTGATCTGATGATTACCTTTGTGGTATGCTGATGCATTGTCTTCCGTGAAACAGAAGCAAGATTTTAAGATGGCTATCAAAAAGTATCGCAAGGCTTTGCGCTATTTGGACATGTGTTGGGAGAAGGAGGGCGTTGACCAAGGTTGATTCTTGTTAGTTCGTTTCACTTGATCCGTGCTGTTCTATTTTTGGTTGTTGTCGTGGTTACTTACTGCTTTTCTTCTTTAGTATCTCATCTCTTGGTTTGTTTTCCTGACTTTGCAGAGAAGAGCACTGCTTTAAGGAAGGCCAAATCTCAAATCTTTACCAACAGTTCAGTAAGTATCATGTTGTCATCATTTTATGTGATTAGGACTGGAGCACATTAGTCCTATTAGTTATTGTTAGTTGAGACCAAACATCATTGTTTGTTGTCATGGACTAGCTTTGCTACAAGCTTGAGTTGTTTAGTTAGTGGCCTGAACTGAAAAAGTGAAAATGCTTTTATGTCTAAAACTCTTCTTCACATAGTCTTACTTTTACAGAATCCCTAACCAGGTGATTTTCTATAATTAATTGCTACATTGAGCATCAGGCTATCAGCATTTAGAGTGCTTAGCTCCCTGACAGACTCAGTTTTAGAAATTGGCACGAATGGATGCATTTTTTTTCCAAAATAAACCCAAATTGTACATTTGATTTGCTCTTGTTTTGTAAATTTAGTTGGTGTTCCTGCATTCTTGTCCTACACCTGTTTTCTCCAGTGTCCATCCACCTTGTGCGTGACTATTTTATTAAAGACACCCATGTGCCATGTGTTCTACACAAATACTTACTTTCTTAGTCTTAGGCCAAAACTAACAAGGTGGGAGGAGGTGATAATTGATATAGTCATGATACATCATACTAGTCATTGCTCTACTCTGACTAGATCGGCTCAATTCAACATGGAAGCTTTTCATTTTATCTTGTCTGTTATATTTTGCCACATTCTGTTGTGATCTTATTTTTGTCAACCAGTTCACTGAAACTAACTGCGGTCTGAATTTTCAGGCCTGTAAATTGAAATTAGGTGACCTTAATGGAGCTTTACTGGATGCAGACTTTGCAATGCATGATGGAGATAATGCGAAAGCACTGTTTCGCAAAGGCCAGGTTGGCATCTTTCGATATAGAATATAGGAGTTGTTGAACATGTTTGATAATTGCTAGTAAAACATATCATCTATCTGTCTACCCTTTTATTCTGTCTCTGTACTTTGGAATTTGATGCAGCACTTCCCACTTCCTACATTCTGTTCTGTTTTATGCTAATATTTATTAGTCCTATGCTAGTAGGTTCTTGACCTGTGTTTGTTTTCTCATACGGTATGCCTATTTGAATTGTTTAATACCTTTTTGCTTGTGTGGGAATTTGAGGGAAAGGAACTGTAGGGAATTAGGGCTTAAAGGGCAAAACCACATTGGGTAAACGAGTTAATCACATTAGTTTTCCTCCAAAACCATCAAATTTATGAGAACTCTGAAAAGGCATAAGAGAAGTATTTTAAAGGATTTATGAAAAATCTGCATGCCCTCTCACCGCGTCCACCCCAACTCCCAGACCAGGGAAAGGATAGCTATAAGTTATAACTACATAGGGGATATATCATATATGCACTTTGCAAGCTGAACTGTCCATAATCATGTATTATATATAGTAATTTGTTATTTGTGTTGTGGTCTGCTTGATTTCAGGTGTATATGTTACTCAATGACCTAGATGCCGCTCTTGAAAGCTTCAAGAAAGCATTAGAATTGGAGCCAAATGATGGTTGGTGACTATTTAAATTTCTTGAATTTTTATTGCATTCCTTTCCTGCGGCCATAACTGATTTTCAGAATTTTCCATTCTTAAAGTCAATTACTTATAACTCTAGGACCCTGAGGGTAGTGAACTTCCTGGGTTCTTGATGAAACTGTGGAGATTAGATATTTTCCTCATATAGAAATATATGTTTGGCTTGCCAGGATTGTAGGAGTCTATTCACGATAAGACACAATGCTGAAACAAGAGATAGTGTAGTATTTATTCTGGATAATAAATTGCCTTCTCCCTTTCATATTTTGTCTTTAATCCCCTTTTCGTTGTTTTTAAATCATCCTGTTTGGTTTGGGTAAACAAATCCTCTTAAGTCACACGAGTTCTTCAATCACTTCAACATGAAATATTTAATTTAAGTATGATACAGACATGAATTAGGTGCTTTTAAAAACGGAATCTTCCTCTGTATGTGAAACAGACGTGAATATATTGAGATCCTCAAAATATTTAGATTAGGAATCTTTGATATTTTAACTGTTACTGTTTTTTTAAAGTTAACCTGATATTTCTCGTAAAGTTTGACACATACCTTGCTCTGTTCTTCAGGAGGGATAAAAAAAGAGTATGCAATTGTCAGGAAGAAGGTAAATATTTCACCTTTTTTCCTTAATTTCTTTACCATTTCAAATGCTTTTAGTTTGTTGAAATGAAGTTTATTTTGTTTATTGCTTTTGGTTATAGGTTGCTGAAAGACATGATAAAGAGAAAAAAGCTTATTCCAAGATGTTCAATTAGCTTTCATTTGGTTATGGTGTTTGTGGCTCAATGGTCTTAACAAATCAGATTTTTGGAGAGCATATCTGATTACACAGTCAACAATTTCTGATTTTCCTTTACTGATAGTCTGAACATCAGATATAGTTTGTTTGTTTTTTGTATTTACGTTTTCTAGACTGTGAAATTGCGATAAAGATATTCTGATAACGATTTTGTTAAACTCTGAGCATCAACCAGTGATTTTCTATAACAAATATAGGAAGATTGAGACATGACAGAATGAGAATTGTCAACTTGTTTGCCCGAATGTTCTTTGCGTATCCTTCAATGGTATTTGGTCCAGTCACAAATTAATATCCGTAAAACTAAAATAAATCTATTATTTGGATTTAAATGTTATTAATATTATTAAAATTAAACACGCCTATTTCTGTCTGTGACTTGATTCTTGTGTTATATAGATTTTTTATATAATATCTAAAGTCATCCATTCATTTTCCTTATCATCTTTTGAAGACATTTTTTCATTTTGTAAAAAATGGATGACTTCTTTGTTGTTTTTATATTATTATTATTACTACTTGCTGATCTTCTGGAGTGCTGTGATTTCCCCCCTTCAGACTTGACTAATGATTTGGCATGGGATTTGGGTGAACCATTGTTTAAGTTAGTTGTTACTTCCTCTTGAACATTTGCATCTTGAATTTTTGTATCCGTTTCCTTGTGACATTGGCCTTCTATATTTCTTTTGTTCCTACTCGATGATCTACTGGAATAAAGATGGTTCAATCTTGATAATGCTAATTCGCGGGTAGTCTCTGCTGCATGTTTTTGTTCCATGGAAACAGAAACACGCCAGTTTGCCTGTGATATTCTTTCTTCAGCTCTTCTTGTTAGGGCATAGTAGTCTTTGTGATTAAGCTTGACACCAGGTGCGTCATTTTCTGAATGATTGATCTGTTGAAAAGTTTCCGCTTTAGATAATTCCACCGTATCTGCCTCAAGTAGCACAGCTTGAAGGGTGAGCTGCATAGTTTGAATTCTCCGCCTCCTTAGATGCAGCCTTTGCTTCAGTTTTGCCCTTGTTTGCTTTCCTTTCTTTATGCTAAGCTTGAGCCTTTCCATTTCATCGCGCATTTGATCCAAAGCTTGGTTGATTTCATATATCATATTCTCTGTCTCGTTATGTTCCTCCCTTTTGGATTTAATTCTCTCGTGGGAGATCTCTAGTTGTGATTCCAACTCCGCAATGACAGTTTGTGACGGATTTGAATTTGAATTCGAACTCGAATACTGTTGAGCATTAGCTAGATTGGCTTTCTTCTTTTCGAGTTCATCTATGAGAGGCTTAGAGTCAAGCCAGGATTGCATGGCATTCTCTTTAGCACTATTGAGCTCTTTCCTCGCCTCATCAAGTTCTGCTTTTGCAGCTTCCAGATTAATTCTTTTGTTTTCTTCCACATCTTTGTACATGACTCCCTCCAAATTTTCCTGTGTTGACTTATTTCTGCTCAAAGCTCGTGCATTGTTAGCATTTAAGTAGGTATCTCTCTTGTGATATAGTTTCTTTATCTGTTGAAAATGCACAATTTGATCTGAATTTCTTATGGATAATTATGATTTTAAGTTAAATAGTGTTTGAGATACCAATGGAGCAATAGTTTCCATCGCTTTCATTTGTCTTGTATGTATGTAAATACTTGGTCATGGGAATGTGCTATGCGACTCACTCGTGTGTGAGTGTTCTTTTCTTAGCTTTTGTATTTTGGTCGAATGTGCTTTCCATAAGCTGCATGTAAAATGTTAACATTTTTTTTTACGTATGCTATATTATCATTGTAAAAGAAAGTATGTTGTAATATCACATAAAGTTTTTTTTATCAATTTTTTTATCATATAGTTTGATCAACAAAATAAATAAAAATCAAAGTGTGTTTACCAGTTTTATCATTCAATTTTATTTGTAATATGGTTTGATTATTGGAAGATTAATTTGGGTCAATTTTTAGATGTCCAGTTTTTTTTTTGGGTACAAAGATACCTTAATTCTAAATGGAGTAATATTTTAGAGACATGTTAAAATAATATGTTTTACATAAAATATTGTATAATATATTAATTATACAATGTTAATCAATTTTAAAGACATGTTAAATATTACTCTTTTCGTTCTTTTTTAAGTGTCATTTTATCATAAATCTCTCCAACTAAAATAGTGGGTTGTTGGAGTTGTTTTTTTTTCTTCTTTTTTTCATTCTACTATGATCTTAATATAGAAAAAAGCTAGGGCACATGTTAATGATTCAAATGAAGAAACTTTCTCTTGTAAAGTATGAACTGAAATTCTCAAAAGTTAAAATATTGACTTTTTCGGTTTCTACGAGATTGGAGTTCGGCTAAGTAAATAAAGGGTGCTTTTGTTATGGAGTTTTTTTTTAGAAAAAATCTATTTTTTTGAAAAAAATCACTTTTTTTTTTATTTTTTATGCATTTGTTTCAGATTTTCATAAAAATCATTTTGCTAAAAAAATTATTTTTGGGTCAAAAATGAAAAGCTATTTTCAACTGATTTTCTCAAAAAAAAAATTTTAAAACAAGGATCAAATGTTTGTTCTCAAAAATCATTTTTATAATTATAAACAAACATAAAACAACTTTAGATTTTTTCAAAATCTCTATAAAATAAATCAATTTTTTTAAAATATTTTTTTTTAAAAAAAAAATTTTATTTTAATCTCAAACAAACGCACCAAAAAAACCCAAGGGGTGTGGTCGAGTGGTTGGGGCTCATCCTCCATTAACCAAAAATCAAGGGTTCGATCCTCACCTTGGGTATGGAGCAGCTTGAAATCCTTGGGCCAGCTATGTCAACCATCAAGGTACCTCCAATCTAGCGAGGGATTAGTCACGGCATTCGGCGGTGGATATCCCGGTCTCGACAAAAAAGAAAAAAATGCACCCAAAATTTGTCAAATTAAAAAATTGAAGTTATAATCACTTAAGTATTTATCCATGTTATATAATTAAAGTTACATATTTAGGAGATTTGATGAAATACAATGTTACTATTCGATGACAATAGTGTGTATCATATTTTATCATTATTAATAATTTAATTAATATTTATATATACACACGTAGCTATTTTTTAATTATTTTTGGTGATATATTTCTACTTGGCCAATTCTATAGCACACAAATTTATATTTGTTTGTAAACATTTCAAGATATTTGTGAAAAATTTGATCATTTTCTATTTTATTTAAATGATGTATTATTAATCCGTATAGTATTGTTCAATTGTGAATATATATTATTAGGTTGAATAGTTTAATTAAAATTCAAAAACATAACATTGGGTTTGTGTTTGCGCTTTAAGTGGTGTTTGTCATTTCATCTACATATATGATATAGAAGGAAGAGCTAAAGAGTTCGGAGAAACAATGAAGGAAATAATAGAGAGCATGTAAGATAATGTATGAATTAAGAGTGTTCGTGGTTCAATTTTGATCGATTTTGATCCCAAAACTCATATGTTCCAAAGATAAAACTCACACAGATTAATTCGATTTACGGTTTTAATTTGGACCGGGTTATATTTAAACACCTTCAATATTAAATAATAATTAACATGAGGATGGTTGTTACTATATATGTGACTTAAAACTCAATAAGGGTGATATATTATCATATAGAGTTTGATCAACAAAATAAATAAATATCATAGAGTGTTCACAAGTTTGGATCGTTTTTAGGTAAATTCATTCAATATTATTTATAAATTCGTTTGATTTTTGGAAGATTAGTTTTAAAAAATTGATCCTTTTAATTTGGATCGATTTTTAAATATCCATTTTTTTTTTGGGTACAAAGATATCTAAATTCTAAATGGAGTTATTTTTTAGAGACATATTGCAACATTATGTTTTACATAAAATATTGCATAATATATTAATTATACTTTTATTCAATTTTAAAGACATGTTAAATATTACTCATTCAGTTCTTTTTTAAGTGTCATTTTATCCCAAGTGTCTCAAACTAAAATAGTGGGTTATTGAGTTGTTTTTTGACACATGTTAATGATTCAAATGAAGAAACTTTATCCGTAAATTGTGAATTGAAATTCTCAAAAGTTAAAATATTGACTTTTATTTTAAAGTTTTACTCTGTCTCAAAATAATTGTCGCTCATTTATACCAATGCATAATTTGAATATTTCATATATTTAGTTATCCATCATAAAAAAAATTATAAAAAATTAATATTGTGAAAATAATCATTTGAATATTGTGATTACTTTGTTGTTGTTATTAAATGAATGGAACAATTTCGCTCATTGTAAGAGAGATTTTTGTGCACCCGTGTGTGGTGTGCAAGCATCTAAATCAAAGGTGCGAGCCAAATTGTAAATTAGCTATCTTTGTTTCCTCCCAACAACCTGCAATGTTTCAATGTGATGCACAACATGTTTGAATGGAGCTATGTGCGCAAGTTGTTGCGAGAAGTAGACATTACGCAACGTGAACGGGAAGTTGATTCATTAGTGTATCAGGTTGAGGCACCAAATACACAATAAATCTGGTTTCTACATGTGTGTGTTTTGTGGATTTCATTGCATAATTGGATTTGATATTTTTAATTTGAAGTGTCACAAAATGTAGGAGAGACTAGACACCAGTGTGCAGCATGTAGGCATATGTGTCGAAGGTGCAAGCCAAACTGCCATTTAGCTCCATTTTTTTCCACAAGACAACCCACAACGGTTTATGGTCGTACACAACCTGTTTGGAAGGGGCAATGTGCGTAAGCTGTTGCGAGGAAGACACGCTACACATCATAGACGAGCATTTGATTCGTCGGTGTATGAAGCATAGGTAAGCTTGAGGGACCCAATTAATGGTTGTTTGAATGAAGTAAAAGCTCTTGAGAGTAGGTTTCAAGAAGTTCGACAAGAAGTCGATAATGTGAAGAACAAACTTACTAAATACCTCAATTCTGATGTTATTGAATCTGATTTGAACAATCCTAATGTTATTGTTCAAAACATATTAAATAACATAAGAATTCAAGTATTTAACAAGTTCGTTCTTCACATTATCGACTTCATGTCGAACTTCTTGAAACCTACGCTCAAGAGCTTGTACTCCATTCAAACAACCATTAACTGGATCCGTCAAGCGTACCTCAACTTCATACACTGATGAATCAACCGCTCATCCAAGATGTGTAACGTATATTCCTCGCAATACCATACGCAGATTTCCCCTTTCACACAGGTTGTGTACAACCATAAACCATTCTCGGTGGTCTTGTGGAAAAAATGGAGTTAACTCATTGTTTGGGTCGGACCTTCGACGCATATGCTTGAATGCCACACACGGATGCCTATTCTCTTTTACATTTTGTGACACTACAAATTAAATTATTAAATCCAATTACCCAATTCGGTCAATGACAACAACAAAACATACACACAAGGAAACAAAATTTATTTTCTATTTCGCGCTCTACCCGATACTCTAATTAATCAACTGCGTTTCTGGGTTGCGTAATGTTTATTTCTCAAAATTACTTGCACACATAGCTCCATTCGAACATGTTGTGTATGATATTGAAACATTGCAGTTGTTTGCGGAGATAACATACCTAAATCATAATTTTGTTCGCACCTTTGATTTAGATTCTTGCATACTGCACGCGGGTGCATAATCTCTCTTAAATCAACGGAGCTGCAAATTTAATAATCAAATCTAATTACTCAATTAATTCAATAACAGCAACAACAACAACAATACAATCACAAAAGCAAACATCAAATCTATTATTGTTAAACTGAATCAATATGATTAATAATAGTCATTGAATTATTACCCATAACCATTCCTCTTTTTCTAGACCTAAGAATTCTCTGCAAAAAAAAGTATGAGAGATTAAGTAATACTTATTATCTTGATTAAAATAATAACTGATGATAATATTTGGATTGTAATCAAATGATGGGTTAAACTGTTTGCTAGATTATAAAGAAATTCAAAGTTTCAACAAGAGCAGCAGAAGTATAATTTCAACATAATGAAAATGTATGATAAATATAGAAAAAGAAAGCAGCAAGAGAGAATACACTTGCTAGCGATTGAGATGTGTAGCGAGATTTGTTTCTCAAATTTCTTCTTCTGCGACGGCGCTATTGTCACTACCAACCCTAATTCTTATCCTTTTTATACACAAAAAATGTGAATATTTTTCTACCACGTGGCTTATGTAACGACTTTTCAAAACTAATTAATGATATCAATATCTTTTCTTTTTAGGGCTTAAATGAAAGAAAAAAAATTTGGTCAAAAAGAATAAAAAATATGAAGCATGGTTTTTTGAATCTTCATACTTATGTATGTTAATCTTTCAGTTTCTACGAGATTGGAGTTCGGCCTAGTAAATTAAATTTGGTCAAAATTTGTCAAATTAAAAAATTGAATCTTCCGATAATTATGTTTAAGTAGAATTTATTATCCACTTGAGTCCAATCACTTGATTTTGAAGAGGTTTATATATGCATGTAAAAGTACAAACAATCATTTAATAATTCAATGTAAGTTAAATAAAGGGTGGGTACATACCTGCAAGATGATTACTGGTCAGCACTCCAACATCCAAGTCAGTATGTGATAGTTGAACGAATGTGAAAATAGGGTGAAAATAATGCATACCTTGAGAGTAGAATGACCTTTGTATTTAGGCAAAAATACATCATTAGTCCTTTATTTTATTTATTTGTAACATTTTGGTCATTTAGTAACAAGTTGGTCCTTATGTATCAAAATGTGTACAAGACTGATCATTTATCTTTTATATGTAACAAATTGATCATTTATTTATCAAAATGTGCACAAAATATTCTTTTTTCCAAATTTTTTATTAAAAAAACACTTAAATAATACTTTTTATAAATAAATTTAATTTTTAAAATATTTTTTAATTATAAATCCAATAATTCATTCATCACCTTCATACAAATCCAGAATTTTTTCATGTTCATGTAAACCCATCACAAAAAAATCATCAAAATAAACCTCTTGATAAGATTCTTCACTGATAAATCTTGTAACTTTTTCAAAATTGCTTTCAATTCTTCAATCTTCACTGATAAAAGTTAATTTCTGAACTACACAAACAAATCTACAATTAAGGATATCTTTATACATAATCAAGCATATATATTTTCAAAATCAAATCAAAACCAAATTTTTTGGAGGCTCCGGAGAAAAAAACGCAAATGGAATCTGTTTTGGATATTACTTATAACAAGAGATTTGATTGAGATGAAGAAGATAATGTATTGGGTTTGATTTTTTCATTTTTCCTTTTCCACCATTTTTTAGTTTTACTTTGTCGGTGATGATCCTTGACTTGGAACGCATGGCCAGATCTAAAGTGGAACAAAGTTTTCATATTTATTTTTTGGATTTATAGTTAAAAATTAAATTTATTAATAAAAGTATTATTTAAGTGTTTTTTTAAATAAAAAATTGGAAAAGGGGACCAATATGTGCATATTTTGATAGATAATTTGATGCAAAAAAAATAAAAATAAAGGACCAATCTTGTACACATTTTGTAAAGGACTAATTTGTTACAAACAAAAGATAAAAAATTAAAATGTTACAAATAAATAAGATAAATGATCAATTATGTATTTTTGCCTTGTATTTATAGGCAAACAATGGCGTGCATGGAGTGTGGTTTTGCCACATTATAGTTCCCTTAGAGTGAGTGCAATTGAGAATAGTATTACCATGCAAGCGTCATTTATGTATTATTTGTGCGATATCGTGATCGTAAGGACTGAACCACTATTGGTGGCTGTCTTGGCCTATCAGTCTTGGATCCCAAGTATTTTGGGCCATGAAGGGTTATGGAGCTCTTGTCCAATCCGAGACGAAAAAATATAGCAAAAAAAAATTAAAATATAAAATATGAAGAAGATAAATATTATACAATATTTTTTTAATATGCACCTTAACGAAGATGTAGGTGCACCATATGCACCTTCAACTTAACGTTTTTTTTTAAAAAAATTTAACAGTTAGGACCAACTTGATTAACAGAAAGAAAGTTAAAGGACCAACTCAAAACAAAAAATAGTTAGAGAACCAAAATAAAATCTTGAAAATAATTAGAGGACCAAAAGTATATTTAAACATTTAAAAAATACAAAATAATAGAAATTTGCTATGGTTTTAGAAATATTTTTTAGAAGTAAGGTATTTTGATGTTTATAAATTGAGGGTATTTCAAACAAACATAATAAAGAAAGGAGTATTAATTTATTAAGGTGTACTCCCTCCGTCCCGAAATATAAGGGAAAAAAACCATTTTTCTTTGTCCCAAAATATAAGGGAAAAAACCACTTTTTTCTTTATTTTCATGAAATTAAATGTAAATTCCATTTAATATTCTCTCTCTCTAGTTTTCTCTATAAACAACAACCATTCAAAATTGATTTTACATCTTTTCATGCACTTATTTTAAGAAAAATTCCACAAAACCATATTTTTAATTCTCATGTTTATGTTTTCTTAATAAGTGTGTTTTTTTTATTTTCCCTTATATTTTGAGACGGAGGGAGTATTAATTTACAATATATTTGGTACACTTGATAGAGTTGAGGGGGTGCACTTGAATCCCTCTGAGTATAATGTTGCACCGCCCCTGGTATATATTGAGTCAAATTAATAAATTAATTTTTGTTAAATTTTAAGGTAAATATAACATTTTTTATTGAATTTAACATTAAATTATATCATTTAAAAAGAATTTTCAAATAAATGATAATTTTTTGTGTATTTATTGATATTATTTTTACAAATATGACATAAATTTTTTGATAATGGATCGACCCGAAACTCAATAGACTTGTCCAACCCAGCTCAATTTTCATGAACGTTTTTTTTAACAGCAAATATATTATTAAAAAAAGTATATCACCGCACAAGACGAACAGAGAATAATAACTACAAGACAAAGGTATCGTATGTAGGCGAAACACCAATGAAAAATACCAAAATAAATACCACCTAACAGAGGTCCAACTCTAATCTCATACTTAGAGATACACTCATCAGCTTCCAGACCACTATAAAACACCAACCTAGCCCAAAAAGATGTCCCTGAACACTAACCCCGATCTCGAATCAAAAGTGACCTGTCCATCAGAATCCAAAAAGCAACTTCGTGAGCCAAAAGTTGATGGACTACAGTAAAATGAAAACTCGAACGGATAAATCTCAGCACGTAGTCTCCTTCCAAAAGTCAACACCGACGTCGTATAGGTCAACCAGATACAAGTACTTTGTAAATCTCAACAGATTTAAAGACCATCAGAGACTAAAAAAAATCTTGCACTGCATGGAAATGGGCAAGAAAATACCAATTGCAATTGGACTACTTTTTTTAAAGCATAGCCCCCCAAACCTAAACATGTGGGCTAAATACCCGCCCCATTGGGCCAGTCTATTTTTTACAGTTGTACTTTTTATAAGATTATTTTGAGAAAAAATAGTGTCCCTTTTTATAAGACCGTATTTCAATACCATATTTCATTTTTGAACTATATTTATTATTAGCTTAATTGCATTTTTTGTCCTCTTATTTCATATTTTGTAGTTTTGGTCCTTCATTTCAAAATCAAAATAGATGAGCTAAAATGTTTGATTTTTAAATGAGGGGACCAAAATTGCAAAACATATAAAATAGGAGGACAAAAAATGCAATTATGTCATAAATAATTTAAATCAAATAAATAATAACTTTATTTATTAATTTTATTTGTTTCAGTTTTTTTCTAAATTATATTTTTTATTCAAAGTTATTATTTATTTATTGGTTTTTGGGAAAGAAAATGGATTAAAAGTGCAACGAAAATCAAAATAGGGAGCTAGAATGTTTGATTTAAAAATAGGAGGACCAATAATTGCAACAAAAATCAAAATAGGAGGGATAGAATGTTTGATTTTGAAATGGGGGGACCAAAATTTCAAAACATGTAAAATAAGAGGACCAAAAATGCAATTATCCCTTTTTATTTCTTTACATACATACCCTTACTTATTTTAGTAACAAAAAAATACTTCTATTTATTTTACCTCTCTACACTTACAATAAATATTGTGCTAAAATATAAATAAATTATCTTTTTAAGGAATAAACTTGTAAAAATAACATTCACTATCAATAAATTTATTACTATTATTCTTTTTCTTAATTCTCGTAATTTAGTCAATGTAATCTTATACTCCCTCTGTCTCTAATTATAAGACCCTTTTTTACCACTGCACGTACGCCAATGCACAATTTTGATCGCTAATATATTTAATTATCGAACAGCAAAAATTATAAAAAATTGATATCTTGAAAATACTCATTATATGCTAATATTTACATCTGTATATTATTAGAAAAATACGGTCAAAACATGATAAATGAATAGTAAAATTTTGTCAAAAAAAGTCTTATATTAAGGGACGGAGGGAGTAATTATAGATAGAAATAGTATTAAATTTCGTCAAAAAAAGAAAAAGAAATAGTATTAAATAGAAAAATAGAAAAAGTATTTTAAAAGATTATAAGTGAAATTTCCTTGAACGTCCGGAGGAAAACTACTTTTGATTTAGTATATTTTGTTTCTAAAATTCTTGGCAATAACCATTTGCCTAGTTAATATATACACCCAACCTTTCTAAATTCCAACAACCATAATATTGACTTACATGAACATGAGTAGTTGTCATAACGTTTCCTAAAATAATTTATAATATATGCGTCAACGAAAAAATATAGATTATTGCAAAATTTTGTTCCATTATTGATAAATTTGAAAGAAAACGAAGTAACAAGGAAATGAAGATGTTGAAACAACAACAATTATTAAATTTCACAACTTACATATATATCATTCTTCTTCCTCTTATGCCTCACCAATATTATTGTCTCTAGCATCTTTAACTCATCACTCATAATGGCCAAGTTAGTTCAACTCTTAACTTTTTCATTTTTGGTGTTGTTCATATATCACTATATTTATGTTTTGTATCATGATGATTAATGTATGGATATGTTAAATTTATATGTTAAAATACTAATTGTTAATTTTAAGAAAACTACATGCAACAGTTTTCAAAAAATTATAATAGATCATCGTAAATCTGCCGTACACAGTGTAATACCATACATAGATTATATTTTGCTAAATTGTTAATTAGTATGTATGTGTGTTCTAAATGAAATATGCATAAGGAAATAATTAGAGTACTTGAATGAAATTCTTGCGATGATGATGATTAATGCAATAAATTTTCTTCTTTTTCTCAAATTCCAAATTTCTTAGTCATCAAAATAATCTGTTTGTTATAGCTATCTACATCCAGATTTTGTTGAGATTGTTGTGGTGCGACATGGAGAAACAAATTGGAACAGTGAAAAAAAATGCCAGGTACAAATTTTATTTTATATTTAAGAATCTGCTTCAATGATTCTTCTAGATTATGTTATACCATTTTCAATATATAATAATCATATTACATATATTGACAGGGACAACTGGATATTGAATTGAATGATGTAGGAAAACAGCAAGCAACTGCAGTAAGTATTTAAATACAATACCAATACAATTTACAATTTAAATTATTAAGACCCTTTCATTTTTTTATTAATTATGAACTCTCTCCGTCTCAAAATATAAGGGAAATATGACCCTTTTTTTTGTCCCAAAATATAAGGAAAAAAACTCATTTAAAGAATGTTTTTTACTTATTCTCATTTGCATTTAATTTTTTTTCTCTCACATTTTTTCAATAAACAACAATCAATAAAAATAATTTTTAAATCTTCCCATACAACTAATTATTTCAAGAAAAACCCCACAAAATCATACTTCAAATTCTCATGACTATATTTTCTTAATAAGTGAAAATTTTTTCCCATATAATTTGGGAATGTTTCTAGCTATGTGAACATAACGATTGGTTGGTTGTCGCACAAGTGGATATACTTGGACCCCCTTAATTATTTGGTTTTAAATTTGACTCCTGATCGATGAAAATATAAAAATATTTGTTGAAAAATGTCAACTTTTTAAATGAATCTCAATATCTCGAGTAATACTTCTAGTTTATCAAAAAAAAAGTATCACAATATATATATATATATATATATATATAGAAATAAGAGTTCGAATCTAAATTTTTTCATTTATTCATCATAAATGGTTTGGTCATGAATTCAAGTCCTAAAAACAGTCGTTCAGCCGTTCTTGTATAAGAAACAATGTAAGATTGCGTATAATACACCAAAATAGTGAACCCCTTTTTAGGCTTTAATGCAAAACTGTCTTTTTTTTTATTCATCTTAAATGGATAAATTTTTAAGCACTTAACTATTTACTAACAAAAACAATATAAAAAATATATCCTATTAATAATTGCTTTAAATATTTACAATGCAGGTGGCTGATAGATTATCCAAGGAACCTAAGATCTCTGCCGTATATTCTTCTGACTTGAAAAGAGCATTAGACACAGCACAAACAATTGCATCCAAATGTGGAGGACTAGAGGTAATTTGAACCAAAAACTTAATCTTTAATCTCTATGTCTACAACATGAAAACCCAAGAAAATATCTTCTTCTTTTTTTAATTTTAGTCTTAACATTTTTGTTAATTTTTATTCCATGTGGTTTTAATTCACATCTAATCAGTGGTTTTCAGGTTGTGAAGGATTTGGACCTAAGAGAAAGACACATGGGGAATCTTCAAGGGCTTGTTTTTAGTGAATTGCCAAACACTAATCCCATAGGTTACAATATTTTGATAACCCAGAATGAAACCCAAGAAATCCCAGTAAGTACTCATGAAAAGCTAAATTGCTATAATTAACATAATATTGCTAGCTAGCATCAAAATGGAGCATAATATATTGTGACAAAAATTTTTTTTTCTATGACATATTGACTTATTTTTTGGGTAGGACAAATAGACTTTCTAGTTAAATATATATTGTTAGAAAAGTCTTAGTCTTCTCAATTATATTGTTTTAGAAAAAAGTTTAGCTTAATATTAATTAATGTGTCGTAGGCTAGCTAGATCCTATAGGCCAACCTGATTTATTCTCACTCTTGTATACATACGAGTTTGATGATGTCTTAAATCTTAATTTCCAACACATACATGGCTCGCCTGATGCATATATGTGCAGGGTGGTGGAGAAAGTCTTAACCAACTGTATGAACGCTGCAAATCTGCATTGCTGAGAATTGGCAAAAAATATAAAGGTTAGTTATCAATAAAAGGTGTCCTTCTATACCAAAAATCATTTGTGTTTGGTTCCAATGATTTTCAGCACTACAAGAAAAATATGATTTATTGGGGCTAAAAGCCCTCAATAACTAATAAATTACTGTGGTCAAAATTAGCTGGGAAGTTACTACTCAAAAAATTATTTGGCGTTTATACAAACAAAGTGGAGGGATAGGAGTTCAAACTAATTTTAAATTTGAAAATTTGATTATATAAAGTTGAAAATGAGGTTAATTGTAAAGTCACACTTATTATTATATTGTTAATGGTTTGAATCAAAATTGATATATATATATATATGTTGCAGGGCAGCGTGTTGTAGTTGTGTCTCATGGAGCATCCATTCAAGTGCTTTACAAATGGGCGTGCCCAGATGGAAAGTTTGTGAAGAATATATACAATGCATCTGTCACTGTTTTTCACTTGTATGATAATGACAAATTTACCTTAAAATTGAGTGCTGATATTAGTCATCTCACACAAAATGATATATGCACCCTATAGTTTGAAGGGTAACACAATAATATGTATTAGGTGTTGGGGTGGTAACAACAAGAAGCAAGAGACAAAGAGACAAATAGTAAGTTATTTGTATTTTGTGCCATTGTGTTTAAGGAGAGGTATTTTGTCAAAATTCATTGTATTGGTACTATAAGAATTTTAACCAATAAAAATGTAAATTTTGTCCAAATCAACATTTATATTTTATATTTTAATAATTTTAATAATAATAATAATAATATGATACGTATTAGATAATTATTGGTCATCATGTTTAATATACCGATACATGACAATTACTCCATTGTACCGTAACATTCTCCTTATGTTTAAAACTATATACTATATCGTCTTTATTTAGAGAATGATACATTGGCCTAAACAATTATTATTTGTTCATGTGATTCTTCAATCGGCCGGGAATTATTTCTTTTACTGTTTTTTTGTTTTTAAATAAAGAGGGATAGACTCCAAGTCTCAAAAAGAAAAAAATCTATCTATAAAAATCTTAACAATTCCAAATGTGAGAAATTCGATGTTCATTCCATATTTTGGTGGTTTTGTATTTTGGGTTATGTTAACTAATGCAACCGGCCCATGTACTAATTAATCATACAAAATAAATAAATTTTGTATTAAAAATAACACTTTTAACATAATATTTACTTCCTCCATACCAAAATATAAGTCGTTTTAACCATATCACACAAATTAAGAAATGTAATCATTGTTGTATGGAAAAGAGAAATTATGAGTTAGTTTACAAAATTATCCTTTATTAATGGTATGGAAAAGATAAATTGTAGAAGTAAGAGAAGAGAAAATAATAAATAGTTAAGGGTATAATAAGAAAATTAACATTAAATGTTGCATTGGTATTGTAAAACGACTTATATTTTGGTACAATTTTTTTTTTCAAAACGACTTATATTGTGATACGGAAGGAGTAATAAATTTCGGTACAACTACAACTTTCAAAAAAAATTCGGTAACAATGTTGTGTACAATTATGTGAGACCCAATCTAATTTAATGTTTCTTAAACGGTGCATAGGATGCACCATATAGCATTTGTCTATATTAATCTGATTCCAAAGTCCCTCCTAATTCTTTGTTAAACAACAAGTATCACACATTCACACCCAATTAATTAGATGTGGTTTGTGATTATCCTCCTGAATCCTGATCACCCATGCAAAAAATTCGTTTGAATCTTCTTCATCTCGTCACAAAGAATCTTCAAGTTTTGCATAATGTATGTGAATTTTTTTTTCAAATAACTTAGTGGTTAGAATTTCACCTTTTAAAAGTGAATAAGTAGGTATACTAGATTTAAACCCGAGTCCCTGTACTTCTATGTAATGTGTCCAACTAATTAAGCTAATTTCATAAAACTAATGCATGTGAATTATTCTTCTTCATTTTGATGTTATATAGCTTTATAGGAATTAGGAAGTACTACTAGTATTTCCCGCTTCGTTCCTTAATTTTATTTTCTTTAATTTCTTTTCCTTATAAAAAAAATTAAATAAATATGGCGATCTCTCTAATTGCATAAAAAAATTAAATAAAATAATTTTTAAGACATATTTGATATTGATCTTTCGAGATAGTATAAATGGTTCTTGGCCCAGTCCAAAATCAATATAATTTTTGTTAATATATTTTTTTTCTTAATTTTCTTAAAACATACTAAAAAATTCACACATGCATAAAAAGTTAAAATAAAATAAGTATAAGAATGCGGTCAATTCTAATATGTACAAGTGACCGATTTTAATATGTACAAGTGATGTATATGGTGTACAAATTAATGATACCATAATAATGAATATAACCATTGAAATTCATCAAGATTAACTATGTTGAATAAAAACTCATAAACAATTATCAAATAATTTTCACATTTCCTTAAAAAAATATTTTGGTATATGAAAGTAAAATTTCCTTAAAATTTGATATTAATATTCTATATAATATAAATTTTTAATTTAACAATAAATTTTTTAAAATTCATATTGATCCAACAACAGCTTGTTCTTATTAGAATTTTGTCATAAAAATATTCATGTAATATTCATTTTTAATTCCAACCACTATTCCTTTCCCAAAAATAATGTTTTCCAACAAACATTTTTGACTAGATAGTTGATATGGTCTTTTAATTAATATATATCGTCTTATAGACTAGTACAATATATATACTATAGAGAAACGTCAACTGGAAAATATACAATATAGTGTAGTGTGCTGTATGTTACTATTAAAAATGTAATAAATGGAAGCAACGAGGAAATTAAACTTTAACATAAGTACATAATAACATATTCTTTTTCTTGCTTTAGTGCATTTCAAATCCTTAATTAGTTTATGTAACCAAAACCATAAACTTAGTTCAACTTGCCATTCTAGTCACTCATTCATAATGGCTGAATCTTTTATCACCAATTATGTTTCCAGGTTCTTTTCATTTGTGATCATAATTATTGCAACTAGTTAACTTTGTTTTGCTTTTTCTAATTATACAATTAATTAGTCATCAAACTAATTGGAAAATGATGTTGGTTATAGCTATCCTCATCCAGATTATGCTGAGATTGTTGTTGTTCGTCATGGTCAAACAATTTGGAATGCTGAAAGAAAAGTTCAGGTATTTTATTTTTTATTTAAATGAAAATTTGTTTTCAGTGGATTTTGCTTCAACATGTTTGTAATTAATTTCCATTTTTCAATTTTCAATTTTTATAACTCATCTATCAAAGCACGGACACTCTTTGATTTTAGACATATCCCGGTATCGGACACGAAGCGTGTTTTGGTATTGGACAATCGTTATGTCCAACAACGACAGGACATCGACACTTACGATTATATTAAATTATATATTTTGTTCAAATTTTAATTTGTGTCGATGTGTCAATTGGTGTCATGTATATATGTGAATTTCAGGGGCACTTGGATGTTGAATTGAATGAAATTGGAAGACAGCAAGCACATGCAGTAAGTTGTTTTTGTTAAAATCACTTATTCCATTTGTTTAATTAATTACTTCATGACTTATATTTTGTAATAATTTTTTACTATGGAGGTGGCTGATAAACTATCAAGAGGACCAAAAATCTCTGCAATATATTCTTCTGACTTGGAACGTGCTTTTGAAACAGCACAGATAATTGCTTCTAAATGTGGAGTATTGGAGGTTTAATTTTTTTAATATCCTCTGTTTTTTTTTAACAAAATTTATTTGAGAGTATAAAAGATTCTCTAATTAATTCTTTTGCAAAGAGGAGTATAACCAAATTAGGGTACATTTAATTCTTCTAAGGGCGTTGTGTTTTTCATAAGAAACTAAACTCCAACAATATGACGAAACAAAGTTCCAATCAATACAATATAAAAAGAATTAAATGTACTTTTGATCCCTATATACTTTGCTCAACATTTATGTTTTAGACTCTATTTTCTAAAATAGTTTGATTTCTAAAATCGGATTATTGATTTCACGGTAAAATTCACAAATACTCAAAAGTTAGGATTTTTAGCTTTAGATAGATTGTCCTCACATGTCAACACTGCAGCAATGCATTTGGGACGCAAGAAACATGTGTGAAATGCGTAACCAACACGTAAAAATGAATCTACGTGTGACAACAACATTTAAATTTAGGTCAGTCGTTCGTTGGAACAAGGATATGGACACTTAAGTCAACATAACGCTAAATTAGCTTACATTTAGGCATGGCAACAAGACCCAGACCCAGACCCACCCGCACCCGCCCGAATTTAGCAGGGAAAAACCGTTTCAACTGGGTGTGGGGGCGGGTGCGGGGAAAACCCGAATTTAGAATACGGGGGTGGGGATGGGGCCGTATAACCTTCCACCCGCCCCGCACCCACCCCCGTTTTATCTAATTAAAGTTAATATATTTCCTTTATATTTAACAATATTATTGTATATTAGTCCTTCTTAAATGTAGTAAATTAAAATATAGTATTTTTTATGTTAAACTACATTTATTCATTTATTTATCTTTTTTAAAAAATAATTTTGAGACATGATATTTTTCAAAAAATAAAATAAATAAGTGATTTTTTTTTATTTTAGTTTTTGCGGGTGGGTGCGGGGGCGGGGAAACCCGTTGTTTGTTGGAGGCGGGGGTGGGTGTTCAAATATTACCTCCGACTTAATTTGGGGACGGGGGCGAGGATGATAGTGAGAGATGGGGGCGGGGGTGGTATTGTTTAAACCCGCCCCGCACCATTGCCATGCCTACTTACATTTAATTAAAATGCTGGTGTTGATTTATTTTATCGAACTTAACTTACCACATTATTACCGGTTCATTAATAATTATGCAACATTGTAATACACAAAGACCAAAGAAAAATTGGAGACTAAAAGTTAATTTTGAATAAAAAAGAAGGACGAAAACTGCATTTAAGTCGTAAAAAATAAAGAGAATATGATTTGATACTCAGGTTGTGAAGGATTTTGACCTACGAGAAAGACACAAAGGAGATCTTCAAGGCCTTTGTCATCATGTTATGGCAAAGACTAATCCCATTAGTTACAAGGCTTTGATGTCTGATAATGAAGATCAAGAAATTCCAGTAAGTACTATATATAGATATATACAACAACTATGAATGCTTTAATTTTTCATATACATATAACCATGAATGATGCATTATGTATGTGCAGGGTGGTGGTGAAAGTATTGCTCAACTGTTTGAACGTTGCAAATCTGCATTGCTGAGAATTGGCAAAAAATATAAAGGTATCATATTATTTGACAAATCATAGAAATTAAATGATGTTTTTTAGGAACTCATCAAGTATATATACAAGGATATATTATCAATCTTGGTAACTCACTTACAAGGATATATAGCTGTTTTACATACAAGTTAATTTATTTCCCTATGACAGTTGTATATGACGAAACCGGATTGTCTGTAATCAATTGCACACAATCACGTAGTCAGAGAGATTTTGACCATTTGATTAAAATCAAAATGTCTAAATCTCAAGCATATTTTTATTTTCATTTTTAAAAATAGAATTACTGAACTTAAAATCTAGTCCGTTTAATCATGATTAGACTACCACGATCTCTTTGTTTACGTGATTGTGTACCGTTAGTGACTGCAGGCAATCTCGCTTTGTATAGACAATATTGGCAAATTAAACCATACTTTTCCACCTTTGTGATATAAATTGCAAATTGTGTCCATGAATCCACTCATAACAACTATAGGATGATGTTATTTTGTACAAATTATTGCAGGAGAAAGAGTCGTTGTTGTTTCTCATGGAGCATCCATTGAAATACTTTACAAGTGGGCTAGTGTAAATGGATATGAAGGAAAAATACACAATGCATCTATCAGTGTTTTTCATTTGTATGATGAAGACAAATGGACCTTAAAAGTGTGGGCTAATGTTAGTCATCTCAACAAAAATTGATTTTTGTAGCTACAATACACTATATATAATCTTCGGGTAACAAAACGTAACATTCAATTGGAATGTAATGTGTGTTGCTTCACATAAGTGGGATGTTTCGGATTTGAATTTAATTCTTATATATATAATGTGATATTTCAATCAACTGAACTGAAGTAAGATTACAAAACGTTTTCATCTAAAGTTAATAAGGAATTAGAGGGAATAGAAAAAGATAATGAATTTGTGCGGAATCATATGAATTTTTATTTTTGACCATGAATCATAGTTTTTCTAAAATCATAGATCAAATCTATAAACCAAATTCATACAATCATATCAAAAGAAAAAAGACAAAATAATTTCTAAATTATTTAATATCAAAATAATTTTCTTTTTTTGAGAGTACCTTTAAAAGAAGATTATTTTGATATTAAATAATTTAGAGATTATTTTCTCTAAAAAAAATTTACACTTATGTTCTCTTTACTCTAAAAACATCTATAAAAATAAAGTTAATAATATCATCTTTATATTTTTAGTAGTTTTTAGATTATTTTTATATTCTTATAATTTTTAAAATATATAACAAACATATACTATTTTCTTAAAAATAATTATTTTTAAAAAATAAATAATTTTTTTCTAAAAAAAATTATAATAAACGAGCACTTAAACAAGTTAACAACTCAAACTTAAAATATAAATTTATAACAAACTAGACTAAAGACTAACTTAGGGTGCGTTTGTTTAAGCATTTTTTTCAAAAAAATCTATTTTTTTCATAAAAAAATCATTTTTTCTATTTTACTTGTGTTTGTTTCCGATTTTTTTAAAATCATTTTTTTAAAAATATCATTTTTTCCTTCAAAATGAAAAGCTATTTTGAATAGCTTTTTTACAAAATCTATTTTTTTAAACAACATGAACTATATGTTTGTTCTCAAAAATGATTTTTATAATTGTAAACAAACACAAAACAACTTTAGATTTTTTTCAAAATCTCTACAAAATAAATCTAATTTTACCCTTTATTTTATAGATAGGAATGTTTAGCCAAAAAAAAAAGAATAGATAAAAATGAGAAAAGTCTTATAAAATATAAAATTGAGGGTAAAATTGTAAAATTATAATTATTGTGTATCATTCCATCCTTATCACCCCCATATACCACTCCATTCCATTCCGTTCATATTTTATAAAACCAAACAACGGAATAGAGCTCCCTCCCACCTCATTCCATCCTATTCCATCTCATTCCATCAGTCCAAACGGACCCTTAATCGGTTGAACCTTAATTATCCCACTTCTCCATTTTAAAAATAAATTTTTTAATAAATAGACTATCCGACAAAAAAAAACCTTTAATCCTTCGACAAACTTTTTTGACAAACTTTTTAAACCTAGCCTAAATTAATTTTGATGTGGCAAGAGTTTTTGTGCCTTTTGACAAATCTGCAATCTTTTGGGTGCTGTTGAATTCTTTTTCACAAGACAACACTCAAATTGAATATATGTATAGCCAGTTACATGTAGAACCAATGACAGGCTATTGTTTTGAAACAATTTATTGTAGGAACAATTATGATGTTGATAAAAAAGGATATTCACAATTGAATTATGGCAGTTTGCTAGTTTTCTCAAGTTATTTGCAAATCAAGAGGATGATCAATTCCCTCCCATATAAAAATAAGCTTAAGAGAGTTGAAGTTTGGGATGCATTGGTTTTAGTTGTTGCAGCTGCAATGTCCTTTACATATTCATCTATTGGACTAGGACTTGGCATCACAAAATTAACAGCAGAGGGAAGAATTATGGGGTTGCCATGGTGGTGTGGTGAGTTAGTTTTGGGAGCACAATTACTACTCATTATTGACAACAAAGTAGCTGCCTCGTTACATTCAAGTGTGGGGACACACAAGCTAGTGAAGATTAATGATGGAAAGAAGATGAAAGTACCAAATATTTATGGTTGTGTTCATCAAGAGCAGGTTACTAGTACTAAAAATAATGGTAGTTTTGATTCTTTGAACATTTTTGAAATTAACCTTCATGTCCAAAAGTTGGCAATTGCACTACATGTTCACATTTGGATCTATTTGAATACTCTTTTTCATGAAGATTATTGTTCTGGTTGGAAGGATCATCACTACTATTTTGATCACCGTGCAACTTTAATTGATGATGCTACATTTAAATCTAATATGATGGTTAGAACATATGTTTTTCCTCTGATGATGGTTATGACTTATGGTGATAATTGGCATTTTGATAATTTCTTGTCCATAGTTGATAAGTTGGGACATGATGGATACATGGATGAGGCAAAACGCTTAATTCAAGACACTTGCAAAATTGTGGGTTTCATTTTTCAACTAATAAATGATGTTGGGCATTGGTTTGGTCTGTGTTGTGATGGTGATAATTGGATTAAGTTTGATGTAGCAAGAATTATTGTGTCTTATGACAAATCATGCAATTCTTTGGAAAATAGTGGGTGTACCCAAGGTTTACCTAGGAGACTAAATACTTTCAATTTAGTTTTTGTTGCTAGGGACAATGTTTTGAAGATGATAAGTATTTCAATACTTGAAAATATTCTCAAATTGGCCTATGAAGTTTATTTTGTGATGGATTCTCTACAACACATCTTTTATAAACTACTTATTCTGACCTTGTTTAACAGTGTGGAGTGGCTACATTCTGGTGCACTATCTTTGAATGTTACTATTGAATGTCCTAACAAAGAAGCCTATCATTATCAACCTTGGTCTTTCTGGATATTGAACTTTTTTCATGTGTTGCCTCTGAAGCTTATCACAACCCCTATTTATGCTGCTGCCTACTCTTCCCCCAAGCGATCTCGGCTAGTTCTTTATCGGTTTACTTGTGTGGCTATTTATCACAGGAAGAATGTGCGACGTGCTAATGTTCTAAGGAAATGTTCATCCTTGAGGACAAGGATGTTTGAAGGGGAGGGTATTGTGACATGAATTTAGTATAGATTAATAGTTTATTTTAAATAAATAATTTATTTATGTCATTTTACTCTTTTAGCTTTTATGGTATTGTATTTAAGAAGCTTTTAGACTCTGTTTGGATAATTAAAACTTAACGGAGCGGAGCGGAACGGAATGGAACAGGATAGAGATTTCATTCCATTGTTTGGGTATATTATAATGGAGCGGAGCTAATTTCCCACTCCATTGTTTGGAAAATAAATGGAATGAAATGAGTTAAAACTTTTTTATTCTAATTTTACCCTTTATCTATAAAACATTAATATGTTAAATTTCCTAAATTTCAATCAACATGCTTCACAAGATTAAACCAAATTATCATCAATACATAAATATAAAGAAATTATCAATACAAAATTTGATTGATTCACTATGTATATTAACTACCATAAAAATTAATTCCTGCCTCTACCTCTGTTTCCATTTTCAATTAAATAAACCACATCGAAGCATAATTAATTTAAAATGTAACCAATTCATTACAACCTTAATTTCCATTTCCTGTTTCAAATTTTTTTGTTTTGAGAATTCTTTCATGTTTCAATTAAACGCCCTGCATATAACATATGAGAGTTTAATGTTATTAAATCATTCAAATTAGTGAAATTCCTAATAATAGCCACACAACAGGTAGTAGGGATCCTGTCAAAAAAAAAAAAAAAAAAGGTAGTAGGGATGTCAACGAGGCGGGGAATGTGCGGAGGAAGCTTCCCCGCTCCTCGCCCCGCCCCCCAAATTATTCCCCATCCCTGTTCCCCGCCACGGGGGAATATTTATCCCCACAGATCCCCACGGTATTTTCGGAGATCCACGGATATTGAATATTAGGAAAAAATTTATACTTTTCAGTCAAAATTATGACAATAGAAACAACATATAATGCATTCATAAGCAAAAACCAATACAAAAGCATTTGGCTACTAATAATCATACAAATATTGATAGAGCGATAGCCTAAATATTTCATAATGTATAGCAAAATATAACAATCGTACAAAAACTCATAACCAAAATATCTCATAATACATAGCAAAATAGATACCTAGAATTGTAAATTACAAATAAGAAAAAATGTAGGTAAATATCAAAATATCTTATAATATATGTATATAATTAAGCATAATGAACGGATTCGGGGAATCCGCGGAGACGGATGCGTCTTCCCCGATCCCCGCCCCGAAATATCCGCGGGGAAATTTCCCCTCCATCCCCGTCCCCACAGAGGAAAAATCCCCATTCCTGGAGCTCCGTACGGGGCAAAATCCACGGGAATCCGCACTGACGGATGCAAATTGACATCCCTAACAGGTAGCATATGTATGCAGAAGAACAAGAAGAAAAAGTGCTAAATTAGATTGCAAGGATGTTGCGTGAGTGACAGATTGAGAGAATGCTGCGTGACTGTGAATGGAAGGTAGGGATGAAGTTGTAATTATATTATTAATGTTTACCATTCCATTGGATACACTCCAAATTGAGTGGAATGAAAATTGGGTTAAATGAGTGGTATTGGATGGAATGGATTCCATCACACTCCATTCCATTACATCCCTTAATTGCAAAACCAAACAATGGAACATAATTATATCTCATTCCATTCCATCACTCTTCATCAATCCAAACATAGTCTTATGTTTCATTTCAGAATCAATCAAACATTATAACCAAAACTCTTCTTCTCTCTCAATTATACTTTCATAATCTCATAACATTAGAATTCCTACTTTGAGACTTAATTCTACCGGTTAGTCTCTAGAATCTGTTTTCCCGTCTCGAATTCCGAATCCTATTTAGCAACCAGCGACAAGCACTATATTCTTCTCTGCGCCTTCAATTCCCAAAACCTCTTTCACTCTAACTCACTCCTTCACAATGGCTAACTTTTCCATCAACGATTTAACCAACGATTCCAATGACGATTCCAACGATTTCAGGTTCCTTCATTCAAAATTCCAAGTTTCCTTTACACTTCATATTTCTAATTCAATTTTGTTTTCAATCGTTCTCGAACTAATTCGGATTATTATATGCTGTTTATAGCTCTCCTAATCGTCTAGATTATGCTGAGATTGTTGTGGTCCGTCACGGTGAAACTGATTGGAATGCTATTAGTAAAATCCAGGTAATTTTCTTATTTTAATCCGAATTTTTCAGCTTCAGCTTCAAAAGTTAGGGTTTGTGTTGGAGACAATAATTTCAAGCCTTATCATTGTCATGTATGTTTATTGGCATAGTGTTGTATCAATTTCTTTCGGCGAACCGGCTCATGAGGGTTTGAGCCAATTGGAGACTTTTGTTTTTGTAATTTGTTTTATGTTGTGTGTAGCTGAACTGTAATGGGTTCTTTTTTAAGTAGTGCATAGATAGCTGTATGACTCTGTGACATTAGTAATAAAGTTTGCCTTTAAACAAAACAACGTTGCAAGTGACTTGCAAATGCACCGACTTTCCTAAGATGAACCCTGGAATTTACAATTAATGGCTTTGTTTGGCAATGCCAAATTTTGAGCTTATGGTTTGAGCCAATTGGTAACTTTTTTTCTCATGAGTTGATAGCTTATTTTTACTAGTTTATAATTGATTTTGATAAACTAGTTCGATTAGCTTATAACTTATCATTTTTTCTTCCAAGTTTACCCCTATCATCATACAAACATTAATTAAATATGTATTTTTTATGTCATTTCATATCTATAAGCTAGTTCAACCGTTAATTTTACCAAACACCACAAATTCAATCAGTTAGCTTATAAGCTATCCACTACAAATTCAATATAGATTTTTATTTCATGCATAGCTATGGCAAGATGCTTTTTGTTTGTTACTATTTATCCTTGTCCTTCACTCAATAAGATATTTTTTCCCTTCTTGTGGGCATTATTTTTTATATTTGTTGTTCCTTTTGAGCTTTCTAGCCTTGATTATTTTCATACTTCACTGATATATGTGAACAAAACAGGGACAACTTGATGTTGAATTAAACGAAACTGGAAGACAGCAAGCAGTTGCAGTAAGTTGTATTTATTGTGTTTTATAATTTCTATATACAAACAAAGGCTGGAACCATACATTACATTTCAATTCATTTATGCCTTCATGATCCTAATTCTTGTAAATTTTGCAATTGAGGTGGCTGATAGACTCTCAAAGGAATCTAAGATCTCTGTGATATATTCTTCAGACCTTCAACGAGCTTTTGAAACAGCACAGATAATTGCATCCAAATGTGGAGGGGTTGAGGTTAGCAACCAGAGTCATTTTTCTACGTGTTGCATATTATTTACTCAAAACTGTTATAAGATAATAACCCTGTAATGTTTTTTGTTTTACATACTGCATGCCTGAAGCCAATGGTTTCTTTGGTTTTCAGAATTTTCCTTTTATCATTACCAGAACTACAGTTTGACTATGCTGGGAACAATCTTGCTGTTTCTTAGTAATTATGGAATACACAGTGATTAACAATTCCCTTTTCGTATATAGTGTTGGACTTACAGGGTTTAGATAGGGTAGGAGTCAGAGAGAATAAAGATTGAGAATAATTGGATAAATGATTGATATATGATGTTTTAAGCGCTATGATATGATATAAAGTACCAGTCCAACGGTCCTATTTTTACTAATAATTTGATCAAGTCTTAGTATAGTATTTTACGCCCATACCCAAATAAAATAAGACTGCCAATCTAAACCTTATAACGAAAAAAGTAGGAAAATAACGAATTGATAACAACTCCTAATATTGCTTCCCCAATCAGATTACTGATTTTGTCAACAAAAAAAAAATCAGATTACTAATTGATTGCACTGTATACTCTAAAGACCCACTAAGACATTGTGAAGACTTTTTAAAATTTGTTAGATAT
Organism: Trifolium dubium; assembly: GCA_951804385.1. NCBI lineage: Eukaryota > Viridiplantae > Streptophyta > Magnoliopsida > Fabales > Fabaceae > Trifolium > Trifolium dubium. Next base: position 25,040,320 of record OX638073.1, read on the forward strand.
ACTAAAGATATTTGTTGAGTCTTTGTTTGCATTCTAATAGATGGCAACAAAAAAATCTTATTTCTCAAATTAATATTTGGGTATAACTGTATAAGCATATCAGTTCTAGAAATTTCTCTGCATTCATAATTAAGTAAAATTGTGCTTGCAATATTTTGGTTTCTTAACTCTACTCATATTTAGTACAAGTGATCTATTACTTATTCTCCATTTTCTTAACAATATTTTCTTTTTATTGAAACTTTAGGTTGTCAAGGATGCTGACCTACGGGAAAGACACCTGGGGGATCTTCAAGGCCTTGTTTATAATGAACTAGCAAAAACTAAACCGGCAGCTTACAAGGCTTTTGTGTCTAAGAACGAAGATATGGAAATACCAGTAAGTACCATATTAGCCAATTTATAAGCATAAATTTCCTTGATAATGTTGATTACTTGAAGAGCATAAGCTCCGGTTAGCGATTAGAAATAGAAAATTCATAAAATTAATTCAATGAGCATGTCCAAAGACTTATCAACTATGTTGCTGCATGCATCTAAAACCAGAAGAAGCCGCCAAGAGATGCCATATCATATGTATGGCATAGTAAAATATGAAATAAGATAATTTAGATCAGTTAAACCCATCCTATAATTTCTTGGTAAGAGATGTCAGAATAATTATTTTAAGATCGGTTAGATTAGATGATCATCCATTTTCCAAATTCTAGACATGATGAGAATGATCTGTCAGTCAACTCTAGCAAATCCCATGTAGTCTGCTTTATTTGGATTTAGAACTTGCTTATTTATCATTGTTGTAGTTGTCTTAGTTGTCTTGCTTGTATCTTTGAATCGCCTTTCTACTCTTAAAGTTTTTCTGGTTGTGCTCACAATCTCAATTTACAAGTTATGACTAAGAAGAGATTTGAGATTATAAAAGTGAAGGTTAATACCTGCTTCTTAATGTGAAACGAGGGTACATATTGTAGATAAAGGTTTCTTATTATGACTTGATGTTTGTCATTCAGCTTAGGTATGATTTATGGATTATATAATTGTAATGATGGATGGCTATAATTTTGCAGGGTGGCGGCGAAAGTCTTGTTCAACTTTTTGATCGTTCCACATCTGCATTGCTTAGAATTGCCACGAAGCATATAGGTAGGAAATCAGTTAAAGTCCTTCCATCATAACATATCATGGAAATCACTTTTTCAAAATTAATCAATTGTGTGATCTGTAATCTTTTTTAGTTCGTCCAATAATCTCAGTGCCCTACCTTGTCCCTTGCTTGACTGTATTAACAATAACATGCTAGTTACTTATATATCTGAATAACATATTTTAAATCATAATACATTCTGATGTTATTTGTACTAATTGTAGGGGAGCGAGTAGTCGTTGTCACTCACGGAGGATTCATCAGATCACTGTACCAACGGGCCTACCCGAATGGAGGGCGTCCTGGGAAGGTACTCAACACATCAGTCAGTGTTTTTCACCTAGATGCTGAGGAGGATAAATGGATTGTAAAAATGTGGGGTGATGTTAGTCATTTAAGCGAAACTGGATTTCTGCAGTCTGGTTTTGGGGGTGATAGAACTTCCGGTTAGACCATTATTTCCCATCCAAAAATTTATTGTTTCCCAACCATAGTTAGCCAAGGTTTGTATGAAGATTGAAGATGGTAAAGAGATATCTAACAGTGATCATAAATATGATTTTGGCCCCTATAATGGGAATTATTTATTTATTGCACCTTATCATGCAAATATATTGTCACCATATAGGGTGCGTTTGTTAGAGATCACTTTTTTCATTTTTGATGTGTTTGTTTCAGATTTTCATAAAAATCATTTTGGTAAAAAAAATCATTTTTGGGTCCAAAATAAAAAGCTATTTTCAACTGATTTTTTGAAAATCTATTTTTTTGAAAAATAAGGAGCATGTGTATGTTCTCAAAAATAATTTTTATAATTGTAAATAAACACAAAACAACTTTAGATTTTTTCAAAATCTCTACAAAATAAATCTATTTTTTAAAAATAGATTTTTTTAAAATATTCTATTTTATTTTAATCTCAAACAAACGCACCCATAATGTGTAAACTAAATTTTTTTTGGCAGTGGTGTATCAATCTCCTTACAGAACTGTTTGGTTCAAAATTTATTGCACTGTTCACTGCATTGATGAAGGAAATTGTGCACTTTCAAGTTTCCATGTTAGTATTATTATTGGAGCGCTCTAATAACACTAACATGGAAACTATTCTCAACAGAATATTTTCAACACTATTTTGTATCAACCTGTATTTCAAAAATGTTTATATATGAATTTATTTAACTGGTTATTGTATTGATGAATGAAATGTTTGTTTCCTAGATTTTGTATTAGTCAGATTTTGAGGAGAGAATACCAATTAATATAAAAATAAAATACTATTTTTACTGTTAGTGTAAATATAAAAATAAAATAAAAAGTTAGGTAAAAAATTCAAAATATCAAGATCCACCAATATTCTAGCAAAATATCCAAGCTTTTTGCTATTAGTGGCTTCATCTATGGTTAAAGGAATTCCAATCTCTCTTGTAATAGCAAAAAGAATTTTTGGTCTCCAATATTCAAGAGAAAGACTATGAATCCTATCCAACATTGAACATTAGTGTTTATTACGGTGTCCGGTTTGAAATCTAGTATCTAAAAAAACAAACGAAGTAATCCTGGCGCAAGATTTCAAGCCCCCATATCAAGGACTCTACGTAAATCTTCAAAATAAGAAAAATTAAAAACAAAAAATCCCTTACCAATAGGTGTGTGACTCCATTTGCCAAGTACATTCAAATATTGTTTAATTTGTCGCGTAAATCATCCAAAGTGGGAGGAATATCTCTTCTCTCCGTTGTTCATAGTACTGCGCATCCTTCAATTCTTCTCTGCAACCCCTTTTTCTCCATATTGCTGCAACACTCCCACCACCTACTCCGATGAACTTTCATCACCATCTACTTCGATCACCTCTCACTCTCACCGTCTTGCGCAACTCTCTGCAATCTGCGCTTTTTTCTTTCTCCGACCAACTAGTGTTCTCATATTTGGACAGTGAGAACGATGCCGGTGCGGTGGTAGTAGGTGGTTGGCTAGCGAGAGGGTGATATAGAGAAAGAAGTGCAGAGATTATAAGAGTCGTAGAAAAGAAAGAAATGAATAGGAGAGGGATTTACGTTTTTCTTCTATGTCCTCAAAGAGTTTGAGAGAAAAGAGTAAATGAATATGAGAGAGAGAGAAACAATTTTTATTAAAATGCTAATTAATTGTCCTTTGAAAAACTCATAAAGTGGTGCATTAAATCATTCTTTATCCCGTGCAACACAGCTTAGAAAAATCTATATAAAATTGTTCAATGTATATATAAGAACGTATGAAAAAATTTATTTATTAAGGAAATGAAACTATATTAGTTATTTGGTTTTGTATTACTCCCTTTGTTCTTAATTATAAGAAATTTTTTTTACCACTGCACGTCAATGCACAATTTTGATCGCTAATATCTTTAATTATTTAGTAGTAAAAATTATAAAAATTTGATATCTTAAAAATACTCATCAAAACAAATCAAACAATATCTTATATGCTAATATTTACATTTGTATATTATTAGAAAAATACGGTCAAAACATGATAGATGAATAGTAAAATTTAGTTAAAAAGGTTTTATATTAAGATCCAGAGGGAGTATAAAACATTGTCTAATGAAATAAGAAAACAGAATTATTATGCTAGTTTATTTTTGGCAAAAATACACTATTAGTCCCTTATCTTATTTATTTGTAACACTTTGTTCTTTATCTTTTGTTTGTAACAAATTGTTCCTTTATCTTTCTAATTTGTAACACTTTAGTCATTTATCTTTTTAATTTCCCATTTAGGCCCTTTATCTTTTATAATGTGTTAATATAAATTCATTTTTTCATTTTTATTTATTAAAATATGTAAGATAATTCTATTTTAATTTTTAAAATATATTTTAATTAATTTTTTTAAAAAAATCTAAAGTAAGATGAACATATTCATCCCTTCATCCTCTTCCTTTAAATTTTCATCATTTTTCTTCAATCAAAAAAACTTCTACTCACATATATTTCCAAATATCATGAATCTAACATATTGATATTCTTTTAAACACTAATCAAAATCCTAAATTCTCAATAAACTCTAAAAATCCATATTTTCAATAAACCCCAAAATCAAATCCTTACTAACATAAAAACCCAGATTTGCAGTAGACAATTTAATAAGGGTATCTTCTTTGTATGTGAAACATTTCATAATTTTTGGTATAATGATATTGGTTTTTAATATTGCGTTGTCTTAGGTTGTTGAATGTGTGTAACACATGTCAGAAAATCTGGTATAATGATAAACAAGATATGGGTTCTGGTATAATGATATTATTCATATTGTGCTTCTCTGCATTCCATACCTTTAAATCGGTTGATAAACAAGATGTTGGGTCAGTTTGTGTGTCGGTTACCCCTTCCACCACTCATTATGTGCGTAAGGGTTTTTGATTATAGGAGAATTTGATTTTGGGAATTATTGCAATTTGCAAATATGGGGTTTTAGGGTTTATTGAGAATTTAGGATTTTGATTTTTGTGTTTAAAAGAATATTAATAAGGTTAGATTCAAGATATTTTGAAATATACTTGAGTAGAAAAATATTTGATTTAAGGAAAATGATGAAGATGTAAAGGAAGAGGATGAAGATGTTCATCTTACTCTAGATTTTTAATAAAAATATATTTTAAAAGTTAAAATAAAATTATCTTTGTTATGAATAATAATGTTAGTGGATGTCCTTGATCTTCCACTTCTCTATTTTTTTTTTTGACAGATTCCACTTCTCTATTTAACTCCCACTACTTAGTGGATTTCTTAGTGGTCTTAAATATCCTTATCATTCACATACTTACTTGTATCTTATAAATAGGACTATTGTATATGATGTATATACGAATAAAATATTACAAAGTTCTCTATCTCTATTCTCTATATTCTCTAGCTTAGTACTTTATTTCTAACAATCTTATATATTTTAATAATTAAAAATGAGAAAATGAATTTATATTAACACATTATAAAAGATAAAGGACTTAAATGGGAAATTAAAAAGATAAATGACTAAAATGTTACAAATTAGAAAAATAAAGGATCAATTTGTTATAAACAAAAGATAAAGGATCAAAGTGTAACAAATAAATAAGATAAAAGATTAATATTGTATTTTTGCCTTTATTTTTTTATAAAAATTATGTGAATTTATTTGGTATTGAGTATATTTGATGAATAATTATGCAATAAATTATATAAAAAAATTAATAGCACAAATAATGAAATAATATACTGAAAAAGAATAATAGATACCACACATGATAAACGATTTTTCCCCGAAAACAATAATATTAACCAAATCAACGATTTGATTCATTTTTATTTAAAAGATCTAATTTAACTGATAGAAAATATTCAAAAAAAAAAAATGTAAAATGATAAAAGTCAATTCCACGAAAGAAAAAACCGAAACAGTTGTCTCAATCCTTGCAACAAAAAAACTGACTGTCATCGTTTTCATTTCTCTCTGTTAAACTAAAAAACTTACATTATGCTTATCTGTAATAACCATTTTCAAACCCATACTTAAATAATTAATCACTGTATTAACCATCATCATTAAACCTAACCTTAACCACCACTAACTAATTCTCATTTTTTAAACGCCATTTCTTATTCTTCATAATTCATAATCACTTCTTTAAAATTCTTCAAAATCACATTTCAATTCTCATTTTTTTACAAATGGGTCTTTGCACTTCAAAACCATTTTCTTCTAATTCCATTTCTGAACCTCACAATAACATAATCATTCAATTACATCAAGAAAAAATCACTCATAATAATAATAATAATAATAATAATAATAATAATATTAATAATAATTCTGATTCTAATGCAGTTGTTCAAATTCAAAACCATAAAAAATCACCATTTTTCCCATTTTACACTCCAAGTCCAGCTAACAATATTTTTTCTGTTGCTAAAACTCCGGTGAGATTCTTCAGACCGGCGTCACCGGCGAAGCATATTAGGTCGTTGTTAGCACGGCGTCGCGGCTCTGTTAAGCCGAATGCCGGTGCTAGTAATGCAGAAGGGAATGCAGTTGAAGGTGAATGTGTTGGTGGTGTTTTTCCTCTTGATAAGAATTTTGGATTTTTGAAGCATTTTGGTAGTAAATATCAACTTGGTGAAGAAGTTGGTAGAGGACATTTTGGTTATACTTGTTCTGCTATTGTTAAGAGTAATCATAAGGGTGAAATTAAGGATCATCGTGTTGCTGTTAAGGTTATTCAAAAAGTTCAGGTTAGTTTTGTTTCTTCATTTGGGTTTTGTTGTTTGTTTAGTTTTATGTTGGCAGAGAGGACTAAAGTTCGATCCCCCACAACTGCATTCGGGAGGAAATTGGAACCACTTGATACCATCCAAACGGTATTAGTTGGTCATGTAGGCTGGATACTGGTGGTGAAAACCAAAAAAATCAATTGTTTGTATTAAATTTTTCATTGTTATTTGAATTGTAGATGACTACTGCTATTGCTGTTGAGGATGTTAGAAGGGAAGTGAAAATTTTGAGAGCTTTGAATGGACATAAAAATTTGATTAAATTCTATGAGGCTTATGAGGATCATGATAATGTCTATATAGTCATGGAGTAAGCTTCTATTTCAATGCTTGCATTTGCATTCTTCTTTTTATTTTGTTTGGTTTATCATTCTCGTGATTCTTTGTTGTCATTTTCTATTTGATTATTTTTAAGGTCGTTTTTGGTGAATTTTGTGATTAATTTAAACTTTTATGCGGCTTAGGTTGTGCGAAGGAGGCGAGCTTTTGGACAGGATACTATTGAGGTATTTGATATTTGGATGTTGAATTTGCTTTTCTTTGGGGGCTGGGGTGGATTTTGATTTTTGAGGTTAAATATAAATTATGATCAAAAGAGGAAACATATAATGACTTGTGATAATGAAATACTTGTTTCCTCTTACAGAGATGGGAAATACTCGGAGGAAGATGCAAAAGCTATCATGACACAAATACTGAATGTTGTTGCATTTTGCCATCTTCAAGGTGTTGTTCATCGTGACCTTAAACCTGAGGTAAAGTATATTTGCGATTTCATCATCCTTTAGGTTTGTATTTGATCACCTATTATTAACTATGGTTATATTTTGTTTGCTTTGTGGGTCTTGTCGTGTAATTATAAACATTTTATCAAGTATTAACTTCGGAAAACGGGTAATTTTTTTATCAGAACTTCTTGTTTTTAACCAAAGAAGAGAACTCGGAGATGAAGGCGATAGACTTTGGTTTGTCCGATTTTGTTAAATTAGGTATGTTTTGAGTCCTTTTCTATATGTCTCATGTCATGTTATGGTATCTTGGGTATGGGTTAAGTTTTGACTTTATTGTGTTTTACAGATGAACGACTTAATGATATTGTTGGCAGCGCATACTATGTGGCTCCCGAGGTTCTGCATAGAGCTTACAATACAGAGGCTGACGTATGGAGTATTGGCGTGATTGCTTATATTATATTATGCGGCAGTCGTCCATTTTGGGCACGGACTGAATCTGGGGTTTTTCGTTCCGTATTGAAAGCTGATCCAACTTTTGATGAACCTCCTTGGCCTTCTTTGTCAGATGAGGCAAAAGATTTCGTTAAGCGAGTACTAAATAAAGATCCAAGGAAGAGAATGACTGCAGCGCAGGCATTGAGTGCGTTTCTCATTCTATTTTTGTGTCTCGGTGTTTTCTTATGTTTTGTAATGTTCCTAACTGGCGTATACTGCAGGTCATCCATGGATTAAAGGTTATAAGATTGTAAAAGTACCCCTCGATATTCTAGTGTTCAAGCTCATGAAGGCATACATGTGTTCCTCTTCTCTACGAAAAGAAGCTTTAAAGGTGTGTATATTTATTCGGAGATCACTTGACAAATCTTGATTTGGAATGGAAAAGAGTCTCTTTTGAACAATATATATTAGTGTCTTCTGATTTTTACTACTATATTTGTGGTAAAAATATTTTATACATACATTGGCATTGTTTGCTACTGTTTCTTATTCGTGTTGTGGATCATATTGTATTTATGTTTCGTAATAACTGACTAGAATATTATATTCATCGGCATTTGGATAGGCTCTGTCTAAGACGTTAGCTACTGACGAGCTGATTTATTTGAAGGAGCAGTTTTCACTTTTAGAACCAAACAAAGATGGCACCATTAGCTTGGAAAATATCAAAGCGGTTAGTTTCTTCCTAACTCTTAATATACCGTAGTAAGCGAATGATGTTATAATTCTCATAAAATTGAGCTGGCCAGGCCTTGATGAAGAATACAACAGATGCTATGAAGGAGACACGCATTCCCGATCTTCTGGCATCAGTACGTTTGTTGATTTAACTATAGAACGTTTCTATATATTACCCAAATTATATTTGTTTTGCAAGTATTGAATATTGTACATATGATTTTTGTGGCAGCTTAATGCCTTGCAAATTAGAACGATGGATTTTGATGAGTTCTGTGTAGCTGCACTCAGTGTTCATCAACTTGAAGCACTTGATCGGTGGGACCAACATTCACGCTGTGCCTATGAAATTTTTGAAAAGAATGGAAACAGAACTATAATGATTGAGGAACTAGCTACGGTATGCTTGATTTAATTACAATGATAGTTTATGCATGCATATATACCTTTGAAACTATTTATGCAGATAATATTACTATATCAACTTTTTTTTTAAAATGAACTATCTAATAATTTCCAACGACAATATGTGTTATAATTTCTAGCAGCCTAATAATCTCTAATTAATAAAGCATAATTTCAGTTGTTCTAAAATGAGTATCTATGTTAGTTTTTTACCGGCAGTTATGTATTCTAGTTTAGCATTTCGTTTTTCGAAAACCAACTTTTGTAAATATGCTGCAATACATTTCTCATGTATGGTTTTAACCAAATATATCAGGAGCTTGGCCTTGGTCCATCTGTACCAGTTCATAACGTTCTTAATGACTGGATTAGGCACACCGATGGAAAGTTAAGCTTCCTAGGGTTTGTTAAGTTGCTACACGGTCCGTCTCGAAGTCTTGTAAAACCTCAGTAAAAAGTTTTGAAAACACGTCAAGATCAAAGTACTTAAGATCATTGCCAGATTTTTACTCGGCATAAATCATCGAGCATTCTATTTTCCGTTCAACAGGTTTTTTTTTAATATTTTTTATATATTTTCCACTGTAAAGGTATTGTTTGTTAAGGTGTAGGTAGATAATATTATGTGATTGTTGTTAGATATAGTTAATAGTTAATATTATAACAATTGAGGAGTATCATTCTTGTTCAAATTTCAAATGCAAATCATTGCATTGCATTACACAGTTAAATGAAGAAAAGTTTTTACATTTTAGAGCTTTAAATTTACATGTTTTAGCTTTTGAAAATATGATTTTCTTGGATACTCATTCATTTATTGGTGCTAACCACTTTGGTGGTTGCTGATATATTGAGGTGCTAACATAAACAGCATGTGAGGTAGGTTTATCCTCTATTGACTTCTGAACTGAGGTAGCTATTGACTATTGTAAAAAAAAAAGAAATTTTGGTGTTAACCCTCTGGTTCCCATGAGAGGTAAGTAAAGCCTGACAAAAAATTATTCCTACCAAGAATCAAACTTAAGCTCTTCCGAGCGATTTATGATAGAGACTTGAATTGGGCCATAATTATGATAATTAGCCAAAGGAAAGAGAATAGGGGAGTCAGATATTCAGTTAGAAAATGCTAGGGTCACCATCTTGGTGATTTGTGGAAGTCTTTGTGCTTCTTTGGGGCTGATAGTATTCACTATCAGTTTGTTAGTTTTCTTCATTCTAATTTCCAGTTATTGTACTTGTTTTATCTTATCAATTCAATTACATTTCCATAATTTTCTTTAGATTTCTCTGTTTGTGAATTAAGTTCCCATCAATTGGTCCGACCTACTGGATCCAAAACCACCCTATACCAGATTCAACATATATAGATGCGACAATCGACAATGGGAGATAGAATTGAGTTGTTGGTGGAGAAGTTGATAGAAGGGAATGCAAAGATGCAATTGCTAACAAAGCAAATGTATCAACAGACTCTCGTATTGAGTGAACAGATCCAACGGATTGATCGGATCGAAGTCACTTCCGCGACAAGAAGAGGTTCAAAAGGGGAATACAGATATTGGTGATGATTCAGAGATGGCGAAGCGACAGGTGAAGTGTGCAACGAAAGAGATAAATTCAAGTCTCTATCAATTTATCCTTAGGGAGAATTCATTAACTAATTGAGTCAAATGTCTTGGTTATTGTAAAATAATTTTGACAAAGAAGGAGTTAACATACAAACACTTCATATGAAAGGTTCTCTAACTAAACTTAAAAGTGTAAAAATAAACATTGACAATTGCAAAAGAAATCAATCTTACTTTTACTTAAAATCTCAGTTTGAAGTGAGAATCACAGTTCTAAACAATTTACCAAACATCGTTTATGTTTTGAAACCCACATTTAGACCATGCAAATTAAGAGATGTCCAGGGTCGTGAAAAACATAACGAATATGCATTTTACAAAATTCACAATTGGATTAAAAATTTATATCATATATATTGTTTATATCAAATTTTACAGAAATTGAAAATCATTTTATGTTATTAAAATTCATTAAGATTAAGAGTACTCAATAAAAATGCATAAACCATTAATCTTGGCGAATCTTAATAACATATTAAATGATTTTCAATTTTTAAAAAATTTGACAGAGATAATCTATATGTTGTAAATTTTCAATCCAACAATGAATTTTGTAAATTTTGTATTCGTTATAGTGTTATTCATGACTTGTCTTGTGCCCAATGCACCACTTTAAAAGACTTGTAGATATTATGCAAAGTCTCCAAACTAACATTAGCAAGTACCAAATGTTTTGCCAAATACTCTAGTAAGTGATTACCAAATCAATGAACCAGTGCCTCAAGATCAGATGAAACCTAAAGCGAAATATTAAAATGAGACTTTTTAAAAAAAAAAAATTATTTTAGGTTTTTTGGACGCAAAATAATTTATTAAATTATCATAATTAATTTTACTTAATATTTCTTCTTCAATCAATCATAATAAACACAATCTAACGAAGGAATAGTCACTGCGTTTGCTGGTGGATACCCCAGTCTCGACAAAAAAAAAATCAATCCTAATAAACCCAATCTATTTAGTCTTTGTTGAAAGGTAAGACTTTATTCATTTTAGTTTTGAAAAACTTCGTTCCGCTGAAGCAATAGATACATGAGTTGTTCATATAATGAAGTATGTCAATATAGGAGTTCTATCTTCAACTTATATGATTTCTCATAAAATTTGCAATTCTGAAAATAAGTCATTGTGTTTTTTAAAGAACCCTTAAAAGTTAACATTAGATACATTTAAATTTTCAATTGTAATGACTTTAATTTCTTGACATACAATAGAAATCCAAAAACATCATAATATATTTTCAAATCTACTTTTAAATGAAGTAATTGTTTGATCTATATGTAAAAAAAAAATAACAATTTGTTTAGGAGATTTTACAACTTCATTGTGAGCATTGTCAACAAATTGTGTTTTCACATTACAAAAGGTTTTAAATTGAGTTACTCATAATTGAGTTTTTAGAGTAAAAAAGTCTCAACTTTTATTTTAATAGCTAAGTCTAACCTTTTATATGAAAGGGGAATTGAATTTTGTTGTATTTTTTGCTCAAAGTGAGCGCTTTAGTTTTTTTTAGGAGGCATTTTTTTTAACCATAAGCTATTGATCTAACTATTTATTGGAGCATTTTTCTCTTAATAAAAAATTTATTTTTTTGAGGGCCTAAATCCATTACTTGCTTCACCCTTAAATCAGTCCTGCAATGATATGTTGAAATGACTTGATTAGCAAAGGTTGAAACTAAGAAACCGGTGATTTGCTTGACTATTCACCCATTGATTAGCAGAGCTCAAACTCAAAACCTTCGATGTCAGATTTATCTTTTTACCATTGGATAAAAATAAAATAAAAATTGTGAATTGGTAAAGATTTTATCGATAAGGCAAATAGAGTAGGAGAAGTACTACTAAAGCCACAAGAGACCTAATAGTACAAAGATGTAGCAATAACCCACCAATACAAACACAGCAGCGCCACCAAAGAAACACAAGGGGAGATGGAAATAAAATACATCAGAGCAATAAACATAAAAACAAAGCAGACAAAAAGAACAGAAAAAACAAGATCGCAGCAAGCAACAAAAACCAGATTAATAACACACTCGGCCGCAGACCCCGACGCCAGAAGCACTACTAGACTACAATAACAATACTCTATCCGATTCAAAATGAGTATCGTTTTAGTTCAAAAAATTTGTTTCAAAATGAGTGTCGCTTTTCAATTTTCAATGCAACATTTTTCAATTTTACCCTCTAATTATTACTTTATACACTATTTCCAAGAAAATATAAACTTAATTTAGTAAAAATGCTATTACTTTCTTGAGAAGGAAATATTTTTAAAAGAAAGAAGGAAATTTTGAGCAGACTAGATGGGATTAACTATGGATATAGCAACTTTCTTGAGAATTTGGAGAAACAGTTACAAGACCAACTTGCTATCACTCTTTATCAGGAAGAGTATCTTTGGTTTCAAAAGTCTCGAAGTCAATGGGTGACAGATGGTGATCGCAATACCAAGTATTATCATTCAAAAACCATAGTCAGGAGGAGACGCAACAAGATCATTTCTCTTCGAAGTGCTGACAGAACATGGGTTGATGATCCAGAAATTCTAAGAGACATGGTGCGAAATTTCTATATTAACTTATTTAAAGAGGAAGAAGAAGTTCGCGATCCTATAGTTTCTTGGACGACTTACCCGACAAACATGGAAGCTTATCATAATATGCTAAGTGGTCAGATCCAATTTGATGAATGTAAAAAAGCTCTTTTCGAGATGGGCCCTCATAAAGCTCCAGGGGAGGATGGCTACCCTGCACTCTTCTTTCAACAATGTTGGGAGACTGTGGCCGACTCTCTTTTCCGGTATATCAACGAGGTTTGGAATAACCCTTCTCTTATCTCTTTGATAAATAATACACTGCTTGTTTTAATTCCTAAAGTTGACAAGCCCGAATTTGTCTCTCAATTTCGTCCTATTGCTTTGTGTAATGTTGTTTATAAAATTATTACTAAAGTTATTGTTAATAGAATTAAGCCTAAGTTAGATGAGACTATTTCACCCTATCAATCCAGTTTCATCCCACGACGCTCCATTCATCACAATATTATTGTAGCTCAAGAAATGGTGCACTCAATGGCTAGAATGAAAGGTAATAAGATGTATATGTCCATTAAAATTGATCTTGAAAAGGCGTATGATCGCCTCAATTGGAACTTTGTTGAAAATTGTTTGACTGAGTGTAAGTTTCCTCCTAACCTTGTTAACATTATTCAACATTGTATTACTTCTCCATCTTTTAAGATTTTATGGAATGGTGATAAGACAGATACCTTCACGCCTACAAGAGGCATTAGGCAAGGGGACCCTTTATCTCCTTACCTTTTTGTCATTTGTATGGATCGATTATCTCACATGATTGCTGATCAAGTAGAAGCTCGGTATTGGAAACCAATGCGCGCAGGTAGGTATGGTCCTCAAATATCTCATCTTCTTTTTGCTGACGACCTTCTTTTATTTGCAGAGGCCTATATTGAGCAAGCTTATTGTATCATGAATTGTCTTGATATCTTTTGTAAAGCTTCTGGGCAAAAGATCAATAGTCAAAAAACTGAGATCTACTTCTCAAAAAATGTTGATCAACACCTCAGAGAGGACATTTTAAACCACACAGGTTATACTCAGGTCAATAATATAGACAGGTATCTAGGGGCAAATATCTCTTCGGGAAGAGTCACTAGGGGAAAATTTAACAACATTATTGACAAAATTCAAAACAGGTTGAGTGGTTGGAAGCAACAATGTCTAAGTTTTGCTGGTAGACTTACTCTTTCAAAATCAGTTTTAAGCTCTATTCCTTACTATTATATGCAATATGCCAAGCTCCCCAAGACTCTTTGTGACCAGATGGAAAAAATTCAGAGGAGCTTTTTATGGGGAGAGACGAATCAATCCCGTAGACCTCATCTGGTTGGATGGGATGTTTGTTGTCTTTCTAAAAATGAAGGTGGGCTAGGTATTAAGCGACTTCAACATATGAATGATGCATTCCTTATGAAGATGCTTTGGAACCTTATCAACAATCTAGATGATCTCTGGTGTAAGGTTCTCTACGGTAAGTATGGAAGAAATGTTGACCTTAGGGTAACCATGCATTCTCAACCTTATGATTCTCCATTATGGAAAGCTTTAACAGGTATTTGGGATCAATTTCAACAAAATATTGTGTGGCAGTTAGGAGATGGTAACAATATCAATTTTTGGTTGGACAAGTGGACACCGAGTGGAACTTCTCTCTTTTCCACCACTACTCAACCTTTTATTGACACGAGACTCACTGTGAGGGAAGTGGTAACCCCCTCAGGAGAATGGAATTATGAGTATCTTTTTTCTAACTTGCCTTCTACCTTTGTTTTACAGGTTCTTGCACTCCCTGCACCTGCGGATACAGATGGCCATGATATGATTGGTTGGAGAGGAACAAAAATTAGGGATTTTTCGGTCCATAGTGCCTATGTTTCTCAAAGTGCTAATGGTCAAACTTTTGAGGGAGATTGGAAGGCCTTGTGGAGTTGGAAAGGACCTCATAAAATTCAAACTTTCATGTGGATGGCTAGTCATGAGCGTCTGCTCACTAATTATCGCAGGAGCAAATGGGGTGTTGGGATTTCTCCCACATGCTCTATATGCAATGAAGACAATGAAACCACTCTTCATGTTTTACGGGATTGCCCCAAAGCAACCCAAATTTGGATAAGGTTAGTCCCTTACAATCAAATTACTAATTTTTTCTCTTTAAATTGCAGGGATTGGATATTCAAGAATATCAACAATCAACTACAAGGAATTCAAAAGGAGAAGTGGACAACCACCTTTTTAGTGGCTTGCTGGAATATATGGACATGGAGGAACAAAACCATTTTTGAGGATGATTTTCAACATCCATTCAATCCAACCTACACTATACGCAAGATGGCGGACGATATAGACAATTGTAATCATAATTGTAGGAATGTTGACCAGAGCGACACCATTTTCATTGGCTGGAAAAGACCTCAAGAAGGGTGGGTCAAGCTTAATTGTGACGGAGCATATAAGGATACTCTAGGATTAGCTGGTTGCGGTGGTCTTCTACGTGACTCTGATGGTAGATGGTTAATAGGGTACTCTCGTAAAATTGGAACTTGTGATGCTCTTAGTGCTGAGATGTGGGGGATGTACATGGGTATAAAGCTCGCGTGGAGACAAGGTTTTCACCATCTTCAAGTTGAAAGTGACTCAAAAATCTTGGTTGACATGATCAAGGGGAATGTCCAAATCAATGGGAAACTGCCTACTTTGGTGCGTCGCATTCAAGAGCTCTTGGAGTTAAATTGGCATGTACAGTTCAACCACACATGGCGTGAGGGGAACAGAAGTGCTGATTGGTTGGCTAATTTCAGCTTTTCTATAGATTCTTTTCAAATTCATGTTATGGAGAATCCTCCTAGTGGGATTTCAAATCTCCTTTTTGATGACATTTCCGGCGCTTGTATGCCTAGAAATATTCGTGTAACCTTATAGTTTTTTTCTTTTGGGCTTTGGCCCTCATTTTCTACCAAAAAAAAAATGCTATTACTTATTTACTTTTAACACAATGATTGTATTTCTTAATATGTTTGAAAACATCAAATGCGACACTCATTTTAAAACGGATGGATCCAAAATGACCGGAGCATACGGTCCCCCAGATTCCACACTCATTCATACCGTAGTGCTATATAGCATGATAGATTTGGTGCACAACATATGTACGACAGAAGGCATAGACAGAGATTGTTGTTAAGTTTATTTAATTTAGATGATTTTTTGTTATGCTTTTTCAATGTACAGTGCATTATTTGTTTGGGAAATGAAATCTAAACCTTTAAATTTATGCTTATTTTAAATTGTCAATAGGATGATTGAAACTCAAATAATAAAAGAAAGTGGTAAGAAAAATATTAGATCTATGCTTTCTTATATTTACTAGTTAAGGTAACATAAGAACTCATTATTCTATTTAATATTTTTCTTACTATTTCGTGGCGGTGGTTTATGCATAAGCAGGCAAAGGGACCGTGTTTGTTGTATGGTAAAGTGTACGACATTGTGCCTCGTACATATGGCACGAGCACGACCGCTATTTCTCTCTGTGTTTTTGTTTTCATTACCATCACTTATTTTTTGTTTTATCATTTACTTATTTTAAAACATAGTAACTTGCCTATGCCTTCTGTCGTACATATGTTGTGCACCAAATCTATTGTACTATATAGCATTACTGCAATAAAAAATAACAATGGTATAGGAAACCGTCTCAAAATACATCTTGTGGCAGTTGCAACCATTGTAACAAAATTCTAAAAATAGTCCCCATAATGTCTTTAGAGATAGACAGCCAAATATATATGTTTTACAAAATTCATCAAAATGTATGACTATGTTTAGATTGATTGAACAAAATGAAACTAAGTGGAATGAAATAAAATATAATGCACTATGGAGTGAAATGCATCAAAATGTGTTTTTTATGTAATACTATCTGGTACATAATGTTCTTGGGCAGTTTTTGAGAATAAGAATGTATAAATTTTCATATCATTGGAGAAGGATAGTGTGAAGGATAGGGTGGAGACATATGGTCCTATAGGAAGAACCTTGACAAGTGCATAAAAGGTAGAGAAAAAGTAAGAGCACAAGTTGAATTCTACAATTGTGGGATCCATTAAAATTAGATTCATTGAAAGTAATACAAGTTAGATTCATTCTACCATTAGATTAAAAATTGGAAAATGTTTAAATTTTACTTGGCATCTAATTTTACTAGGGACCATTGTAAGATAATTAAAAAAGTGCTCATTTTTCCTCTTTTGAGAAGATAAGATAAGAATTAGACACGAAATAACCCCAAAAGATAGGATCAAGCTCAAAATGGTAAACAAAAGATTGGAGGATTGGAGGCAATAGGTAGGGGGAACCCTATATATAGTAGGTGCTTAGAAGTCTTTCCATTCATACCGCAGGATTCAGCCGGGACCAATCTTTCTTGGCCATGAAAATGGTCCTTCAATTATACGTCTTCTGTCTCATAACAAGGATTCTACTTGCCAAAATTATTTGTTTTAAAATAAATGTCATATACTATTTATAATATTAATTTTCATTATTTTATCCTTTAAAGTAATCATAAGGTAAAAGAAAAAATATACTCAAAGATCTACTTTTTAGTATTCTAATGTCTACTAGCAATAAAAAGAAGGGGTATTTTTGTAAAAATCATATTCTTTCTCTTTCATTTACATATTTTTCTTAAAATGTGTGATTTAGTCAACTGTGACACTTAAAATAGGACGGAGGGAGTAGTTATTTACATATAGGCTTAATTACTCTTTTCGTCTATTAACTATTTTCAAAGTTTCAATTTGGTCCATTAACTATTTTTCGATTCAATTTGGTCCATTAACTTTACTCCGTTAACCAAACTAGTCCAAACTGTTAGGAAAAATTCAAAAACGTTAGTTTTTGGGGACGTTAATTCAAAAATTTAAACTATAGCGAAAAAATAAACTATTAATCCAAAATCACCCCTCGTAATCGTTTTTTAGTTTCTTTTATTTAAATAAGTAATTTTTATATATTTTTAGGTTTCGTTTGAATTTTCTTCTTCGTAATTTCTTTATCCGGTGTTGTTATACTCCCGTCATAGTGTGGAGTTGTTTGATTTGATATTCCGTCTTTGTGCGTTTGTTTTGACTTCCTGTCTTTGAACAATGTTTTGTTCCGATCCAATTCAGTGCAAATTCAAAAAAATTAGCGTATTCAATGTTGCAGATCTGTAGGTATTTTGGACATTGAAATTTTGTCAGGCTTTGTAAATTTATAATTATGTTGTTTTATGTTATTAACTCGGATATTGTACTTTACAAATCTGAATGAATGAATATAATAGTAAGAAAATAACGTCTTGCACCCTTGTGGCTCTAATTGTTTAAGTTGCAACTTAAAATCTTTGCGCCTCTTCAAAATTGTGTGTTTACATCAAACGTTGATTCTCCTCCACAAGTTCAACATGGATATAACCTATTGAATCACACCCATTAACTATATCTTATTTGAAGTTAACTATTTTAGCACATTCAAGTTTTTAGATGTGTAGTGTCAGGTTTATGAAAACTACAACAACGCAAAAACTTCTATGAATCACGATAGCTTTACCTTAAATTTGCCAATTCAATACATATTTTGACATCAAATATTTCTCAAATGCAGTTGCGAAAAATTGAAATATTGTTATCTCTATCAACATCGTTAATCATTAGACCAACCAACATTTAAACACTCTTATTTAGTACACAAACCAACAACAACATTAACGAGGAATTGTCATTAGAGAGGCATGACACGTTGTTGTAATAGCAAACTTTTGAGAAACGATTGTGGACCACTACAGTTAAGCCTGAAATGATATGTTTGAATAACATAACCAATCATTAAGGAAACAAAAGCACAGCAAAAGAAACGACCAATTGGCACCAACTATTTGATGGGGTATGTGTGGAACCACCTTCCTCGTCACGAACCTATATATTCCAAGTAGCTAGTAGCTGTCACTACACACAGCTGCAAATGCAATGCCCCAACATGTACTACTCCAATGAATTTCACCAACTTGATCTCATTATTAGTTTGTTGCTTTTTGACCCCATAACCAGTCCTTTCTCCAATTTCCATTCTTTGCTAAATGGATGAGAAAGACGAAAGAATCCTCACTTTTGCTAGCTATCTTTTTTTCCACCACTGATATTCATTCTATTAGGTCGACTAATTAATTCGGTTTGAAAAAAATTCTACTATCAAGTGATTTCAGTCTACTCTCCAGCACAGTTGTAGAATTAAACCATTGTCCTTCTATAAAATTGGTTCAGTATCAACTATCATTAGATAAACTAACATTTTGATGATAACTATTCCTTCTGTCCTAAAATTATTGTCTTTTTAATTTTTTTAATTTTATCCCAAAATTATTGTCTTTTACGGAAATTAATATAATTAATGTTGGTTTATTATTTGCACTTTACAAAAGTTAAAGTATTAATTAAATATATTTTCTCTTTTTTAATATAGGGTAAAATAGAATTAACTCATCAAATTTTTTTTTGTTTCTTAATCTACATGTATTATTCTAAAAGGACAATAGGGGAAATGAGCCTAATAATCTAGAATTCAGCTGTGAAGTAAGTAAAGTTTAACCAAAAAATTGTTTCATTCAAAAATCGAACTTGAGTTTTCTCAAAATTCATCTTTTAGTGAAGTTCATTAATCACTTGAAGTCAATGCAAGTATGTTTTTGTGATAATCGTTTTCTTACATCATTTGTTACATCCATTTAATTAAATTAAACACTTTCAAACTATTATTCTCTTCCTTATATTTATGATAATGAAAATACATTGTTGGTAAATAGTAATACTACTATGAACAATAATTGTATAATAATGAAAATACATCAAAAGTATTGGAGATTGAAGCAAGTACACATAATTTTGTATGTCCAAAATTAGGACACGAATTCTTGCTTTTATCCATGCAATCATGTCCCCTTCCTCCATCTTTAATTTGATCCGCGTAACTTTTCCTTTTTTGGGTCCATAAGACCCCACTCTCATTACAAACAAGTTTAATACCCATTACCCAACAAATTAGTCACTCTAATCGTAACTAGTTGGATGCATATAATATAACAACATAAGAAAATGTTCTTGAGAATTATTTTGATGCAAACATGGAGTATCTAGTATATAACTCATATCTTACAAACAACAATATCTATGCATGGTAATAGACACAATAAACATGGATCATTTTTTCCCCTTTGTGTAAGAATTGATGATAAAAATAACTTGAGCAAACAATAGTAGTATGTAATAGTAGTAGTAGTAACGTGTAGTAATTCATTTTTGTATACACAAAATCACAAATATATTTACTTCTAGATGCATGTTGTGACATCAGCAACGACATGATTTGACGGCAAAAGAGAGACATGAAAATAATGGAACGACATAAACTACGGATTGGTGGGGAAAGATTAGACAAAGTAGTAGTTGTTGCAAGACACAGTAGAAGAATCTAGCTACTAGCTAGAAGATTGATGAACGAACATCCATTTCTTGGGTCCATGCATTCCGGTCCTGAACGTGTAGATGCCAATATGTTTGAGCCAATGCGTCCGGGTCCATAACATCCTCACCACTAGCTCCTCCTCCTCCCCTCGACGACGTCGCCGATGATGATCCTCTGTGTTCCATAACATAATAACACAATTTATTTATTGGTAAACACTCTAATATTCAACTTATATTGTTGGGTAATATATACTCTTCAAACAAAATTCAATAAATTAGTTTTGTAGGGAAATAGACTGAGTACAGTCATTTTTGGTGCAGTCAAGTTACGGTCACTAGATTGTAGTCGTGTGATCAAAATTAAATGACTAAAACTTCATTGCTATTTTATAATAATTTTGATCTTAAAATTTGTACGGTCGAATTACAATCGAATGATCTCAATTTCACTGACTGCTTGCGGTCAAGAGTGTGACTACATCCAATATCCATATCCGTATTGGTTTTGTAAGTATTTTGCAAATATTAATAGCCAAGAGTGCTTAAGAATTTTATCTTGTAGATTAATTATGGTGGAATTAGAATAGGAAATAATGGAATCAAATATATGCAAGCAAGTAGGTGGTGAAATAAAGAGATCGACATGGAATGAAAGGGAAGAAAAAATTTGAGAACAAATGAAACATACCTAGGTGGACCAATAAGACCATCAATAATAATATGGGCTACATGCACTCCTTGAGGTTGAAATTCTTTAGCTAGGCATTGCGATAATGCTCTCAAAGCGAATTTCCCACAGCCTGTCCATTCAATGCAATGGAATGTTCTCAGTTCTCGCACATAAATTTAATTTAACAATAATAAAAACAACCAACTAAAATGAACACAGTTTGAATCTGTAGTTATGTGTGCGAGTTTTCAGTAGTTTACATAGATCAGAGTATCCGGCAATGCCGTTTAAAGAAGCAGAACAGCCGGTAAACAGAATTGTTCCTTTTCCTCTATCAACCATTCCCGGCAGCACCTAATTAACCGTAATCAGTTAAATTAGTTTCATAATAAATCAAGAAATACTAATTAATCAAATAATTGATATAAAATGATATTTATTTATGTACCTGTTGAGCACAGTTGAAGGCACCTAGAGATGAAACGGCGAGAGAAGTTTGGAAAGTTTGAAGTGGAAGATGTTGAAAAGGAGTTGGTTTAGATTGAAGAGGTGATTGATAATTAGCATTGTAAACAAGAACTTCAACGAATCCAAGTGATAAAACTCCTTCAAATGCTTCTCTTACACTTCTTGAATCTGAACAATCGATTCTTATGGCAAACACTTGTGCCTTTTCTTCTCTCGCTATTTCATCCGCAAACCGTGATAACCTCCCTAAGTCACGGGCGAGGATGGCAACGGTGTAGCCTTCGTGAGCGAATTTGCGAGCGATGGAGAGGCCGAGATTGGGGCCTACGCCAACTATGGCGGCAATATTGCCCCGGGAGCTTGCCATGCTTCGCATCGCGTCTCTTTATGATTAGAAAGAAAGAAAGAAAGAAAGAAAGAAATTAAATAAATAAATAATGAAAGTAGCTACTACTATGGTTGAGCAAGTAGCAATGGATTAGTGGAGTGAATAGAGAGAAGGAGATGTGGATTTATAGTAGTGGAGTGATGGATACAGGAGAAAAAGTTGAGTATTTTTGGTATATGTATTTTTGGATTCAATTTCTAAATTTGGTATGATTTTATTATCTATTTTGGTGTATAAAGTAAATGAAGTGAACGGGACAAGGACATGTTAAACGGTACTCTCTATATACACATTACAGACAACAAAGATTGGGAGGTAAACGAATATATATATATATATATATATATATATATATGTGTGTGTGTGTGGTTTAGCATTGGCCAAGAAAGAAAAAATAAATGAGAATTGGCAATTTGACATAAACGAATTTTGAGAATAAAAATGGTGCATACAAGGTAATGTGTGCACTGATTCAAAAAAAAGGTAATGTGCACTAACACAAGTGAGACAAGTCTTACATTATGCATCTGTTTATTTTTATTATTGAATTAAAAAGTCTTATTATTTGATTATGTTGAGACTTATCAAGCATGAGTTATAAATTCTATGTTGATCGGAAGAGTTACGTTGAAGTTGAGTTGAAAAGTGGTGTTAAAGTCACTAGTGTGGTTGCTCTTGGTGCAATATGTTAATCGAGCTTCATTGTTGTGATAGATAGTGGATTAAATCTTACGTTGCTTTGAAAAGTGGAGGTTGAACACTTTATAAATAAGATAATTCATAAATTTAATGTATTTACATTTTGGGTAAAAATGTGGTGTTCAACACACTTGAATTGATGGTTTTGGCACAACAATGGTATCAGAGCCCAATTGATGAGCAATAAGCGAGTGGTGTTAGATCACGGGCACGGAGAGACTCACACTTAAGAAGAGATGAGATATATCAAGTGTCGTCCTAAAAAACGAGGTTTTCTTTCTCTAAATAATTCAAACCTTTCTCTGAGTTTTGCAGATCTGCGCCCTCCCTTTCGAATCCAAACATTTCTCTTTACAATGTAGACTAGGCGGTGGATAGTGGTGGTGCGACGACGATAGGCCAGTCCTTCGCACCATCTTAGGTCGGCGTCGGAAGTTCCTTTTCTTCTCTAGTGGTGGTGCGACATCCCCTTTTCTTCTCCGGTGGTCGTGCGACGTCCTCTTTTTCTTCTCTGGTTATGTTGTATCGGATTAGTGGATTTTGGGCTCTTGGCTAGGACGATATTTTCTCTTTTGATTGCTTTCGATAGAAATGAGATTTAGCTTCGGTCAGCTATTAAGAGCTTTGATGTAATGCTTCGTCTAAGTCACGAGCTTCTCAAATTGTGACTGCTATTCTTGGATTACATTCCAACATTGCAAGTTTCAAAATTGCTATTCTACGAACGAAATTTGAAGTATACCTCTTTTAAATAGTGTAGGTTTTAGTATTTTCAAGTGTGAATTAAATCTCACATTAATCGAAAGATTTGAAATTGAACAACGTATAAATTATTGATCCAACATTAAAAACAAGTTTTTGCATGCATGGTAACGAGGTATTACAAAATGAGAAAATTAATTCATGACATGTTGCGTGCAAGGGTAAAGGTAAAGTGGAATATAAGAAAATAAATACAGTGAGTAGTGAGGCCAAGAATGAATATATTTTAATTCAGATATGTTTGGTATCACTTTAAAAAAAATTACGATAGATTATCATGATATTATATTATTACCTCCGTTCCTTTTTACTTGTCGTTTTAGAAGAAAAAAAAGACTAAAATAGGAGAGTGTATTTTTGCACCTTATTTTCTTATTAAGCCCTTTTTAAATATATATCATATTTTTAATCCACCAATAATTTCTTACTTTTTCACAAACATTATCTATTCCTAAAAAATTATAACAAATTTTATTTAAAAACAAACAAAATTTGTATACAATAAAAAGATTATATTGTTTCAACAAAAAAAATTATACAAATTTAGTCAATAAAATAAAATAGGAAAGAGGGTATAATAGACAAAATATAAACTAAATTGCCAAAACGACAAGTAAAAAGGAATAAATATTGTTTTCTAAAACGACAAGTAAAAAGGAACGGATGTAGTAATATATTTTAGTCCAGATTTTCATGTGAGTAGTGAGGCCAAGAATGAATATATTTATGGGAGTTTTTACGGTACATTTGCAAAATTCTAATATATCGGTATACTTGATCTTTAAATGATAAACAAACAATTAGTTTATATAAATTAAAAAGTTATTTATTGACTATTATTAGAAAACATAATTTCATAAAAAAAAATCAATATTCACTATTATGAACAATAAAAATTCAAAAAAAAAATTTAATTTTTTTGACAATTTCGATGAATGATATTTTGTTATTATAATATACTAAAAGATTAATTTTTTTTTATTGTTTTTCAAAATATATTTATTTTCCTATTATTTCAAAATATATTGTGCCAGTAAAATAAAATTTGTCTATTGTATAAAAAAATTTACTTATATGTATTTACAATGAGGACTATATTTGTATGTATAAATATAAATTATATAATTGATCATGTTCATAATAAAATCGACATTTTTATCTCCAAAAGTAAAAAGTAGTAATCCTCAACAAAAGAATCAGATGTCTGACCAAAAAAAAAAAAGAAATAGAATCATATGTAAAAGGAAAAAGCTTATTTAAAAAAAAAATATGTAAAAGGAAAAAATATACACGCATTCTTCTCAGTACAAAATATGACAAATATCTACAAGAAGGTAAGATTCCACACCTGTCTCCCAATTGTGATTCTTAGCCAGAGTGTTTTGTTCCAGAATCACACACTACAAAATTCTTTTTCTTTAGGCATCATAATCTTTCAAATTTTAATTTAAAAGGATCACCTTAATGACTCAAAAGTCAAAATTATAGTAATTGCTATAAAGATGACAGATTCTAAAAGAGTATCCAGTTCCCACAAATTAATTACTCCATCCTAAATATAAAACTCTGTTTTTTGAATAGTATGTATGTTAATGCATAATTTTGATCACAAATATTTTTAATTATTTAATAGTAAAAATTATAAAAATTTGATATTTTGAAATTATTCATCAAAACAAATCAAACAAGAACTTATATACTAATATTTAAATCTATATATTATTAAAAAAATATGATCAAAACAAGATAAGTAAATAGTATAATTTTGTCAAACAGAATCTTATAAAAATGGACGAAGAGAGTATAAAATCAACATTTTCAAAGGACAAAGATTGAAACTCAAGCTTTCTCAACTGGTCAACCATTCAACAATAGTAGTCAATGACTAGACTCACATACAATTAAGTGTGATGAATAAATTTTTTAAGTACCAATTCTATGGAGAGGAAACCCAAGAGGTGTGGTAGAGCGGTATGAGGCTCATCCTCTCTTAACCAAGGGTCGAGGGTTTGATTCTCACCTTGGGTATGGAGCAGTTTTAAATTTTTGGGTCAGCTATCCCACCTTTCGAGGTGCCTCCAATCTAGCGAGGGATTAGTCACTGTGTTCGGCGGTGGAGACCCCGGTCTCGACCAAAAAATTCTATGGAGAGGAGCAGTAGTTATTTAGATTTTTTATAAAATTAATTTGGTCCAATTCTATAATTAAAAATAATATTGGAATTAATGTGAACTTTATGAAATAGATATTTTTATTTATGAATTCATTTTTTTTAAACCAAATATATCGTCTAAGTGTAACTGTAGAAACTAATCTCTTTGATGTAATTGAGATTCATTTAGAGGGTTAACTTCTTCCAACAAATACTTCTTTATACATACCGACCAAAAAATAACCCAAATTCAAATAATTAAGAAATCATATATCTACCACTTGTGTCAGTCGCACACTATGTTGGTTTATGAATCCATTTTTTGTAATTTATAAATAAACTTATATTTAAGAATTTATCTTTTTTAAATGATGTTTATAATTTGGAACGGTGGAAGTATTTTTCAAAATTAACATGATTAAATTTGGCACGGTGTTTCTTCCAATTTCCAAATCATATACAGTATTTTTTTTTTACTTGACACAATCATAAAGATTCCATTAAATCTATATATGGATATATATGAACTAGCTAGTAACTAATCACTATATCTAGGACTAGAATCCAAGATGGTATGAAGAGGTTATAGACACGTCCCCATTCATCTTTTAGCCCCCAAAAATATTCTTCGACGTGTAGAATCTAAGGTCATTCTCACAACATCATTGCATCATTGGGTATTAATATTATTTTTATTTAGAATAAAAGTGAATAGTAAGAAAATTGTGAGAAAATAAACTAGTGAAGGTTCAAACTAGAGGACTTCTACCAAGTGACCTTCACATGGATTTCTTGCCTTAACCTAAGAACTTCCTTACTTAAAACAAGTTTTTTTTGACAAAACTTGCTTAAAACAAGTTGTTGTCACTGATGAACAATTTACAATGAGGGTGAGCTTCTATCTTAGTGGATAGTGATACAAAGTCTCATCTAAGGATTATACCTCAATTAGAGATAATAATACAATGTTTGTCCTATATTGATCATGTGGAGTGGTTGATCTCTTGATTAAATTACTTAATACTCCCTCCGTCCTAAAATAAGTGTCGCAGTTGACCATTTTGCACTATTCACATAATCTACTTTGACCGTATTTTTTTACGAATATATAAATGTAAATATTAGCATGTAAGATGTTGTTTGGTTTGTTTCGATGAGTATTTTTAAAATATATAATTTTTATAATTTTTAAAGATATATAACTAAAGATATTAACGATCAAAGTTGTGCGTTGGCAAACATGAACTAGTCAACTGCGACACTTATTTTGAGACGGAGGGAGTATAATCTAAAGATGATTTTTCTGAGAAGCTCTTAATAATTAATGGTTGTCTTGAGATACGAAATGTAGAACGTACATTGTTGTGCTTAGACTTTTTGGCTAAGCTTTTCTTCATACGTTGGTTAACCCTTCAAACTTGCTCTTTTCTTTTGAGCT
The DNA here is from genome assembly GCA_951804385.1 of Trifolium dubium. NCBI lineage: Eukaryota > Viridiplantae > Streptophyta > Magnoliopsida > Fabales > Fabaceae > Trifolium > Trifolium dubium. The sequence continues at coordinate 25,067,363 of OX638073.1, forward strand.
TGTCTTTATTATCTAATTGTTTTTGCTAGTCAGTCATTTCCTTTTTCTTAAAAGATAATAATTCTTGTTTAGAGGATTATTAGTTTTTTTTTTTACAAAAATAAAAATAAAAGAATGTTTATTCATTGAAATATATAAAGTACATCAGGTATAATTAAGTACAAATTCAACACCGTTAAAAATAAAAAAGATGAATATGCAAACAAGTTCACATTCTCCAAGTTAATAGTATACAATGATATACTCATGTCTACAAATAATGTGATAAAAATAAAGTAACCGAAATATATATATATATATATATATTTCCGGATCTGTATCGTTAACAAACTTAATCACTAGAATCGATAATTGATCATTGCTTTAGAGAATTGTCAAACATTCTTTTCTCAACAATATCTTCTCTCTTTTATAGAGAAGAAATAAAGAGCAATTGAAAAAAGTTGTTGCACAAAAATTCGTTGTTGTGTGGTATTTGATCTTTGTCATATAAGGCCAACTCAGTTGTAGAGCAAGCAGACCCACAGTCTAGGGTCTCAAAAATATTATGGTCTCAAATTTTATTTAAAATGCAATTATAGCCCAATTTAAATAATGAGGGAGAGAATGATTATTTTGATGTTATTGATTACAACACGACTCTTTTTTATGTTGTTAGTTACAAATAAGAATGATTATTTTTAATGTTATTTACAAATTAAATATAGGAGCCAACGATTTAGAAGATCAAATTAAATTCATCTCATAGTTTTGGTTTATAGGTCGCATTAAGAAATCCTATTATATATTTTTTTAATTAGTGTAATGTTCCTTTATCTTATATTCAGAACCATTAATGATGCTTACTTGTATTTATAAGGGTTGAATATCCATCGTACTTATTATAAAATATATTATTCGCACCATACTACGTGTATTTATATTCAAAGTATACTATTTACAAATTAAATAGAAAATTATTCTTTTTGAATGTTTTGCATTGTTTTTTAAGAGTCAGTTTTGCATTTGTAAGACTCCATTTGTTACATTTGAATTAACCACTAGCAATAAGAAGGATGTAGTAAAAGTTTAATGCCCTTTCATATAGTAATGAATTTGGACAGTTAATTTATGATTAGACGATACATATTTCATACATAGTTTCACTAATAAAATAATTTGAATCGTCAATTAAAATTGTACAATCTATATCTATTACAACAAGAAGCTGTAACAATGTCGAATCATATCATGAATATGACCATTGAAATTTTTGTTCATTCTTAAAGTTTTACAGACTCAATAACAAATAAGAATATTCATACTCTCGTTAAAAATAATATTATACTCTCAAAGACCAAATTGAGAGCATCCAACTAACCATAATTATTCTTCACCCATTTAAATTGACCAGAATCCCCATGTTTTCCACCTACTGAGAGTTGTCTTTAGATAGTGTAATACCCGAGACTACCTCGGGTAAGGGGTGTTCGCCGGTGCACATGACAATGAGGAGCTCTTAGCAGCTTCCAGGCAAAGACCAAATACATCGGAATGAGAGGGATCTTGAGGCTGTACATGTATGAGACTGCATGGTCGAAAGATAGTTTATAAGGATTGATAGATACTACCTATACCAACAAAATGCATCTACTTTTCGGTAGTGGACCTATATAATCATAACAGACCGCTAACAAAGCCCAATATACATGGGACCGTAAATGCAACCCTAAACGAAGAAGGTCCCAATAATCCACACTCGGCTGAGTGGGAGGATTGGACAGAAACGCACGTGTTACGCATGGTTGGAGAAGTCCCTCCATACACGATCTTCCCCTAAACTTGAGATAACTATCCACTCTCACATTTTGCCGGCCACGACCAAGGGTAACCACCCACGAAAACACGATAGAGAAGGGAAAACGGTCTCTCTCTTAGGCTTATAAATACCGAAGTCCTTCCAAAGAAAAACACACACAAAAAACTATAGAAAATAGAAGATATTATCATATCAAAACTTATCAATCTAAGCACTGCATTCCTCGCATATGAACTTGTAGCACATTCCATAAGAACTCTATAATTAAGCGTGCTTGACTAAGAACACTCTTTAAATAAGTGACCTTCTGAGAAGTTTTTAAAAAGTGTGGAAGTGAGAACAAAACACATTGAAAAGAGAGTAGGATGTTACTAAATATTATTGGGCCTATTACACAAACTAAGCCCAACATAGAAATTCACTTTGACGAACAAAAACTCTCAGTCATCATTTCTCATTCTATTCAACTCAACACAAAATCAAATCAATACATCGCTTTTTCTTCTTGGTATTACTCTCCCACCTTTGAAATCGTACTTCTTCATTGTACTTCGCGATCTCGAAAATTTTCTCTTTCAACCCCGTTACACAATTCGTCATTATTCGTATCGCTTAAACTTCGTGCAAGATCTGAATTCTTCTTCATCCGTTCGTGATTTCGCTGATGCGAAATGCGATGAAGTTGTAGATTGAAGTTGAGGTTTGATTAACACGATTCGATGGAGTGGTCTACGTTACAGCATCTAGATCTACGCCATATAGGGCGTGGTGTTAGACCGTTACAGCCTCACGCTGCTTCGTTTCATCCTCATCAAGCTCTTGTTGCTGTTGCCATTGGAACCTACATCGTCGGTGAGCGATGAATTTCACTCTCTCTTTATCTCTTTCTTGTGTTTTCGATTCGACGAGTTAATTTCAATGTGTTTTGTTATAATGATAATGATGATGATGATGATGTTACTGTGTTAGTAGTTTATTTATGCTAATTTGAAATTTGAATTTTGTTTCTGATAATTGAAACAAAAATTAAAATGATACAATTGTTCGTTCTGGTTCTGTTATTTGCCGCGATTTAGAAATGTTGCTTAAGTTATTGTTTGAGACTTAATTTGTTAAGCATGAGTAGGAATAAAAGTAATTTCCTTAGTTGATTCGATCTATATTGATTTAGTCACTAATCACCTAGTTATGAACTATGAAGCTGACACTGACACTGACACTGACACTGATATGCGCTATTTTTGTGCGTTTAAAGCTTCGAGATGTAAAGTATCTTGTTATCATATGTGCCAGTCCATGCTACTATTTTGTAAGCCTTTTCCATTTTTTTGGGAGATAGTTGTCCTAGTTGTAGAATTAGTGAGAAAAGGAACCTGATTTGTTTTTTTATTATTAAAGAAAAAATGGTCAAAAGTTAAACAGGCTTACCTATATTTTTTTCTTTCAATTTTAAATATCGTTGTCTGTGCTTTCGTATAACGGTGTTAGACCTAAACAAAACTTAAAACTAGACACGTATTTACTTGGATATGTTTTACTAGCGATTCATACAATGGGAGTGTCAAATATGGGTTTGAGATACAGACTTAGCATCAAAGTGGTTCACTTTATAGATTATGAATAGCTTTGGTATTTAATCCTACAAAATAATGGAGTGAGGACTGAGGAGGTCAGCAATAAGATCCAAGCAAGATGGATGAACTGGAGGAATCAGGAATGTCTGTGGTGTAATATAATATGTGAATATGTGATGTAAGAGTACTGCTAAAAGTTCAAACCTGAAGTAACATTTTACTGCACACACAATATGATTTGCCTTTATGGGACTAAATGCTATGCAATGTGAAGCTGCCAAGAAAGCAAGTTAACACCCATTTCAGAAAATATGAAGTCTAGTGTTTTTTGATTTGACATGTTTTGAAAAGACCCATACAAGCACTGGTTAGGAGGAGGTTAGATTAGACGAAGGATAATCCAATAGTTAGAGTTGGAGAAGAACCAAGGAATGTTGTAAGCAAACCATTAAGAGAGATTTGGATTAAAATAGTATGTCATTGGACATGATCACATGGTTTATGATAGAACATGATGGTGTTGTTTGATTCATGTAACCAACTTCATCTATTGAGAAATAGCTTTTGTTGTTGCTGTAACAGTAGTGATCTTGTCAACTACTGATAGCATACATTGATTATTGATCTAGAAATCAATTTATCTTTTTTTTTTTCTCTTTGTGTGAATTTGGTATAAACTCTTATATGGAACTACAACAGATTTATAAATAAAATAGTTTCACACAGTTTCAAATCTTGTGAGTTGCTATGTCAAGTGGACTTATCATTGTTGTATGATGCATGCAGAATTTGATGCATTAACTGGAAGCAAGATTTCTGCTCTTGACATTGGTGCGCCTGCTGTTCGAATGTCTTACAGTCCAACAAGTGGGCACACTGTGATTGCAATCCTCCAGGTTGGCCCTGCTGAAATTTTCATCATAGAATCTTTTAACTTTATGTTAAATCCTAAATGGAAGGTCTAATTGGAAAAGTAATAACTATTGAAGGACTTGGTGGTGTTGCAAAAGGTTGTGATTCAATCAAAAATATTATTAAGTGTTTGTAGTTTAGTTGTTTTCTTGATTCCCATAAATCATGTCTCGAAATGTAATCTATACTTTTTGCTAGAGTCAAGAATATGCAAATGAAATCCTGATGGATGAATTATGTGAGATGGCGGGACAACATTGTCGTTTGTTGAAGTGTTTTTTTTTAAATACTGAAAAAGAAAACCATACTACATCAGGAAGTTATATTAAAATAATGCATATAACTTTTCTTTTATTCTTATTTCTTATAGATGCACTGACACATAAATTATTGTTCAGTTGAACTTTTGTGTTGCTTTTGCTTATTTATTTATTTATTTATTTATTTATTTATTTTGGTTACCCATTTAGTTTACTTTGTGCATTTCATTGGTTAAAATTTATTCATACTGGTACTTGGGAAATAAAAGTATACATGTTTTGTTTTTTGAATTAATGTCCCTTCATATGTTGTGTTAGTTTGTAACTTGTATATTTTGATTGGAGTTCTTTTAAACTAACTGCACCTCTTGCCTTTACACTTTTAGGATTGTACAATACGGTCTTGTGATTTTGACTTGGAGCAAACTTGTGTACTACATTCACCTGAGAAAAAGACCGAGCAAGTTTCTTCTGATACAGAAGTTCATATGGCTTTAACCCCACTCCAACCTGTTGTGTTTTTTGGGTTCCATAAGAGAATGAGTGTGACAGGTTGGTGCTGGTTTATCATGTTTCAGATTAAATGCATTTGTTGTGGTTTGATTACTGATAGGGATTATTTTTGTTCAATATCTGTTTTCCTGTAAATGAAGTTGTTGGAACGGTTGAAGGCGGTCGAACGCCTACCAAAATCAAGCCAGACTTGAAGAAAGCTATCGTAAATCTTGCTTGTCATCCTCGCCTTCCTGTACTGGTAATGTGTGCATTATGCTTCTTATCATGATTTCACTTTTGCAGTAATAAATGTCTAGTTTCAAGTCTCTTTATGATAATGATATACTTATACTTAAACCTTTGATTTCATTGTTTTCCTGTCACAGTATGTTGCATATACAGAAGGTTTGATTCGGGCATATAACATTCACACGTATGCTGTCCATTACACACTTCAACGTGAGATGTTTTCTATACATTCTTCTCTAGTTGTTCATATGCTTTATATTTCAAAACTTATTGTCAATTCTACCTGCAGTATTATTTATATTACGTTTTCTATTCAGTTGACAATACCATTAAGCTTATTGGGGCTGGTGCATTTGCATTTCATCCGACCCTGGAGTGGATTTTTGTTGGGGATCGGCAGGGTACACTTCTGGCATGGGATGTATCAACAGAGAGACCAAGTATGATTGGAATGTGAGTGAGTTACTTATGATCTAGTTTTCCTTATTCCCTAACAGAGATCTGGTAGTTTTGAATTTTTTTATTTTGCAAACATTTTAAAAATTTAGGGTTCAGAATGTTATTTTACTTTGAACTATATCTGACATTTTTTTATTAAAATTTCAGAAAACAAGTTGGCTCACAACCAATAAAATCAGTTGCCTTTCTCCCCATGTTGCGTTTACTTGTGACTCTATCTAAGGATGGTAATCTACAAGTTTGGGAAACACGTGTTTTGGTTAATCCTAATAGACCTTCTACACAGGCTAATTTTTTTGAGCCTGCAGGTTAGATATATTTACCCTTTCTTCCCTGACGTTGAATACCTGATTACACCAGTTGGTACTTTTAGCTTGGTTATGTAAAGTAATAAGTTCATTGTGGACAATTTCTTCTGCTACATTTCCCCCTTCCTTACTCTATGACACACACACCCCAACAGTTTTCTTATTTCATTCTTTTACCATTATTTTATGTTAAAAGAATTTTGCTAATATGTATACGTTCTGATGCAGCAATTGAATCAATTGATATCCCTCGCATCCTTTCTCAACAGGGTGGAGAAGCAGTTTATCCATTGCCAAAAATTAAAGCTATAGAATTTCATCCAAAATCAAATTTAGCTGCACTAGTGTTTGCAGTTACGTGCTACCTTCGTTGTTTATGCCTTACTTTTTAGTGGATAATATGGAATATATATAAACTTGGTGTTTATTTTGACAGAATGTGACTAGTGCAGACACTTCAAAACATAAGGCCTCATACAGTAGAGAAGGGAGAAAGCAACTTTTTGCAGTTTTACAAAGTGCACGAGGATCTTCAGGTGATTGTTTTCATTTTATCCAGAAACAAAATTAAAAGTGTCCTTATAACATGTTTGCTAACGACTTATCTTTGAGAAGATTCACTCTTCCTTAAAACCTATGGTAACTGCCAAAACACTTCTTGGGGTTCCAAAATAAAAAAAAAATCAAACATGCACCACATATTTAATGATATTTTCTATCTAAATAAGGAACCTTTGGTTTGAGAAAATAGTTTCTGTTTTAATTTTCAATCACTTTCAATTGTAACAATGCCACTTTCAATTGTACAACAAAATCCCTTGATTATAGGGATCAGTCCTATAATTATCCTATCTTTTAAAGCAGAAATGTAATAAGAAAATAGCAATATGTACCTAGTATCTCAGTTGAATATTTTCTAATATCTCCACAATCTCCAAACGGTGTAACAAAATAGAGGGAGAGAAGGGATTTGACAAACTCTCAACATTGACATCGTAGAATTTCTGCCATTAACATCCTTTTGTTATATTTGAAGTATTAACATTTTGGTGGCTGAAGTATGTCACTGGTTAGGGGGAAGGCATAAGACCATTGCTCAAAATTAAGGTAGGGTGAAATAGTATATCAAACAAAAGAGTTATATGTTTATTGGAATTTGGCTTTGGAATAGGGTTGGTGTAACTCAGAGAATAGTACCCCATGAAATAGTGATATGAGCAACACATTAGAGACAAATATGGCATATATGGATTATGTTCATAATTTGTTATTACTTCATTTCTTTTGTGCATCTTTTGGTACACATTTGTTGTACTTGTTGCTGAACATTGTATCTTCCACTCAATTCCTTCAGTTAGTGTCTTGCACGTCATATTTGTATACTTTCGTCTGTTTCCACCCATTTCTTTAATCACATATGCTGATGATAGTGGTACTGTGCAGCATCTGTTTTAAAGGAAAAACTTTCCACCTTGGGATCATCTGGGGTGTTAGCAGAACATCAGCTTCAAGCTCAACTACAAGAGCATCATCTGAAAGGGTGAGTTAGAATCTGCAGTTGCACAAAGATTATATCAGTTATTATTTTTTTGTGTGTGTTAGCCTCCATCAAGTTAATTATATAATGTTGCTTAGACTCTAAATCCCCTGCTATTCTTGTTGAGCTTTTGGTCTTGATTCCGTAGGTACAGCCTATTACCAGAAATTGAACATGATGCCTATGTCTGGATAGAGAAATGCTAATATCACACTCTCAAACACACCCTTTTAACACACTCCAATAACATGATGCCACCTCACCTACATTTTTTATTTTTTTACCTGTTAACCGGTAGAACCGGTTCAAAGAAACACACGTTCTATTTTTATTTAATTTTTAAAATTAAAATTAAAATTCAACTGTTGCTTCATCTTCTCCAAAACACCAATGGTCTACCGATCTGCCATGAACACCAATCAACAATACCTTTATTATTCGTCTTTGTTGAGTGCTTCGTTGCTAATGTTTGTTACAAGCAGTGTCTACAACACACTCATGACTCATTAGTGAAAGATCTAAATGGAATCTTCATAGATCTGAAACATTAAATAGTTCTTTCTTTGGCTTTTTGAATCACAGTACCAGATCTAAACAAGACAACACATTAAACATATGTTTGTTTTTTCACGTATTACAATTTACTAGTTAGTGGATCATTTTTCCGTACAAAAAAAATAATCTTTTGTCATTCTTTCTTTCTGTTTCATATCGCCTTTAATCTTATTAGCACTCACATCCTCCGACCAAATTGAACATCGTCGTTTCTGTAATTTTGTCGGAGAAGACAATCTGAATTTGCAAAGACAGGTTATGGTGGGAGGAGAAGATGAATGGTTAATAAATAGTAAAAAGGTTAATATTGTTTAACAATTTAATATCCTCAATTTGGTACCCTGTTACCGGTTAATAGAATAAAAATTGGAGTGATGTGGCTTCATATAATTGGAGTGTGTTAAAAGGAGTGTGTTAGTGGGTGTGACCCTAGCATTGCTTTATCTGGATATTGGGTTTATTTACCACATGCTATTGTTAAACTCACAGATAATTATAAAATGCTCTTTAGACTCAAATCCTCTGATATTCTTGTTCTGAGATTTTGGTCTTGATTGTGTAGCACAATTTATTATCTGAATTTGAACGCGGTACCAATATCTGTATATGGGGTTTATTTGTAACATGATATTGTTAAAAGTCTCTGGTGCAACCTCTAATCCTGGATACAAGAATCATTAATTCCCAAGTGGTCTGCATTTCATTTTGACAACATCTTTAAGTCACTAGTTTGAGTCTTTGAGATGTGAAGTGAAACAGATTCGTTTGTATGCACTTGATTACTTTCTCCCTTACTTTATTGTTTTCAGCACATATGGTTTGTGGCATAAAGTGGTCCAATTTTTATTTTTATTTTTATTTTTATTGTTGACATCTGCGCTTTATCTTGCAGCCATAGTCAACATACAATATCAGACATTGCAAGGAAGGCATTTCTTTACAGTGTACGTCTCTTTCTTGTTATTGTATAGGAGCTTATAATCACATGAAAATTATCCTTGGGGTATAGGCCTGAATGTCTGATAAAAGAAGCAAAGGAACTCAAACCTCCTTACTGCACTTCATTTAATTTCCTAAAATAGCTTTTGGAAGGTTACTAGCTATGCCTTTGAGCTTGTTTAGCATTCTAGACCGTGTTTCCTTATAAATTTTTCCTAATTGATGAAGGAATTTTCTGATGGAAGAAAAGAAAAACCTAGAAAGTTTGCAAGAAAAGGGCCTATTTACTTTGAGAAAATGTTTTCTGTTTTATTTTTAGCCACAAAAATATCAATTTGTTTCCTATTTTTTAAATATTGTATAGGAAATATCACAATTTTAATTAGTTTCACTGCTTGTTGTAGAAACTTATAAAACGTGACATTTTTATAATCAAAGCGAATATCAAAAACATTTTCTCAAACTAAATAGCATCTGAGAGATTAAATCTCTCCGCATCTCTAACAAAAACTCCTCCAAATAGTCATATTGAGCAACTCACAACATACAACCTGAGAAAATAACAGTCCCAAATGTAGTACAGAGATGGCAAAGTATCCTTGAAAATCCAAGCATTCCTTTCCAGAAACAGACACCAGAGAAGAGAAGTGCATATAATTTTAGCTTCTTTTCAAAAGCCAAACAGTTTATTTTTTAGGGGGGAGAAACTGATTTAAGTTCTTTGGGCGGACCCAATTCTCATCCCTTACAGTTTATTCCAAAGGGAAGTTGCAGTAGAACAATTCGGAAAAAGATGATTTTCATTTTCCATACTACAACAACACATTACATATACACATGTTAGGAGACAAAGCAGTGAAGTGCGAGGTCTTTGTTTTTCAATTCTTTCTGAATGGTACTTTTGCATGAATTTTGTAGCATTTTATGGAAGGTCATATGAGAATCTCTCCAATATCACGCTTGCCTCTCATCACTGTTTTAGATACCAAGCATCATCTGAAGGACTTTCCAGTTTGTGAGGTATGATTGTGATGCCTATTTGATTTTAAGACATTTGTTTAGATTTGTTTTAATCACCTGACACCCGCATATCCCCTGCCAGCCATTTCATTTGGAGCTAAATTTTTTTAATAAAGCAAATCGAGTTCTTCATTATCCATCCAGGGCGTTCTATATGGATGGACTGAACCTTATGGCACATAACCTTGCATCTGGGTCTGACACTATCTACAGGAAGCTCTATAATTCGGTAATGTAAAGAGATTAGTATTTTTGACAAGTATCTTGCATTTGGATTTCCATCCAACTTTCATTTACACAACATTTGATATGTTGTAAATATGTTTATCAGGGAATAAATAGTTCAACCGTCTAATATTGTTCATTAATTTTCTATAGATTCCTGGAAATGTGGAGTACCGAGCAAAATATTTGATTCATAGTAAAAAGCAGCGCATATTTCTTGTGGTTTATGAATTTAGTGGTGCTTCAAATGAAGTTGTACTCTACTGGGAAAATACTGATGCACAAACAGGAAACAGTAAAATCAGCACAGTAAAAGGTATTTCTTCTGGTGGAATGCATTTATATCTTTCTGCTGGAGTTAGTTCATGCATAATGTTTAAATAATTAAAGTAATTATCTTGTAGGCCGAGACGCAGCATTTATTGGCTCCACTGAAAATCAGTTTGCTATACTTGATGAGGACATGACAGGGTTGGCTTTGTATACTCTGCCAGGAGGGGCCTCTCAAGAAGCTAAGGGCAATAGTCAAGTTTATGAAGAAAATCAACCTACAGAGACTAATGTTGGTTCAATTCGTGGCCCAACACCATTTTTGTTTGAAACTGAAGTTGATCGTATCTTTTCTACACCAATAGGTGCATAAATACGCGTAATTTAAATTTATCTAACCCACCTATTTATTTTCACCGACACAATTTTGTCCCTTTTTCTACAAGCTTAGTATTACTTTATCAATAACATAAAGTATTGAAAATGCTTTCTCTGATTGCAGATTCAACTTTGATGTTTGCTTCTCATGGGAACCAAATTGGACTAGTAAAGCTCATTGAAGGGTACCGCTTATCAACTTCAACTGCCAATGGCCATTATATATCCACCAAGGGTGATGGAAAAAAGTCAATTAAGTTAAAGAGAAACGAGATTGTACTTCAGGTATGACTGTTGTAGTTATGGCTCAACACATTCTTAATTATAGGGATAAATTATTTCCAATCCTAAATAAAAGGGAAATCAGGAAATAAATCATGATAATAAGTAATAAGATAATTGATATTAGGAGATAAATTAAGATACTTAAAGATTTTATTAGAATTTGGAAGGCCTATACTCAGCCACAAAAGCTAGCTTGAGAGTTGAGGTTTGCACTACCCTTATAAAGGCTATGTATGCCATATCTCTAGCCAATGTGGGACTTCTAACAGATTTCAAATCCTACGTGATTAATTAGATACTCCAACACAACATGTTATCAATAACTTAGAAAGTGTGCTTTTGATTAAATAGCACACACTTCTCTGAAATTTAGTTAAATAATTGGAAGTTAAGAGTAAAATTATAGGGAATAGGAGAAAATGGTGGAATGGATAATGTATTTAAAAAACATGAATTAAAAATATTTATTTCTTACTTTTTCTTAAAAGTTTCAAAATTACAAGTGGTAGGCAACCTTCACTCCATGAGCTAGATTTCGGGGTTGAGTTAGGCCCAAACTCCAATTCAAAGAGTTTACAAGGAAAGTTAATTAAAGTGCAACTTATTGAGTGCATGAATGTTATTATTAATTGTACACAAACTTAAAACTTTAAATACAGCCATTTCCAATAGGGATAACAAGGATCAAATATGTTAAAAGCTTGTTCGCGAAGGTTTTGTTTGGATTGATGGAATGGAATGGAATGAGATGGAATAAGTTAATGTTCTATTGTTTGGATTGTCAAAATGACAATGGAATGGAATGGGATAGGATGGAATGGATTCCATCACATGCCACCACTTTCCTTTATTTTTGTTCCCCTCCAATTTGGGAGGTATGGGAAGGAATAATAAAATATCCAAACAATGATATGGAATAATTATTCCATTCTGCTCCGTTCCATTCCACTCCACTCTATTCCGCTCCGCTCCATTCCATTGTATTCCATCAATCCAAACGGAGTCGAATTCATCCTTAATTTCCTTGGGCATAAGGCATTGATTATAGGATTTCTTGTTTGTGGAAGTATAATAAATAACTTCTTTCATTAACGTTACTTCAAACTTGACAGGTGCACTGGCAAGAGACACTACGGGGATATGTTGCTGGAGTTTTAACAACACACAGAGTCCTTATTGTTTCAGCGGCACTTGATGTGCTTGCAGGAACTTTTACAAATTTTGCCAAGGGACTTCCTTCAATATCCTTTTTTTTTTCTTTTTCGAATCAAGGCACACCATTTATTTGCATTCAAGTTCTTGCATCATATATATTGTCTTTTTTGAAATCTTAACTTGAGTTCACTTTAGATCTCTCTTGTGGGTTGGGCCTGCCCTTCTTTTCTCTACTACTACTGCCGTCAGTATACTTGGTTGGGATGGAAAAGTGAGGCCTATCCTATCAATCAGTATGCCATATGCAGGTAATTTTCTTGCTGCATGGGATGTCACAATGTCTTATCCATCAATTGTCCTACTTATCTATTAATATGAATTTATTTTGCAGTCTTGGTTGGGGCGTTGAATGACAGATTGTTGCTCGCTAGCCCTACTGAAATAAATCCCAGACAGAAGAAGGCCGTAGAGATCAAAAGTTGTCTTGTTGGTCTTCTTGAACCAATTCTCATTGGATTTGCCACAATGCAGCTAAGTTTTGAGCAGAAACTTGATCTGTCAGAAATATTGTACCAAATAACTTCAAGGTTTCCTTCTCTATACCTTTGAAATTTGACCTGTTTTCTGAAATTTTACCCAACCTATGCAATTTGATGTGAACATTACGTTTGTATCTTATTGAAGGTTCGACAGCTTGCGCATAACACCTAGGTCTCTTGATATCCTTGCAAGAGGATCTCCGGTTTGTGGAGATTTAGCAGTCTCTTTATCACAATCAAGTCCACAGTTCACCCAGGTAAGCATTTGGATTCTATATAGTCAAATTTAGCATTGGTCTCTGTCTCTGAACTAATGAACATGTTGAAAATATGATCTTAGGTGATGCGAGGTGTCTATGCTGTTAAAGCTCTTCGTTTTTCCACCGCTTTATCTGTTTTGAAAGATGAATTTCTGCGTTCCAGAGATTATCCAAGATGTCCTCCCACATCTCATTTGTTTCACCGGTTCAGGCAGTTGGCTTATGCATGTATCAGGTAGACAAACCAGGAAATGCCATTATGCATATAATGTTGCTGTTGTTCTTATGGGATTATGAACTGTGTTCTTTTTACTACAGATTTGCTTAAATTATTTCTCGTTCCAAGTCCTTTTAATGTCTATATTAATGTGCTTAGGTTTTATTTTCTAAGACCAACTATTAGCTAACCTATTAATGGATATATATTTTCTAGACAAGAAAATAGTGGTTTTTATTTATTAGTTTTTTAATGGCTATTGCATCTCACAATAGATTCATAACTCTATTTCAAGACTGCGAATAAACAAAGTAATGGCTGCCCCTGAAGTAGAGTACCTTTCAACTGGGTCAGCAGCCCAGTCAGTGTCATAAACAAAAGGCCTTGAGGGGCAGAGTTGTATGGGTAGAAGATGGATAAAGCTGTGGATATTTTGACTAAAAGCTTGGCAAGATCCATCTTTGAGCATTTGATAGGCAAGTTGGGCATGATAGATGTTTATGCACCAACTTGAGGGAGGTGTTGGAATATACGCAAATATTTACTTTTCTATTTTATATTATTTCAAGGTGAATCTAGATATGCCTTGTGTTTCCTTTTATTTTCTGTTGTAACTATTTTCTCCTTAATTAAAGGAGAGAATTAATCGTATCATCTCTATTTAAACCAACCTTGGGCTGATGAATAAAACATTATCACATTCACATATTATTTTCTAATAGTTATTTTTATAATGTAATGTTACATGCAGGTTTGGTCAATTTGATAGTGCAAAAGAAACATTTGAAGTTATAGCCGATTATGAAGGCATGCTTGATCTATTTCTATGCCACCTTAATCCCAGTGCCATGCGACGTCTTGCTCAGAAATTGGAAGATGAAGGCCTTGACTCGGAATTGAGGCGATATTGTGAAAGGATATTACGAGTTAGATCTTCTGGATGGACACAAGGTATATTTGCCAACTTTGCTGCTGAGAGTATGGTTCCAAAAGGACCTGAATGGGGTGGTGGAAACTGGGAAATTAAAACCCCAACTACTGTGAAGGACATACCTCAGTGGGAGCTTGCTGCTGAGGTGACACCATACATGAAGACTGAGGATGGAACAATTCCATCCATTATTGTAGATCACATTGGTGTGTATTTAGGCTCAATTAAAGGAAGGGGTAATATTGTTGAAGTGAGGGAAGATAGTTTGGTTAAGTCTTTCATGCCAGCAGGTAATGACAATAAAGTAAATGGCCTTGAAGCATCTTTAATTAAATCCATATCTAGTCAACCAAATGTGGTTGGTAATCCCAAAGGTGATTCATTGATGGGTCTGGAAGGCCTTAATAAAGCCAGTTCATCTGCTGATGAGCAGGCTAAAGCCGAAGAAGAGTTTAAGAAATCCATGTATGGAGCTGCTGATGGTAGCAGTAGTGATGAAGAAGGAGCTTCTAAAATTAAAAGAATACACATTAAAATACGAGACAAGCCAGTTTCCTCTTCTACTGTGGATGTGAATAAGATTAAAGAAGCAACTAGACAGTTTAAACTTGGTGAAGGGTTACCTCCACCAAGGAAGACCAGGTCAAACAGCGGAAGCCAGGATCTTGGCCAGATTTTGTCCCTGCCACCAACAACTACAGGAGTGACTTCTGCTACAGTTTCAACTCCTGTTGACCTTTTTGGTACAGATGCCTCAACTCAGCCAGAATTGATATCACAGCCGACTACTGGAGTTGCAACAGGACCTATTCCAGAGGATTTCTTTCAGAATACAATTTCTTCTGTTCACGTTGCTGCATCACTGCCTCCTGCTGGAACCTTTCTCTCAAAATTCACTCCGGGGGTTCAAATTAGCAATACAACTCCCAATCAGGTTAGTGCTGCTCAAGTTGAATCTGGTCTTCAAGGTGGTGTTTCCACTCAAGCTATTCAACAACCTGTTGTTCCAATCGAGTCCATAGGACTTCCTGATGGTGGTGTCCCGCCGCAATCCATGCCTCAGGCCGTAGTCACGCCTCAATCTCAGTTGCAGCCTGCTCAGCCCCAAATTTCTAGCCAGCCTCTTGATCTTAGTGTACTTGGAGTACCAAATTCTGCAGATTCAGGGAGGCTTCCACAAACTGGTTCTGCACCAGTTTCCGTGCATCCTGGACAGGTATGAATATATACATGCATAAGAATTACATACAACTCAAATGGTGTACACAGTGCTATTTCTTGGTTTGAGGTTCTATGGTTCTCAAACGAGGTTTTGCGCATTATTTTCTGTGTTGAGTAGAATGCAGAATTAGATGTTATGTATTGGCATCTATAAGAAACTGAAATGTACATTCTTTTTCTTGTTTTTTCTATTGTGATGCGTGGTTTCTGGAGAAGAAATTAGGGAAGGTTGCTGAGATAAATGTTTCAATTTAGCTATTGCATGTATGAGTAATATATGATAGGATTTTTTCATTGACAATGACATGGCTACTGAATATGCTGAGCATGTATTGTTTCTCCACTGTCTCCAATCTAATGGATTTTCTAATAACAGGTTCCTCGCGGGGCTCCTGCTTCTGTATGTTTCAAGACTGGACTTGCTCACTTAGAACTAAACCATCTTTCAGATGCGTTGTCTTGCTTTGATGAGTCTTTTCTTGCGTTGGCTAAGGAACAATCTCGTGGAAGTGATATAAAAGCTCAAGCGACAATTTGTGCTCAATACAAAATAGCGGTCACTCTTCTTCGGGTACGAATACAAATATGTAACTTCAAAGAACATAAAGTGAAATCTTGTCTAATAATAATAAAAATAAATTAATCCAAGATGTCATAAAGGATGTCGACTTACTCCTAAAATAACCTGAACAACTCCACTACTTTTTTAGTCCATCTGAATATACATGAAGAAAATACATTTTTTTTTCTTATTAATATGGGAGACCCACCCTCTTATTTGCATATAATTTGACAAGTTATCATATGTAAACACTGGACTCTAGTTTTGGTCTAAGCTTCATGATTGAAAAAAGCCAGTGTCCACACTATAGATTGAGCGGAAACTGTTTTTTTTATGCATGGCATAGTGATCAGTCAAACATGGAAAATTACATCAGATCTGTAACCAAATGCTGATTTTCTGTTAGACATGAACCTCCATAATTATTTTTACTTTTGAGTTTTGTCATACATTGGATGACTATGAATCGTTTTATTATTGCAGGAAATAGGACGTCTGCAAAGAGTACATGGCCCAAGTGCAATCAGTGCAAAAGATGAGATGGCAAGACTTTCACGTCATCTTGGTTCATTGCCTCTTCTTGCCAAGCACAGAATAAATTGTATTCGAACTGCCATCAAAAGGAATATGGAGGTCCAAAATTATGCATATTCAAAGCAAATGCTAGAACTACTACTGTCCAAAGCACCTTCAAACAAACAGGAGGAATTTAGGAGCCTGGTTGACCTGTGTATTCAGAGGGGTTTGACTAATAAGTCAATTGATCCCTTGGAAGATCCCTCGCAATTCTGTGCTGCCACTTTAAGCAGGTTGTCTACCATTGGATATGATGTATGTGATCTCTGTGGGGCTAAATTTTCGGCTGTGACTGCACCCGGATGCATAGTCTGTGGAATGGGAAGCATCAAAAGATCTGATGCTCTTGCAGGACCACAACCAGTTCCTTCTCCATTTGGTTGAGTTTTGAAGGTGGATAACTGTACTTTACCGTAACTTACCCGGATTGAAGTTGTAAAAAACTATATACTAGAAAAAATATACAAGGGAGTGGGAAACAGAATTCTTGCATCAAATCTGAAGAGATTATATGGTTTCTCCTATTGTGTTCTATGCTTGTGAGATTGTGATGTTTCCTCGGCTTTTTTCCTCTGCTCCCGATGATGAGTTATGTGATTACATGATATGTTGTTTTCTTATTTTGTAAGTATGTTGTACATCTGTGAAGATGAAAGTACGAAGTTACAGAGCAAGATTGTATATTTGTGTTTTTATGTGTGTTTAATGTTTATTCGAAAGATCTGTGTACATGCATTGTATTTGAATGTCTTGTTTGCATTATTATATGTTTTCTTCGGTATGAATAGTGTTTGTGTTGTTTGCTTTCTGTATCAATCCCATATTTAGCTAGCACTTCTTTACTGCAAATTGCAAAATTTTGATTATTTCAGATTAAGATTTTTTAAAAAGATTGTCAAATTTGGTAAAAAAAAAGGTCAAATTATTTTAAATAATTCAAAATTCGAGTAGAAATGATTTCCTCTATTGGAAGATTCGTGCATTTACCTTAACTTGATTTCAATTATTTCTATCTCAATATCTCACTCTTCTCCCATTTTTATTTGTTTTTACAAAAGTAAATCAAGTAAAGGTATTTAGTGATTGAATGTAGAAAACCCTGATTTCATAATTTGGCTACACCAATACTTTTTAAAAATTTAGCTTTAAATATGAAACATGTGATATTTTCTATTACGTGAGTATGTATTGGTAGAGAAACAAATTTGGATTTCATGAATGCTCCTTTAATATGCTTGTAGTATAAAAGCTTTTATTTCATTATATTTGCATGTCATCTCTTACCAAAAGTAAACTTATTGGAGAAGCTATCTTACACTAATATGAGTCATTTAAGGTGAGTTTGAAATGTGATTGACCATTTTCGGTAATTTGTCTGTATATGGAAAAATGGTCAATCACAATTCAAGCTCATTAAAAAACCTTCATTATTTGCTTCAAAAAACCTACATTGTTGTCGATAAAAAAGTTTAAACAATGCTATAAAAACTTCCATTAAAAATGAAAACATTAGAGAATAAATTAGAAGAAGTAAAAATGATAATTTTATGCCGGCTGAAAATACACTTTCCGACGTTTTTGAGAAGTACACGTCTGAAAACACATGTAATTTTTAAAAAAATGTGAATGGGTAAAGTTGCTCCCAAACAAACATTATTACAAGTTTTTGCCTTATATATTTTCTATGTAAACTATCCAATGTACAAAAAATACCCACCACACAAAAATTCAAAAACTTAGATGCTAATTCATTGGTGTAAAAGTAACCTGAAACTGAAATCATAAGGCTTCATTTGTACCATATGTGAAAGAGGCTCTTTTTCCCTTTCTTCAATGCATTTAACTGCTTGGTTTCTTATTTCATCAGGCAATTGGAGACAAATCCAGTCCAATAAAGAATCAATGTCCTTTGCAAAATCTAGTAAATACCAATCCAACAACTTGGGAATTATTATCTTGTTTGATTTTGTAATTCCAATTGAAGCTTGTAAATAATCTCTTTTTGCTGCTTCTAACTCATTATCAACTTGTGATGCTGTATACACCCTCACCTTAATTAAAAACAAACAAAAAATTATCTTTCAATTTAATCAAATCTAAGGAAATATATATAGATTTAATTTAATTTATATATCCACATGGAGAAAAATAAAATAAATGTGGATTTATGATAGGGTATAGAAACCATTCATTTACCTAATAGCCTAAAATTTTGGCAGAGTTTGGTGATTGATAATGACAATAACATTTACAATGCTAAAATTGAACATTGCCATTGATCATAAAAGTAAAAAAATTGGAAAAGTGTAAACTAGGAAGCATGTACATAAAATTTAGAGTGAATAAGTGGTGTCGTCACTAAAATTGTAATCATCAGTCAAATTCATCCCTGACTTTTACAAATTATTAATTTTGTCTTTGAAATTATCATTCTTCTGTTGAAGTGGGCCCTACGTTAAGTTAAACTATTAGACAACATGATGTGTCACATTAAATGAAGATGTAACTTTCTATGTAAACTCCACATCACTACCTAACATAACTCTAGATATTTACTAAACATAATTATAACAGTAAATGTCGTTTATGGAGACATGACAGTGATGTGGAGTTCATATGGATTGTCGCATCTTCATTTAGTGACTATTTTGATTTGTACTATATTACAAAATTTCGGGGTTGGAACCGTTTATTCACTCTGACTAGTGTGCTAATTTTAACCATTGATTTAAGAAGATTAGGGTGTGAAAACATGACATTTAGTTTGGCATGCTTTGTCTTATTGTTAAACTATTTGGTAATATACTAAAATGGTAGCTAACACTCAAAGATAGTTAATCAGTTCATTATAATAGTTTATGTTGTTATAAAGTTGAAAAACATACTGCAGGTGAAGACCAACTTCCACATGAAAGTGCAAATGTCACTAAGGGCTCAGACCATTCCAATCCAAATATACTTCTTGCTTTCACCTCATCATTTTTTGCAGCTTTTGGACATGTCTGTTGAACAAAATCAATATAAAAATTAAGGGACAAATTAATTGTAATATAGTTGTAGGACATTATTGATAAAACAACACAACAAAGAAAGGATATAGCACTTACAAATTTAAGGTGATAAGGAAGTCTCAAAATAAAATGCTCTATTGTGATTGCATTTAGTAATTGTCCTCCTACTACTATTGTTGCCTGAAACATGCATTATCACAAGAGATTAAATATTCATTTAGATGAGAAATATAAGCAATTTTTCTACTACTTTGAGTAATTTTCCGAATAATGCTGGGAATAATTCGCTGATCATCATACACTTGAGGTGCTAGCTCTGTGGTAAGAGTTTACTATTGTAACTTCAAAATGCCGAGTTCAAATCTCGTTAGAAACAGTTGTAAAATGGCCATTAATGCCAATAATTAATAAAAAAAAGTCCTTGATCATCATACCTTTTGCATTAGTGCTACAACCATTTCAGGACTTTCAGGTATGCCATGTTCTAAGTATGCCTACAAGATGGAAACCAAAATATTAGGCAACTAAGAAGATTTCGTTCACTATTTTAAAAACCGAACTAGACGGTTCAACTGATTTAACTCTGAACCTGCCTTTGTTACCGTTCGGTTCATTTGGCGGTTGAGTAGTTTTGTTACCGTTGCGTTTTTTTTTTGACACAATTACCGTTGCGTTTTTAAAACATCATTTTCATCAAATTCAAACATAGAACTAATAGACCCAACTGTTTAGCCTATGTTTGGCATCACGGATTCACTGACCCACTGTAATTTTGCATAGCTTCTGCAAAATCATGGTGGATCACTACGATTCTGACATACCCACCATGATGCCAAACATACAGCAAGTCTTGCATTGTAATGAGGTGTAGTAAATCAGTGTTGCAGAAAAGTGTCTTACATTCAGAATAGAAGAATTGTAAGTGTTTATCCAGAATGCAAGTTTTTCTTGATGGTTAAGTCCCTTCAAGTTCAAAGAGGCAAGTTTCCCAAGTAGGAACCTAAAATTTAGCATCAAGATTAGACACATATATTTGTAGCATCATCAACAAGTGGTTAAATATTGCACGACACTTCAGATTAAAGACGTGTCCGGTGTCCAGTGCCTGACACAGATACATGTAGTTACATTGAATTAGTCCATTTCTCAAATTACTATTAGTCATCAGATTAAAGTCCGATACATGTAGTTACATTGAATTAGTCCATTTTCTCAAATTACTATTAGTGTTGACGTATCAGTATAGTCTCGGTGTCATTGTTTCATAGGATAATAACCATGTATAACTTACTTCAATCTGTGGATCAAAAACATTGCATTTGTTGTTCTGTTGAGATCAAGAGTGGAACCTTTAACTTCACATAAGTTCTTATATGGACCAACTTCTCTTGTTTTGGATTCTGAACAGATATCATAAGGATCACAAAACTGATCCTTTTCCTTGCTACATTGGTTGAAAGATGATCCAGAAGTTGAAGGAGTTTTTGATTCCACAAATTTGTCCTTTGATGTACCAATTCTCACAAATATGTTAGACAAACACTTGACAAGATCTTCTGAAACTCTATTCGGTGCGCTATCAATTTCTGACACTTTATTTACTGTTGGTGAATTTAAGGTACTCTCTGCTCTTTCATGTTCTGATAATCTCCAGTCCAGCTATGCAACCAAAAATAGAAGAAAAATATTAAACAAAATATTGATGAAAAGATAGTGAAATCCATCATATCCATAGACTAAGCTTATGTTTGGTATCACAGTGGGTATATAGAATCACATTGATCCACTGTGATTTTCCAAAAGTTACAGAGTGTAGGTTCTGCAAAATCACGATGGATCACTGATCAAAATCAAACCCCCTATGACTAAAATCCTATTAAATTACTACTGAAAACTCATATGACGGACTGTCATCATTCATCAATCACCGTGATACCAAACATACAGTAACATGTTTGGAATAGATAGTTAATGTTGTATATCATTCCAGAGTTATTTACCTCTCTAGAGTAAATAGTTAACGTTGTATTGAACTTTAAAAAACTACAAAATATAAAAACAAAATTCTTCTACAAATGCGACAACTAAAAAGAAACGAATGAAGTAGTTTTATGAGGTTACTATTTCATTACCTGCAACTTCAATTGATCCATGGACTTCTGAGCTGATTCATGTTTGAGTGGAGAAGATTTCTTTAATGGAGTAATGAGTTTGGATATTTTCTTCACTGGTGACTGCTTATCTTTCACAAAGTTTCTGAACAAGAAATTCTCTTTTCCTCTTCCTTCTTCTTGAATTGATGAGAATGAATCTTGTTTTCTGTGTAATTGCTTCCCATTATTTCCGCTGTGATTAGTGACGGTATCCGGAGAGAATAATAGCTTTCTGCTAGAAGCACTTCTAGCAAGAGAATTCTGTGGTGGCAATCTTGTTGTCATTGAATTAAATTCACTTTGAGAATAAGATTTTGATCTTTGATGCTTGGAATTACTTTTCATTTGGTTTTGGTCAATAGGGTCATTCAAATTTTCTGCATTTCTTTTTGAGGAAATGTAAACAGCTTCTTGATATAATCCTTGTCTGAAATTCACAACTTGTTCTTCAAGCCTAACCACTTCTTCTTCCAACACTGCCACCTCAGCAAGAAGCTCCAATGTCTAAAACAATCACACATAGTTCATATTGCTTTCAATCAATCCAAAAAACAACTTTAAAACAAAATTTAGCAATAATAATTCAGATACAATACGGTGAACGGAACTCATTGTCAAATGTGCATGTTTGAATTGACAGTGAATTTGACAGAATTACAGTGTGTCACTTTAATTTTGACAAAAGTTGTGCACTTTTGAGCTTCAACAAAATCAAAAGGCTACCGCGATTTCATCAAACTCGCTGAGAGTTTTGATTGGCAAAAGAAGACAATGATCTTCAAGAAACTCATTATTAGAGTGCATGTTTAGATCCACAGTACGTTTGACTGAATTACAATGCGTCAGTGTCATTTTTACAAATGTTACACGTGTAAACTTCAGTTCAACAAACCGTGATTTCATCAAACTCACTGTGATTCTAAAAATACAATAAATTCTTCAATTTAGAGAGAGAGAGAGAGAGAGAGAGAGACTAACATATGGAGGAAGATAAGGAGGAAGACGAGGTAAAGATCCCAAAGGTCTAGTAAATGCTCTTTCCAAAGCTCTATGAACATTCTCTTCATGTCTTAACTTCCTCTTCAACTTATCTACCTGAAACAAATGTTTCAAAACATCACTACTTTGAATGAAGAAAACAAAACAAAACAAAACACTAGAAAATGAATACACAAATTTTCTTTTTCAATTGAGTTAAGAATCAAAATACATCTTGTAACAATGCTATCTTCCTATCTCGATTAGATCGACGACAATTTTTCATTCCTTTGCTCTTGCTCCCTCCTCCTTCCATCTTCTCCTTCTTTACACATTCAACAATAAAAAATAAAAAAAAATCAATAAACACAAACTTTGGTTTTGCTTCCAAATAAAAATGAACCAAAAAGTGAACAACAAAAAAAAAAAAGATGAGAATAATATAAATTAAAGAACAAGATTTTAGATTTGGATCAAAAGTGCATGAGACACACCCTTTTGTCAGTTAACCACAAGGCTTCATAATTACAAACAATTATTTCAAAATTTGAAGAAAAATTCCATGCTTGCTTGTTGCTTTTAAAGTATAGCTAGCTCTTTTCTTTATTCTTTGAAAATTCTTTGAAATGAAACTTTTTCTTTTTCAATTATTCTTTTTAAAAGCATTAAATGGGTAATTCAAATTTAATTTCTTTCACTCATTTCTTAAGATATTACATTCCAATTTTCAACAACAAAGTGAGTTATTATTAAAAAAAGTAAAAAAAAAAATTAATTTTTCAAATTTAAAAAAAAAAAAACTAGTCTTAATTCTTGAAGAACAAGGAGAAGAAGTTACTTTGGCATCATTGAAAGAAGATTTGATTGAGTGAAGAGTTGAGCGTGCTCTACCATTCATTTGTTGTTCCAATTCTCAGAATTCAATGCAATGTAATAGCACTAATTCAAAATAAAATAAAATAAAATAAAAAACTTTGTCAAGTTATAATAAAAAGTGAAAGAAAAAAAGAATAGAGTTTTCTGAAACAGATGAAGAATTCATACAGAAATGAAAGAAAGAATTGGGGCGGGAAAATTGAAAGAAAAATGGTAGGTTCTGAAAAAAGAAGATATATTATTGGTATTGAAGAGAGTGAAAAACAGAGTGTGAGGAAACAAGAAAAGACAGAGACTGAGAAGAGTCAATAGAAGAAGAAAGAAAACGACGAGGTTGTTGGCTCATCCAAGAAAGTGTTCCAGTTGTGTTTGAGTTGATGTTGTTCAATCAAATTTAATTTAACTATGATAATAAAATAAGAGTGACACAATACAATACAACAAAATCTCTAGTTGCTATTAATATTTTCTTGTCTCTATGCATCATTACATTACATATGCTGTAAAAAGTAAAATGAGGGTTTAGTTTTGATAATCAAGTGATTAACAAAAAGAAAATGTGATGTTTGTTTATGTTAAGTTTCATCTTTAAGCATGATATACCGCGTTTCGAGATATTGTCCATTTAGAGTCGCATGTGAGCCCTAAGTGATGTGGAACTTTAAATAGATTGTATCGGAACAAGTTGCTATAGGCATGTATTTTATGCCTCCTTCTTCTAGTACTCTCTAGTAAGTCACATATGTTCAGATGTATTGTCCATTTTGGACCACGTGTGATCTCTCACATTTATGGACGTTTCACCTAATAATTTCAACATTTTTGTCTATTGAATTAGGATTTGTGAATTAGACTCTCACATTTTTATGCTTTGTAAAAGACGTCTCACTATGGGTTGTATATAAATTATCATTAGTCTTAATTCTCAAGCGATGTGAGATTTTTAGGTGAACTGAAACAATTTATAAAAATATTCTTCCTCAATTTATTTATTTAGTATTAAAGAAGTTTTTCGCCCTTACAAATGTATGTACAACGAATTTTAATTTTAGTTCATAAAAATAAAAAATCCGAGAAACGTGTTTGGAGATGTTTTCATCTCTACAACTAAGAAATTTTCTTATTGAAGATGGTTTCATCTAAAAAAAAATTCTGTTATGTTTATTTATTTATTTTAGAGTAAATAATACTTGTGTTAATTTTAGGAATCCATTTTGAGCTCTTATCTCAGTTTCACAATTTGTTTGGTCATTGATCATTATAATGATTCTTTTGTTCTCTATCTCTAAAACATGTGGTGAATGATGCTTCCACTAACAAAAAATCTAAACAATGTAGGGAAACTTGTTATTCTTCTACTTAATTACTACTATTCTCAACAGCTACAGCATGATGCTATAGCATTGTACCAATGAGTTTAATTTGGAAATTAAATTTAGACCGTGAGCAAGCACGCTTTGAAAGATGTATAGAATTTGATGCAAATGTAACAATAGTACAAGTAGTAGTACTCATAGGGAATCATTAAGTATATGTATGTGGGTGACAGAGAGAGAGGAGAGAAGGAGCTGGCATGACAAATGGGAGCAGAAGAATGTGATTTTCTGTTCTGAATAAGCACTTTTTTGCTTTGGCCTTGTGTGTGTGAAAGTGAGTGTCATTGTGACTACCCTTTCATAATCAATTAACATGCGACCCACCTTCCATTGCCCCCTCTTTTTTCTTTCTTCATTGCATAGTTGTTACTATTTTTTCTAAAATTTGGATCAAGTGCACTTACCCTTCGTGCGGTCGGCTGCAATCAGATCATCATAACCGTTCAACTAAAATCGGACAATTCTTATGTTGAAGTCAGTTTTTAATATTCAATTTTCATTATCAAATTACAATCGTTCAATCTTAATCAGACGGTTATAAAGTTGTTGACTCATATAGAATCCAGGTTCTTATTATCAACATACTGTATTTTTCATAGAAAATACCTATATATACCTTTAAAATAATGACACTACTTGTACAAAAAATAAATAATAATGACACTATGCTTCTAAGTATAAATTTTATTTTGATTTTGACAAGTAGCGTAAGTATAAATATCCTAGCTTTCACCACTCTTCTTCATTTTCTTCTTGATTTAGTAGAGATGAGTAAATTTAGGGTTAATTTTAACCTAAAATCACTATTTTAAATCGTTTTTCTTTCTCTTTTAGTTAAATAAGTGTGTTTTACATATATATATATATATATATATATATATATATTCACTGTTTCTCTTTTTTTTTTCCGTCGCCTTAGTACAACTTTGTTTGTTTTGATTTCTCGTCTTAGTGCGATATATTTTGTTTTTTCGTCTTGGTGCGGTGTTCATTTTATATCAGGTTGAATGATTAGTTTCGATCTAGTGCAGATCCAATCAATAACTTTAGTGTCATCAATGTTACATATCCAGATGTTTAGATATTTCAGACACTTCAATATAGGGAAATAGATCCTCTACTGCCTTTTTTGTTCATCCATCCTTCCTGCCCTTCATCCAATGATCGTTAGTAAAAATAATAGTTTTAGAGAGAGAGAGAGAGAGAGAGAGAGCATAAATGGATGGTTGAGATGATGGCAGCACAAACAACAATAGAGATTGCGTAGGAGAAGATCCAGATCCTCAATACAATCATATTTGTAGGCATATGCAATTTGTTGTTTTATGCTATTAACATGAATGTTGTGAGTATGTTTGCAATTTCACCCTTTTAGTTTTTGGTTATTTTGAATTTGTATTGCATCGATGTTCTCTATCAATTTGAATGAATACGTATCTTTTATTTGTAGTCAAAAAACGAATTTTAGCTTTAAATGCGATGAAAATTGGAATAAGTGGAGTACTCAGGTTCAAACTTTGATTCATGCAAATCCAAACAATAATTTACTTCTTATTTTCAAGTCAAATTGAGCCTTGGAATGCGAGAAAGGGCTACAAACGCAAATCCAAACAATGGTTTAATCAGTATATGTGTATAGAAGATAGAAATTTTGTATTGAAAATAGTATATTTCATTTGTTTAAAAGTAATAATTGCTTTTCTCTTGACCAAAAAAAATTGCTTTTCTTACAACAAATTTACTACTACTACATATGGATTTTTTTTAACATGTGTCTTCTAAGGAAGAAAATTACTATTTGTATATGGATTTCATTTGGCTCCCACATTACTCATATAGTCATGTTAAGTGGCAATTATAGATGGTTCATTTTATTTCTTTTTTCAAATAGTGTCAACACCTTCTTATATGTCTTTAAATCATTTTTTAACTTATTTTGAATTGTAAGAGTCGAATATTTCTTGTACTCTTAATTATTCATCATTGCTTATCCAAAAAAAAGTAGTAATTATAAATTCTCAATATTAATAATGACACGCCCTTCACTTTCTTATGTTCTATTTTATATCTCTCTATTATTTTGATTGAACTATGCAAACACGTTGAAGTGGATAAGTGATGATTTGCCATTAGTCAATTTAATGATTCTTTAATAATGTCAACATTAGAAGTTAAACAAGTTTAACTTTTTAATCGATATTAAATACTTTTAATCAATTGACAACATTTTTTTGGCTCTTCCGGTTTTCAATTTTGTACCTTTTCCATTTTACACTTTTCTTACCTAAAGATGAAAATTCCAAACTTCTACTTTAGCTTTGTTAAAACAATAGTTTAAAAGATAAAAAAGGAGTAACATAACATGTAAATGAATAAATTGAGCTTTGTTCGTTATAACAAACTAAACATTTTAAAGACATCGTCCCGAATTGTACGTACCACACAAGCCAAAAGTGCATAGGGACCCTCAAGATAAATTACTTAATTGATTAAGGTCATGTTTTGTTTGGGGTTTTTGGAGGGGAGTGAAGGGGAGAAAATATTTTAAATTTTTGTGTTTGTTTCAAATTTTTAACGAAGGAAAGGGAGGAGAGGAAATAATTAATTTACTTTTTTATCCTTAACCAAAAAAAAATAAAGATTAAATTATAATAGATATATATATAACCAAAAATAAAATCTAATGAGTAGAAAACCTAAAATATTTTTGTTGTCAAAAAAATAAAACCGAAATTTTTAATATTCTAACGAGAATAATTTAGAATTTTATTAAAAAAATGTGTGTAATTTTGTCAACATAATAAATTATATTTTCTCTCACTTCACCTCCTTAAAAATTTCTCCTCTCCTCTCACCTCCCCTCTCTTCCCCTCAATTGAACCAAACAGGCCCTAAATGACCATATTAATTAATTGAGCGAAGATATATTTTAGTGCATATTTGGTATTACGGTGGATCGTTGTGATTCTGTCACATCTACCGTGATACCAAACATATGTTTAGTCTCGCACAAAATTTTCACTAGTTTTTTCTTATAAACAAAAATTTAATTATAAAGAGTATAAGATATAATCAACTCTTACAATTCGAAACAACACACCTTAAATGTGGCATAGACTGTTAGAATATTTTTTAATATTTTGTGGACCGCAATCAATTGTGAGCTTTTGGTTTTAATAAAAACGAGTTGATGTTGTTGTGATCTATTTGATGATGCTTAGGCCTGACAAAAGTGATTAACAATAAATGGGCTTTGAACACTAATTATGATTTGAACAATAAATGGGTAGTATTGACTAGGGTTGTTCTCTTATAAATAGAGAGGCTAGATCGATCCCCTTTGCCTTCACTTCGATATATTTGGAGAAACTCTCTCTAATAGCTTGTTTGAGGTTTTCCCCATTGAGAACCTCAAATATGGAGCATGTGATTTGGCAAAGGAAGACATTGTTTACATATCGATCTTTTCGATATTCTTCCGGTAACCGTTGATCATACTAATTGTCAAGTAAATGTGTTCTAATTTCATATAATATATCGGCCTATTAATTCTTTAATTTCTTACATAGACAATCTAAAAAGTTATTACACCAATCCACTGAATAAAATGAAGACTTACAACAAAATAAATTGACAAGGGAGCCTCTAAACAAGATGTCATTTCTCAATCTACAAACGCACCATGTGCCACACGCCATATGGTGGACAACCAAATTAAGTCACTGACTTTTGCACTTTTTTTTTTCGTTCACCATCCAACCGAAAAGATTAAAGAGCTCCCCCCTTCTTCAAGAGGTTGAAAATCAACACCCATCCATCCAAAAAATCTTCAAAAGCAACACATTTCATGTGTATTATCAATTATCACTTAATAAGCTAGATCCCGGCGAATTGGAAGTCTTTTTGGCAACAACCTCCACCCTAAAATGCTAACCTTTAAAAAACATCGTTGAACCATAATGTTTTTCATAACTTCCCTCCACATTAATATCATTATCATCTTGAATCTTCGATTTTGAAGAAATGTATAAGTTGAATGTACCGACAAATATTCGAGGTTGCAAAAATCCACCCTCTCCTATGTTCCCTATTTATGAGGGGTTAAACGCCAGCCAACAACAACAAATTGTTGCGGCGAAGAATGATAAGAAGAAGAAAATTATATTCAAATTTTTCACAACTTAATCTGTTTCGATAAATATATAATTCAAATTAGTCTCTAGCATTTAATAAACTAAAAACAAATTAGTCATTGATTTGTAAAGAGACTAATTTATTTCTGGTATAAAAATGTAAAGATTGATTTAGGTTTAATTTTTATTGAGGATTAAATTGAATAGTTAAAAAAATATAATAGAATTAAATAATTCTTTTGTTTTTGGTATGTAGACGGATGATAAAACCATTTAAAATGCACATATACACAAAATGTCATGAATGTCTGGTATAACAATTTTAATATTTTTTGTCAATTGAGCTTGAATTTATGAACTAAATTAATTATATTCTTTATTCTAATTAGTTAATGATAAGCAGCTCAATAATTAAATGTCTATTTCCTTGAAAAACATACTAAAATCCTGACAAAAAAAAATTAAAAAAAAATACTAAAATGCCTTTTGAAGCAAGCTACCCAACGTGCTATTCCCTCAGTCCACTTTTTGGTTGCAGTGTTTCCTAGCTGGAATTCCAACAATTTTTATTGTATGAGTCAGACATTAAATCTTATTAGTCAATCTCGTTTATTTTATAATATATGATTTGAGGTTTAGACACATGATATCTTAGATTTTATATAATTATTTTTTGCTTAAACGTCATTTTAGTCTCTGTATGTACGTGAAATTTTAGTTTTAGTCTTTTTGTATGTGACTTTACTCCAAAATAGTCTCTGTATCGATCAAACTTTTTGTTTCTGGTCTCTAAAACAAAAATCTGCAGGAAAATTCGCAAAAAAATCTACAGGAAACTTGAGAATTTTCCTGCAAATTTTTGCTTTATGGACAAGAAGCAAAAAGTTTGGTCGATACAAGGACTATTTTAGAATAAAACTACATATAGGAACTAAAAACAAAATTTGGTATATATACAGGAACCAAAAAAATGTTTAAGCCATTATTTTTTACAGTTTCATAGCGTATCATCAATCCAGCACTGGTCTTAGGCCATTTTATTGATGATTTTTTTTTTTTGGTCAGGTAGAATTCTTTTATAAGTCTAAATAAGTACTGTATTTAGTAAAATCTTGACCAATAAACAAAGTACGTAAAATTACAAATTAAAATTTTGATTTGATTATATCCACATACATTGCTTTTATTGTAGAAATCAAAATCACGGTAGAAAAATCAACCGTAAACAAAACCTTAACCCTAAATTCATCTTAAATCTTAAAATTGGCCAAAAACCTAAAGTCATCGAAAGAGACTCAATTTTTTTTCTCAAAATCGAAAAAACAAATCAAGAACTTTTTTTTTGAAATCAAAAAAAAATTCGAAAACTTTTTTCTCAAAATTGAAAGAAATTTGAGAACTCTTTTCTTGAAATCGAAAAATATTCAAGAACTTTTTTTTTCAAAATCGGAAAAAGTTATGAGAAATGTATTCTAGAAATAAAAAATAATCTAAGAACTTTAAATCTTGAAATCAAAAAAAATTCCAAGAACTTCTTTTTGGCAATCAAAAATAAATTTGAGAATGAAGGAACTCAATTGTTTTACCATATAGCAAAGTTACTTGTTTTGAGCTACAACTTGAGTATGGTTCTTCTATCACTTAGCTAGTTTTTATTAGTAGTTTGAATCTCTCTCTAAATGGTGTTAGTTTACCCATTTGTGAGGAAGTTGTGTTGTTGATTGATTCCGCCATAGGTGATGATTATTGTCGTTTATAGTGTTTACTAGAAGACTAATTGTGTACCCATTAATATTCATAGTGGAAGGTTTAGCTGGCTAGTGCCCGTAGTTTTTTATTCTCTCATATTGTTGGGATATTTCACGTAAAATGGTGTTTGATATTTATTTTATGTTATTGTTATTTTGCTCTGGATTTGATATTTTCTAGTTGTCAATTTAATGGCATGGGTAGTTGGGAGAGACTAATTTCCGCATTATTAGAGACTCTTAAGTCTGGTTTCCCCATATCTAAACAAAAAAAAAAATCAAAATATAATATTTAGTGATTTTATCTATCTAACAAAATGAGTCAAAAAAACATAATGAATAGGATCATCCACACCGGTAGTACTACTATAACGAATATTTTGTGATATTATAGTAATAGTTATAGTAGTAGTTATAATAGGATCATCAACATTGGATCAAAAATAATGTGAAATGAAACATAACTCATCTCACACTTATCACAAAACACTTAAAAGACAAAGAATGCATAGTTTTAGGATTTATAGTCTTGGCATGGATAATGGATTTGTTATGAGATTTTGCTAAAGTACATGAAATGAACATGACTCGTTCATCTTTTGATCATCTATATATTGAAACACACATGCAAAAGAATCAGCTTTCTTGCGGCAGTTGTGGTCACGGCCTTGCCCAATATATATCTCTTTATCTAAAGTCACCTTTTCCACTTTTGTGTACATTGTTGAATTATTAATTAGTCCTAATTAATCAATCAACAATCTTAATTAACAAAAGTGAACAAAAAGGCCAAAATGCCAAATTTTTCTTATAGATAGTTTAATTCATGTTTCCTAGAAGAATACAAAATCATATCAAAAAGAGCAAAAATAATTAATAAAAGGACCAGTAGAAAACAAATATACCCCAAGATATGTGTTAGTAATATGACTCGTGAATATATTACATATATGGATTATTATTAAATTTTAGTACATAGTAATAGCATAAGTCCTAGTCATTGCATGGTGTTAAAAAAATAAAAATGGTCCTAAGATAACATAAAACCAAAATGGACCATCACCTAAATAAATCCAATTGCTAGCAATGGACCAATTGAAATAGACATAGTGAGTGGTAGCTTTTCACTTGTTTGGATTGGACAACAAATACTTTATGAAGAAAAAAAAAGAACATGCATATATACATACACACTCAACTATATCTATAGATATTGATTCTGAAATGGAAGTTGTTAGTATATGTTAACTTATATTTGTACAATATATAGTACAATGATAAACTTGGATTTTGTAGTTTGGTTATTGTCAAGGTCAACCTCTCACTACATTATTGTATATATGGCCAATGAATGGTTTAAAAAATCAGTTTTGTGCCAATTGTGAATGGAAATGGAAATGGAAATTGATGGTCCCAAAATTTTGTGTGGTTAATTAGTTAGTTTATATGGTTTTCATTCTATTGTTGGCTCAGCATGAATAAAACAGGTGTATGCTCATACCTAATAGTCTCTATTGATCAACATGGTTGCTTTGGAAGAAATTTTCTCAATCGCCCCCCCCTTCATTCTCTTTTCCCCCCCTAACTACCGATTTTGCCCTTAGGGGGTTTTTGGGGGGTATAGGCACCAATTCGGGATCTAGATCCCGAATTATAGTTCGGAATCTACGTCCCGAAGTGTATCCTGAATTTTGGGGAGTACAGGCACCAGTTCGGGATCTAGATTCCAAATTAAAGAGTAATTTAAGATTTTAAGGGGGTTATAGAGAAATGAGGGGGGAGGGGGGGCAAAAGAGAAATTTTCGCTTTGGAAGGAGTCTTAACTTCATATGTCATTTGTATGTAATCCTAACTGTCTAAGTAGCCATATTATTGGCAAAAGTTATACCATAATTAATGGGTTTTGGCTAACATGCACAAATGAAGAATATTGTGCATGGTGCACAAGTCATCGATTACATTATAACGAATATGAATTTTGTAAAATTCACTATTGTATTGAAAGTTTATATCATATATGACATCCATGCAAAATTTTAAAAAAATAAAATGAATGATCATTTAATATGTTATTGAGTCTCATCAAAATTATGGGTATAAACAGTTAATTTTAATGGATCTCATCAATAACGTATCAAAAGATTTTCAATTTATTTGAAATTTTGTATAGATAAACGATATGATATAAATTTTCAATCTAACAATGAATTTTATAAAATTCGCATTCGTTATAATGTAATCGACTAGTTGTGCACCATGCACAATGCTCATTTGTGCATGAAAACATTGACCATAATTGATGTTGTGAATTCGATAAAACCAAACCAAGATAATATAACAATAATAACGGGCGACCAAATTAAACAGTTCATTAAGATTATATTGTTTATCCAGTTTGGCCCATAATTGACCTAAGTTTGAAGGAGAGAATAACTCTTTGATCTACTATCAATGAGTCTTTACAAGAGATACAAAAGAGTCATAAAAAATTTCACTTCAATTGTTCTCACAAGAACCATCCCTGATTTCTACCATTTTTCTCTCAATCATTTTCTGGTACAATATTTTCTCTCAATCTATCAATACCAAAGATGAACAATGAATCACATTAATTTTGTTTCTTTGGGGGGTAGTGTTTATTTATCAATACCAATGAATATTTATCTATAAACTTTTAATAATCCTCATCTTTTTCTTCTTTTGGTAGATCTCATTTCTTCATATATAAGAAAGAATAGCAAGAAAACAATGTCCAAAGGAATGAGCCACAGCCACATAGGGCTTACCCTGTGCCTCAAGTAAAACAGAAGAAGCAACACCAATTGTCCCATCTTCCCAATCAATAACAAATAGCATGCCACAATATGTCTGCCCTCGAATCTAATGTTTCCATTCACACTTTCATGATAAGTAAATAAACATGTCTATGTGCCCCCAAAAAAATGTCTACATGGTATTGGTAGAACAGTTCAAATTAAACAGCAACCTTATTTAAAAATATTGAAAGCAGCTTAAAATTGAATATTACTAGATGTATTTGGATGTCCATTTTTCAAAAATCGCTTGGATCGGATTTTGGATTGTTTTTTCAAAACCGAATGAAATTGCATTTTGTTTTTCACACCCCAAATTCCAGGAACATCAGCTGGACATTTTGTATACATGGTGTAATGCAAACATAGTTTATTAGAGAGAAGAACTATTTCTTCCATGAATCAAATTCAGATTCTCATGCACAATTCATCTTTAGAGAGAGTTCGTTATCCACTTGAGCTCATTAACTTATCGTAAATATGCAATTTATAGTTCATTTAGTCCTTTGTGTGCTACTCCCTCCGTCCCATTTTAAGTGTCGCAGTTGACCAAATCACACACTTTAAGAAAAGTGTGTAAAAGAAAGAGAGAGAATATGAATTTACTAAAATACCCTCTATTTTTATTGGTAGTAGACATTGGAATACTAAAAGTAGATTTTTTAGTGTACTTTTTCTCTTATCTAATGATTGCTTTAAGGGATAAAATAGTAAAAACTAATGTTATAAATAGTATATGACACTTATTTTGGGACAAACAATTTTGGCAAGTATGACACTTATTTTGGGACAGAGGGAGTAACAAATAGATATATGCACACGTGAAAACATTAACATGTTGCTACAACAGTGTTAATTGTGTACCAATAATTTCCCATCTGCTGGGAGGTGGTAGGCCATTATCACAAAAGACCAATTAAAATTTAAAAAGGGACAGGGGCCTATCAGTTCTACCTATAATTTTCAGCATCAATACCTAACTAACTTTTTTTTTTCTTTTTTCACTATCAATTTAATCTGATTCGAGAGTTAGTTATGACATCAAGTGGTTCCAACCTCCTCCTGATCGCAGTTGTGGGGGGTCGAGTCGTGGTCCTCCCTACCAAATTTAACACCAATCACCATTGAACCAACTAACGATTGGTATACCTAACTAACTTCTTAAGCAACCTAATTCTTGAGTTATTATACAGACAAATATTCCCAAGGTGAACAAAACATTAAGTCTAGTCCTAGTTCCAAACAAAACCACTTAATTGGTTTTATGACTTTTATCACTACATTTTTTTCCTTTAAAGGATTATATATGATGACCATGTCTAAAAATTCAATTAATTAAACTAGCGCGCTTAATGAACGCCCTAGGTTAATATCGACTGTTTGAAACCTACTTTGTTTAATTTAAATTTTTTATCAAGTTAGCGGGTTAAAAGTGCAAGTAAAATAAATAAATGGATGAGACTTTTGTTTTTCATCTTAATAAGCCATTTTTATTACTTTATTGCCTGTGGATCCCCAACAAAGAAGCTGTTGAAGTTCTTTTCAGCAGGAATACATTTCATACAAGTAACATCTTTTGGAACTAAAAGATGAATTCCTGAAAGATGGCCACCCCAGATATCATATATATACTCTTCTGCAATTCCTGCCTTTTCTAGTGCTGAAACAGTAGCTAGCTTGTCAAGTTTGGGTCCCGGAGCTCGGCAACTTAAGCTGACACTAGATGTTGACACTAAGGAGGGT
The DNA here is from genome assembly GCA_951804385.1 of Trifolium dubium. NCBI lineage: Eukaryota > Viridiplantae > Streptophyta > Magnoliopsida > Fabales > Fabaceae > Trifolium > Trifolium dubium. The sequence continues at coordinate 25,102,919 of OX638073.1, forward strand.
GGAGAAGGTATACCACGGACGGGAGGAGCATGAAACATCTTAAAGGGTGTACTAGCCTCACTTGTCGAAGGAGAAGGTGAAACTTTAGGAGAAGAAACATTGTTATTGCGGGACTTAACTGGATTCCTGTGTTTCGATGTGTTTGTCTTAGCAGCAGATGCAGAAGCTTGGAATTTTTTAGGATTTTTAGGATGCCGGACTGTCTCTGGAGTTGTTAAACTGTGAGCCTGAATGGAGGGTTTCTGTACATCAGGAGACGATGGCCGGCTAGATTTGGTTGATGCCAGGGCCACTGGGGAGGAGGGTGGCGAGGGTGTAGAATTTCCACTTCGACTGCTTGAAACTTCAGACATCACAGTTAACTTTGCACCAGTATTCTTCTTCTTTCGTCTTCTACTCTTTTCTTTTCCAGTTTTTATTTTTAGTTCGCCCTCTTGAGATGGTTTCACACCATCAGAGGTCTGAAATGCAGTGGTTGGCGACTTTCCTTCCTTTAGAGTATCAAACAAAAGACTAGTCTGGTTTTCTGAACCCTGCATCAAATGATGAGATATTTCTTGGCCAGAAGTTTCGCGTAGATCATACGAATATCTGACACAGGTGGCCTGCATTGTCGAGGTTGTGCCTTTTCCAACCGAGCAAAACATATTAGTTGTCTTGTCAGACATAGATAACTTATCCTTTCTCGGTTTACTACAAGGCAGTATAGGGGTTTTCCCTTCATGTTGTAAGGTGATGTGGATTGAGTTATTATCATTTTTGCACAAGTAATCCAAGGACACCATAAAAAATAAGGATGCAGCAAGAACGAATCCGAGCAACCATTTTTTTACTCGTGCCCAAAACATATATTTCTTACAGTTACACAGCACATCATAAGGGACACTTGCCTTCATGGGTATTAGAAAAATGCCTGAAGCCAAAGCAAGTTCAAGATCTCGATGTACCTTTGCTGTGTTAAAATCAGTTTGGTATGATATCCGTAACTTCAATGACTCCCCAGGATCAAGAGCAAAACCTTTACAATCATGAATCTTAAAACCATCCAACGCACATTCTCTCCCAGAAACTCTCATTGTTTTCACCTCCAATGGCAAGTCCCCTGTGTTCTTTGCATATATCTCTTTCACTAAAGGCTGTGAGCAGGAAGAAATCATGTCTTTCATGTGAAGCAACGGATACGAAAGAGAGAAACTGAGGACATTTTGCATTTTAAGATCAAAATTTATACTCTGAACATGCTCAGACTTCTCTAGCAAAGCTAAGGAACTCAGCCCTCCAATGCCCCTTAAAGGTATCGACTCAACACCAGTAAGATTGTTTCTGATCAACGCTGAACCATTCCATCCACATCGCTTGGATGGATAAAAATGTATCGGCCCTAAAGTTGCATAATCATATGGGTGAACATAAGCCTCTGTCACTGCACTCCCTGGCACTGAGAATCCATACTTTGCTGCAGAAATAACTTCATCTATAACTAAATTACCCGATGAAAAATTAGGAAATATATCATCTGGACCCCTGCATTCATCAATTATTTCTTCTGTGTTTAAGATAAGCTCCATCGTAACTGGAAGATGGCTAGGATTCTTTACAGTGATCCACCTTGAGACATAACTTCCAACTTGAACCATTGGGAATAGCACCTCATCGTCTTCAAGCACAGACATAGCATCAGTGGTTCCTTGAGACATCCAGTTCCCAGAAACAAATTCATCTACATCGTCTGTCTCTGCAACCTGCATATAGATGTAGCAACATTAGTTAATTTTCATATGAAAGGAATTCCTCTGAAGTTTGCAGAAAGGAAAATAGGAAACGAAAGAAAGGTGACATAAAATTTCCCAATGTTTTAAAAATTTACAAAATTAAGATTACTCCCGTCTACAAAATATGGCATGCGTTGAAAATAGCAGCATCCCAAATGCAAGAGGTGCATTAAAGTAAAAGAGCAAGGCACTGGCATTTCAACTAAACGTCAATTGTTGCTTTAAGCTATGTAATTCTGTTAGGCACTGGCATTTCAACTAAACGTCAATTGTTGCTTTAAGCTATGTAATTCTGTTATACGGTATGAGCATACAATGACTATTCTAAAACGTCCTAGGAAGTCAAACAAAAAATTGAAAAAGGAGCAGAAAGATATCCACACGCATTGTAGCTGCATATAATTTTAACACGGGTACCAATTACCAAATTGAGTTCAAATTTTCCAAGCAAAAATCTATAGAGTAAACATGGTAAAATTTTCATTAAAAGTAGCCAAGTACAAACTACAAAGGGAAATCATCAATGAACGTAACAGTATTCAAAAACTACAGAATAAGTGCAATAATTTGGTCCCCCAAATATTTGAATGGAATTAAATAAAACAAGACAGGTCATTTATTATCCGTCAGGAAAATAGCTATAGACATGATTTCCAACCACACAAAAACACACATTTTAGTGTCTACTATTAAAAGACACTAGAAAACATGACCTGTAATTTCTAGAACTAGAATATCCGAAAATTTGTTTAGTGACTAAAAGGAAAAACAAACTCCAAGAGATGTAAGCTTGGTGAGGAGATACAATCTATGATACTCATCCTACTCCTAATATCTGTTAAAAATCACAATCCTATACAATAACAAAATCATTAGCAAAGATGGCGGAGTAAGGCCAAATAAACTGATGGGATAACGTGAGCAACATTCACAGTTTCTAACAGTTAGTGAGGACCATGAAGAACCATCCATGTGCAGAACAGAATGTTTGTTAGTATTATTAGTGAAAGGCATATAGGCAAAGAAGCAGACAAACATGAAACATCCATGCCTTGTCTTCTAAGCGAGAATAGGTTAGAAAAATGTTATAGAAACAGATAAGAATCATTGGAGTAAACTTTCTTGGTCATGCTCTAAACATCTTCAGAAGTCCAAAAACGCGGTCTTACCATCTTAGCACTGCTGAAGTTATAGCTTCAATAACCCATTCCAACTTCCAAGATATAAAGAGCCACGAATTGGTTATCACTTGGCTCGATTCTTATACAAATATAACCATGGCTTCCTGATGGGATGTTCACGAGTCATGACATTCAAACCATTACACTAAAACAGCAGGAAGGGCAAGAGGTGTCATTGGCTGCCCTCACAAATTTGTCACATAAGATCAAGGAGGCAAGGAGTAGTGACAAAAGGGACTATGTAGAGTGTTTTTCTTTCTTTTGTTTCTGGCTGTTCTTGTAAAAACAGGTAGTGGTGAAGGGGTGGGCAACGGGTTTGTCGATGTTGAATTTAAAAGTGACATTCAATTCTATTTTCCTCAGACCAGACACATAATTCAGGATCAACAACAACAGCTAAATGGTAACCAAAGGAATACAGTAACTGTCAAGTTTAATATTATAAGCAAGAATATGTGATGGAACCACCACACATTTGATGCATCATTTGAACATAACAATTAACCATTTACAAAATATGCTACTACATTCAGTTGAAATTGAAACTTAAACAGACCATTTTTTATAGGGCTAGCTAAAGAGTATCCTTGAAAATTGGATCACAAACATTTAGATTAACAAATGTATTAAAAACAAATATAGACAACGGGAGATAGATATCCATACCTTGACATTCGGTAGCAATCCCATTTTTCTGACCACATACTCAGCCTTCATTCTGCCAGAATTACCAAGTTTGGTTTTGTCTTTGATTCCTATAAATGAAAGCTTTTGATGCTCGAAACAAATATTCAGTGCGTCTTCACACGGAATCTCAACCTGCGGACTAGTTGTGTCATTGGTAAAAATAACCAGTTTGCAGCTTTCTTGCAAGTCGGATACTTCAGGCGATATGTTATGTAAATCAGTGTGCAGATTATTACAATAAATAATGCCAACATGAGTAACAGTATTAGGGGATAGCACTAAGCCTTTTATGCTACTTGTTTCCTCACTATCTTGAGCTAATCCTACACAAAACGGACGATCACACTGATTACCAGAAACTCCGAGAGAAGCTTCTTTAAGACTTTTCTCTTCATTGTTAAATCCATATAACGTCAAAGGAACGCAGAACGAATGTGTGTCTGGACACACATTTTGAAAACTGTTGCGGATTGGAGGAGATGCAGAACCTAAATTACCGTCACCAACAACAGTATCTGAAAAACCCGAATCGCAAATTTTCCCTGAAGACACACGGGCACCAAATTCCGGCGAATTTGGCTTTGCATGTGTAGCAGACGACCCATATGTAAAAAGGCCAAACAAGGTACACAACAGAACCAGAAAACAATTAAATGCTTTCGTCCTGCACAACAATCCCCTATTTGAACCAAAAAACACATTCAAAAAATTAGTTCAATCGGTAAATAAATTAATAAACAAACGAAACACAAAAAGCAATCAAAAAAATTCTTCCTTTTCTTACATTTCACTACAGCAGCCGATACAAATTTCAAAAGGGTCGCATCCAAAATTAAAATAAAGAACACAAAACCAAACTCCGATCATATACACTATATACTACCTACTACCAACGAAGAATCCAGAACATCGTCATAATGTAATCACTATATAAAACAAAAACCAAACTTAAAAAAAAAAAAGATTTTTACACCAACATTTGACTAAAAGAAGTAACAAACAACGGTTAACAGTTACATTACCACACATTAGTAATGATTACAGAACATAAAATTTCACTAACCACACAAAACACCAAACAACATATACTAAAAAACAAAGAAACCCATAAAACATTGTTGAAGTGATAATTTGTAGTATACTAGAAGAGGAATAGAAATTAATTTCACAAGTACCGTTACAGTGAAGTTAAAATGATAACCATAAATACTACATTACCATCAAAACAATATTACCATTATTAATCAACATTATTACATAGTACATATACTAAACTAAGTAATCATAATTATTTTTAGTATAAAATTAAATTAAAACCCTCATACAATGAACCATAAAGAAGAAAAAAAAAACACAGTTTGCAAAAAAACAAAAAAAAACTCCAAAAGTTCATGAGAAACCAAAGAATCAAGCAGAAAGTGAAAACTGAAAACCTAAACAACACAAAAAAAAAGTTGGAAGATTAAGAGAGAGAGAGAGAGAGAGAGAGAGAGAGAGGGCAGCGTACCGGTGGTGGTGAGAGAAAGAAGAGGAGAAGAACATGGTGGCGAATGGGTTTGAAAGAGTGAAGATTAGGATTCGGAGCTCCATTTGGAAGGACCCATATGAATGGATGGAACAAAATGAAAAAGAATAATATAGTAACCTTTTTTCACAAATAAAAATGTTATGTTCTTGACACAACCAATATCATAGTAATATGTTTGCATACTCTATTGTAATTTGTAAGCATACTTATATATATCATATGAGAATGAAAATATTTTATTTTGATACAAATGATGATATCATATGTTATAGAGTATTAGTGGATTAGTATTTGTATATAATAATAATAATAATAATAATAATAATAATAATTTATTTGAAAAAATTGTTAATGTTTAATAACTTAATTATTACATTTGAAAAAAATAATTTGAATAACGGTTTTTATTGTAAAATAATTTGATAGTTGTAAATTTTGTGATATTTGATACGATTTTTAATTGTTAAAAAAATAGAGTCATAATTTTGGTCAAGGGAAACAAAGTTACTTGGATTATATATGATGATTATTTTGTAACCACGTCTGTATATATATATATATATATATATATATATATACATTAGATCTTTTATAACGCACGGGTCATCTAAAATATAAAATATATTATAGAGAAATTTAATATAAAAAAAAAATAATAATAATACAAAGATCTAAAACATATAAATATCATCTTGAGAACTTTGGGAACCATATAACCCGTACAAATTAAAAATAATACTACAATATAAGAGTGGAGTAAAATCCATTCTATATCAATATAGTCTGCTATGACTATTAAAAAATCTCTTAAACTTCAGTAGCATGAAGCATAACTATGTCCATGACCTTCATATCTATGAGCCCTCAAATTAATTCTTGTGTGTCCCTATCCATAATTATAACTTATTAATTTGTGATAAAAACTTAAATTGTGAATAGTTTATAAAAGAGACATAGAATTTGTTTCATTGATATATCAATAGACAAACAATAGAAAATTGGTACCCTGTTAAAGAGTAAGAAGTATGATTAACCCATTTAATTATTTTATAAACTAATTTTTATTACTAAAATATTAATTTTTAAAATGACCTACTAAAATCTAGTTCTTAAAAATATAAAGAACGTACCATAAAACCACATATAGATTGTGAGACCAAAGTATTCCCTCCGTTCATTTTTACTTGTCGTTTTAGAAAACTATATTTGTTCCTTTTTACTTGTTGCTTTGATAATTTAGGTTTTATTTTGCCTATTATATCCTCCATCATATTTTATTTTATTGACTAAATTTTGTATACTATATTTTTTCTAACCTTAAATGAAGTGATTAAAGTAAAACTATATATGGGGTTGTTTTAAAGTAAAACTACGTACTAATTCTTTTTTTCTCTATTTGATTCATTGCTTTCTCCTCCAACCTCTCATCATAAATTTCATAACACAATTAACTAAAAATATATTTTTACTTTCAAATAATGTTCACACTAATTCATTCATGAGCCTCAAGCACACATTAAAAACACTACCATTATTTCAAAAACTCAAACAGAGGAAGATCCACACAATAAAGGAGAAAAAATAATAGAGCTCATTTTTAGTTAAAAATACAACAAAAAAAAATGCTCACTCTTTGTGTTGTATAGTTCTTTTACTAATGTGCAGGCTTATAGTTTTCAATTTTTCTCTTACGGGGAATACAATGTGGTATGGGAGAGGAAATATTAAGGTTTCTAACTAAATATTTTATTGGGAGTTGTAGATCAATATTGAAAATAAAAAATTTGAATGTTTATTATATGAAAACTAAAAAGATCGTGAGAAGTGTGAGAGATGGAAGAGAAAAGTAATTTTTTTAGATAAGTGGAGTGCATATTTTATTTTCAAAGTAAAAGATTACACCGGCCATACTAATTAATTAGAATTAGGATTAGTATAGAAAGGAAGGAAATATGGAGCATGGAAAATTGGAGATGTATTGGAAAAAATGATGGTGGGCTGTATTTTTTTCTTGAAAAGACTAATAGTATTTGACTCGATGATATTTGGGAGGGAAAAATTAAGTTAAATTGTTACTTGAGTTTCAAGCATCGTAACAAACATATAGAATAAAAGATATATATATATATATATATATAGATATTGTTAATCTTTTTAAACTATTTGTCTTCTTTTCTATAATATTTCCATGTTCTTCTATTACTCTAAAAAAAATGTTATTTACTTTTTTTTTATACGATGATAAAGACATTAAATACTAACACACAAATTAAAGTGAAAGGACCGAGGTTCAAACCTTAGTCATAAACATTGAATCTAACATTTTTTATGTTTTATATTAGTTCAGTTAGGACTAAAGTGATTACCAAATAATTTTAAGTTAAGTAAAAATATTTAGACTCTCAAGTAAAAAAAATTATATTTGATTATTGGAACCAAGAAGAATAATACATTTTCTGGATCATGACAGGGTACATGTTATAAGGATACTTTAAATAAAAATTAGATTTTTTTCACTCTTTAAGTTTAATATTTTACTTTGCAATTATTACTATAAAGGACTATTTTTTTTCATTATTATGAATCTTTGGTACAAAAAAACTATGTCACTATGTATAAGTGCTTATCTTGAATTGTAGGAGTATGACTAAATATCTTGATCAAATAATTTTTATACCTTTTTTAAATTGTAGGAACACGACTAAGTTCTTATCAATACATTATAATATTTTTTTTCTGTAAAGAAACAATAATATAAGTTGTGATTGAATATATCACATCTTTCAATTTTATCCCAATTTCCACTCAAATATAGAATATATATAATTTTGTTTAAAATGTAATTTTTGCTAACTTATAGTATGTTAAAAAACTTAAATCAATACTAATATTGTAATATTGTGTAAGATGTTTAATTTAAAGCATTTTTTCTAAGATTGTAGTTTTTGAGTTTTCATTAACCGCAACAAAAAAAAAGCATAGAGTAATTTGCCATCACATTTGATCTTGTAAATTAAACGGCATATTTGTATTTTTTGGGAGTACACATATGAACAGCTGGTTTACGGAAAAGAGTATTGGGAAATAAAATTAATCCTCGAATACGCCGTTTGCGTTGCATAAACGCTTTTTATGAGTAGTTTCTTGTTTTTGCTGCCATTTTTTAAGTAAAAAAACAAGAGTAGGAAAATTTAATTTCCAAAATTTATTAAATGGAAAAATCATTTATTTAAATATAAACCCTTGATGCAAATTTCCTTATGTGTTTTTATACGATACTTTTAATTTCAAATACATTAGCTTAGTTATAATAAATTTTGAAAAAATTATTGTATATATTATTCCATCTCAAAATATAAAAGAAAATTGATTAAATAAAATTAATGTATATGAACCAATTAACAGGATATGTCAGTTTTTGTTGACTATTTTTCTCTTACATTTTGGGACAGAGAGAGTATGATGAAACTATGGTTAGTTAAGTTAGACACCAACAAGCTTATAGAAAAAAAGTTAGGTACCAACAATAAAATTGGACTAAATAGTAATAAATGTTGAAGAATTCATTTTATGTCCTCTATAAATTTTGTGACGGCTCTATTTTTATTTTTTTGCTTTCATCGGGTTTCTGGTAGTTCAAAGTTCATGGTAAATTTTGATATCAACTCTTGCATACGCAGTTGTGTGGAATCGAACCACGTGGTTCTCATTTTATGACAGCTCTTGCATATAAAGAAAATATTGTTGAAATGATACAACTCATTTAGTGTTTCATAAATTTTCCGACGCTTGATAAAAAAGAAAGGTTTAATTGCACATTTGGTCTTTCATCATTATTTTAGGTTTCAAAGTTGGTCCTCTATGTTCTGAAAATTTCAATTTGATCCTTGATGTTAGTAATTTAAACTTAAGTTCAACCCTTTTATAGAATTTTGAGTTTATTGCGTTTAACTTTCTGTTAACTTTTGAGTTTATTTCGTCTAATATTTCTACGTGACACTCTCATAAGTTATTACGCATACAAATATGTTTGTTACATTAACGATTCTTTAAACCAAAATGTGATTAACATGACTAACTTCTAACTTTTTAAAGTTAAGGGATCAAATTTAAAGGGATCAAATATGTAATTATAAGCCAAAAGGGAATCATTGTTTCTGAAAAAATTAAGGTCATTTGTTTTAAAATACTCTCTCTGTCCCAAATTATAAGGAAAAAAGTCATTTTATTGTCTCAAATTATAAAGTAAAAAACTATTTTTAAGAATGTTTTTGAATAATTCTCATAAACTTAAATGTGAATTGCATTTAATTTTCTCTTTTTCTCTTTTTTTTTCTTTCAATAAACAACCATCAATAAAATTACTTTTACAATTTTTCATGCAACTTATTTAAAGAAAAAAACCATAAAACTATATTTAAAATTCTCATATTTTTATTGTTTTAATAAATGTGATCTTTTTTACTTATAATTTAGGACGGAGAAAATTATTGTACAAGTTAACTCATAATACTGTATCATCTAGCAAACAATGAAACAACAAGCAAATAATTAATCAGCTGATCACACTAGCTAGTTGGTAATATAAGCACCAAAATTCGCATTGCGTCAAAAAATAATGCTACAAAAAATATCAATTACAGTACGCAGTAATATAATGTCAAGAAGTGCAGATAAAGAGGTTCAAAATTCTATCCTCAGTTTCATCATAAATACTAGTTACAATTATTAATAATACTAATATTTGACGTACCCAGAAAAATATTACTAAGACTTGGTTGTTTCAAAAAATAATCAAATATTTGTTTTCTTATCTATACTATTTACAATTACAATGGGTGTAATTATGACTTTGTTAATTACAAATTCATTCTTATACTTCTTTGCCATGTGTCACACTATCACCCCCCATCTTTTCATTTTATTTTTTTTATTATTATTATTATTATTATTATTATTATTATTATATACTATATATAATATTTATTATACTATATTACTAAATGGAGAATTTGTAAGTATTTTATCTATAGTATTTTAAATAATATTTGTAAGATTAATTTTGAAATTTTTATTCAATAAAGATTAATTAATTTTAATATTTTAATATTAAACCTGTAAAATATCATCAAATAAAAATAAAAATATTAAGAACTTCCACAAAATTCATATTCAATTTTTATTAAATGTAACATATACAATTTTTATTATTATTATTAGTATTATTAAATTTAACATATTATTAAATGGAGAATTTGTATGTATTTCATCTATAGTATTTTAAATAATATTTGTAAGATTAATTTCAAAAAATTTATTCAAAAAAAAAAATTTAATATTTTAATATTTAACCGTAAAATATCATCAAGTAAAAATTAAAAATATTAAGAACTTCCACAAAATTCATATTCAAGGTGAATTCAAAAACCATTATTATTATTATTATTATTATTATTATTATTATTATTATTATTATTACTTTTTTTCTTATGATTACTAAAACCATTTATCTTCATTTTATTATTATGATTTCATTTTAACCGCACAATTTCTGAAATCATTCAATTTTATTTTTATTATTACTTTTATTCTTATATTCTTATTTTTTTTGCCTAATAATACAATTCCATGTTTTTAGTAATCATATATTGTATAATTCCATAGTTAAAACTTAATTTCTAGAAACACAAACTTAATTTTCACATTCAAATTATCGAAATTAATTTAAATGAGAAAAAATGAATTTTTTTATCGTAAAAATAAAATATTCAGAATATCTTTATCACATATATGTTTTATTTTTTTTTATTTAATACATATAATATTTTAAAAATATGTACTCAAGATAAAAATAATTAAAAGTCTAATTTTTTAAAGTCTTATTGATAAAAGAAAATAATTTTATTTTAACCACATTTTTCTTTTTCATCACTTATAAATCTATATTTTTTAATACCGTGTCTATATTTTAAATTGTTAAAATATTGACATATTAGCACTTTGCTACTTCTCTTTTTTCTAAAAAAATTTTATTACAAATTGTTAAAATAAAAATGTTAAATTAACTACTATTTCAAATTGTTAAAATAAAAAATGTTAAATTAACTACTATTTCAAATTGTTAAAATAAAAAAGGAAATAATTAACTATTATTTTAAATTGTTAATATAATATTGTAAACTTGAAACCATAGAGACATATTACATCTGAAATCTCTTCTTTTATAGATGTAACATTATTTGTTTAATTTCCATTACAAAAGATAAAATTATTTATTTCCTTTTGCACCGTCACCACATTTATAGTTTCTCAATAATCAGTTCCTATATATATATATATATATATATATATATATATATATATATTAAGATATCTATATGTTTAACATATAGGATGGATTGATAGCCCAATTTTTTTTTTAAACAGAGCAATTGATATATAGTTCAATTTGTTTGAGTTAATGGTCTAAAGTCGGAAAAATCAGACAAACGCTTCTATAAAATCCTCAAATAAAAGAGAAAGGAAATTAAAATACAAAAATTAATCCGTACATAATTTTGGTCATATAATTTAAACCTCAATCTCAAATAAAGGAATAATATATATATATATATATATATATATAATTTTGATCAACAAAAATTTATTTTGTACAATTTAAATAAAATAATGCGTACATGCTTTTGGTTCCAGATAGACAATCTCATTTGCTGGTATATATGTTAATAATCATTTTTTATGCACTATAGTGTCAAATACAAAAACATGCATAATATTAGAAGTCAATTAATGCTTTTAAGTTTTAATTTACTCTGATTAATTCTTACCTGAAGTGTACCGCCAAATATAAATTTAAGCATAACTTTTGAAGCTAATTAATAAATTTTCCTTTCCAAATTTATTAATTCAAATTCAAAATTACATCTAATCTAATGCATATCTTCTAATTTTTCCTCATCCTATATTATTATTATTATTATTATTAGGGTTCGATTCTCACCTTGGGTATGGAGCAGCTCTAAATCATTGGGCTAGCTATCCCACCCTTCGAGGTGCCTCCAATCTAGCGAGGGATTAGTCACTGCGTTCGGCGGTGGATACCCCGGTCTCGACAAAAAAAATTATTATTATTATTATTATTATTATTATTATTATTCTGTGAATGTTCTTTATTTTCTGCCTTATGGAAAGGAATATGTTGTAGTCCGGATATCCTCTTTATTTTTTTCTATGTTGCGTTTGTTTTTCTTTTTCTATGTTTTGTTTTGCTTTTCTTTTGTTACTTTTGTTTCTCTCTTTGTTGAGAAGGATTGGTCCATGCCACCTTTTTTTCTCCTTCCTTTATTTATAAATCAGCTTCTTTTTGTGCCCAATTTTTTTTTCTTTTTTTCATATGATCCAATTTATTTTTCGGTAATCACTCAGCATGAAAAATAAAAAGTACGATTTTATTCTAATATTCAGAGTTGTCCATGTATAAAAAGCATGATTTCCAGATAGGATTTAAAGTTATTAACATGTAAAGAATTTACATGGTATAAAATGTGAATTAGTCATAAAAAATAAACATTAATTTCATAAAAATTTTAATTACAAGTTTATATCATACACGAAGGAGAAGGAAAGAACGGGTTCCAAGGAGAAAAAAAGAAGATGGGTTCAAAATAACAATGGAGATATGATTTTAAATAGTTTTGTATTTTCTTTTTATTAGCTAGAACTTTATTTAGTGATGAAGTCTCTAAATTAGACGAAAGACACGGACGTGAAATATATCCTTTTGTTTATCCAACAATCAAATAGAGAATGAGTCTTTAACATTCTATTAAATTTTTTAAAAAATATTAAGATTTACCATTTAATTTACCAGGTCCATATTAGACTTCTCATATATTTTATAATGAGTCAATACTTAGCCATAACACATCATTTACTAAAAATAATTAGACATTTTAGCACATTTTTTTATAATATCACTTTCTCATTGTGGATCATTATTTACATGAGGCATAAATTATTTTAGTTGAGTATTTACCAACCGTCACAACGTTAGGTGACTTTAAAATAACTTTATTAAAGACATATTTTTTTCATTTTCGAAATAACCTAAGGTGTTTAGCAATAATTTTCTTCTAATTATCTTTTTGAACTAATATTTCTCTCATACGATTATACTTATGATAACTTTTTAAAGAATGACCAATTACTTGAAAATATTTACAAAATGAAGAGAGATTTCCATTTAATTTAAACAATTTCAATTTCAATAATTATTTTCAAATTGTAATATTAATGAGGACTTATAATTTTTGCAAATAATTTATTGAAATTTTTATTTATGAATATTTTATAAAGTATATTTGTGTCAATAATTTTACATCATTTATAATTTTAAGAAAATTTACACGCAAGATTTTTTTCCCGTGCGAGCACGGATCTCAAACTAGTTTAGGAAAATCAGATATTTGTTATAGCGTCACTTAATTAACAAAATAATTTGATATACTTTTTTCACATTATTTTGTGAATTGTTTTTTTTTGACTAAATTTTTTGTGAATATTGTTCTTTGTCAAATTTATTAAAAATTATATTTGAGGTCAATATTCATTTAATTCATGCATTTAATCAACATTAAATATGCTACGTCATGATTAGCGACAAATTTAAAATTATAAAATTTATGAAAAAATGAAAATATATTCGAGACTGAAAGTCATATTCAAAAGATATGATGATTTGTGACATATGTAAAAGATAAATATAAAGAAAAGTGATGCTAAAAATATCAACAATGCGGCAAAAAATGCCAAGGTTTACAATGCTAGAAAATTAATTTTAATAGACGACAAACATGACAATAGAACTTATAGTTATAGCAACTAAAACTAATCTGAATTTAATTTTATAACGTGACAATAAATCAATGTTCGAATTTGAACCAAGAAATATATCTATATTTAGTGCATGTCACATCACAAATAGAACTATCTAGGATGGAGAAATCTTTGATAAACTAAATATAAAGTATTTATACCAAAAAAAAAAGTAGCGAAGTCAAATTGATCTTGCCCGATCAAAAGTGTTGACCAACCAAATGCACAACCGTGTGCGGTTGTTGAAGCGGAGAGAGAGTTGTATCTGTAGGGATTCCAACACTCAAGTCAGTGAACTGTATGACAAACAAGTACAAGTTAGAATGTTTGATACATGTGTGATTGTGAGAATGGAAAGTATATATATATAGCCTCCAGCGATGTGCCGAGACCATTGATGAGGGGAGGAGAATTCGCCTCGCTGATTATGGTTGTCTGAATCTTGCCGAAGAGTTACAATGAACAGTAAATACTCATAATTCAGTAGTGGGCCGTTACAGAATGAAAATTCTGCAACGAGGCGATGGTGACGTGGCAATATACCGCTTGTAACTGGGCTTGCACGACGCTGGAGTAGAATGAGCCTGATCAACATTAGGCCCAGTCTATAACTCAAATATTGTCCACTAGGATGAATGATTTAACTATCAACCATCACAATCAATTGACATTAGTATAAATTGATATAGTATCAACACACAGCTAAATCAAATGTTAGTTGATGGACAAAGATGACCACAAAGTCTAAATGGGCTTGGAGACTATTGTCAGTATTATTAGAAATATTTAATATCAATATCAGTTGCCACCTAATCAACTAATGCAAAAAATTGGATGACAATTAAATCATTTTTTTTTAGTGCCATTTACTTTTCTTACAAGCTCCCAAAATGACTGCCCCTCTCGCTATCTAGGTAGCGAACTCAGTTCTCTTCATAAGTAATAACAAATAAATTTTTATAACCAAACGACCCCCCCCCACCCCCCAATGAAAAAATATTATGAAAAAACATAGTTCGCTACATAAATAGTGAACTCAGACATAATTCCCTGACTACATAGTAAATTCAGACACATCAACATTCAACATGCTGACTATATAGCAAACTCAAATTTAGTTTTTTGTCTGAGTTTACAGTTTAAATCTAAACAATATATATGAGATTGTTAATTTGCTCCCACCAAAATACATGTTGGAGTAAGTTAGAAAATCTACTGCCTCTATATATTGTTAAAAAATGATAGTTTAGTTAATTTCATTTATTTTGTTAAAAAAATGACAACCTTTAATATTTTTGTTCTTCATTTCTTTAATAAAATTTGTATATATATATATATATACACACACGTGTTTTTTTTATTAAAAACAATTTACTGCAAATTTATCTGAGCAAACGATGAATCAAATAAGCATAAAAATAATAATAATTAGTCAATCACAGGTCTAGTTGGGTAAGCACCAAATTTCACATTGCATCAACAATAAATAAACAAAATGCTAATAAAAAATCAATTATAGAGTAGTGTTGTTGTTAGAAGATAATGGACAACAAATAAAAAAAAATTATTTCTTATAATATTATTCATATCGTGGTGTATATATATATATATTTTGGTTAGGTAATTTAATGGTTAGAAATTCATCCTTTAAAGATGAATAAGTAGATATATCGAGTTCGAACTTCGGTCCATGCACTTCTGCGCAATATATCAAACCAATTGAGCTAAATTCATGAAACATATATTAACAATTAACTTTAATAATTATAAATAGCGGATATAACATTGTCTTGATGGTTGAGGTGAAAAAATCATAGTGACAAAGAGATTCAGGATTCTATCATCAATCTCTTCATAATACTAACATTTGAATGTTTAAAAAAGTAATTAGAGTACCTCAAAAAAAAAGTAATTAGAGAATTGTTATATCGTCACGTACTTATTTAATTTAATATGATATATTTTTTAAAATTATTTTATGAATAATAATTGGTCAAATTTATTAAAATAATATAATCCAGACCAATATATGCTACGTCAATTGATATATGCTACGTCAAGAGTCACCGACAAATTTACAACTATATTTATGTAGAAATGTAAATATATTTACATGAAAATACACTGTATATAGGAAAAAAATATCAAGACTCAAAGTCACATTCCAAAGATTTGGTGATCACTGACATATGTAGCAGACTATGATCAAGAAAATGTCAACAATTGCAGTTGATGTTGCAGAAAATGCCAAGGTTGGTTGACGATACAAGGAAGTTAATTTTTTTTGTTTGGTTTTCACTCTCTCATTCGTAGAGAAAGAGGGTTTTGTAGTCTAAAATTCAGCCGTGAAATAAGTAAAATCTGGTTAAAAAATTATTCCAATTAAAAATTGAATCCGAGTTTTTTCAAAATCTGTCTTTTAGTGAAACACATTAATCACTTGAGCTCAATAACTTAGTTACTTGGAAGTTATTTCTAACGGACAACAAACATGACAACAAGACTTTAATAGTATATCACTACCATTGAATGTTGAAGGTTCACCAAATTCAATCATGTACCATTCACACTAAATCTTTTTTCTCAACACTTTCTTTTCCTCTTTCTTCTGTATTTCAGCTCCTGCCTCCACCCTCCCAAATATTGGCCACCACCTTATATTTAGAAAACACAAATTATTGGATACCGGGCTTTTAAAAAAAAAACAACAAATTAAATTTTCTAAAGTACAAATGTGTTATGACAATTTGAATTTGAAGATTTCAGAAACTAAAATTTAATTTTGGATAAATTAAATTGAGGTTATCGTTACAATTAATTTTATAATAGTATATTCCGTTCGTCAAAATTTAGCAAAGTTTGTCAGTTACAATTATTTTTTGAAGTTTTTTATTTGTTTTATTTATTTTTTTATAGAAAAAGGGGGGTAATATGGATATAATGTAGGGATGGAATTATAATTGTTAGATATGGAATTATAATTTAGTTTCAGCCCACAAAGCTTTGGGCTTTTCATAACTTTCATTAAGTCTACAGTAACATTTGGACCAAAGATTAAGAGTGCAGCCATTCAAAGTTCAAGACACATGGCATGTAGTTAGTTAAAATTACTTTTTGCACCCCCAGCAATCTGCGCGCCGCTTGCATTTCAAGTTTTACCCTTCATTGTGTAGACAGCAAATGTGTAAAATAGTAAAAATCTAAGAAAAAATAGTTTGATGCTTACATAGCAAAATAATTCACTATTTAGGATGTGAACCTTATATATAAAAATTAAATTTTTTGTCCATCTTACTATTCTCTCACTCTCACGATTTTTTGTTGAATAAAACACTGTTCGCATGTTAAAGTGCAAACCATTCTTTCACCCATAAGTGTGATCGGTCAATACTATTGGATAATCATGGAGCAAATAAGAGCTCATGCACATAAATGCAATTATACGAGATTTCAATTTCTAATAATTGGTTAGTGTTTAAGAAAAAAAGAGATTTCTATTTATAGAACTATATTGTGTGTGTGATTATTGATCGATATTATGTCACAGCCGCTCTAGTGTCAATCAAATTATGATCTTGAATATTGCTTAAATCTTGATAAGGTTCACTAATTAAAGTGCAAATTGAGTTTGCAACTTAGACATCAAACGGAGTTTGGGTTTGCTACATAGACATCAAATTGTGTTTGAGTTTGCTATGTAGTCAACAAATAGTATTTGAGTTTGCTGTCTAGATAGCGAACTGTGTTTATTATAATATTTGCATTTATGGGGGGCGCAAGCTAGAGGCATGTTTGGTCATTGAAAATTATGTTCACTACTTATAGTGCGAACATAGTTCGCTACCTAAATAGCGAGATGATATTCTGTTCATTTCTGAAGATACGAGGAATGTCAGGAGACACGCAAAAATCATTATTTTTTTTGTTTATTTTAGTTTTAAGCCCATCAAATTTAAGCATTGCACCCGGTGCACTAAATTAATGTATAATATTTTCATACAAGCTAAGGGACCTCTATTATATTGAATGAGAGACTACTTTCTTTCTAGTTTGAAAATATCAAAGAATAATGTAAAATTTAGTTTTATTAGAGACTATGGGTGCGTTTGTTTGAGATTAAAATAAAATAGATTTTTTTAAAAAAATCTATTTTTAAAAAATAAATTTATTTTGTAGAGATTTTGAAAAAAATCTAAAGTTGAGAACAAACATATGGTTCATGTTGTTTAAAAAAATAGATTTTGAAAAAAGCTATTCAAAATAGCTTTTCATTTTGAAGGAAAAAATGATTTTATAAAAATCTGAAACAAACACAAGTAAAATAGAAAAAATGATTTTTTTATGAAAAAAATAGATTTTTTTGAAAAAAAAGCTTAAACAAACGCACCCTATATATATTGACACTTTAAAAAAATTTGAGGGATTAAAATAATTTTTCAATATTAATTTTATATATACTATTATAATTATTAGTAAATATTTAAAAGTTTGAACCCCTAAAAACCCTGACAACATCACTGGTTAGAGTGTGAGTTTAACCATTAAATTATTTGATTAAAAATAAAATAAACAAATTGCGGTTTTATGCTGTTAAAAATTAAAAAATTTACTGCTTATATTAATGTTCCAGGCAAACATGTTATCAAAAAATATTCTAGAATCATGATCTGCTGACACCAAATTTTACACCTTTCAATAACTTTTTAATTGATATAAATTTATTAAATTCACCGTTGAATTGATAATTTATATGATATAGATCATTTGTGTAAAATTTCAGACAAATATAATTTTATATATTATTGAGATAAATCAAATTTAACAGTTTGTGTTTTTTTAAACGTGGTTAATCTTTATGTGTCTCAATAATCAATCAAATGATTTTGAATTTGTTTGAAATTTAAACAAATAATTTATATGATATAAACTTTTAATTCAACGGTAAATTTTATAAAATGATATCGGTTAAAACATTATGAAGAGGTGTAATATTTGGTGTCAAACTAGTTGGTGTCAACAAATCTTGACTCAATATTTAATTATTGCTCTTTCATTGCACAAAAGTGTGGTTAAATTTAGACCTAAATGATATAAAGATGTGTTTAGAAGTCCTAACTCTATTGACAGAAAATACCAAAATTATTAAACTTAACATCTATGATTGATGTTCGAATCCTGATTCCTCCACTTTGTATATGAGTTTTTAATTTGTGATTTTGTTTATATATAAAAAAATGATACAAAGATGTTCGGGCAATGAAGTTAATATTTAGGCAGATATTATTCTTTTTTATATGGAATAAATAAAAGGATTGCAAGGGTAATCAACTCTTTATTGAAAAATAAACGAGTCTAATAGTAAAATTTTCTCTTCAGTTATATAAAAAAATCTCAATCCCATTTTAAAAGCTAACTCAAAGCAATGTCGGTTCCAGACAAATAATTAAAATAGACTGCTAATAAAAAAATTGTACAAAAAAGAATATATATATATATACACACTAATTATAAATAACATCAACAATTTCAAAATTAATCATATATATATATATATATGTGTGTGTGTGTGTGTGTGTGACTAACATACACAAAAAGTCATATTTTAATAAATATCATCAAAATACATAGCTACTTAAAAAAGTCTCCCTCCTAACATGTTTTTGTAGCAAATTATTGAATCAACTTTTTTTTTTTATAAGTATTTTTACTTTGCTTGAACCAAATATGGATTGAATTTAGTCATATAATTAATTACCAAATTTTTTTTGCGACTCCTACTTTTTGGAGGCCCAAAGATGAAGCCTAGCTTACCTTGCTCCAAGGTCGCGGCACTGACTCAAAGGATAATGATATACTCAAACACATTTATACATTGAACATATCAATATCAAGAATTTGAATAATGTGAGACTCCAAACAACTTCATCACATAATAACCACATACATATGTACCTGAACGTAGCAGATCGACCATTTTGCTAGAATTTGGTGCCCTCAAATATAATATAATGTAATTTTTATGTATAACATCTCTTGAAAAAAAAAATTAACCAAATGATAAGCCGTACACAGCTAGCGCATGCTTCAACCTTGCAACTTTTATAATTAGCATTTAGAAGGCACACACGAGTGCTCTTCCTCGTGGACAGCCAAGCCCTAAAACTAGCTAGAATAGGGTTAAATGTGTTTTAAGAAACCTACCAAACAACCTTCCACTTTGGTAGTGAATTATATTGTAATGTTTGTATGTTTGTTCATTGTTTAAAAGCAGGAATACAAGTAGGGTCAGATTCTACAAGTGTTTGGTTTTAGCTTAAATTAACATAACCGCCATCAAGTCTTGTATGCATCCCAATTGAAGGAAATTAAAGGTATCTACCAAAAATTTTGTACTACATTGTGATTTGTGGCCTCAAGTGTCATCTTCAATTTCAAGTGGAATCAACACTAGCATTTGTTTCTCATGTTCATAGGACCTAACTTATTTCTCTCCATCATTTGGTTGCCCTTATTTATGGAAAGTTTTCTCATTTTTCTAGAAGGAAATATTTGATATGGAAAAATTGTTGCGAAAAAGCACATAGATTATAAAGTGTAAATTGGTGACATTCATATCAATAGTGCACTAGACAAAAGGGATTTGATTCTCAAATCTCACTAGACACTTTCTATCTTTCTCTTATTTTTATTTTTCCTTTATCATCTTATTTTAATTTTATTATTTTTCCTTTATTGAAATAAATTTAGGTTATGCACAAAAAAATAAATTTTAGAATTTTAGAGCACAACAGAATTAAAACATAGTTTAAGGGTCAAAGAAGAGTGTTGACACACTAACACTGACAATATATAAGAGTTGAAGTCACTTCTTATCAATTGAACAAATTTTTCTTGTTCTTTTGATTTAAATTATTTATTAAAAACTAGTATGATATTGATTTTGATAGTTTGTCGTTAATATTTATTGATTGATTACGTAATCTCTCATCCCATGTCATTATATGCTTCCGTCCCTAGTTAATTATATATTAGTAGTACTAACTTTCAAAAAGTACCGACTTTAGTTTTCTTACTTTTTTAATTACAGTACTTTCTTTTATAAGTAGATTATAGTCTATGGGATATTCACCTTTCACTTGCATGAGTATAGTCAATTCAAGGTAACTAGGTTGTTAATGGCGTAATGCTCTCTAATATAATACTCTTTACGTTTCAAAATAAATATTC
Organism: Trifolium dubium; assembly: GCA_951804385.1. Classification (NCBI taxonomy): domain Eukaryota; kingdom Viridiplantae; phylum Streptophyta; class Magnoliopsida; order Fabales; family Fabaceae; genus Trifolium; species Trifolium dubium. The sequence continues at coordinate 25,124,188 of OX638073.1, forward strand.
TACTTATTAAAATTGTTTTTTTTTATTTTATCCCTTAAAGTATTTATTAGGTAAGTGAGAAAAAAAACTCAAATATATCTACTTTTTGATATTTCAATGTCTACTTGCCAATAAAAATAAGGAATATTTTAGTATAAACTACATTCTCTTTCTCTCTCTCTCTCTCTCTCTCTCTTTCTCTTTCTCTCTCCCTCTCTCATTTACACATTTTTCTTAAATTGTGTAAAATGGTCAATTAAGACACTTAAATTAAACGGAAGAAGTAAACTTTAATCATACACCCTCCAACTGCACATGTAAAATTGTCAAATAAGTTGGTCCAATTCAGTGGACTATGCTGTATATAGTGGCGGATCCGGGAAAATATGTCTGGGTGAGCAGTTAAAAAATTATAATATAAAAATTATAATATATATAAAAATTTTAAATTATAATAAACATAAATTTGATCGTTAAATTTTTTAAATATATACCTTAAAATAGTATTTTGAAAGATATTTTGAATATAAAAAATTAATTAAATACTTTAAAAAATTATAACAGGTAAATGAATATTTTTGAAAAATATTTTCTTTTCTATCATTTTATAAAATATAAATAAATGTTAGTTACCAAAATTATTATAAAATAAATATATGAGAAATTATTACTCATAATAGTAATAATAGTGAATATTGAATTTTTTAATAAAAATATATATAGGAAATTAGCATAAATAATAAAATAGTTGGCAAATAATATTTTTAATGCATAAATATGTTGATTTTTGTAAGATTAAGTGTATTTAAATTAAATTATTCTACTTTTAAATATCTCATGTCTCTTTGCATTTGTTACTTAAAATAGATTTGTTTTTATTAAATAAAAATAAAATAGAAAAACAATGCATGAGGTGAGACTTGAACCCACCTCCTTTGGATCAATAAGCACACATGTAACCACTTGCAATTCGGTTTCTTTTAACGCAAAGATATACATATATCAGCAAAATTGTTTTATTTTATTAAAATACCTAGGGCATAATAGTAATTTCTTTTTTATCGGCGGTGGGCGGCAGCCCATCCCTGCTACCCCTATATCCGCCACTAGCTGTATAACGAAGTAACATTAATCGATTTGAAGTTAAATGGGCTAGCTCGGCCTAACCTTATTTTTATAATGGTTAGCATCAGCAAAAAAAGTCCAATTGCATGTGTTTGATTTTTTAGGTTCCGCCCATCCAAACTCGTGGGTTACTGGATTGATCCATTAGCCCGACCTATTTTTGACAGTTTTATAACATATAATTAAAAAAATATATTTAATTAATTAAATATTTTATGTATTTAGTTTATTATTTGGTAAATCTAAAAGTGTATTTTTGCTTAATTACAAATATAGTGGGAGGGAGTATATGATTAATATTATATATGTACTAAAATATAAGTTATTTTGACCGTATTATATAAATTAATAAATATAATTAATGTTGTATGAAAAATAAAAATTATGAATTAGTTTATTTTTTATTTTTTTTTGAAAACTTAATATTCGACCTAAAGACCGACTAATTCGAAAGAACCAAAATAAAAATATACTCCCTCCGATCTTGAATATAAGAAACAAAAAAAAAATATTGTTGGTCTCAAATATAAGAAAAAATTACTGTAATTATTACTATTTTTTTCTTATCCGAGGAAGAGAATTTGCAGCATTTGTTTTTCACTTCGCTTGTAGCTTTGCTATTATTCTCAGGTATGGTCCCTCATATTCCAATGGTTGGGCACTACTTTGTTACCCTCTGATCAAGTGGTGGAACATTTCAGTATGTTTGGAGACATGGAAAAGGGAAAGACCAGCAAGCGTTTTCGTTATAACATTTTTGGTTGACGGTGACTTTGAACATTTGGAACATAGGTAATAATTTTGTTTTAGAGGTGTTTGTGTATCTTCTCTAATGGATCATATTCTGTATGTTTCTTAGTTTTGGTTACTAAGCCAGTTGAAACATAATGTTGATGTATTTTTTTTCACTGATGTTCTAATCCTTTATAATATAATTTTGCTTATAAAAAAAATGAAATATCCCGTTTTTAAACTTGTCCATTCAAATTTTAAAAAATTTATATTATTAATTATTAAATGTAAAATTTCTATATGTGGATATCTTAACATATACCACGTGTTAACGCCTTTTATAAAATTGTCATTCATTAATTATATGAGAATAATAAATTGTAAAATTTTGAAAGAAGAAAGAGAAATAAATAGTTAAAAGTATAATAAGAAAAATAACATTAAATGTTTCATTGGTAATGTAAAACAACTTATATATATATATATATATATATATATATATATATATTGGTTGAGACACCACAAAGGCTAGGACAACTGGACAAGAAAAATCAACTTATATTTTAGTACAAACTTTTTTCAAAACAATTTATATTTTAATACGGATGGAGTATTTAATAGATCCATCCCATTTATTATTTATTCTATTTTCCTTTTTAAATTTAATCTAAATATTTATGTGTCATATTAACATGACCGTACCCATGATGATTAGTACCATTGGGGGCACTAGTTAATTAACATGAGATGAGACCCATGATTAGTGCTATGGGAGCACTAGTTAGGGAAACAAAAATAAATTCATTAATTAATTTCAATTTAAATATCGTATTTTCATACCGTTACAATTAAGTTTACAACACATTATCATTTGATGTCAGAATTTGTCATAAATTATGAATTGTTAGAGTCCTGAACTTCCTCTAGAAATCAGAAGGTGAAAAATAAAATTACAATATATTATTGAATAAATATCATTTTGAATCAACAATGTCATATATTTTATCTCTAAAGATGTATGTATTTTGTTTGTTTATAAAATCCCACTCAATTGACAATGTCAAAGTTATTAAATGCCCGTTTGACCTGACTTAACTTCTACTTATTTTCTTCTCCTTAAAAATAGTAAAGAAGAAAAAAATTGTGTTTGACTCTACTTCTCTTTATTTTTTACTTCTTTACTTCATTTCTCTAATACTTTTAAGGAGAAATATGACTAAATTCAATTCTATACTTCTCTATTTCATTTTAAAAAAATAAAAAAGTAGAAGTTAAGGCGGGCCAAACAGACACTAAATCATAACATCTTTTATAGCTTTTTTTTGACGGAATCTTTTATAGTAACTTATATTTGAATTCATAAACTTTTATTTTTATGAGTGAACTTTCATGTGATAATTACGTAGTGCTCTATCTATAGACAAAGAGAAAGGATAAATCATAAATGTAATCTTAAATTCTTTGATCAAGGTACTTAGGACTTAGAATCAGGCTAACCCAACATACAAAATTAATTTGTATACCATAATAGAACACAACAAAACAAGCTACTCTAACGTTGAGTCTAGAAACAAAGAAAAATACAATCCAAAAGAAACTTCATGCTTAATACTAAATTCCAGGCAATGCATGCTAAGTCCATCAAGTACTTAAAGAAAAATGTTAGCACTTAATTAGTAGAAAATAATAGAGTATGTTTACTCCATTAATCCATTCCATAGATACATTTTCTAAATTTGTAGTTAATTGTTGATGGAGTGACCAACACCTGGACTATGACCTGGTGATGTGGGCCTAAATTCATCCACTTCATACTCTACACGTCTTGAAGATGATCTTCTTCCTTCATGATGATGATGAATATTGGATCTTTTGTGAGACCTCAAATTCCTCCCTTCAACAAACACAACTTGGGATTGCAAAATCAATAACAAAAACAGAACACAAGTAATTTGAAGCTTTTTAGTGTTTTCCATGTTAAAATGTTTTTTAATGTGTTTGAGGTAAATGAGCTATGAGAGAAATAAATTAATAGTTGTTGGAAGGGTATAGTGTTGTGGTGATAGTGAAAAAGTTGATGTAGCTAAGTTGGTATTTATATACAAGTGTTGAAAACCAAAAGTGTAGAAATTACAAGAATTTTTGAAATTTATTTTTAGATGTATTAAATAATTAATATATTTGATCTATATATACGATCTTTAGCTACAATTATAATTAAAATTTCACTTTTTAATTTTATTAAACAACTAATGTAGTTAATCATTTTAAATTCTTTGAACAACATATGTATCTGATCTATGTTATAAATCAAATACGTTAGTTATGTAATGAATTTGAAAAGTTAAATTTTACTTATAATTATGACCGAAAGAAATAGATCAAATACATAAATTTGTAAAGCAAATTTGAAAAATAAATTTTCGCTTATAAATATAACTAAAATGTTAAACCCAGAAGGTGTGACTAAGCATTTGGTGTTTCTCCTCAATTAAGTAAGCATCTCGAGTTCGATTCTCACTTTAGATATAGAACACCTTTAAATCTCTAATTGACTAATTATCTCATCCTTTAAAATACCTACCTCAAATCTAACAAATGGATTAATCATAGTATTTGGCGGTAGATATATATATGGTCTCGATAAAAAAAAACCAAAATGAGTAGTATTATATAAAAACAAAACTTTAAGTCGAGAAATAAATGTATTTTAAGGTTTGGACGACCGTGGCATGTGATGTCTTTCACTCCTCATCGATGGGAAAAAGATTCCGCGGAGACAACCTGTGAACTATATTAACTGTTTAAGCCCAACCTCTCAATGGAGTTAAAGTAAACTCGTATCCTGTTTTCTTTACTTTTTTGTCTAGTTGTTATTGTTCCTATTGTTTCACTTTCTGTCCATCATCATAATTTATGATATGCCATTTTGTCTAGTGTTGTTGGTTTCATGTTTGGTTGGTTGTGTTGTGTTGTGTGGATCGACTAGTATTTCACAAAAATGTGTAATGAGTGCATTTTTTCCAATTTGGAGGCAGATTTCTCTGTTTTATTGGATTGCATTAATGTGTTTGTGTCATCGAGCATTGTCTCTGTTTTGTTTTTTTGGTTTCAAAACATTATATTGTCTCTTTTATACTCATGCATATCTAGAGCTGAAAAAATGGATGGGATTGATGGGTCAATCCATTATCCTACAGACTTGAGCGGATTAAGTTTGGAAAATTTAGTTCAAATGAAACTGAATATATTTTGTTCATGTTCGTCATTCAGTCGTTGTGTAAATTATGTAAGGGTAGATTGGTTCATTGGACTTTGGCCGACTCATTATCAAAATTTATGTCATTTTTTTATAAAAATAATATAAATAACAATATAAAAAACATAGTCTAATTGAAAATTTATGACAAAAAATATAGTTAAATATGTAATTTTAACAAACAAAATATATTTACCTAAAATTTTAATAAAAATTAATTCATAATTTATTAGTTTGACTCAATTCTTTTTGTGGGAATCAAACTATAATTTAGTGTTGATGTAAAAATTATTTACACACGCATATTTCATAAGATTGATAATTATAATGAGTTAATATATTAAAATGCTTGCCATCAAGTAAATATATTAAAATGACAAAAAAAATTTGAGTAATTTTTTTTGAATAAACTAAAAGAAATAAAATAAAATGGTTGGGCTTGGGGCGGATTCAAGTATATATATAGTAATATAGACCATTGGGAAAAAATAATAAAATTAAAATAGTATTATATATATATAGGGAATTGTTAACTTCGACCAATGTTTGACCTACGTATAATTACTTAACGACCTCCCATTGTCTTCGCACCCCCCCCCCAACTACTCACACGCGCGCCCCCCACCCCCTAATAATTAGATGTGGGTCAACATTACTAACTTCGACTCACATGATTAGAATTTCACCTTAACAATATATGATGTAGGTTGTTTATTATCGGGAAAAAAAATATACGCTATTTTCCAACCCCTACATACAAAAGTTATTGGATTCGCCATTGGTTAGGCTAGTCCATAAGCCCAACCTAGGGTCGGGCTGGGCCGGGCTCGTTAATATGTAGCCACAATTGATACATTTTAAATAGAGATTTAATTATATTGGTAAATGTCTATCGATAATGATGAATCATATGAATAGCTATTATAGTCATTAATCTTCATTTAACTCTATTATGTGAAGATTTTATTATTTACCCTATCAATTTGTTAACATTTTGTTGACGTTGCAACTGACTGTTAGCCTGCCACGTCAGCAAAAAGTCAACATAAATGGGGTAAATGATAAAATCTTTATATTATGGAGGTAATAAAAAATATTACAAAGTTAATAAAGATAAATCAATAATACGTAGTTTCTATAATTGATAGACAAAGGGAGACAGAAAAATGAGATCTTAACAATTGAAATCCAAAGAAAAATTTATCTAAGTTTGAAAAATTTGTTGTTTGATATCATGAGATATACAATCAAATATTTGTTGTTGAAAATTTTATAGGTATTTAAACTCTCAGAATAAAGTTTATAACAAATAAATCAGAAATCAAAATATAAAAAAGAGTATAAATACATTGGATCACAAGAATCAATAGTTGAAGAGAAGAAATACGGAAATACTAATTAATACAAGTTAGTTTTACTTATCAATTTTGTGTTTTGGCTAATAAAATTATAGATGTGAAAATGAAAGTATTAAGTTTAGGGTATGAAAAGGAAATTGTGTTTGAGTTGGTAAAGAAAATATGAAAGACTATATATATTTGATTATAATTTGTAAATTTTTGGGTCATTTTTATACTGTTTGCTATATATACCTCCTACAAAAAATAAATCTTGCTATATATACCCTTATATAAAAAAATTAGGCCCCTTACATGCATGACTGTATGCCTATGCCCATGGCCGACCCTGATATTTTTTTTTTTAAACAAAACCTATTAACCATTAAATTTTATAATTATGAAATTTAACACATACTTCATTGTCCAGGGCTATATACACTGTCATGTTGTAAAACCTATAATAAAAATTATTTATGATATCAACCAAATACTTCATTCAATCTTAAAAATTTTCTCCATCTCTTTTCATAGGCTCTCTATATATATAAATGTAAAATGATGGAAAAAGGACCGAAAGTATATAAAAAAGACTCAATTGAAGTATTTAGTTCAAATTTAAACCAAACTCATAGACTTTTTTACTTATATTTGATACTCCTCTCTCTCTCTCTCTTACATATATATATATATATATATATATATATATATATATATATATATATACCATCAAGTGTCAAAGCATATACTAAACTCTCTAGTATACTCTCTTACCAAACCCCAAGTGTACTTTGTTCTTTTGATATATTATTATTTCTTTCACTGTTGATTCAAAAAATAAAATTAAAGAATGCCCTACACACACACAAGCTTATATTTAAATTTGTATGTTACTTTAGCCTAGGATGTAGTCATGAATCATGATGTCTACATATCTAGAACCAAATAAATCTATTAATTAATGAAACTCAAAGTACATACTCCCTCCGTAGTGTCGCTTTTGCATTGTTTAACAAATCTATTTTAAAACGTGTGTTGTTTTTAAATTTTCAATTTAATATTTTTCAATTCTATTTTTTATTTATTATTTTATACACTATTTTTAAAAAATTTAATGAAAAATAAGGTTAATATAGTAAAAGTGTTATTTATTTTAATATAATAATTATATTTTTTAATATATGTACAAACACCTAAAGTAACACTTATTGTGAAACAGAGAGAATATTAAATTAAATAAAATTAAAGGTGTTAGTTATTATGTTTCCCAAAAGTGTCTTTTGCCTTTGATACTACTCAAAGGCTGCTTATATGAAGTCTAAATTTTGAAAGGGCTATTGTACTTAATCACTATTCCTTCCACATGCACATTCTCACTAACTAACTAATTAAGGACACTCCACTTGCATACTTGCATTGCAATATCATTAACTAGGCCATGATCTCATGTAGGATTCATTAGGTTACTATTATTATTATTCAACTAGTAACTTTTTGTAAAAAATGCACATATAAACTATGAGTATTATTTACAATACCTACTATTTATTTTGGTGTATACCTGACCGAGAACCGTGCACTCACTCACTCACACCTCTCTGGCAAACCTAACCTAACATTGAAGCTAGAGGATCCAAAGAAAGTACCTAATAAGAATATACTAGTAAACAAGATGAAACTACCAAAGATTCTTTCATGTTTAATAATGAAAAAAAAAAAAAAAAGTGGATTCCTCATACTTCGGGAGTTTGGGTGATCATTGGGTCTAAACTCGCATGCATGATTGGAATTATAATATTTTATTTAGATTTTGCTATCAAGTTGTATAATTTATTAATAGTTCAGCAGCCACCAGATGGTTCTTACTAATTATATGTTTTTTAATGTAATGATTAATCTATGTAAACTAGAAAGAATATGCCAAGTTTATGAGAATATCACAGAAACATTTCCATTTCCTTGTCCAAGTTCTTCATAATGTATTTGTATGATTAACACTAATCAATGTTTGCTTTCTTGATGCTATGGACTTGTGATTAATATAGTTCTTGGAATACAGAAATGTTGCATTATTTTATTTTAATTCATGAATTATTTCTTAATGTGTTTTAGAAATATGAAGATGGGAAGATTTTATTATTCAAATTTGGGAGATAATTTGTTTTTCCTTTCTAAATTAAGTTAGTTCTAAATTACACTTTTGATCTATTAATTTTCACAAATTTTGGATTTCGACTCTTTAATTAATTTTTGACCCCTTAACTTTTGCTCATTTTGCAAAAGACTCGCCCCTTAACTTTAGATGATTTTGACTTTGACCAGGTCAATATGCACACATGGACAGTGACTCACATGATATGCTAACGTGGTATGTTCCACGTGTGTGTTGATTTTGATGACGTGTCATGTGAGTCATTGTCTCACGTGTACATTGACTTTGCCAATGTTTTAAAAATCAGACAGAACATCGAACCGATGAAGGTACTGGTTCACTGGTCAAACCCCTGAGTGATTGGTCAAAATGCATGACTAAACCAGTGGAATGAACCTGAATCTATAATAAAATTATATAGTAACTAAATCGGTCGAACCGGATCGAATCTGATGACTCGATCTCTAAAAAAAATGGAGAATAGAAACATATATATTTTTTATAATAGAATAGCACCTATTTATTATTATTTAAAAAATTATAACATATGTATTTTAATTATAAACATAATAAATTAGAATCATTAATTTTTTTTAACGACAAAAACATTAATTATTATAAGTAAAAAGTAAGAGTTGAACAATTAAATAACATTAGGCAAGCAATAATTTAAATCTTACTTAAAACAAAATGAAGCATTGTACCAAAAAAAAAAAACAAAATGAAGCAAACAACAATTTAAATCTAAAGTCCATAAAAAAATTAAAATAAAAAATTAAATTTGCTTCTTAAATACTAAATGGCTTAAATAATGTTCAGGTCCCCGTAAGTTCACGTTTTTTTATATAAGTCCCTGTAAGTTTTTTGTTTTAAGTAAGTCCTTGCAATTATAAAAAAATTCAAATTAGTCCCTGAAGTCAAAATCTACAAGAAAATATGTGGTTTTCGTGCAGATTTTCCTTCGAATTTTCTGCGGATTTTGACTTTAGGAACTAATTTGAAAAGTAAATGTATTCACAAAATAACAACTTAGCCCAGTGGTTTAAGAAAATTTCTCTTTTGCCCCCCCTAATAATTCTCTATAACCTCCATAAAATCCCAAATTACCCTTTAATTCGGGACGTAGATACCGAATTATAGTTCGGAATGTACGTCCCGAAGTGTATTCTGAGTTTTGGGGGGTACAAGCACCATTTCGAGATCTAAAACCCGAAGTGGTGCCTATACCCCAAAACCCATGCAACACTTCGGGTTTTAGATCTCGAAATGGTGCATGTACCCCCCAAAACTCAGAATACACTTCGGGACGTAGATTCCGAACTATAGTTCGGGATCTAAATCCCGAATTGGTGCATATACCCCCCTCCCCCCCAAAACCCCCTAAGGACAAAAACGGTAGTTAGGGCGGGAAAAGAAAATAATGAGGGGGGGGGGGTGATTGAGAAAATTTCGTGGTTTAATGGTTCTTCTTTTATTGAGAGGTCGAGGGATAAAACCAAGTGATGACATTTTATATATTTATAAGCATTTAAATTCTTTGTTTAAAAATTCATTAATAGTAAGATTAAAAAATATACATGTTTGTTTCAAAAAAAAAAATATACATGTTTAGACCGGTTCATAAAATTAAACGAGAGCCTACAAAAAAAAATTCGAATTTTCAAAATAAAAAAAACCTGGCCGGTTTGATAAAACCGTCCAGTTCACCGGTGCATTCCGATTTTCTCCGATTTATATGCATACTCGATCCAATAGCCAGACTAGACCAATTAATTTAGAGGAGATAGTGTAAATTTATCCTTCTTATTGGACCAATCATACATTTATATGTCGTGGTTTTGATTTATTGGCCGTATTTAGTTTTTTTTCTGAATGGTGTAATAACTCTCTAGTTTGCTTTTAAATTAAAGTATCAAGAGTGGTTCTCTTTGAATTGTAAGAGTTGAGTGTTCTTGTACTTCTTATAATTCAATTTTTTATTATAAAAAAAAATATTGTATATTAAATTTATAGGAATTGGAGGGTGAAAACCAAAAAAGAAAAAAAAAAGAATTTTGTTTAGATGTCTTAGTTCAATTGATAGAAAAGCAGAAATATTAGGTCGAATGGCCATGATCGGGGTTCGATTTCCGGTCTCTCTACTTTGTATGTGTTTATGATAGTTTTTTTATCAATCAATGTATCAAAAAAAAAGAGAAAAGAACTTTTTTAATAATAATTAAAGAGAAAAGAATTAAAAGGATATTAGATGATTTGATCATATTAACATTATGACCATTTTACAACAGTCATGAACATAATTTGACTTGAACTTAGCACCTTAAGATTATTACAAATAGATTCGACACCACTTTTAGCAATAACCTTAACACATTACATGATAGTGATACATCACTCATATTTTTTAATAACTTTTTTATCATATGTAATGAGATTTGTTACTCATACTTCATATGCCAATTGCCAACAAACAGCTCAGCATAATATTAACAATATTACTAGTTGTTGTTGTTCATATTTACAATTAAAAGCAAGAGTTCAAGAGATTGACAAGATGAGAATTTAATTTTGCAATAATGCATGCAGTCAGAAAAGACTAATTAACTAATTAACATTGCGTTTGCATATTTTTTTGACGGCAAATTCTACCATACTCGTGAGGTATCATACCCAAATGACTTGTCTTACATTTAATTGGTACATGTGTTAATAATTTTCCACTTCATTTTTATAAATTATAATTTTTAGATATAGTCTAATTTTTTTAGTTATTACTTTAAAACCCCAACTACAATAACTTATTACTCATAAGTCCTTATTTTTTCTTTCTTCCTTTCAATGTTCATCTTCTTTCCCCATCATCTCTATTCATCGTCTTCTACCTTTTCTACCACAAATTTCTCTACAAATCAGATTTACTGGAGAAAACAAATTATTCGGATTTCCGGAAATATTTTTAGATCTGAGTTATTTTTCGAATTTGGTTACTTCTAAGTTTTAGAGTTAGATCTGAGTTTTAAGGTGTTTTTGATTGAAAATACATTTGAAAATCATAAGGGAAGATATTTCGTAAGTTTTATGTGATTTTAATCATCGATTTATCTGTTAAAAACGTACAGAATAGTTCGGGTCAGAGCAAGATAAATGGGTCGTATTTTAGACCCGGCTGAGGTTGAAGGAGACTGGTTCTTGTTTAAAATAATAATAAACTTGAGTGGTCTATATAGCTGATGTAAGCAAAATCTTGCATTTTTCATGGCTGACGCAGTGGCTGGTGTTATCTCTTTTAAAGGGATGGTGCGGGTTCGAGTACTGCCTTTGACAGTTTTTAATAATTTTTTAATATTAAAGTAAATATAAGTAAAAAAAGCTAAAAAACTCTTCAACAAAGCATAATCGGTCTATAATCGCACTTTTTTTATATAAGTTTTTTTGTTTTAATTAAGTCACAGCAATTAATTTTTTTTTTGAAATTAGTCAATATAGTCAAAATCCGCAAAAACTTACATAAAATTTATATAAATAAAGTGCGAACATATAGAGACTTAAACATTATTTAAGCCTATCATGTACATTTTGCATGTATTTAAAAAGAAAAAAAACAATTGACTGAATAAGTTTTATGATTCAATGCAACTATAGTTTTTTATTTACTTTTTAAACATTAAGTTTTGATTACTTTATATTAAAATTCTGCTTTTTGGTTTTTCTTATTTTTAATTTTTTACGAATTTTGATCTTTATACTATTTTAAACTCAATTTTACTAAGGTAACCATGTTTCAGTGGATAAATTAAATATTCATGTCATTACTACATTTGAAATTGTAAAATTTATTATTATTATTTAGTAGAAAAAATGTAATTTAATTAGTAATAACTAATAAATAAATAAATAAATAAATAATATATAATTAGGTTTATTATGTCATATATGGTATAATTAATTGGTTTGTCATTAAACATAATAGTAGTTCCTATGAAACGACTGTTATGTCTCAATTATTTAGACCGATTATAACAATGAAAATTTATGAAGTATTTTGCTCAAGTTAAATTGAAGGAATTTCAATTGACACATAAAAGTTGGAAATTTGAAATTCCTTCTTTTCTATAAACTTTTAAAAAACATCAGTCGATCAAAAAAGCTAAAATCAAACAAAAGCCCAAAATCGACACTAACCCCGACTCAAACACTAAGGGCTCGTTTGGTGCGCAGGATAGAGAGACGAGATATGTTAAAATTATAGTATCTTATTTAAATATGTTGTTTGGTGCACCAACATGATATGATAAATTAAACATATTGTTAAATGTTAATCATATCTCATTGACTCTTTGTTATTTTAATCTTTATTTTAAGCTAGGTTACCAATTTGATAGCATAATTATCCAATACACTATTCATTCTCATCTCTTCACAATTATATGAAATTAGTTAACTATGAGTATTTTTTAATTAATATCAATTAATCAATAACAAAACTCAATTAAATATATGTTTTTTTTAATAACACATTTATTCTTTAAAGATAATTTGATTATTTAAATATAATATATATCTTATCATGTCAATATGAAGTGTACATCAAACAAGTGATAGGAAAAATTAATGCTAACTTATTTTTTATCATGTGTACACCAAACACATGACAAGATAATATTTATCATGTCCCTATTTTATCGTATCATTTTTTATTTTCTTATCATATCTTGTCTTTTATCAATCCGGCGCACCAAACGGACCCTAAAATCACACGCGAAGTCATAAAATCAACAATAAACCTGAACTGAACCCTAAAATCAGGCAAAAAGCCTAAAATCGACACTAACTTCAACTCAAACTCTAAAATCATCCGAAAAATAAAAATCAACCCAAACCCTTAAAATTGACACAAAACCCGACTCAAACCCTAGAACAGGCCAAAAACCCTACATTAGACCTGAACCATAAAATTAACTTAAATATGTTTTTGGTCTTTATTAAATGGTGAACTTATAAGTCATTGTTTAGGTAGTATGCATGAGGCTATAAGTTCGATCCTCTGCTCCATTATAAACAAAAAAAATTATAATCAATTCATATCATGTTAAAAAATTCTATATTTCAGTAAATAAACTTTATATGATATTTTGAACTTGCCTATAAAAAACTATTCAAAAATTTAAGAGTTTAATGATAATTGAACAAATTTTGTTTTAGTGGAAACTAAAACTATATACAACCAAGCGTTAGTTGATTTAGTGGTGATTGACGTTGGGTTTGGTAGAGGAGACCACAAGTGAATCTTCTACAACTGCGTTCGGGAAGAGGCTGGATCCACTTGATACCATAAGAGCCTGTTTGGTGCGCCGCATTGATAAGAGACAAGATATGATAAGAAAATTGAAAATAATACGATAAAATAGGGACATGATAAATATTATCTTGTCATGTGTTTGGTCTACACATGATAAAAAATAAATTAACATTACTTTTTCCTATCATGTGTTTGATGCACACTTCATATTGGCATGATAAGATATATATTATATTTAAATAATCAAATTATCTTTAAAGAATAAATGTGTTATTAAAAAAAGCATATATTTAATTGAGTTTTTTTATTGATTAATTGATATTAATTAAAAAATACTCATAATTAACTAATTTCATATAATTGTGGAGAGATGAGAATGAATAGTGTGTTGGATAATTATGATATCAAATTGGTAACCTAGCTTAAAATAAGGATTAAAATAACAAAGAGTCAATGAGATATAATTAACAATGTGTTTAATTTATCATATCATGTTGGTGCACCAAACAACATATTTAAATAGGATACGATAATTTTAACATATTCCGTCTCTCTATCCTGCGCACCAAACGAACCCTAATTGTTCCCTGAACCACATTAAACTAGTGGTGAAAAGCGAAAGAAAAAACACATGCATGAAAAAAAATATTGGGACTATAAGCGTAGTAAAAACCAAGTAAGTACTCCCTCCAGGCTTATTTATAAATAAAAGTTTATTTTAAAATTTGTTAGACAAGTGATATATCTAAAAATATAGTGTCTCTGTCCCTTTTTATAAGACCTTGTTTTATAACTACTCTTTCATTGATTGTACCAATTAAAGGTATTACTTAGTATTAAAATCAAATAAAAAAAAATCCAAGGGGTGTGGTTGAGCGGTTGGGGATCATTCTCCCTTAACCAAGGGTCGAGAGTTTGATCCTCACCTTGGGTATGGATCAACTTTAAATCCTTGGGCTAGTTATCCCACCCATTGAGGTGCCTGCAATTTAGCGAGTGATTAGTCACTGCGTCCGGTGGTGGATACCCTGGTCTCGACAAAAAAATAAATCAAATAAACAATACCTAAATTTAAAAAGGGTACTATATCTATACATATAATAAAGGGAATACATGGTTTTGGTGTAGCCTTTTTTTGTAATACCTAAAACGCCCTTAACGGCTATTTTTTTAAACTTTAACGTCTATGATTTTTTTAATATTATTATTAACTTCTATAATTTCAATCTTCTTAACTTCTATTTTAATAATTTTTATACACTTTAATTTTCATCAAACAATTAATATTTTTAAAAACGTTTTTTTTCATCAAATCGTTCCACACAAACGCCCGCTAGTTAATATAAAAAAAATAAGCCATATCTTATTTATGTGTTTAAAGGTTTATTTATCAAAAATAAAAAAATCCTAGACAAGGATCGAACACACGCCCAACAAGCTTGTAAGTCAAGGCTTTGCAACTACACCATTCTAACATGAGTGAAACTTTGAATGCCATTTATCTATTTAGCTGTTTAAGGGTTTGTTTGTAAAACCCAATCGTCTTCTACCTTCAGTCGGGTCAACCCGCGTCCTGTAACAGCACCGAAATCGTTTCTACCTATTCACAGAGCACCGAAATCGTTAAAGGAATTCTTTTACATATTGTTCGGAGCAAGAATAGAAAAAGGAATTGGAAGAAGAAACGGTTTGAAATTGGGATTTTGTTGTTCCTTTTGTTTTTTCTCATGATAATTGAGATTTAAGGAAACGTTTTTACTCATAATATTGTTACATAATACAATACATACCGTTCCGCTTTGTAATAGGAAGAAATAACGTTTTGAGATTAAATTTTCTTGTTCATTTTCTTATTCCTTTTGGTATTGTCCATATCTGTAAATTTGATGGGGTTGAGTGTTTTTCTCATAATAATAATAATAATAATAGTAATAACTTTAATTTGATGGGGCTGATTTGCAAAATTTATAAGTACAGGTGTAAATTAACAAAATACAAGTAATTTTAATAATATATTAAGTGAAATACAAATGGCAATTTTTGATTTGTTCAAGTCATTTTGTGTTGCATACCCAAATTAATTTAGAGGGTATGGAAGTGTTCACTTTTTTGACTAATAATATTGATTAACTATTAATGGAATGACCAATTCCAGGACTGTGTCCAGGAGTTGTGGGCCTAAAAGCTTCAACATCTCCCTCCAATCTTCTATGGTTATAAACTTGGCTTGATTTTGCAAATATTCCATTAATTTTGGTAGAGTCAATATTTGGTAGCTGAATTCTCTGTCTCAAAGTTCTACCCTCAATAGTAGTGAGTAGTAGAAATTCATGAGACAAAAACAATAGTACAAAGCAAATGCGAGCTAAATGTGCCATTGAAGAATGATTAATGTGAGAGTGTGAAAAAGTAAAGAAATTACCAAAGGAAAAGAAGTTGAAAAAATGGGAGTTTGACGAGGGATAGGAATTGAAGAAAGATTGAGAATATGTATTTGATAGGCAACTACCCATGTAGTATTTATAGACTTAAAAAGGAGATCCATGCAGCAATGAGGTTCATATGGAATGACTTATACTTTCGCAATATAGCGAACCAAATTTTAAATGTAGATTTTAGACGGAGAGTAGAGCTATCAAACAAATCTTATTTTTACGCTGTACTTTCTGAAAGCCCTTAATTATATATTTTGAGATTTATTTTAACTAGCCCATATCGTAATTACTTTTGTGGGCTTACGCAAGGAACTTCATGGCCTATTTTTTAATTTTTAGGAAAAAATTATTCTAAATGAAAGTGTTGCAAATGTCTTAGCAAATATGTTGATGTCAACAATGGAAATTCTTGAGTTTGTCAATGCTGAAAATTGTTATCTAAATGTTATGATTGATAATTGAATTCTCTTAACTATGTTCGTGACCGTAGCATCTACATATAAAAAAGTTTTTCGAAGTTAAAATTATTGAAAAACTATTTAAGATTGTCAATGTTACAAGAAATGTTAAATAATATATCTAGTCATATTTTATATTGAGAAAAATATGATAAAACATGTTGATGTAGCTAGACACAATAATTCATGACTTTACATCTAAAAATGCTTAGAGAATTTATTTTGCATGACGTTAAGGCCCAAATTATTCTAAAAATTTATATTTTCCTATACTATTTTAGTTAGGACCCAAATTATAAGTTTATCTATATGCCATCAAAATCTCAGAAATGACTCTAGGTGGAATTTACAAACTCCTTTCATTTTAGAGGGGCCTTTTTCAAAAGTACGATCTTTAATTTCTTCATAAATTTCAAAAGTACAATCCCTCGATGATTTGGAAGTATTAATTCCCATGGACATACAACCAATTAAATTAAGTCACATGAACTCAACTATTTAAGTGAAACATATAAATTAATTAATCTTTTTTTGCCACAAAATTATTTAATTTTAACAATTTTTGTGAAGTGAACTTGAAAACATAAAGTAGGAGTTAATATATGGTTGTGAGTGAACTTGAAAACATAAACTCTCTAGTTTTTACAAAAAAAATCATAGACTACTCGAAGTTTCGCAATTGGATGCATGGCGATAAAGTCGAGCTTCCCTCCACTTCAATAGTGATGAAATTGGACAACGACGAGAGATCATAATCGATCGGACCAGAAAAATATATGAAAAAGCAAAATGAAAGAAGGATCGTGAAAATAAGAGAAGAAATGTATTGGAATAAAACACTTAAAATTATGACTTAAAATATAAATTGATAAAATAGAACACATAAAATATAATAAAATTGAATACAAAAGATATCTTTCGTCGATCTTGTTGATCATGATGTTTAGTTAAAAATAAATTAATTAACAGAGTATTCGCCTTAAAATAAAATATACACAAATGCAAATTAAGGTCCATACTTGAGTCTCTTGAGTAGATCAAGTATGGTTTACAACCATAGAATGCAAATTAAGTGATCATAAGTTTCAGTTCTATATTTAAACCAATCAATAGGGAATATTCTAGCTTAAACCATAGAATGCAACATATGGGATCCTCAAGGATTTAGAAATGCGGCTCCTCCAGGCTCCAACCACACCTACCCTTTTATTTTTCAACTAGTTTGAGACCCGTGAGCACGGAATATAACTTACATATAATTTATTTTGTAGATTATTTTTATAATATAAAATTATGAACTGTATCTATATATGTATATATGTTTTTTTATAAGCAAGAATAAATTATACTCCTTCTATCTTAAAACTATTGTTCTTTTAAAGTTATGCATGTGGATTAAAAAACAACAAATATGAATATGTTAAGTCTCTTTTATCCTTACGTTATTAAGAAAGAGAAAATATATTTAATTAATGTTTTAACTTTTATAAAAGTATAAATGATAAATTAACATTAATTTTACATTAATTTTCGAAAAGGACAATAGTTTTGGAACAAAGAGAGTAAAGAGTGCAAGATTTACTCAACCCTTACAATTCAAAGCGACAAACTACAAACATTGAAAGCACGTTACCGGATTACGTTGCCAATCCAAAAACGATAAGGAAAAAGAATGTCCAACATAGCTACAAAACCAAAACCAAGAAAAAATATAATGTTATTCAACAAAGTATCAACATCCACCACTGCTGAAGATAATAGCGTTCCGCAATCTTCAAACAATTCAAATTGTTGCTAACCAAATTAAATGACAAATCCGTAAATCTTTCTTAACTTCGATCAAATTGCTAAACCACACAAAATAAGCCCAACCAACATCGTTCCATACTTTCATTGTTCAGTGATTTTTCAGTATTAGCATTAGGCATTAGCAACAAAACAATTAACAAAACAAACAAATAACAAAATACTATAATAGCAACAAAACAAACAAATAGGATAACAACTAACAACGACAAAATAATGAAGAAAACTCTTAGAAAAGTAACAATAATTCATTCGAATAGGGAAACTAATTAATAAATGTGTTGATCCTTTAACAAATAAACATTGGATGTTTGTTAGATTTGACATTTGATCATCACGTTCAATTTATTAAAGTAAAATATCTTTTACTCCGAATACTATTTAATATTTTAATTTATTTATTTTTACTATTTCATCCTTCTTCATCTCTATGCAAAAACAGTTAAATTACAGTTGAAAAAGATATTTTTTTTTATATATTTTCGTATTTTCACCATTCATTTTTAACTGTGATTTTAGTATAAACTTTATGTTTTTTTAAGTGTCATTTTATCATGGAAGATAATCTATGTTACTCGGAAAAATAGAGAATTAATTATTGAAGAGTGATGGAGAATGTACTTAAATAAGGATATAATGAAAAATATAACTCACAAAATCCACCATTTTGGTTTGAGAGCTTAATAACAGTTAAAAAGAACGGAGAGAATAATATATATAAATTTCATAAATTTTAATCATTTTTTTATTTTATTTTCACCATCAGTTTAATCTTGTTCGAGGGTCAGTTCTGTCATCAAATGGTTTCAGCCTCTCTTCTGATTGCATTTGCGTGGGATCGAACCGTAATCCTCCATACTAAGTTTAGCGTTAATCACTAACAATTGATAATTTTAATCATTTTATATTATTCAATCATATGTCATTTTATATTATTAAATCACATGCCACCTTTGTTATAATAAATGTCTAAAATCAGAAAAAGAAGAGTCTAAAAATAAGTCAAAAAAAAGAAAAAATGATGGCAATTTGGGGTAGGCTTAATGATTAAAGAGCTTTACATATTAAATTAAACAAGGACTGTTATAACATGGTAATTTGCCATTAGCTGGATGTGAGTCATAAATCAACTCAACTACTACCATTTATAATTTTATATCATTATTACCGATTTATATATCAAACAAGAAAAACGAAAAATAAAACACATCCACATCGGCTTAACTCACCCACCATGGCTACCATTGAATTTATCTCATCTACAACAATCCATGCAACAAACAATGATGACAACCCAACACACAGAGTTATCAATTTAACTCCATGGGATCTCAGATTTCTCAAATGGGAACAAAATCAAAGAGGACTTCTTTTCCATAAACCCAAAACAAACCAAATCCAACATCTTAAGCAAACACTTTCCTCCACTCTCAACTTCTTCCCACCCCTTGCTGGACGTCTTGTGATAACACAACACGACGAACATAACAATGTTTCATGTTCAATCATTTGCAATAACGCTGGTGCGTTGTTCATCCACGCCACATTAGAAAACACTACCGTTTCTGACATCATTCAACCCAACTACATTCCTCCTTTTGTTCACTCATTATTCCCACTCAACGGGGTTAAAAACTACGAAGGCACATCACATCCATTGCTTGCTGTTCAGGTTACAGAGTTAATCGACGGTATCTTTATTGGTTTTACAATTAACCATGTGGTTTTAGACGGAAAGTCATTTTGGCATTTCATCAATTCTTGGGCTGAAATCTCCCGTGGTTTCATTAAACCTACAAATGTCCCTTCGTTAGAACGATTTTTTCCAAACAACATTAACAGTCCAATATTGTTTCCTTTCACAAAAGAAACACAAAATCAACAGTGTGGAGAATCTCCATCTCATCGAATCTTCCACTTCACAAAGGAACAAATTCAGCAACTCAAATCCAAAGCTAATGCAGAGATTGATGATAGTAAAATAGTTATATCTTCTTTGCAAGCACTTATAAGTCACTTTTGGTGTTCAACTATAAGTAAACAATATCTTAAACCAGAAGATGTGGCTGTTTTCATAGTGCCCATAGATTGTAGGACAAGAACATGTCCAAAGTTAGAAGATTATTATTTTGGAAATGCGATTGGAGTGGATGCACTTGTAGTAATGAAAGCAGGAGAATTAATGGAAAGTGGTATTGGTAAAGTTGGAATAGAAATCAATAAGATGATTGATGTGCATTCTCATGAGAAGATAATGAGTGAATATGAATCTTGGGTTAAAACCCCAAATCTTATAGAAAGAGGTACACCACCAAGTAATGTGTTTGTATACGTAGTAGCCAGTTCCCCGCGAACAGATTTTTACGGTAATGATTTTGGTTGGGGTAAGCCTATTGCAGTTAGGAGTGGGATTGATCTAATTAATGGCCAAAGTGGTAAAGTTACTGTGTCTGGTGGAGTAGAAGAAGATGGTAGCATTGATCTTGAAGTTTGTCTTCCTCGTAATATTTTGGAGGCTCTGGGAAATGATCATTGCTTCATAGATGCTATTTCTGCATAGTACCTGCTTATGGTCAAATCAAATGCTCACAAAACAACTCTACTACCTTTGAGTTTAGTTTATTTTGAAAGAATTTATTTGTATTACTAGTAATTAATGTATGGTATGGATTAGGCTATGCATGCATAAAGAATGAATTTGGTGCACTAAAAATGTTCTAGTAAGGTTACCATACACCTTTATTAATAAATAAAATGATTACAACTATAATTTTGAGTTATAATAGCGCCTAATTAATATCGGCTTTTCTACCAAATGCTGTTAAAAAGCTCATCTTACACAGATCTATAATGTTGTTTGCTACCGGTGCTAAAAGTGTCATATATAATAGCTGTTTCATTACAAGCGTTTTTATACATTATAATCAAAATTACCACATGGATATTTAATAGCACTTCAGGCGCCGCGCCGGTGCTATATGTTAAACATTACCCTTTTGATAGCGCTTTTAGAAAACGCTATTATTTGGTTTTCTATCATTTAGGGCTTAAAAGAAAAGACATTTCGCCCTAATTTATTTGTTCTTACCCTTTTCAGCGAATTTTGTGACTATGTTATAGATCATGAAAATTGTGTTATGTGATTTTGATAATTATTTTTTAAATTATGTGAGCATAATTACTTGTTTTTGTGATTGAGCCTTTGTCCTTTTTGGTGTTTACTTAGTGATTAACAGTTTGTGTGATTTTTTAAACGCTGTTAATTTTTATATGTTTCAATAATATATCAAATGATTTTGAATTTATCTGAAATTTTACACAAATATAATAATTTATATGAAATAAACTATTAATCCGACGGTGTATTTTATAAAAAATTATATCGGTTAAAACATTAGTAAGTGGTTGAGAAGTAAATACTCCAAAATTTTGAAAAGGTAGATTAGAAAAAACCTTTAAAAATTCAAACTTAGTAGCTTTAATAAAAATATTATTTATCATCAACCAAATACTTTATTCATCAATCTTAAAAATTCCCTCCATCTCTTTTCATAGGCCCTCTCTATATGAATGTAAAATAATGGAGAATTAAAGGAACGGAAAGTATATAAAAATCTCGATTGAAGTATTTATAGTTCAAATTTAAACCGAATTCATAGACGATGTTTACTTATATTTGATACTCCTCCATAAGCATATACTAAACTTTCTAGTATACTGTCTTACCAAACCACAAGTGTATATACTTCTTTAATTTGATATATTATTATTTCTTTCATCGTTTGATTCCAAAACTAAAATTAAAGAATGTTTATTTTTTTTGAACTATAAAATATTATTAATAAGACTAAATCTCTACACAAAGTGAGTAGAGACCGATAAAAAAAAACTACAAAATTAAGACACCGTATTAGGCGAAACACTAATGAAAATATTAAAATCTACGCTACTAAAGAGAGATCTACTCTAATCTCATATTTAGAGAGACACTCTACAACTTTCAGACCACCAAGAAGATCTTAATCTGACCTAAAGATATGCCATCAAAATCCAAAGAACAACTCTTTGAGTCAAAAATTAAGAGGCACCGGTAGAATGAACACCTAAGTAGATAAATATCAGCTTGCAGAATTCATCAAAAAAGTCAACATCACACGGTAGAGGTCAACCATGCATATACAAAGAAATATGTAAATCTCAACAAATTTGCAAATCATCAGAGAGTAAAAAAAATCCTACAATTCTGAACACATTTAAAAACGGTCAGAATCAAGTAACTTAGAAAATCAATCACACGTGACATTAACCACACCCCAACAACACTAGATCAAAACATCCATCACAACACCCACTCATCACCTCCAACCACCACCACGTCCACACCACAACTCCAACAACCACAACCAAAAAAGCAACTATCCAAACACCCATTTAGATTAGTCTGGTGGTATTCCTTTGGGACCTAAGAATGTGCTCCTTCTCAATGTCTCAAGTTCAATTCTCTCTGATGACAATTTAGATGGAATAATTTAATTTTTTTTTAAAAAGCACTGATCCAAACACCTCACCACAATATCACCTTCTAAACACTTGAAAACACAACCACCACCTTCCCCAACACAACACCCACAATCAAACAACCATAATCAAAACCTCCTAACACCAGCAAAACAGAATTAAACCTAAATAGCTTCCAACCACCAGAAAACACAAATAAAACAACACTGTATAGCCGAAGAGCGAGTCACCACCACCACCACCAGATCTATTGTCAGCATGCAAACGTAAAGACGCTGCCTAAAGCACGACCACAACCATTAAAGGATATTGTCAAAAATTCAACGAATCAGATCTGGATCTATACCACCAAATGTACACACACGCACAAGCTTATATTTAAATTATGGCTTAAACGTCATTTTAGTCTTTGTATGTACGTGAAATTTTGGTTTTAGTCCCTGTATGTGATTTTACTCCAAAATAGTCTCTGTATCGACCAAACTTTTTGTTTCTGGTCCCTAAAGCAAAAATCTGCAGGAAAATTCGCAGGAAAATCTGCAGGAAACTTAAGAATTTTCCTGCAGATTTTTGCTTTAGGGATCAGAAACAAAAAGTTTGGTCGATACAGAGACTATTTTGGAGTAAAATCACATATAGGGACTAAAAGCAAAATTTGGCATACATACAAAGATCAAAATGATGTTTAAGCTTAAATTATATATTATGTTACTTTAGCCTAGGATGTAGTCATGATGTATACATGTCTAGTACCAAATAAATCTATTAATTAATGAAACTCAAGTATATAGTAAATTAAATCAAAGGTGTAACTTAGTTATTATGTTTTCCCAAAAGTGTATTTTTCCTTTGATACTACTCAAAGGCCGCTTCTATATGAACTCTAAATTTTGGAAGGGTGTACTTTGTCACTATTCCTGCCACATGCACATTCCCACTAACCAATTAATTAAGGACACTCCACTTGCATTGCAATGTCTTTAACTAAGGCCATGATCTCACGTGGGATTCATTAGGTCAATAATATTATTATTATACTAGTAACTTTTATGTAAAAAATGCACATATAAACTATGAGTATGACCCTAGCATTGAAGCTATAGGATCCAAAAGAAGTACCTAAAAAGAATATACTAGTAAACAAGAAGAAAGAAATGGAAAACTCAAAGATTCTTTCATGTTTAATAAAGAAAAGATAGATTTTTTAAAAAATGATTCCTCATACTTTGGGTGATATTTAGTCTCAACTCGCATGCATGCTTGGAATTATAATAATTTCTTTAGATTTTGCTACCAAGTTGTACAATTTATTATTAGTTCAGCAGCCACCCGCAAATAGTACTTGCTAATGTTTTTAAATGCATGAATCTATGTAAACTAGAAAGAATATGCCAAGTTTATGAGAATATCACTCATGATTCGACACACATTTCCATTTCCTTGTCCAAGTTCTTCACAGTATATTTGTATGATTAAAATTAATCAATATAACTTTCTTGATGCTCTAGATATGTTATTAATAGTTTTTTGGTTAATGAGTTAATATCTCCGGTAAAATATGCAAGCTAAGTTTTGCAATACCCCCTGTAATTTTTTTTGTTGAGAATTCACCTTTATAATGTTTGATTTTTTGCAATATCCTCTGAACTCAATCAACCATAATATGCGCCACAAAACATTCGCTAAAATTATATTTTGCGGCGGTTTAAAACTCGCGCTAAAATTATATTTTGCGGCGAGAAATAGAAGGTGGGTGAGGGGCGCGTGAGTAAATGTAGTGGGAGGGGTGGGGGGCGCGCATATAGTCCTCCCATTCGATATGCCTTCTCATATAGCACTCCTCTAATAGTTTTGGCGTACTAGTTTCTGAAATCATTCCGCAACAAAAATGATTTTGGCATATTAATTTCTGAAACTATTCTACAACAAAAATAGTTTTGACATGATTAAGTACATCTAATAGTTTTATAGTACATATCTCTGAAACCATTCCATAGTAAAGATAGTTTTGGCGTAGAAATCTCTGAAACCATTCCAAAAAAAATAGTTTTGGCAAGATTTTAGTTTAAAACTAACTACTAAAATATTTAACCATAAATAATACTTGGAAATTATCCTTAATCTATAAACTAAAATAATTCAATTAGTAAAAAAGACTTCAAAAACAGAAATAAAAAAAATCAAAAAAATTCCGGAAAAAAGTTTAAAATTGGGGGTGGGTTAGGAGGCGCACGAGAAATAGAAAGTGGGTGTGGGGCGCGTGAGTAAATGTAGTGGGAGGGGTGGGGAGCGCACGTGTAAATGTAGCGAGATGAGGCTTGCTAACTTCCTTCCACATGATTTTAGATGAGAAGAAGTTAACAGTCCCTTATATATATATATATATATATATATATATATATATATATATATAGACACACACACTACAATGCATAAATTTACTAAGGGTTAAAAATTTGATTATCACCCTACTTTAATTTTTGAAGTTTAGAACAGGGGGAACATTTTTTATAAATCATTGACCCTAATTAGTAATCATTTTTTTATACAAGAGAACAAACTATCTAGAATATAATAGGATTATTTAAATTTAGCATAGACACTAATAATCATTTTACAACTGTTCTTGATAAATTTAAATTCAACATTATGAAATTACAATGTTCGTCACCCTTTTTTTTGAACAGCAAATATATTATTATAAGATCTATCTATACACAAATCGAGCAAAGATAGATAAAATAGAAGTTACAAAACAAAAGCATTATTATATACAAACGGAACACTAATTTTTTTCTTACTAATAAAACGGAACACTAATAAAAATATCAAAATCTACCCTATTTGATTGTGAGAGACGAACAATAAAATATTGAGGATCGTTGTATTAATTGTGAACAACACATAAGTGTAATTGGACATAATCAAACTATATACTTCTACAGATATGGGTCTTGTGAAGATTATTTCATTAAATTTGAGCAACCACGCAAATGAATTTGACGTACACGGCCTTTTTACCAATAATCTTAAACATTAGATAATTAATCATCTCACATATCATATAACAACTTTTTTTATCGAATGTAATGAGATTTAGTAACTCTTGATACTCCAATTGCCAACAAACAACTCACCATAATATTAACAATATCACTATTTGTTGCTAATATTTAGAATTAAAAGCAAGAGTCTTTGTACCCAAAATAAAAGAAGCAAGAGTCCAACACAGAAAGCTTATCACAAACTATAACTACAATAATGCATGCATCAAGCATGCATGCACACAATAAAAACATAAGGTAATTGAATATCGAAAAGAAAGAAGAAAAAAAAGGTAATTAAGGAAATATTAATATAAATGCCGATTAATGCAATATATTAGAAAAGACTAATTAACATTGCATTTGCATATACATTATGCTTATTACTAATAATATTGATTAACTTTTGATGGAATGACCAATGCTAGGACTATGTCCAGGAGTTGTGGGCCTAAAAGCTTCAACATCTCCCTCCAATCTTCTAGTGTAATCTTGGCTTGATTTTTCAAATACTCCATTATTAATTTTGGTAGAGTCGATATTTAGTGGCTGAATGCTCTGTCTCAAAGTTCTACCCTCAGTAGTAGTGAGCAATGGAAATTCATGAGATAAAAACAATAGTACAAAGCAAATGCGAGCTAAATGTGCCATTATATTCAATGATTAATATGATTGTGAAAAAGTAAAGATATTCCCAAAGGAAAAGAAGCTAAAGAAATGGGAGTCGAATTGAAGGAAGATTGAGAATATATATTTGAAAGGCAACTGTCCATGTAGTATTTATAGACTTAACAAGGAAAACATGCTACAATGAGGTCTCAAAGAGCTAGTTCAAAGGCTAAGCAATCTAAGCAAGAGTTTTAAACTCATATATTTTTTATTAAGAGAAAAATGCTTCAAATCAAAGGTAAGCTAGAGAATCATGGTCACAGAAATAGGTGTCGTAAAAAAAATCTAAGGCTTTGAATAACGAAAAAGAAAATAACGAATCATAATTCTCTTTCAAATAAAAGTTTAGGCTTTGAGTAACGTCTCAATACCCTATTCATCCCATATATATCTTTTTATTCGCTTCAATTTGTTAGACTTTTAGTTTTTCCAATTTTTTCAATTTTCTCATTAATTCTTTTTTAATTACTACTATTGATATTAAATTTATTATAAATATGAGAAAACAACTCTACAATTCAATAAATAATTCATTCAAGTAATTGAAATTGCATACAACACTCTTCAATTTGCAACCATTAAGCAATTGTAATTTTTCTTTACTTTAATTTTCTGAAAATTTTCATTTGAATTTGTGAACTCTTTTCCAAATCATACAAGTTGAAGATGATTTTATTGACATACTTTTTGTAAGACTAGATTTTTTTTGTAACCCTAAAAAAATTATTCTTTTCCAAATGCTTCGATTATTTATAAATTAATATTAACAATTCATGTAATCATTGCTTTGGTGGAACGAAATTTTTCAAAACTAAAATTAATAAAATCATATGTTAGATCAACAATGTTTCAACAAAGATTAATTGGACTAGCGTCATTATCGATTGAAATAATGTTAATTAAATTTAATTATAATAATGTCATAAATGATTTTGCCTCCCAAAAACCTTGAAAAATAAATTTTAAATAGATTTTTTTTATATTTTTAAAAAGGCTTTATTTTAGCATTTTATTTTAGTCTCATTTAGTGTTGGATTGGTTCTGGATGAAGTTGGCTCACCCGGAGTGACATATACTTTCGCAATATGATAAACTAAATTTTAACATAGATAATTTATATAATATAAACTTTCAATCAACATATATAAATTTTATAAAGTTCGTATTTATAATAGCATAACATTATCAAACAATGATGTGCAGTAATATATAGATCTACCACTATGTGTGAAAATCTTTCATATTAGAGAATAGAACCTAAAAAAAGAATTCCTTAATTACAAACTTGAAATAACAATAAATTTCGAACGTGTGTATGGTTACATGAATTAAATATACTAAATTGTGTTTCGTCTTGTTGATGTTGAGATAAAAATAAATTAATGAACAAAATCGGTGTTAGAATATTCGCATTTAAATATACAAACGCAGAGCTTCATACTCGAATTGAGTCTGGAGTTAGAGTATGTTATGCTGTACAACTATGCAAGCCAAAGACTGACTAAAAAAACATCAGAGATTCACATGCATGGTTTTGAATTTGACTGATATTGTCCATTTATTGATTGATTCCTTTTGTCTTTTGAACATGACGCTCTTTGAAGCTAGATACAACTGTTAAAACTACGCTAATAATAATAAATTAAGTAATCATAAGTTTTAGTTCTATATTTAAACCAATCAATAAGGAATCTTCAAGCTTAAACTATGAACTGCAACGAACATGGGATTCTCAAGGATTCTCTTTTAGATTTGCGGCTCCTCCAACCATAATTTATTTTTCAATTTCTTTTAAACTAATGTATCTTTACGCACATGGAGAGACTAATTCTGATAGGTGCTAATCTAAGAAGAATGGAGACTCGAAAATTGGTAACTGAATTTTTAAAATAGAATTTTATTGTTGTCAAGAAAAAACACCTTGAAGCTCCAGGAGTCCAGGACCCGACTTAGGGGTGAAATTTTTTTCAAAAAGTAAATAAATAAGTATTATAAGTATAGGGCCATGTTATATTTTTTTTTTGACTAAAAATAACGATATTCTTTCATTCAAATTTGTAAAGTACATCAATCGACATTATAACATATTCAAATTCGCTAAAAACTAAAAAGGATAAATCAGCGAACAAGCTCACTGCATCCAAGTTAATAGCATAAAACAGCCAAATGATAAAGCATACAATTGATATGACAAAATATAAATGTTCGGAGTCTTCATGCTTCCGAATCTGCAACGTTGAAGACGCTAAAATCATTAAATTTGCTCTGAAGTTGGATTGAAGCAAATCTGCAAACCTTAAACAAAACAAACGCCGTACGAAGACGGGAAAACCAAACACCGTACGAAGACAGGAATACAAACACCGTACAAAGACAAGAAATCAAATCAAACACCGTACAAAGACAAAAATCAAACAACACCGAAAGAAGAAATTACGATGAAGAAAACTCAAACAAAACTTAAGAAAAATGTGAAAATCACTTATTTTACTAAAAAGAAACTAGAGAAACAGGTGATTTTGGATCCAAATAGACCCTAAATCACCCCTCTCAAGAGGATGAACAAGAGAAAGAGACAAAATGAAAATAGGGTTTATTAGAAGGAGGGGGCGGCTATTTGTTATATTATATATATTGAAAGTTGCAAGTTAATATTTATTCAGAGAAGGGCCAAATATTTATTCAGACGTCATCTCAACATCTCAACAGTCTTTAACATTTTCTTTTACAACTCAACAAAACTTATTTTTTAATTCCCGAGCAGCGCATCGTTTTTTTTCATTTTCACACCTCAACATTTAATAGTTAAAAGGTAAAATTAAGAAGTAAAACCTAAAATGCATAAACACAACTGAAAATGAATAATCTCTTCTTGCTACGTATTCAAATAATCCAAATTAGTATTTCTTATCTGCTACTATTGATTCCATCGATGAATTGAGTTTCTACTCTTTCATTTTCTTTGATTTTTGATTTTATTGTTCTATTTAAGGTGCTACGTTTTCTGCACACCTTTTGCATAATTCTTTTTTTTTTGGGATATGTTATAAAATTTCCAACAATAAAATTTCATACTTAAATATTTTCTTTGAATTTTTAGCACTGGTGGTGCTCGGACCCTAGTTCAGGCGATGCAAACTTTTTAATGAATATTATTATTATTATTATTATTATTATTATTATTATTATTATTATTATTATAATAGTTTGTTGCACAATTTATGTTTTGAAATCGCTGATAATAAACTCATTATTGATAATCAATATATATTATTGAATAATATTTTTCATCAAGTATTGATTACATGAGAAAGATATCAAATATCAAATAAAAGAATAAAACAACCCAAGGAGTGTGGTTGAGCGGCATGGGGCTCATCCTCCCTTAACCAAGGGTCGAAGGTTCGATCCTCACCTTGGGTATGGAGCAGCTTTAAATCCTTGGGCCAGCTATCCCACCCTTTGAGGTGCCTCCAATCTAGCGAGGGAATAGTCACTGCGTTCGGCGGTGGATACCCCGGTCTCGACCAAAAAAATAAAAGAATAAAACCTAAAAAACCGCATAATTGATCTGCTAACAACACAAATACACAATTACGTGGTTAGTTTCATTATCCGATGTTGGTTAATTCTTTCTATTTATCACTTGAGTATATACAGACCAATGGCAATAACCAACATTGATATAGGCTTCATTTTTTTTTAATCATAGATATAGGCTTCATGAAAACACTGATTTTTGCATGACAAAAATTGAAACAAATTTGTATATGACTTAGCTAGAAACTGTAAAACAGAAATTCTAATAAAATGCATTTGGCCCAAATTACAAACTACAAACAAGCTTTCAACAAAGCATGCAATTATGTTATTAAAATCTTGAATAATCAATCAACCATTTTATCACTATTGAAGTTATATAAAAAAATCCAAATTTTAAAACACTAAACGATGGAATTTTTTTTAATGATTATCTTAGTGTTATTTAAAGGTAGTTGCAGGATTTATCACTATTATACATATTTGGTTTGATGTATTGGATCTTTTTCTTTATTTTTCTTAAAGTGTTTTGGATCTTTGAGTGAGTGGTGCAAAACAAAAATTTAGGAGGTGCATAATGCAAAAAACATGGCTATATTAGTGCAAATTTTAAAATTCCAGACCCCCTCAATGCTAAAGAGCACCGCCCCTGATTTTCAGTGTTAATTAAAATCTCATTGTTTTTAAAATTTATTTTTGCCTATTTTAGGTTTATATTCCTGTTGGTTTCAGTAATCGCATTTTACAAACAATTATCATAACTGAAATGTCAATCGTAAATAATGCATGTTTCATTCGATGTGTATGAAAATAATTGTGATATATTCTCGCTTAAATGTAATTGTGATATATTTCCTTTGTTTCACAATGTGTGTCGCTTTAGGTGTTTTCACATATATTAAAGAATATTAAATGGTAAAGGGTATAATTAAAAAATGTTTAATTGAAAATTGAAAAACGACACATATTTTAAAATAAAATTTTTGAACTTAAGTAATATTCATTTATTTTGAAACGAAGAGAATATATTATTTAAGAGGTTTTTTCCCAAACTTAATATAAAACCCATAAAATGTCAGAATCAGCCAGTTAATACAAGACAAAAATAAACCGAAAGTATAACAAAAGAGAAGAACACCAAATTCCACATGCGCCAATTCCTCTCTCCCCTGCAGCCGCCTTTGGGCTGTCCTCCATAGAACGTGAAATCTTGAAGCTTTTGTCAATTGTTTATTTCATATTCTTTTGCAACATACCATTATATTAGAAGAGTTAACTTATGAGAAAAGAAAAGCAATAATAAAAAATAGTTGAATGACTTGTGCACAATATCAAAATGGACCCTTTAGAAAAAGAAATGGGGATGAGTGAATGGTCTTTGTTCAATCTCACAAGTCCTTTTTGATTAATTAGTTTGGTCGACAAGTTCAAGTGAAATACATCTGTCTAAATTTGCATTAATTTGTTGTACACTATCAAATTAGTACACTAATATCTTTGTTTATAAGTGCTAGCTAAGGTCTAAGTTTCAAATGAGGTGCATGATGCCGCAGGTTCAAATCTAAAGAAGTAGAAAGATTATACTCCCTCCGGTCCTAAATATAAGAGAGATTTTGTTTTTTAGGTTTATGGAATGATTGATGTATCTAGTCTATATTATAAACCAAATACATCAATCATTTCATGAACCTAAAAAGTAAAATTTCTCTTATATTTAATACCGGAGGAAGTACTCCCTCCGTACCACAATATAAGTCGTTTTGGAAAAAAAATTGTACCAAAATATAAGTCGTTTTACAATACCAATGCAACATTTAATGTTAATTTTCTTATTATACCCTTAACTAATTATTACTCTCTCTTCTTTTACTTCTACAATTTATCTTTTCCATACTATTAATGAAGGACAATTTTATAAACTAACTCATAATTTCTCTTTTCCATACAACAATGATTACATTTCTTAATTTGTGTGATATGATCAAAATGACTTATATTTTGGTACGGAGGGAGTATTATTTAGTACTATAGTCTTTATGTTTGACCTGTATTAAGAATTAAATTGGTGCCAATGCATTTGTGTGATGCATTTTATTGCGTATAATAACTAGAGACTAGAATTTGCCATTAACCTTTAGGAAAAAGTTAACATATGCTCTAGTAGCACATGTTGAGAAGTTTATTTTAAAAGTTGAATGTACAATTTTAAAGTTTATCTTAAAAGTTGAATGTACAATTTTAAAGGTTAATATATTTTTTTTCAATATAAAATTATTATTTTTGAGTTTCTTAACATGTGTCATTATAACACATGTTAACACCCTAATTTTTAAAATCTCTTTGTATGATGGAACAACGCTCGCCTATGTAATTTGAAATATTTGCTCCTTCTATCCTATTTATAAGCACAATTAAACTTTTTAAATTTAAGTGAATAACTGATCAATACATTTAGTTGAAATATATTTCCTCCATATAAAAATCTCATTTTTTTTCCATAATATAAGAGAAAAGGAATAAATATTTATTTTTTAAAATTTTTTTACTCTCCCATGCTTTTTCTAGAATTAATAATCAATATAAGTTATTTTTATATTTTTACATACAACTTGTTTCAAAAAAATCATATTTCAATTCATTATATTTTACTTTTTTAATAAATGTGATTTTGGAGACGTATATAGAGTAGATATCAATGTTCCAATTATTATCTTGCATTGTTAGTGCAAAGTTTTTTTTTTTTAGTTCAATGTGTTAGTGCAAAGTTTTCTTAAACCATTACATAATCCAACGCGTAATGTACGTGTAAGTAACCCATATATGAACCAATTTTCTTGAATTTGGTCCATCAACATTTGATATAACAATCATAACTTTATTTCATTTTTCTCTTTTGTAACTGTCACTACTTCTATATATATATCACCATTGACATGCTTTTCTTCGTATGTATCTGTATCTATCACAAATTAAAAGTGAGGTGACATTATAGGTCAACTCTACAAAACTTTACTTAAATCGCCTATTTGTTATCACTTTTTTCATCATATGAATATTATCTTTTTGTTTTTCATCATATGTATCAACTCTACAAAACTTTACTTAAAAAATACAAATTCTCTCCTCTTAATTTTTTTTTCCCACACACACGAATCACATGAATATTATCTTTTACTAAGACCGATAATAATTATAGAGGTTCTACATATGATTCGTGTGTGTGGGAAAAAAAAATTAAGATGAGAAAATTTGTATTTTTTTAACAATTTATATAAAATTCAAATTTTTATTAAATCCAAAAAATATACGTCTTTTTTATAATAAAAACGGAATATTTTCTAAAAATACTTTAAATGTTAGTGATTAAAAATAAAAGCACGATGTATTTATGAAAAGGGACTATTATCACATATCTTTAAAGCAATCAAAAATGATAAACATATATTTTGATTTGTTAACATAATCTATCTAATAATAAAAAATATACTTCGTGGAGAGGAAAAATAATACTATCAGAAGTCAAATGAAAAGAAGCATAGTCGCACCACTGAACCAATAGTACTACTTAAATTAAAATTGTGATGCACAGCAGCACAGGAGATTAGAGAATCTTCTATAAAAATTTGAATAAATCAAATCAAATTAAATTGAGATGCACGGAAGAATCTTCAAAACGATTGGTTCCAGGGTTAAGGGAACCCCCACCATTGTGGAGGACCAACTTTATTTATTTATTTATTTTAAATTTAGTATTTTGGTAAAAGACTGTTGTGAGGCTGCTAAATAGGCTTTTGAGCTGTAGTGCATATATATATATATATATATATATATATATATATATATATATATATATATATATATATTAAACTTAAATAATGTTCAGGTTTCCGTAAGTTTGTACATTTTGGATATAAGCTCTTGTAGGTTTTTTGTTTTAAATAAATCCTGCAATTATTTATTTTTTTGAAATTAGTCCTCTAAAGTCAAAATCTGCAGAAAAATTTGACTGAAAACAACAGATTTTCTTGCGGATTTTAACTTTAGAAACTAAATTAAAAAAAACATATAATTGCAAGGACTTTCTTAAAACAAAAAAACTTCCAAGGACTTAATCAAAATAAAGTGAACTTACAGGGACCTAAACATTATTTAAACATATATATATATATTAATAATATTTTCTGTATATACGGATGAATCAGGAATCAAATCTCTGACCACATGTTTAAAGGGACCAAAATTCTTACCACTTAGACCAATTCATTGTTGGTTGTAATATTTTAAGTCTTTAATATAAGAGGAAAATAATTTATACGAGAGAATTCACTTTTCTTTTTTGTTTTAACCACAAGTTTAATCTAATTCGAGGGTAAGTTCTGACGTCAAGTGGCTCCAGCTCCCTTCCAATTGCAGTTGCGGGGAATCTAACTGTGGTCTTCCCTACCAAGTTCAGCACCAATCACCACTGAAACAACTAACGGTTGCTATAAATCTCGCGACAGAGAATAATTATCACTAATTAATCTAATTACAGTTTACTACAAATCTCACGACAGAGATTAATTATCACTAATTACGGTTGAAAATTTTGTTTCATTAAATCACAAACGTGAGACACTTTGATTCATTACATCAATTAATTTTCTATATGAAGTGCTTCTTTTACGGCACTGATGACTACTGTAACTTTTGTTTTCTAGGTCCTATATATAATTGGACTTTAATCTGACCTCTTCATTATACACACTTTATACTATTGAGGAGTGTTTATCATTTTAAGTTATATATATGGTTCTTTGGTTGATTCAAAAAGAAAAATATCTATATGAAACTGTCAAAGAAAACCGGTGGAAAGAATCAAAATATTTATCTTTTAATTTGTTGTGACACTAATTCTTGCTAGTATATACACATGTGATGTGATAATTGTGAATATTTGAGTTAATATGTGAATCATGTCATTAATTGTGTGAGCTAGCTAGCTTAATTATAAAGAGTTATAAAGAGTTATAAGGAAGATTTGGTGGAGACGTGGAGTGATGTGATAGGTAGTTAAGTGATAAAGAGGTCATAGGTTAGATTTTCACCCATAACAAAAATTAACAATACTTACTATTAACTTTTAACATTGGCTTTTTAAAAAAAAAAGTGTGACCTTAGGAAATTATTGTATATTGAATTAATTTTGCCACAAAATAGACTTGTAAGTATCATCATATGAGCCGGAGGAACCTTATCAATTATAGCTATGAGATTGACTAAGAGAATGAAGAGAACCTTTTGAGAAAACTCGATTTTCGTGCTCTTTTCACACATAGAATCTGGAGTTGCGCATGTGAGACCATAATGCGCACAATTTTAACCTTTGATAACTCAAAGACAAAAGGTGTGTGTATGCTTGACGTGACTTCACACAAAAATACAAAGATTTAGAAAACAAGCGTACACAAGATCAGATGTCGTGCATTTAAAACTCATCGAAATTGTATTTTATGAGAGATTTCAGCATCAAGGGTTTTTACTCTCTTATGGTGGATACAAAAAATTTGATGAGAAATTAAGGAGTGTTGTGATATTAAAACACCACAAATTGCATAATTAATCAATCTCTTAATTCACCTTTTTTAGTCATTTTTTAATGTTAGATTCATTGTCCAAACCATTAAATTATGGGTTGAATCTCTTTTTTTTCTTTCTCAATTCCTTGCCTTGTCAGTTGATTTAAAAGCCTTATATATAAGTATAATTCAAAGGCAATAGTTAAAATGTTAGTTTAAATAAGTTTTTGGTACTTACAAATATTTAAAGTCGTATTTTTAGCCCCCTTTAAAAAAAATTAGCAAGTTTTGATTCCTAAAATCTTTTGAGCCAATGAGTCATGATTTCTTATCCCTGCTTTTAAGTTAATTTATGTGTATTATTTATATTTTTTTAATAAATTTTTATATCTATATTAATAATATTATAAGAGTCTCTCCTTTTAAAATTTAGAATTTATTAACAAAAGGTGAATGAAATATAAATTTTCAAGTGCAATTAATATAAAAAAAATCATATTTAATTCATCTTTCATTAAAAAGTTCTAAATTTTTGCAAGAGAAATATCTAAAATGGATTAAACATGATTGAAATAAATAATTCAAAATTTGTAAATGATACATATATATATTGACTAATTAAAAGCATATTTTTCTAAATTTTACAAATTTTAAATAATTCGTAATGTAAAACATTTGTGAAAGACCAAAATTTGTTAATGAAAATTTAGAGAGTCTAAATAATTAAAATTTATAATTTTCATAGAAAATAAAAATTAATTTAACCCTAAAATGTTCAAAGCTTCATTTTTTAAATCACACTATTTTTTTTTTCTGTTAACTGAATTTCCTTTTTTATGGTCAGTTGGTAGTTGAATTTCTTTTCTTAGGAGTGGTAGTGTTAGGTGGTTTATTCATTGAATTTTTCTCTTTGCTTTTTGAGTAAGAGATTTAAAGAGTTATTAGGCGGTTCATGTTTTTCTTAGCGTTTGTGATTCATTCTCTATTACTACCGCCGTTTAATTAACAAGAAAGTGAAAAGTAATAATAAATTTATTGATAAGAGATGTTGTTCTTACAAATTTATGTTTTTAAAGAGAGAGTGTACTTATGTTTTATCATGTATTTATTTTATATTGTAAAAAAAGGAGGTAAAATAAGTAGGGATATGTATGTAAAGAAATAGCTTATCAACAAAATATATATGTAAAAAAATATTAAATGTACTTGAAAATTGAATAGAGTCTTATATATAAATACTGCAAACAAATTTTCAAACCTTCATTGAATCAAACCATTGATAAATAAATCTGCATTAATCGTCATACTACAATGAAGTACACACATACACAATTACATAAATATAATAAAAATATAATTAATTAAAGCATACACACGATGAACCATAGTATATATTGAAGATGTTGTTGTAGGTAGTTAACTAGCTAGTTGTGAGTGGAGTGTCCTACACCAGGACTGTTCCCAGGGGTTGTGGGTCTAAAAGCACCAACACCATGACTTGGAGGAGGTGCATCCCTTACTACAGCACTTGGTGGTAATATTGGTGGAGACAACGTAGCTGCTGCACTTGTATCTAAAATTCGGACATGTTTATCGTGCACCATATCGTCGCTCTTCAAGAGGTTACTTTCGTCAATGTACTTTACATGGCGCCCCTCGATGGAGCAGCCGAAAATGATCAAGACAAGGAGAATAAAAGAGAAAACTATGTTTTGTGCCATCTGTATTTGGTGACAAATATTAATTTATGTGTATAATTAGGTTGTTTATGTAACAAGTAAAATACTAAGTTTACTCAAAAAAAAAAGTAAAATACTAAGTAACAACCAAAGATTATCTTGAACAAATTTTTCAAGAGAGAAGAATAGACTCAACTATATATACTAAACAAGAATAAGCAAGAGAGATGTGTAGAAATAATTTCATTGGGAGTGGGTTTTATAGGCACGAAGGAAGTGGCGCAAATCAAAATATATTGGTCAAGTGTACGTGTTTGGTTCAATTCTATTAACAAAAATGGCAAAATTATTTGTTTGGTATATGAACTTATTATTAATTTCAATTAACACTTTAGTCTTTATCTTTTATTTATAATATTTTAGCCCTTATATTTGAATATGAATTTCAAACTTCAAATTTATAACTTTCTTTTATTATTTGTTTTCAATCATAAATATATTTTATGCCGCAAAAGAAAATCATATTTTCGAAGTTTAAAACTCATATACAAACACGAAAGGAAAATAAAAAATGACGCACAAAAAATTAAGGTCTACGTTGTTGTCTTATATTAAATAATTAAGAGACTAAGATACAATTTTACCTAACAAAATAAAATTGATTTTGTGAATTTGATTATTAGTACAAATAAGTTGATCATAAATTAATATATGTTTATTTATTTTTATATACAAATGATCATGAGTTGAACAATAATTTCAAACTAGAAATTAGTTCTACAAACAAAAACTACAAACTTTGGTTTTTAAGTCAATGTCAATTACAAATGCAAAATCACGATTAAGAACATTTAAACATATATATTATTGTAAAAAAAAAACATTTTAACATATCAAAATTAATTCTGTATA
The DNA here is from genome assembly GCA_951804385.1 of Trifolium dubium. Classification (NCBI taxonomy): domain Eukaryota; kingdom Viridiplantae; phylum Streptophyta; class Magnoliopsida; order Fabales; family Fabaceae; genus Trifolium; species Trifolium dubium. The sequence goes on from OX638073.1 coordinate 25,162,690, forward strand.
TTTCTTTTGTTAAATAATTTAATAGCTAAAAATTCTATCAAGTAAATAAGTGAAGTGTCTGGGACTCGAAACTTGACCTTACATTTAAAATACAATGTCTCTGTCAATTTAGTTATGATCAAGGAGGCATCAATTTTATACATTTATAAATTTTTAAAAATAATTAAGAGTATGTTAAAAATACTTAAGGACACATTTTTTATAAGTATAACATTTTCCAAAGATATACACAATATAAAATGAATTTGAGTAAGAGAGAGAAGAGGCACTTGAAATGGAAGAAAAAAAATTAATTTGCATTTTAGTCATTGTTCGATTAGTTTTTGTTAATAAGATAATTGATTTTAGAGTATACACCTACTCGTATGAAACTATTCATGATCGATTTTTCACAATTATTGACTCGAAATTAATCCACATTCATTCAAATATTTTTAAGCTTAATTATATATTTAGTTCCAAATATTTATTTTATGTTTTAATTTAGTCTCAAACGTTTTAAAAGTTTCAAATAAATCCCAAACATTTATTATAAATTTCAAATTAGTCTAACGTTTTAAAAGTTTCAAATAAGTCTTAAACGTTTATAACGTTTGCATTAATTAGTCATCTCCGTCAAAAATTTCAGATATCGACATACAAATTGGGAACAAATTTTTTCAAGGAGGGTATTGACTAAGACAAACGTTATAAATGTTTTATATTTATTCAAAACTTTTAAAACATTTAAGATTAAATTAAAATTTTAAAATATTTGAACCAAATTAATATCTTAAATAAACGTTTAAAATTAAATGTATAATTAAGTCACACTACTATGTGTCGACGATTATATCAATTTTAAATTGGGTAGCAACTAGCAACATGTGCTTGTGGGTCCTTGTATGTCAAGATTCCCAAGTTGAAATTGAAAAGTAAAAAAGGAAAAAATATTGGCTTTTGATTCTCTCTCGATTAAAAATATGGGCTTGACTGTAGCAATGTACAGCCCATTGTACAATTTGTCATTGCATGCACGATACACGCAAATTGAATTAGTGGTTTTGCGTTGTCCTAGCCTCGTGTTAGCTATTTGTAGGTATGCAGAAAATCACATGAGTTTTATTCTTAGATATTGAAACTCAAATATTTTAATTTTAAGACCATCCAAATTCTTCATGATTTGTTCTTTTTATACCTTCTCCCCGTTTCAATATAAATATTGTTTGTTTTAATTCAAAAAATTTGTTTTAAAATAAGGGAAATGTTAACATGTGTAGGGATGACAACGGGTAGGGTCAGTGCGGGTTTGGCACTACCCAAACCCGAACCCGAAATATCGGGTTCCAAACCCGAATTCAAAAGGGCTTTCGGGTGGCAAAATAGCACCCAAACCCAAACCCGTTAGGTTCAGGTTTTTTCCACCCGAACCCAAACCCGAACTTATATTAATAAAAGTAAAAAAAATACGGAAAAATTCAATGAAATTACGGTCTACAATATGTTAACATTGTTTTCAACATTAAAATAAGGATGAAAAATAGTCTACAACGTTAAAATAGTCTATAATATGCTAAGATAAGAGAGATAATTATATAATTTAATATATAACGGGTGTTGTTTCGGGTTTCGGGTGTGAGTTTGACACAACCCAAACTCGAACCCGAAAAATCGGGGTGGCACCCGAACCCAAATCCAGTCAACTCGGGTTTTACCCGTTGACTCGGGTTCTGATTCGGGCGGGCCCCGCGGGTTTGGGTGCTTTTGCCATCCCTAAACATGTGCCCTTGATGCACATGTTAGTATACTAAAGATGGAAAATATGTATTGGAAATTGTACATTTTATTTACTTTTAAATTGAAAAGATATTACTTTTAAAATATTATTTCTATTAAGAGAATCTTTAACATGTGCCCTTAGGGCACACATTAACATAACCCTTAAAATAAATGTCTTTTTTTAATTTTTAATGTAACGTTTTTCAATTCTATTATTTTATTATTATTTTATACATTATTTTCAAAAAAACAAAAAAAAAGTTAATTTAGTAAAAGTATTATTACTTTTAGCATAATGATTTTATTCTTTAATATGTGTAAAAATACTAAAAGCGACACCTATTTTAAACGGGGAAAGTAGTAGTTTATTATAACCTAGTTTTTTTTTTAGGGTTTATCCGAAAGAAAAAACAAGTAAAACCAAACTACAACAATGAAGTTTCTAAGCAATAAAAATTCAATCTAAAAGAGGGTTATCAAAAATAGCATTAACTATATATTAGTATTATGTGTACCAAATTTGCAATCCAATCTGTAACCGAATTTACTTCTTGAGAAATTAACTCAAGCCTACAATTCCTAAGACGCCTCAACAAATTTTTGATATCAAAGAGTATCCCACAAAAATTATAAACCGTCATCAAATCCTGATCAGCCAAAATAGTCAGAAGTTCTCTATCATCCACCTCGCATATAACAATCTGGTAAACCCATGACAAAAAAACTCAAATCCAGTCTTGAAGAAATAAAACTCAACAAATAGAGAGTTATTTTAGTCTTGAACATAGTGGCAAAAGTTTATTAATATAAAATGATATAAAAATATATATTGAATTGATATTCAATTTTTTTAAATAAGATTATAGGAGTAAAATTGAAAGAAAAATTTATAAGTATAAATAATTGAATTAACTTATCAAAATTACTAAAAATAAGTTATAAACTTATACCAAAAAAATATTATCAAACAAGTATTATTTTTTAAAATAAATTTATAAGCTATAAGTTTAAACGATGGTTTTGCCAACTAGCACTCTAGTTAAGAACCAAACAAAGAAATAAAAAAAAATGTATTGAAAAAGATCAAATATTTTAAAATTTATACTACTCTTAACCAGTGCATGTGGTGCATTAGTTAACATTTGTTGAAAAAAATAAATGTTTGATAACTATCTCTTCTCATAATATTGTCTCTTACGCATATTAATGCTTAATTTTAATCAATAATACCTTTAGTTTTCTTTCATGCAAATTTACAAAATTTTGATATATAAAAATATTCATTGAGACAAATCAAACGATATTTTATATGCTAATACTTGTCTTTATACTTAATAAAAAAATAGAATCAATCAAACTAAGTTCATGCATAATCAATCAACACAATTTTAACGGGTAAATACAGGCCGAGTTAAAAAGTCTGGATGATAATTTAAGTAAAAAAATATAAAACCCAAGTTTGATGTTTTTTCAGGCTTAGCAGCCGGCCTGTTCTGACGGCTCTACAACTTCGTACCATTTTTTTTCCATATTTACCTCTATTATTTTATATAAAACCCATTTTTCGTTATTTATAATTAATTATAATTTAAAATAAAAAGGTATGTTTCAATACAACAAATTTACATTTATAGTATATTGTTCCACGATTAGGTGGAAATATGTTAGGCCGAAGTTTTAGCAAACTTGAGTCTAACTTAAAATTAAAGGTCCAAGTCTAGACTGTAGTTAACTATAAGCTTGATTTTTATTCGTGAATCTACCTGGCCTTTTGAAAGTATGTTCTAGTTTCTTACCCTGTTTAAAAACTTATTTCATATAAACATTTTTGAATAAGTAATTATATTTATATTTAAATAGACTAATCAACTAATGAACCAGTTAGATTAAACTTTTTGATATTTAACATCATATTTTAGAGAATTTAACTATGTATACATCATATTTCAATTCTAAATTATAATAATACATCAATTATATATATACATCATATTTGATTATAAAAAAATAAAATATATACATCATATTTAAAACCATTGGCTAGCTTAGGTTGGCGGGGTGGATAGATGTAGATGAATGACTATGTAATTTGTTGGGTTTTTTCGGTTTTATTTTTGTTGTGATTAGTCATTGTCGATGTAGATGTGTAATTTGTTATTTGTACTATCGTTTTAATCCGTAGGTGATGCACTCATTGTGCCCATCACGGGATAATAAAATTCTCTTTTAGTTGTTTCAAAAAAAAATTATAATAATATATTTATATTTGCAAAAAATTAACATACTACCTCCGTTCCTTATTATAAGAGATAAACGCACTTTTTAGATTAAGAGTATTTTTAGTGTAAGCTAAATTACTTTTTGTGGGCCCAAAGTGATGTGTAGGATTTAAGAAATTTATAGTTGATTTGAATAATTTTTACTTTAATGATGGTTGTTTATAAAAACCAAAACTTGACCCCACATATTTATATTTTTTGAAGGATTTTAATTGAAATAATATAAAATAGTATTTTTTTTATGTGTTTGGAACATCATCATGTGATAGTTGCCGTTGGTAACTTTATTAACGTGAGTTATCAAAATAACAAACCAACTGCCATGTCATTTAGGCTTTGTTTGGATGAGAGAAGAAAGTTGAAGGAAAGAAAGTAAGAGGAAAGATTATTGAAGGATTGAAAATGAGTAGAAAGTGAGTGGAAAGTAAGATGATTATTTAGTTGTTTGGTATGAGTGAAAGTGAAAAGAAAGTGAGAGGAAAGAAAGAGATATATTTTGTGAATGACATTATTACCAATACATAGAAATGAGATATTAAGAGTGTTTTATTTAATTTTTTGTGAATGAGATATTAATATTCTAAAATTCTAAAAAAAAATATTATATCATAGACCAGCCTAATAGCATTTTATTTAATTATTATTTTTCAAAACCCATGAATAGTGGCTCTTACGATAATGCAAATGACATAAATATATATGTTTCTCTTTTTTTTTTTGTGAATATTTGTATATGATTCTCCATGTAGTAGTACTATGGGTAATAATGGAACACTATGTTTCTTTCAACTTTCCGTCCATTTGTGAGGGGATTGTTTTTCAGGTGGGTCCCAGGCAAACTTTCTTTCCTCTCTTGTTGTTCCACTGAAACAAACGACAGAAAATGTTTTGATTTACGTGCTTTTCATCCACTATCAATCCTTCCTTCCACATTCCCTTAAACCAAACAAAGCCTTAAAGTTTAATTGTAGTAGCTAATACATGACATACAACATTTATAAGGAATCCACAACTTAAAAACCTGCGCTATAGATGGTCTAATAGATCAAATAAATTGATATTTTAATAAATCCAAAAAGTACATTTATCTCTTATAATAAAGAACAGAAGTATTATTAGTTATTCAATAAGTTTAAACATTGCCATTACTTTTCATAAAGTTGAATATTAAGTAAATTCGAAAAGAAAAAATATACTAGGTAGGATATGTTCTAATATTAAAGAATTATTTAGAATGGGTAATATTACAACTAATTAATATAGAAGAAACTATGGGAGAAGTCATTTGTATAACTTAAACAGCAACGTCTTTTTATTTATTTTGCTATGATTTGTATCACATTACCCAAGCAATTACAAATACAGAGTAATCTTTACATATTTTGAATGATAACTCCCTACTATAACCCCCAAACAATAACTCAAATCCAATGTTCTTAATCAAAATAACATAAGTCCTAGTTCATGTGCTACATACATGCATGGTGTGCCATGTAATATGCAAAATGAAATTATAAGGACATTATTTATGGTACGCATATAGTGCTAATTAAACTGGATATGATATCTACAGGGAATTGCCCAACCACATGATTAATTTAAATTTCCAATTTTAGTATGGTAACCATGGCCAACCCCAGGGCTATGGCTAGGGTTAGTCGGTTTGAAACCATCGTCAGATCTCTGACCGGTCACAAAATTCTTAACATCTGAACTTTGAACAACCGTCAATGCTTTCATGTTCGTATCTTCAACAAAATTTCGGTGCCCAACACCAGGACTACTTCCAGGTGTTGTCGGACGAAAAGAATTTGTGTGGGTTGTGCCCGAATCATCTGCATTTAGTGATGATTGTTGATTCAATTGTTTAATTGGCCTTGCATGAGTTATTACAGAGGAATTATTGAATGCAATATTTAGTGCTAGAAAAACAACCAAATATTTTGTTGTGATTTGAAACAAAGCCATTAGTAGATAACAAAAGGTACTTAAGTGAAAGGTTTTGTTTAGGTAGAAACTAGAGAAAACTAAATGATCTATATTAAGAATTGGAAAAGAAAATGATATGACAAGTTATGGAGTCTTCATGGTATTTATAGACTTTATATTGTGATCAATGTCTTGTTTGTAAGATTCTAACTTCTAAGTATATCAATTGATTTGACTAAATATGTGGACAATATGCTCTTATCAATTGTGGGATGTTGGTGTGTATAAGTCAAATAATATTTTTATAGGCTTCACTATGTCAATGCCATGATCATAATTTCATGATGTCCTTCCGTGTACTTAAAAATAAATAGTTCTCATAATGCTTTTTGTAGGATTTTTTGTCTTTAAAGTCTCCAATAGTTCAGAAGAGATTTTGGTAATTCAAAATTTGATCAAAAGATGAATGAATAAATAAATAAAGTCTGATTAATAATTATTCAATTTAAAATTTGAACTCAATTCTCTCAAACTATCTCTCTTTATTAGATCTCTCTTGTACATAGAACTAAAATTTGTTAATTATTTCAAAATTATTAAAAAAAATTAACAAAAAGTTATGGTCTCTAAATTACGCATGAATTTTTAAGATAGTCTATGGATCGACGACACTATTACAAACAAAAATCACTTAATAAATTCATTGAATAACTGATGATGTAGCTGATTTAACTCAGATATATACATCAACTAATTAGGTTATACTAGCATATAGCAAATTGAAAGACTTATAATTAGAAATCAATAAATTTGTTGGTAGAGTTGAGAATCTAGCATCAAATCAAAATGGACCCTGCAGAAAGATAAGGGGTTTCTCCTATCTTCCTTCCACTTAGAGAGGTGGAGCATTAATTAAGGTACAAGTGAATGGTCTCTGTTCAATCTCATAAATCTTTGTTTAAGTGATGATACACATATCTCTCACTCTATAGGATCCTCTCTTATGTTACTATATTTCCATGATGGCGCAGCCGCAGATTCAAAGCTAAATTAAAGAAGGACAAAGATTCTTTCTTGTAGAGGCTTACTAGCTACTTGTCTTTTGTATATAGTTATAGTCTTTTCTTATGTTTGACTTAGCTTGCATCAAGTATTGGTAAAACTGCATTTACCTTCCATTTGATTGGGTTTTATTCAATTCAGAGATCTTGGTCATATTTGCCATCCATCTTAAAGCCGGCTTATTATGTATTCAAACTCTCCTTCTCTTGTGTTTTTCTCACTTTCACATGTGAAAGAGCTTGTGTAAGGATTTTTGCTAACAAATAAGAACTAAACTTTGCCAATTAGATATATGCTAAGTAACCAGCGATAAAGTTGCTCTTAACCTCAACTGAGTGACTACTATTTAGGTAAAATAGTCTCATACAGTCATATTGAATGAGAATTGAAACCAATTGAAACCAATAATGTACATAGTTTATAAACAATATATATATATATATTCATACTCATCAATTATGAACCGCGTTTTATAAGGACAAAATCGTGAAGTTCACACAATACTTATAAGCGGACAATATCTCAAAAAATATAATGTCATGAACTTAAAGTCGTAACAAACAAAGAAAATACAATAAAAGATCTTATAAAAATCAGTTTTGTATGCATTTGAATTTTTTGAAATTTTTATCTAGTATCAGTTTGAATGTGAACGTGCATACATCAAAGTACCCCCTTTGACTTTAATTATAAATAATTTTCTACTTTTTAGGTTCGCTGAATAATTAATATATTCAGTTTTAATTATAGACTAAATACATTAGTTATTTAATTAATCTAAAAAGTAAAAAATTATTTAATAAATCTAAAGCCGGAGAGAGTAGTATTAACCAAGTATGAGCATGTCTTGATTACTTAATTAATTAAGAAATCATGTTGAGAAAGGGAAGAAAAATTAAAGGTCAAGTCAAAAGGGGTTGGGATGGTCACATAGCCCTACCACTTGAGATTGTCACCCTCACTCACTTAAAATAAATGCAAAGAATGAAGGATCTAATTATAAATAGTTGGAGTGGAAATGGAGAATATTCCAAAAGGTTGGCTACTTGCCTTCCATAGACCGGGGAGTGCTTACTTTTGCTATGTCTCGCTAAGAAAATAATTAAGATGACAAAAATATGTAATATAGAATTAAGGAGGTGGTCAATCAAAAAGAAAAAGAATTAAGGAGGTGGCTGGTAATAAGTTTTTATAATTGATAGGAATATCTTATTTTACATATAGAAATTAGAATTTAAATTTTATACACTTCACTTATTCACATTTAAAATGTAAAAATTAAACACTAAACTATTTAAAAAAAATAGAATTAAGGAGATCAAATATAAACAAAAGGTTTTTAATATCAAAATAAAAAAATATTAATAAAAAAATAAATAAAACTAACGAGCTTGACCTAGTAGATTAATATGTTGAGTTCAAAAGTTTTAGTTCAACTAACAGAAAATATCAAAATTATTAAATCGTACATTCTTGACTGAAGTTCGAACTTTAATTCCTTCACTTAATAACAAGCTTGACCTAGTAGATTAATATGTTGAGTTCAAAAGTTTTAGTTCAACTATCAGAAAATATCAAAATTATTAAATCGTACATTCTTGACTAAAGTTCGAACTTTAATCCCTCCACTTAATATGTGAGTTTCCAATTATTTATTATTAAAATAAAGAGTAAAGAGTTCTGAAATTCAGGGTACTCCTAGATTTCTCATCAAGCGAAAACTAGTCTTGTGTTAGCAGACACTATGTAAATAACCAGCAATGAGTTTTAATTAAACAAAAACGAGACAATGTCGCAACACTACTGATGCATCATATTTCATTAGAATTGTTTGAAGAACATGTAATTTAGAAAATGTTTAAATGTATTTTTGGTTCCCTTAGTTTCATAATTTTAAACTTTTGATCCTTCTATTTTTAAAACTAGATTATTGGTCATTCTAATTTCAAAGTCAACATTTTTTATAGACCCCTGTAATTTTAATGACGTGGCATCTTAGAATTTATAATTATAATTATTTCAATTAAAATAAGTATCATTTAATCTAAATCAAAATCCATAATTTTAGAAAAACTCCAAATTGTTCTTACTTTCTTCTTCTTCATCATCTTCTTCTTCTTAAATTTAAAATTATGAAATTAGGAAACCAAAAATGCACTTAAACCTTTAGTAAAAAAGACTTACATGAGAGAGAAGAATTCAAAATAAGAAAGGAAATTTGATCAATCATAAATTGGCTAACCTCTTCTAAAAAAATGGCTAACCTTACATGAAGGAGAGAATAATTAAGATTTATAGGTCTTAAATAATGTTGCCACTTAGGATTTTTCTCTTTCGTACAACAAAAATTTTCTTACTAAATTGCATTTTTCTTTTGGTTTTTTTTAATCCACCCCTTTATGATTTAGGGTATTTACTTTAAATCCTAAATTTTATTACTTACAATCCTAAAAGTTATTTATTTTGATTAAATAATTTAGTAAATAGAAATTTCATCTTTAAAATGAATAAGTAATGTACCCAAAATTCGAATCTTTGTTAAGGTAAAATATGATTTTAGTTCCTATAAATATACTAAATTTGGTTTTTATTCCTTATAAAATATTTCGGCAAGTTTATTGGTCCCTCAAATATTTTCTATCATTATTTTTTGTCCTAACTTTTCATTCAAGTCATGTATACTTTTACATTTTTTAATGGTTTTTTGTATTCGTGTTTATAATATTATAAGAATGTCTCACAAAAAATTGGAATTTTTTAACATTAGATGAATTACTTATGAATTTTTAAGCGCCAAAAATTAAAAAATTTATATTCAAAACATTTATTGTTAAAAAACATTCAACCTTTGCAACAGAGATCCCTATAATAATATACTTAACATGTTCGCGGAATTTTTTTTAAAATTTGAATGATATACCCGAGTTGAATGAAAACAGGTAGGGATACTACAAAATAATGATAGAAAATATTTGAGAAACCAAAACTTGCTGAAATTTTTTATAAAACCTAAAAATGAAATTTAGTATATTTAAAGACTAAAAATATAATTAACCATATTTATTTTATAAAAATGAATTTTATACTTCATGCATGTTTTATTGCATTGTAGTTTTAGACTTTATTTTATTTAGGCTTAAGCCTCTTTGAGCCTTAAAAAATAATACGAGACGAAGCAAAGTGTGCGATAATAATATACAAAGAAAAAATTGTATATTATTAAGGGTTAAATATGTTTTTAGTCCTTATAAACATCAGACTCTTCTACTTTTAGTCCCTCTAAAAAAAATTCCCACTTTTTGGTCCCTACAAAATTCTCTAACATGAATTTTAGTCCCTATTTTTAAGTCAACTCATGTATATTAATTAAAATTTAGAGTTATGTATTGCAGTAATGTTTAGTATATTAAAAATTGAATTGATTGGAAAAATTTGAATTTTTTTAATTAGTGATGAATTAAATATGAATTTTTGAAGTGTTTGTGCTTAAAAATTCATAGTTAATTCATCATTTGTTAAAAAATTATGAATTTTGGTTTGAGTAATTTTTATAATATTATAAACATGATCGCAAAACCTCGTTAAAAAATTTGAATCGTACACATAGTTAGGTGAAAAGAAAGGACCAAAAATCATGATCGGAAATATTTTGAGGACCAAAAAGTGGGAAAAAAATTTAGAAGGACTAAAAGTAGAAGAGTCGGATGTTTATAGGGACTAAAAACATATTTAACCCTATTATTAATAAAAGATATTTGTACATTATTAATAAAAGATATATTTATCTTGTAAAAAAATAGATTTATGTATAATAAATTATGGATTCAAGTGATAAGAGATTTATATCTTTTAAGTACGTGGTCGAAAATTTAATCAAGTGTCTTTTGTGTATTCAGAAAATTTATCTTTGTGACACATTATTGAAAAAGAATAAATTTTGTGTCAAATTTAACATATTCTCTATCATAGATGAATCACTATTGAATAAATAGATACTTTTTTTTATGCTAAGCTCAATTCTTAGAGGAAAGGTCCTTCAATTCGTTTGACAGAGCGTAGTAAATAAGGTATGACAAAAATATTGTTTTGAGTAGGAAACAACTCAAATATTTCCAAATAATTCTTCTTTAAAAAAGTTCATTAACTACTTAATTTCAATCACTTGATCACAATAGTGGATTCTTTTTACGTATAATTTAAATAACCCAAAAAAATTATATTTTAAAATAACTAATATAATATTTTTTAAGATTATTTTAAAAAAATCTTATAATCACAAATGAAAGGAATATACTATAATTGTTTGTACTCTTTCTTCTATGTAGAGCTGTAAAAAGAAAGAGAGAAAAAAATGATTTCACACTTTCTTTATGGTGTGAGAGATATTAAATCATAGAAATGTGATAAAGACCTCTAAAAGAGGTTTAAAAAAGTTGTAATGTTTTAAAAAAAATCATGATTCGATGTTTTATTTTAAAATCAATGGATCTGCTGTTGTGTCTTCTTGTATAATTAATATAAAGAAAACAAAGGAATCTTTGTGGTCTCTGTAATCGAATCTCAACGAGTGTTGCGGAATTATAAAACCATAAAATATTTGGATTCATAAGTTACCTTTATATTAAACACTTAAATGTATTTTTGGTCCTCTAAATATTTTTAAAGTTTTGTTTTGGTCCTTTAATTATTTTTCGTTCCGTTTTAATTTTCTAACTATTTTTTCGTTCTATTTTGGTCCTCTAACTTTCATTATGTTAATCTATTTGGTTCTAATTATCGTTAGAAAAATGTCAAAAACGTTAATTTTGCATACGTGGCACTTAGGGACTTTGTGGCTTTGGTGTAAGATCCAATAGAAAAACGTCACGTGACCAGAGACATTCTTCTTCACCGCATAGGGAGCTTCTTCCATCATCGTCTCTGTCCACATCACCGGTGATCTTTCCAGTCACGAAAGCTTACGAACCGATGCCCCAAAACCTCTCGTTATTCACGTTGAATCCAAATATGATGTCTGTTTTCTCAATAGAGGCTTCTACCTCTCGTTTTTGATATTTTTCTAGTGGTTAGGACTAAGTAAGTTAACAGAATGAAAGTTAGAGGATAAAAACGGAACAAAAAATAGTTAAAGAACCAAAGTGAAACCTTGAAAATACTTACGGGATCAAATGTGTATTTAAGCCTATATTAAACAAAGTTTAGCAATGTCTCTATAAGATAGTTCAAATAATAAGAGCTGAAGAAAATATAGGTTAATTAAAGAGAGATTCGGTATCAATTCCTAGCATGAGTAGTTTAAATATCAACAATAAATTAATTCAAATGATAAGAATTTTGAATTATTTTAGCGAATAATTTAAATATTTTAATCTAAAAATGAATGACTTTTTATGAAGTATTTTGTCAACTAAGTCTAAGAAAATTCAAATATCTCATCAAAATTAAAACTAAGAAATTGATATTCCTTCAATATATACAATGTGAATCTTAAATTGGTTTCTAATGAGATAGTTGTTCTTTCATTTATAAGTTCTCAAAATTTTATAAGTATGCGTTTTAACGAGGCAGTTGATCTTTCATTGCAGCTCCCACACTTGAGTTTTGGTCTAGTTCTCGCAAATTTCTGTATTACATTACTTTATTTTAATAATATTTTTGGAATTGAACATGTTTCGTTTGAAGATGGTTGAGAGGTGCCAACATATATAGTTGGGATGTCTTAATCTCTCATAAGCTTTGCTTGTTCATTTTAAAAAAATAAATTATCTCATTCAAATATACTTAAAAAATTTAATGGAACAAATGTTCTAATTTACTTTTTACTCCTTGCTAACGAATTCTTCGAGGCACTCTTTAAGCATTCTACTTAAAGAAACTTTTCATTCAAAAAAATAAACCGCACAAGTTATTAGAATTTGGGAAGCCTATACTCAACCACAAAATCTAGCTTGAGAGTTGAGGTTTGCACCACATTTTTAAAGGCTATCTATGTCATATCTCTAGCCAATGTGAGACTTCTAACACACCCCTTCACGTTCAGAACTGAACAAGCTGGAACGTGGAATCAACAATAACAGGTGACCCAAATATGAGAGGTCTCCACAACAAACAACAAATGGATCTAGGATAGGCTTTGATACCATATTAGAATTTGGAAAGTCTATACTCAACCACAAAAGCTAGCTTTAGAGTTGAGGTTTGCACTACATTTATAAAGGCTATCTATACCACATCTCTAGCCAATGTAGAACTTCTAACATAAGTTTCAATGTGTTGACGTTACAGATTTCTATAAAAACTTTCTATTTAAAGTGGTTAAAGAGCGCCTCAGAGACACTGTTTATCATCTACCATAAACTAATTCCAAAATACATGATCTCTCTAGCCACACCAAAAAACATTGAAACATGGATAATTGCATAATTTGTTATGAAGATCTTGATAGGTTGTTCATTCTTACAATGAAGCCACCATTAATATGGTAAATCAGCTGATCCCAATCATATCAAATATAAATCACTTGAAAAAAAATTGTATTAAAATATAAGTCATTTTACAATACTAATAAAAATTTTATTGTTATTTTTCTTATTATACCCTTAACTATTTAATACTCTCTCTTCTTTATTTTACTTCTTTAATTTATTTTTTCCATACGATTAATGAAGGACAATTTTGTAAACTAACTCATAATTTCTTTTTTTTATATAACAATGATTATATATTTCTTATTTTTTATGATATGATTAAAATGATTTATATTTTAGCATAGAGGTAGTAAATTTGAATTTTTGACTACACGAACATCAATTCCTTGTAGTGAGAGAATCCTATGGGTTTGGTTGATAGGATTGTTTTATTCAATTGACATCTTTATTTTTTTCCAACTATTATATCTTTCGCAAAGTATCTATCCGTTAAATAATGTTACCTCCATCTTTAAATATAAGACTATATTTGATGAATGTACGTACATTAATGTATAATTTTGATCACTTATATATTTAATTATTTAGTAGTAAAAATTATAAAAACTTTATATTTTTAAAGTACTCATCAAAACAAATCAAACAAGATCTTATATATTAATATTTACATCAATATATTATTAAAAAAATACAGTCAAAATATGATAAATAAATTGTGTAATTTTGTCAAACAGAGTCTTATAAAAAGGAACAGACGATGTAGTATTATATTTAAAAAAGATAATTACACTTAAATGAAAGACAAGCGGGCAGTAAAACTACGTTCACAAAGTATCTCTCCGTTTGTTTTTTAATGTCATTTTGATATAAATGTTTCAAACCAATTGCTTGAGCTTTTTTTTCCTCCTATTATTTTACCCTCATTTTAAACCATCAGATACTTTCTTTTCAAAGACTTTGAATGAAGAAATGATAAACAAAAAAGTAGTAATAGAGATTGAGTCTTATGCTTATAGTTGAGTATTATATATATATATATATATATATATATATATATATATATATATATATATATATATATATATATATAATTGCATATTCAAAAAAAAAAGTAATAGAGAAAATATATATTGATTATTTCCTCCTGTCACCCTCATTTTAATCCACCGGTTATTTAAATAGAAACATAATATATTCTAAAACGACAATTAAATAGGAAAAGATAGAATATTGAAGTGATAATTCCACGTGAAACAAACCAAAGTTAGAATCTCAACTAGAAATGTTGAAATTGTTGGAAAGTGATAAAACAAAACTATGAAATTTGTCTCTATTTCGGTCACTTAGGCTTTGTTTGGATTAATGGTAAGGGGTGGAATGGAATGACATGGAGTGGAATGAAATTAGATTCCATTGTTTGGTTTTGCAAAATATGAATGGAATGGAATAGAGTGGGATGAAACTCATTCCATCCAATACCATCCATTCCTCCAATTTTCCATTCCTCCCAATTTGGGGTGTATAGGATGGAATGGAACATAATAATTTTATTATTACAACTTTACCTCTAATTTTATATTTCATTAAACTATTTTCATTCTTCTCTTCCAACGCTGTTCTTCCTCTTCTCTGTGCTTTCTCCTCTTCTCCAGTTTTCTGGTTTTCGTTTATGTGTTGTGCAGCAGATTTTTTGACACTTCAGGTGTCTCATTGTTGTGCTCGTTGCTAATTGCTATGCCTTATTTTAATCTTGCTTGTTAACCTTTGCTCTGTTTGGTGTTTTTCTTTTGATATGCCATGCATGTTTTTCTTTCTTTTCAACACAGCGTACTTGTTTTAGTTTTTAATCTTGCTTGTGGCATGTTTGTTTTTATCTCAATTTCGGTTATGCTATTTCATATGTTTCTTATATTTTGCATTTTTTGTTTTTTTTTTTATATGAAATTTTGCATTTTCTGTTGTTGATGATTGAATTGGGTAAAAAATTCAACATATTAATTTTTTATAAATAAAGGGTAAAATTGGAATAAACAAGTTATAATTTGTTCCGTTCCGTCCACTTTCCAAACAATGGAGTGGAAAATTAGCTCCGCTCCGTTGTAAAATATCCAAACAGTGGAGTGGAATATCTATTTCATTCTGTTCCATTCCACTCCATTCTGTTCCGCTCCATTCCGCTCCGTTCCATTATTTATAAATTATCCAAACAAAGCCTTAGTGTTAAAATTTACAAATTTAATGACCAGTTTTATTTTATTGTTTTTTACTGTAATTTTTACAGTTATTTCAACTTTAATTTGTCTTGCAACAAGAATAATGACTCTTTTCTGATCGACCCAATTAAGTGAGTCACACTGTATTCTGAGATATTATCCTCTTTGAGCTTGCTTTGAGCCTTCACGGATTTGTCCTTTGTAAAAACCGCCTCGTTTGATTGAGATTTGTAGGTGTTGTATATAAACTACTCTTAGTCTAGAGTACCAAGCAATGTGGGACTTATTGGATATACCAGAATAGTTGCCCCTTAGATCTTATTCGACGCTAAGGGGAGTAAGAGACAATGTATCGTCTGCCCCTGACGTTCCCACAGACGACGCCACTGCTCTATTCAGTCCAAACGTTTTAACTCCAAGGAATGTAGCTACGATGGTGAATGGTGGTTGCAACGGTGACTCAGCTCCTGGACAGGGGGGGCGGGTTCCTGCACAAAAAGAGACTTCGTCGCTCAAGTCAGTATGTGTGCAAGATGAGAGAATTATGGTTATGAATCGTACCATAAGGTGGTGTCAAACCACCTATTTATAAGTGTTTGCCTTTAAGGGTAAGAATGATTATGTGTAGCAATCAGAGCCATTGGGAGTTGTGCTGGTTTATCCGACGGTTGAGATTGAAGCTCCCAGAAGCTTTCGCCTAGAGTGCGTAAACAGTAGTTTATGGTGGAAAGCCCTTGGAATCCGTGACGGGCCCCCACGTGAAGTGGGCTTGGATATGTACTTGTAT
Source organism: Trifolium dubium (assembly GCA_951804385.1). NCBI lineage: Eukaryota > Viridiplantae > Streptophyta > Magnoliopsida > Fabales > Fabaceae > Trifolium > Trifolium dubium. The sequence goes on from OX638073.1 coordinate 25,179,146, forward strand.
TGGGCCTTTGGCCAATCCAAAACAGACTCTAAAAGAATGTCAAAACAAGAAATACAAACCACAACGTTAGCTGAACAATTTTTTTTGTTTGTGAAATTACAATAGAGAACACTTGTATAAATAATAACTTCTGGTATAATATGCTTCACATGATTTATAAATAAAGAAGAAGCTATATATTATTTTGAATTGAATGATACAATCAATAGCCAACAAATAATTAAACCCAAATCTCATGCAACATATACAAGAATTCACAATATACAATACTGCAGAATGAAACTTAAGATAAATAGTAATTGTATATTTACATGACTAAAATCAATTTCCAATTTTGTTATTGTAAGAATGACCAACACCAGGACTATGACCAGGATCAGTTTTTTTGAAGTCATTTATAATATCCTCGATTGCGGATATGTTATCATTTGGGCTCTGAACTACTGTCTTATTCGACTTCACGTTGATGTCTTCTTCCGTAAAAGATTTGTGGCCAACGCCAGGACTATTTCCTGGCGTTGTTGGTTGGAATGCATATGTGTCAGCTACTTCACTTGTTGGTGGAAAAGCTACATCTTCATTGTTTGACTTCATTGAAGAATCAATTGTTTTTATTGATGTTGAAATTGGAACATTTTGTTGGTTCAATGGTTTAATGAGCCTAGCATGAGATTGAAGGGAATAATTGAAGGCTATTAGTGCAAGAAAAAGAGCAAAATGTTTTAGTGTTGATTGAAATGTAGCCATTAACAAGTAGAGAAGCAAGTGTAGAGAGTTTGAATGAAAAATTAGAAACTTAAGATGATTTGTTGAAATTGAAATTAGAAAGATGTATGATGTGACAAGTTATGGGATCTTGAGAAGTATTTATAATCAAGATTGTTGTGTGTGTGTGACAGTGGTCTATTATAAGGTTCTAATTATAAATTATATCATTTGACTTAATTAGTGGAGTGTTATGATCAGCAAATTTGGACGGTTTATGTGAAAAAATAGCTAGCTTTTAATTTTATATGTCAAGTTGCTACAATTTAAAGAAAATGGTCTTGTATCTCAAAACAAGTGGTTAATGTCTTAATGAGTACCTCTAAATGACGAATTTTATGAAAACTATGTATATTTATGTATAATAAATTTTTGTTAGAATTTATTTTACTTATTATATTGTCGAACTTTAAGTCATAGATTAAAAAAAAATAAAGAGAATGTTAAAATGTATTTTTAAAGCACATGTTAAAAAATTTAATATAAAATTTGTCTTAAAAATTATGCATTTAATTTTTTACAAGATAATATGTTATTTTTTCCAATAAAAAATTATTATTTCTAAGTTCCGTAATATAATATACTCTTAAGACACATGTTAATAAGACCTCAAAAAATATTGTGATCAAATATTTATTGCGACTATACAAGAATTGCTTCATTTATTACTTTCATGGGACTCATCATCACTATCACACGTGGGCTAACATGCTCATTTGGGTGTGCACATATAAAAATCTATATTGGGGTTATAACCTTTCTTTTTTAGTCATTTTGCATTATGATATATGTCTATTTTGATCTTCAACTCTCTTCTTTTGTTGCATTGCATTTGCATATCAATCTTATTATATGATTTTGAAACAATTTTTTAAATGGGGAAGGGGAGAAATCATTAGTATAAGTTAAAGCAACATAACTAAAAGTATTTTACAAAGTGTTTATAAAAATTTAAATGATAAAGTTAAACTCTTAAAACTAAACTGTCACCTCATAACTAATCATAGCAAACAATATTTATTATTATATGATTTGATCACTTGATATCAAACTATATCTTGATATCAAAACACGGTTTACTTGAATTATGAAAAACTTGGGATCATTAATAATAGCAGCCATACAAGTGAAGAAATTGATGAACAAATAAAGAATAATAGTTATTGAAGGACTGGCGCATCATTATAATGGACCCTGAAAAAAAAATTAGATATGTATAATATGGGATTCTCATGTACCTTTCCCTCCACTAACAGTGGCATATAATTTTAATTGATGATTATACTATAATTAAGCAGTTTATGGTGTCTGTTTGGTTTGAGAGAAAAATATCATTTAATTTTGGTGGACAACTTGAAGTGAAAGGTATTTTTGTCTTGGTTCTTCTGTTGTTTAAAATTTATATTTTGGTTTGTAGTTCGCTAATTAAGAAATGGGGTGCATGATTGCATAGCCGCATGCTCAAAGTTGAAGTAAGATATACTTATTAATTTTGTTTTATTAATTAACTTTTATAAAGTTCTCTCAACTCTCAATATACATATTGTTTGAATTGACTTGTAGCAAAATTTCATAGTGCAATTCGTGTATAATTTAGAATTGAGGTTTTTTTCTCACTTTTTCTCTTATATTATATGTTCTGCATTAATCTCAATCATTCATCTATCTTTTTTTCTTTCTCTTATGAGACAAAACCATTATTAATTAGTTGGAATTAATATTCTCGGGGTTAGCTAGGAGAGATTTACATCAACAAATGGATTAATAAACTCATAAAAATTAAAGGTTTGTAATAGTACTTATTAATTTAGTTGAGAAAAAAAATTCACTTTGTGTATCACACAAATTTTTTGACGGAGATTAATCATTGTTAACAGCGTAAAATTTCTATCTATATAATGGTAACCAAAATATAATATTATTAGTGCACCATGCATGACAACTATGAACTAATGTGCCTCATCCATTTATTTATTAAACCAAGAATTTAGATGGAAAAATAGAGTCAAGTCAAAAGCAAGATGGACTTGTGGTCCTAAAAGACACTTAATCTTTCACCAGCTATAGTCATTGTCTTTTCTTCAATATTTATCATCAGTATACTACTACAATGAATCAAATAATGTCTTGAACATCAATTTTGTCTTTTTATGCAGAATTTTGGTTTTAGTTCTTGAATCAATTTTTATTCTAAATAAATTCTTTAATCAACAAATTTTTGTTTTTAATCTCTAAAGTTAAAATCTGTAGAAAAATTCGTAAGTTTTCTGCAAATTTTTCTATGAATTTTTGCTTTAGAAATTAAAATCAAAAAGTTTAGTTGATTCAGAGACTTATATATTTAAAACAAATATCGATACAAGAACTAAAACCAAAATTATACATAAACGAAAATGATGTTTAAACTTAAAATAAAACTCTATGTCCATAGTATATAGTACTAATATACAGAGATACACATTTTAGTATAAAATAAAACAACCCAAGAATGAATGAATAGGAAACAATTTAAGAGCTAAAGTATAAAGCATACAGTACAGAAAAGAAATGGGAGTCATATGGTTGCAATAATTAATTACACTAAATTAAATTAGGCTTCAACAAGCACTGTCACTAGTTTAACTCTGTATTCTCCAACTGTTTGAGAATCTACCAAATTGTTGGCTCCAGCCTCCAGGGAGTGGGACTAAGGAAAGCAACACTCACTTCTCCTGGTCAGATGCACTTGCCAATAAAATAGTAATCAATTCGTTAGTAAATTAATATTTGATTATATATGCCACTAATAAAACAAAGATGATTCTACTATATATTGTGTGGGAAGGAAATTAATTAAGTGTCTTTTCTAAAATCAATTAGTTAGACTTTCAAATGGTTAAAAAAGATTTATCTAAAGGTCAAATATTTGATTAATGAGTGTTTTTTTTTTAAAAATTAAACATATTTTGTACGTGTAACTGCTGGATCAAATGAATAAATGATTAAAGGGTAAAAATATATTACCTCCGTTCCTTTTTATAAGATCTCGCTTGACAAAATTGCACTATTTATTTATCATATTTTGACCGTATTTTTTTAATAATATATAGATGTAAATATTAGCGTATAAGATCTTGTTTGATTTGTTTTGATGAGTACTTTAAATATCAAGTTTTTATAATTTTTACTACTAAATAATTAAAAGTATTAGTGATCAAAATTATACATTGACGTACGTGCGGTGGTCAAATAAAATCTTACTATATTTAAGAATATGGAGGTAGTATATTACTTGTGTCCTACTATATTGATTGATGTTGATGTCTTGTTCTAATGAAACATTAATGTTTGAGTTTTATATTTCACTAAATGCAGTTTGACTCAAATTTAATTCATTTTTTTCAATTTGGCTAAATTTTATAGTATCTATTTCTTTTTTTTGAAAAAGATAGTATCTATTTCTTTAACTGAGTTTATAGTTATTTTTTGGTACAATGATTTTATAGTTTTACTTTTTTGTTTTACTTTGATTTCATAATTATTTTTATTTTATTTTTTTAATTTTATTTTTGTTAGTCAAATCAGTACTTATTTACCAAATCTTTAATAGCTTTGTCTAAAATCTCAAATTTCTCCTTCTTTTCAAAATTAGAGTTCTGCTCAAAGTTTAAACTTCTTTTACCACTCAACTCTTCATTTTCTTCCAATTTCTTCAAAGTTATTTCTTTCTTAGTCTTATAACTTTAATACTTACTCCCTCCATATCCCACAATAACTTTAAAACAAATGTAAAAAAACTTGTAATATTTTGAAAACCAATTTTATAAAATTTATTTTTAAAAATATAAAGAAAAATTCATTTTTTTTAAAGCTGAAACAAACATACCAAAAATGTTGTTCTTATAAATCAATAGCAATACTCTTGCTAACATTCACTCTTTTATTGGTCGAAAATTGAAATCAATGAGAATTTCTCACTTTGAGAATATAAAAATGTTGAGACTCACATATGTATAACCCAATTAGAAAGTGAATAATAGAAAATGTTCCAAAGAAAGTATTGATTTTTTTTTGACAAAAAAATTAAAAGAAGAAAACTTTAGTTCTATAATAATTTATTTTTTTTTGTGGAAATTTCTATAAATTATGAACATGGGCTGTGCGTGTCTTGCATATGGGCTGAAAGACTCCTTTCAATTTGGAGGTCATTAGCACAATATAATAAAACATTTGGGAAAAAGTATATCAATCAGCACTGATGTTAACACATGAATTTTTTGATTTCATAATTATAGTTTTACTTTGATTTCATATAGTTATTTTTATTTAGTACTGTATTTGTAGTCAAATTAATCTTTTCTATCAAATCTTTAATAATTTTATCTAAAATCTCAAATTTCTCCTTCTTTTCAAAATTAGAGTTCTACTCGAATTTTAAACTTCTATTACCACTTAATTATTCATTTTCTTCGAAATCTAGAGAGTACGTGAATAGAAGAAGACTGGGTATAATAGATTTGTCGCAGTCAGCCCCTCAAACCTCTAATGGCCCCAACACAAACCAAGTTTTACCTCACTTATAAAAAGTGCACGGATGCCCCGAAATTTAATTACCAAAAATGCACTTTCACGAATCTTATTTAATTTTCTTTCTCAACTTTTATATATATTTTCGAAGTACAGCAATTTCTCCTCAATCACATTTCATTTTACATATATAATACGTATTTGATAAAATATATATTCATAATTCATAATAATTTTACATTGCACACTTCATATGAGAAATGCAACTATTAATAAAGTTTTAAAACTCATACGTATATTTTGTCAAAAAAAAAAAAAAACTCATAAGTATATAGTAGACTTCACAATTATCAATCATTAGAACTTCTTTTTTTTTCTTCATTTCTTTGATCATTGAGATTCATACATATGCATTGAATAAAAACATAAATGGACACTTAATTAATAAATTAACCAATATATACATATGCAAATGCAATATTGTGAAGCTGTTGGCTTAGTTGTGAATGGAATGTCCAATACCAGGGCTATGGCCAGGAGCTGTGGGTCTAAAATCATTGACGTCGTGCCCCGGTGTAGGAGGTGGAGGAGAAGATAGTCCGTCGATTGCACCGTTAACCACCACACTTGGTGGAGATATGCTTGTGACTGTTGCTGCATTTGAAAATGAAACACTTCCATGCATGACATCATCAATATTCTTAATATTTTTAAAATTCGTGAGACTTTGGTTAACTTCATTAGACTTTAGATAGCGTCCCTCAATGGACATAAATATTTGGCTGAAAATTATGAGTACAAGAAAAATCAAAGAGAAAATGGATTTGTTTTGTGCCATGAGGAAGAAAGTTAAGTAAATTGAACTAAGATTTTTAAGGTAGCAATCAAAATATCAACTAAGAACAAATATTAAGCTAGAATTAATTAAGCATATATATACTATAATGCAATTTTGAGTTGTGAAATTTAAGTTGTATGATGGGCTTTTTATAGAGCTCAAAGAACATGTGTGTGTGGGTCACCACATAGTATATGCGTTTTGAATCTCTCCTCCTAAGTTAAATTAAATGGTGGGCTAGTAGTGCAAAACCTTTTTGATTTTGATTCTCTCCGTTTTCGATGAAGTGCGCCTCCAATGTATACTCATCATATAGTATATAGTTTAGTCTGTAATTAACAACTAATTTGCATGCCATACAAAATAACAACTTACTAAGGGTGTTCATCGGTTCAGTCAAAAATTAAACCTAATTGTAATATGAATTTGTTGGGGAGAGTTCGGAAAGTGTTGGAAGAAATAACAACGGATCAGTGATTCAGGATTATAATAGGGGATAAACCGCATCTCGGTCACCTTTTTTATATATTAAACATTTCTTTTATTCATAGTTGATGTGAGATTTAATCATTCATCACACCTGAAATTCAATTATACATTCTTTCTAGTGCGACTTCTCACATTTATAGTTGATCTAATATTAAGATTCACCCACGCTCTCACATCATGTCAGACATACAAGAACTCAGATACTATTTGTTGAGTTTAAGGGGCGTCAATAGAAATAAATAGTCAATGCTTCAAAACGACATGCAAGAGAGGATAATGTCACATCTTTCTCAAATATTCTTTCAATTGATAGTCATTCATACATAGTCAATGTAGCTATTAGTAATATGACTTTGTATTTTTTTTTTCAAAAAATAGAAAATTATATAATGATATAACAAAGTTATCATTGTTTTTAAACAACTCCATTTATTTTTCCCATTTTTAAGTCTAGACACTACTTATTTGAATCGTTACCCACTTGTATTGAACATTTTTGTTTTTTTTTTACAGAAGAAGATTTATGTTATAATAAAATGAATTGAGTTTGCTACTGTAAAAAAACAGTAATAAAGTAGTTAAGTTGTCATATGCTATTAAATTTGATTATTACTCCGTTACAAAACTTTTTTTTATTTATAAAAGGGGTTAAGTCCTTTGTGAGTTTATTATTTATAAAAGGTGATCTTGTTAGGCTGCATAGAGTAAACGTTGTTTACAAATTAGTTTTTATTTCAATAATCAATTAATATAAGATTATAAGTTGTACTGGAATAATTGTCTCCCAATCACGACTAAGAGAACTCGTGGTTGATTCTCGTTGTCACGGCCAATGATTTCTCTGTGATTAGTGATGATAGGCATAGTAAATAAGATTGGACAAATCATATTAGAGCGGAGATAGTGTACTTACAAAGACATTTTAATGCTCAAGTCAGCGAGAATTCAAGTTTATTTTTATTGGAACACCTACAATGATATTTTTATGACTAACCTACAATGAAAAAGAAGTTAAAAATAATGGTTTTGCATAAAAAAAAATTTTGTCAACATAAAATCACATGATATATAATAGGTACCGTAGGTTTTGAGGTGATTTATGACCGTCCAAGTTGTTAAAGTTGGAGATTCTTTCTCTTTGTTTTTCGTACATGGTGGAGATTCTTTATAACCATATATGATACAATGATTCCTTGTTTTAAAAAGATGATATAATTAAGGATACAACAGGAAATGAGATCATTTCAGGAATGGATTGCATACAAACAATGAAATTTAAAAATAAAAATAAAATAAAAAGAATAACATTATTATAAAGAGAGTGATAGAATTTAATGGTTCATATTTACATTGGAGAAGATTCAGTTAAAATTTCATTGGAGGGGATTCATTCCTCATCATATGAGATAGTGTTTGGCTATTATATATGGGGTTTGTGTTTTCACTTGATTTTAGTTGATTCTATTTGAAATTAAAATTGATTTTCACACTCAATGTTTTCTTTTTTAGAATTGGTTTTCACACTTAATTTTTTTTCAACTCACTTTGCATGATTATCTAAGCATAAATTATTTTATCTTCACATCATCTAAATATATAAAAGTTTATTTAAATCTGTTTTCATCTCAACACTGTTGTTTTCTCCCCTTTTGTTTAAATAAGTAATTATTTATAGAAGTTTGGTTCTTTGATTGTTAAGTTTTCGCCGTCGTAGTGCGGCGTTGTGTTTGTTCGTCGTCTTGTGCAGCGTTTGTTGGTTTTCTTCTTTTTTCAGGGTTCGTTGATTCAACTTTGCATAGTTACATCAACTCATTACAAATCTGATGAAGACTTGGACGTCAATGCTACAAGTTCGAGAGTATGAACATTCCAGTTACTTTTATGTTGTCATATTTGTAGGCACTTTCATTATGCCGTTGTATGCTATTAACCTAGGTGCTGTGAGATTGTTTGCAGATTCACCTTTTTTAGTTTTTAGCAATTCTGAATTTGTAATGATCTATGTATTTGTTAATTTGAATGAATTTTAGTAAAAAAAAAAAATTGTTTTCTCGAAGTTAGTGTTGTGACAGACATGGAGTTGTATCTCTTTATTTTTATTTTATTTTCACCTTATGGTTCTTATAGAAATTTGTCTTAGTAATCCGAAATTCTTAAATGAATTTTGACATTAAATAGTTTCAATCTCCTCACAAATATAATATTAGAGATCGAACCATACTCCTCTCTAAACCAACTAACCTTTAATGGAATTGTATCACTTTATATAATGTTTTTCTTGGAGTCGCTAGTTTATTATCTATCAATAAAATTTCACTTGTAAGAAAAACAAAAAAGGAAAATGCTGATTCAGGAGTAAAGTATGGACTAAAAACTATCCAAAAAAGAAGAGTATGGACTAAAATTATTTTTCAAGGTTGGACCATAAGGGTCACTCGTTGTTGGGCTTATTTTGTGTGATAGGTATTGTTTGGATTATTTCTTGGAAAATTTCTCTATCCCCCCTCATGATTATCTATAACCTCTTAAAACTCCAAATTACCTTTCAATTCGGAATCTAGAACCCGAGTCTTAGTATGGGATCTAGATTCCGAAGTTTATGTAGAATTTTACAGAGTATAAGCACCACTTCGGGTTCTAGATTCCGAACTGATGTCTATACTAATATGAAGTTTGTGCCGAGTTTTGGAGATATATGCACCACTTCGGGATCTAGAACCCGAAGTGATGCCTACATCCTCCAAAACTCCATACAAACTTCGGGGCGTAGATCCTGAACTAAAGTTCGGGTTCTAGATTCCGAACTAGTGCTTATACCCCCAATTTTTCTTAGTTCAAGATCTATGTTTTGAATTTTGTTTAAAAACCCCTAAAGGCAGGGGGGAAAGAGAATGTAGGGGGTGTTGAGAAATTTTCCCGATTTCTTGTCACCCCCACATTTCTCAAAACATTTGATTTGTCCCAATTACACAATTCGAACTAAAGGGTACTTTTATGATATAGTATGAGAGCCCTAAAGTTTATACCTAGAAAAATGGAAGAAAAAGGAGATTGAAAAAACAATATATGTGATGTGTTCTCCATATAACAATATATATCATGAGGACTTCTAGTATAAAAATAGTATATCTCATCAAATCCCGCAATATAAAACATAAACAAAAACCACGTCATGATAGTGAAGTCAAAAAAACCTATCACATATATGTACAAAACAGAGATTTGAATTGTGTGATCCATACAAATCAAGTATTCCATCCGTCTTATATTATAAGAAGGAAAAAAATTTGTTTTTCTTGAAGTAAGTTGAAAGGAAAAATGTATAACAGTTTTTATTGGTTATTGATTATGGAAAAAAATAAGATAATAAAGTAAATTAAAAGAATATATGTATTGTTTGGCTCACTCTTATGGCCATATTTGAATGAGAGAGCATGTTCTGAAAATTAGCATGCGTCATACATTTTACATTTGACATTTTTAGTTTTCTAGCACTAAAGATTATAGATATTTTGAAAAGAGTTCAAAGAGTTATGCAAAATAATGTGATGTCTCCTAAGTCTCAAGATGTAGTTTTTAAGATAATTAGATTTGCTATCCTAAAAGGGATAGTGTCGTTACTTATTGTCCGTTTGTCTTTCATTTAAGTGTATACACAATAGGATGAAATAAAAAATAAAATATTTTTTTTTGAACGAGAGTCATATAATCAGTTAGTTTATATGATGACTTCAAACGAAAGAAAAAAAAAAATACTCCTTTCATTCTATAATATATGATCTAATCGACAATTTTGCACGCTTTAGAAAATGAAAAAGAAAAAAAATATGATTCGAGTATATCATTCGAAATTTTAAATTTTTTTATGCTGACATGTTTAGTATATTATAGAGATCTCTATTACAAAAGTTGAAATTTTTTTACCAGTAACAAATACATCAAAACAGTCCATGCCATCAAAACTGACTCTTTTAAAGGAATGCTTACGATGTTATCGAGTAAACAACCATTTTGGTCTTTGAAAGTGTCACTCACCGTCATAATAGTCCTTAAATTATCATACAATATTTTAAAGTCCCTGGATATTAATTTTGTTAAGCGGTATTAATTATGATGATATGTTCTTTAATTTTACTATGTCAGATGTTATGTGTGATTTTTATGTTTGCTTGAGATTGAAATGACTACGATGTATCTTTCATTTAATGAGAATAGAACAACAAATTGATTTATGATATTTTTATTTTTAAGAAGATGAAGTATTTATATAACATGTCTTTCATTTTAATCTATTGCAAATATAGACATTACACATAAACATCTGATTTAACGAAAGTAACAGATACGTCATCATAATTAACACCTTATTAAAAAATTTGGATTAATTTGACTAACAAAATTTACATCAAAAGATCTTAAAATATTTTATTCTGATTTAGAGACTAATATAACAACAAATGACACTTTCAAAGATTAAAATGATTGTTTACTCGCCTTATGTCGGATTTTTTCACCAAAATATCTCTCTTTCAAACAAATAATACTCATCTACCCTTCTTTCAAAAATATATATCAATATGTCCTACTTTTTAAAAAGACTGTAAAGTCGCTAAACAAACCAGCGAAATTCTGCAAGGTTGGCAGGCTGTGGCCCAGCTGGGTCCCACCAATGTCGCTGGATGAATTAGCGACTTGCTTTTTTTTTTTTACCGTCCTTGCTCTTTCTTCTTAGTCACCTCTCTCTTTTTTTCAAAAAAAAATTCTCTCTTCATAACTTCTCCCTTTTTATTTCTCTCCCTCTTTCCTTCTTCCTTTCAATCTCCCAAACTTTTCATCTCTCTCTCTGAAAACAATAACAACATAAGACAGCCCTTTTTCCTTATTCCTTGTTCTGTTCTTCTTCTTCTTCACATATTCCCCAGCATCAAAAAAAATTCATTCTTCAAACCCCATTTTGATTTTCTTTGATTCCATTACACCCCACTAGAAAAAGATCAAATTTTTATCACAATTTGAAGAAAATACAGATTTGTCTGCTATAGAGAATAATAAGAACATATTTGTGCTTGAGGAATTTCTCTGGATCTATTTAGTTTTTCTCAGATCTGTTTTGTTGCCCTGGATCTGTGCTTGAAAATATGTGTATTGGTAGAGAATAAGAGAAAATAAGAAGAAAAAAGATAAATATGTGTGTTGTTAGTGTGAAGATGAGAGGTTACAGAGAAAAGAGAAAAAGAAGAGGAAGAGAGAAAGTAAAAGAAAATAAGAAGAAGAAAAAACGGGAAGAGAAGAGAGAGAAAAATGGTTGGTTGATTGAGTGAAATGGTGAGTCCCGCCTGGGTCCCACCTTCTGCAAATAAATTTCTTTCTCCTTCATCAATTCGCCATATGATCTAGCGAATTTTAATTAGTCCTTTAAGGGTGTGTTTGGTATAGAAGATAAATTGTGAAGAGAGAAATAGGAAAAAGAGAGATAGGATAAAGAGAAATATGTGAGAAATAGAGTAGATTTAATGAATTCTTTGGTATAAGAGAGAAAGAGGAGAAATAGAGAAGAGTGAAATGTCAAATATTTCAAAAAGTACCAAAATACCCTTGGATAAAAATCTCATAAAAATGATTTAATTTAGCAAAAAAATATTTTCGTTTAAATCATTAAATTAAAATTGTTAGACACAAATTAATTTTCCATCATAATATTAGTAGTTTTAAATTAGTTAAAACGTATTTCATAAAAAATGTATCATTGATTTAATTAAAGTAGTTTTAAATATTTTTATATCAATCCAAATTTCTAATCCCCAATATTTGATTAAATATATATAATATATTTATGTTTAATTGAATTCAAGTATACCCAACAAAGAAAGTATGTCCAACAAAAGAACACGTATTGCATTTGTCTCACACCACCTACACATGTCATTAGCCACTCACCAGATTAAAACACCAATTCATAATTCATAATTCATCTTTCACTTTGTTATGGTTTTGTTCCACATTAATCTCCCACGAACACTCAACCAATAATTTTTTTTTTTTTTAAACCTCTCAACCAATAATTCTTAATAGTATTAATTTTCGCAAATTGAAGAAGGATCCAATATTTCAATGGTTCTGCTTGAAAACAGAGTTCACGATGAAGCAGTAGCAAAGACAACAAAGTGGTGAAGGTAAATAAATTCAACAGAAGCAGGGGTAAGCTTGGAAAAAGAAAAATTTTAACCCTTTTGTCAGAATTTCTTTGCTAACTCTTCGCATAAGAGCGAAGAAATAAAAAGTGCATATACCCCACTTAATTCAGTCTCTCTTCCCTATTTTTTTGATCAACCAAGCAGAAGAAATGTCTTATTTCTTCTCTCTTTCTCTCGCTGTTTACTCTCTCTTCGCTAACTCACCTCAACCAAACACACTGTAAATGTAGGGCAATTTGGTATATAATTTTCAAGTAAGGGTAGTTGGGTATTATTTGTTTGAAAGAGGGATATATAGGTGAAAAATCCCCTTATGTCATATGTTTAAATATGTTTCAAATAGACTAATTTAAATATGTTTCAAAATCCCGAAATTATATATTTATCCTCTTTCCCTCTTCATTCAAACCCTCACTCTTCTTCAATTTTCTGATCCGTTATTATTCTTTTCATTTCAAACGAAAAAACTTCGAAACGCAAAACCCCAACCGCTATGGAGTGGAACCCACAGACTCTCCAATTCCTCTCCGAATGCTTCCTCCACACTCTCTCTCCGTCACCGGAGCCTCGCCGCCGCGCTGAATCATCTCTATCAGAAGCATCCCACCGTCCCAACTTCGGCCTCGCCGTCCTCCGCCTCGTCGCCGAACCATCAATCGATGAACAGATCCGACAATCCGCCGCCGTCAACTTCAAAAACCACATCCGTCTCCGATGGTCCGCCGAAGATAATCCGATCCTTGAACCCGAAAAGGAACAAATCAAAACCCTAATCGTTCCTCTCATGCTCTCCGTAAGAACTTCGAAGATTCAATCTCAGCTCAGCGAAGCTCTCACTATTATTGGGAATCACGATTTCCCCAAATCATGGCCGTCGCTTCTGCCTGAACTCGTTTCCGGTCTTCAGAAAGGTTCATCTGACGGTCTGGATTATGCTTCCGTTAACGGTATTCTCGGTACTGCTAATTCGATTTTCAGGAAATTTCGTTTTCAGTATAAAACAAATGGTCTATTGCTTGATTTGAAGTATTGTCTTGATAATTTTACTGCTCCATTGCTTGAGATTTTTGTTAAGACTGCCTCGTTGATTGATGCGTCTGTTATTTCTGCTGCACCTGCGACTAGCCTGAGACCGCTTTTTGAGTCGCAGAAATTATGCTGTGAGATACTTTACTCGCTGAATTTTCAAGAGCTACCGGAGTTTTTTGAGGATCATTTGAAGGAATGGATGAGTGAGTTTCGAAAGTATCTTACGACTAGTTATCCTTCTCTTGAGGGGAGTGGACCTGATGGTCTTGCTCTTTTGGATGAACTTAGGTCTGCTGTTTGTGAGAATATTAATCTTTATATGGAAAAGAATGAGGAGGAGTTTCAGGATTTTTTGAATGATTTCGCACTTGCTGTGTGGACTTTGTTGGGTAATGTGTCGCAGTCGACTAGTCGTGATCAACTTGCTATCAATGCTATCAAGTTTTTGACAACGGTTAGCACTAGTGTTCATCATGCTTTGTTTGCTGCTGATGGGGTTATACCGCAGATTTGTCAGGGCATTGTGATACCGAATGTGAGGTTGAGGGAAGACGATGAGGAGCTGTTTGAGATGAATCATATTGAGTATATTAGGAGGGATATGGAAGGTAGTGATCTTGATACAAGGAGGAGGATTGCTTGTGAGCTTCTTAAGGGGATTGCCACACATTATGGAGATGCTGTTAGAAACATTGCTTCTGCGCAAATACTGAGTTTGTTAAGTTCCTTTGCTTCAAATCCGACGGCCAATTGGAAGGACAAGGATTGTGCTATATATTTGGTAGTCTCTCTTTCAACCAAGAAGGCTGGAACTAGTTATGTCTCCACAGATCTTGTTGATGTTCAAAGCTTTTTTGAATCAGTAATTGTCCCTGAACTGCAGAGTTCAGATGTGAATGGGTATCCAATGCTTAAGGCAGGTGCACTCAAATTCTTTACTATGTTCCGGTCTCAAATATCAAAACACGTAGCATTGCAGTTTTTACCAGATTTGGTTCGTTTCCTTGCTGCGGAGTCAAATGTTGTTCATTCATATGCTGCAAGCTGTATTGAGAAACTCTTATTGGTAAAGGACGAGGGAGGTATGCCACGTTATAGTTCGGCAGATATTGCTCCAATTTTTGCAATGTTGATGAACAATCTTTTCAGTGCCTTTAAGCTCCCAGAGTCCGAAGAGAATCAGTATGTAATGAAGTGTATTATGAGGGTTCTTGGTGTTGCAGATATACAACTTGATGTTGCTCGAATATGCATTGAGGGGTTGGGGTCACTTCTTTCCGAAGTTTGCAAAAATCCAAAAAACCCCATCTTTAATCATTATCTCTTTGAGTCGGTCGCCATTCTTGTGAAGCGGGCTTCTGAGAGGGACCCATCTCTTGTATCTGTCTTTGAAACAAGCCTTTTTCCTAGGCTTGAAATAATATTGTCCAATGATGTAACTGAATTTTTCCCATACACATTTCAGTTGCTTGCTCTGCTTGTCGAGTTAAACAGACCACCCCTTCCACCAATCTACATGCAAATCTTTGAAATTCTTTTGTCACCTGATTCTTGGAAAAGAACCTCCAAGTGTTCCAGCCCTTGTGCGTCTACTTCAGGCCTTCCTTCAAAAGGCACCAAATGAGATCAGCCAAGGAGATAGACTTACCAAAGTACTTGGCATATTTGACACACTAATACAAACTTCAAGCACTTCTGAACAAGGATTTTATGTGCTTAACACCGTCATTGAAAGTCTTCCGTATGATGTTATTACGCCTTATATTTCTCACATTTGGGCTGCTATTTTTAGAGAGCTCCAGAACAGGCGGACAGTAAAGTTCCTCAAGTCTCTCTTGATATTCATTTCACTCTTTCTGATTAAACATGGTTGTTCAAATGTGATCGATTCTATGAATGTCGTCCAGCCTAATATATTTAGTGTGATTTTGACTCAGTTCTGGATTCCCAATCTTAAGCTGATCGCTGGAGATATAGAGCTCAAATTGACTGCAGTTGCTTCAACCAGACTCATTTGTGAGTCTCCAGTCCTTTTGGATCCAGCAGCTTCTGTGTCCTGGGGTAAAATGGTGGACAGTATTGTGACACTTCTTTCCCGTAAAGAACAAGATAGGGTTGAGGAGGAAGCTGACATGCCTGATATTGCAGAAAATGTGGGTTACACTGCCACCTTTGTCCGACTTTACAATGCTGGAAAGAACGAAGAAGATCCACTTAAAGATATAAAAGATCCCCGGAAATTTGTTGTTGCTTCACTGTCCCAACTTTGTGCACATTCCCCCGGGAGGTTCCCAAACGTCATCAGTCAAAATGTTGATCATAAGAATCAGGCAGCATTGCTTCAACTTTGCAACACTTACAACGTCACATTAGTTTGAGTAAGTTGGTCCTAGTCTTTTCCTCAATCTACCTTTGATATATTATGAGATACATAATATTGTCCAATTTTTTCAAACTGTTTCTTGCAGGTGTTATACTTGTTATTACTCTATATTCTGTATTCATATAAGTTCTTTTGGACAAAATACCAGTCTAGCTTTATATATTGTCGACGCTTTTAGCTTTGTGGTATTTTTGTTCTGTTATTGTGTTAATATATATCTGTTATTATTGGTAGCAACTAGCAAGGGAAGACAGTTCCTACAAAATTTTATTCCTTTTTTTGTCTCTCCATACCTATTTGTTTGTTATGCTGCATTTTGAAGAACTAAAATATGCAAGAAACCAATAACGGATGTATTATACTGTGGGGTACATGTAAACTTAACTCTGAATGCTATGGTTCACGAAACAAAACATTCAGTGTTCGTAGGCAACTTGTCTCGCAAAAGTCACTAAGCAAATAAAGACACCTTCAAAGGAACTTGTCGATGCCAAATGAGATTTGTTGCGTCATCTAAAACTACCGCGTCCTAAGCGGTCAACAATTGATATGCTCCACTGACTGAATACCCACCATCTGGATCAGAGCGCCATCGCCACACATCTGAAACCTGCTCCTGCAATTGAAAACCATGAAGTAAGGTCTGACGCTCCTCCAACATCTCCTTCATGCAACATTAATTACATTTTTTTATTTATGTGATATGGTCAAAACAACATAACATGTATTTTAGTACAGATGTATAAAGTGTCCAAAGAGTTATGAGTGTAATGTCACATGCTCAAATCTCACCCAGGACCCTTTTTATTATTTGTCACTTTTTTCTTTTATTATATTTTTTCGCTATTATTAGTTATTTACTTTTTTCTTATTTATTTATTCTGCAAAAAACATGAGCAAAAAGATAGATATAAAAAAATGGTTAAATTTGTTTTTAGTCATTACTTAATTTTTTTAATTTTTTAGTCTCTGTAAAATTATTATGCACTTAGTTTTGGTCTTTACTGTGTAAATTAACACGTATTTTTCAATGATTTTTTCGCAGATATGTTTAGATCATCGTAAAAAGTTTGTTAAAAAAAAGAAGTTCAAAATTTAATTCATAGATTATGATTTTTGTTAATTTTATCTCGAATTTTCGTTATTTGAAAAATTCATATGTAGTAATTGATATCATGTTAAAAAGTTCTAAATTTTAATAAAAAACTTTATATGATATTTTAAACATTTTCATAAAAAAATCAGTCAAAAAATTAAGAGTTTAATTATAATTAAGCAAATTTTATTTTAGCAAGAACTAAAATTATATGTAAGAAACAAATTATAAAGAGTAATAACCCAAGGGGTGTGGTTGAGCGGCATGGGGCCCATCCTCTCTTAACCAAGGGTCGAGGGTTCGTTCCTCACTTTGGGTATGGAGCAGCTTTAAATCATTGGGTCAGCTATCACACCCTTCAAGGTGCCTCCAATCTAGCGAGGGATTAGTCACTGCATTCGGCGGTGGATACTTCGGTCTCGAACAAAAAATAAAATTATAAAGAGTAAAAATATAATAAAAAATGAGTAAAACATAAACTTAGAAGGTTCGAGATCAAAAAGATCTTTAACCCTATAAAAAGAGCAATGAAAAATAAAATCAGAAACGGAACCAAATGTAGTAAAAAATAATCAAATCTTCATTCATTACATCAGATCACAATCATACCAAGTTTTTCCTAATTTGAACAATCAAACCTAACTTAATGCTAAACCTTTTTCTTTTTTTAACGAGCCTAAATCTATTTTCTTACCTATAAAAATACTGGATTTTTTACACAGAATACAAACACCGCACACACAGAAACTGGAAACACAAAAACACCACATGCATTAGCAGCCCCCCAACTACAAACTTCACAACAGATCATCACCATCACAAAACACCAAATCAATGTCATCAACAACCACTACCTACTCTCACCATTGTCCATCAAAACCACCCATAACAACAATAAAACCAAAAAACAAAAAAATAGAAACAGAAGAATAAAACCGAAATACAGAAGAAGGAAGCAGATTGGAGAAGACGAAGCAGAAAGTTTGGGACCGCCAAAACGCATAACTGTTGTTGCCCTAACTCACACGTCACACCGCTGGTAACTTACTCTCTCTTTTTTTTATTACTTTTTGTCGATTTTCATTCCATTCTAGCGAAATAAAGGTTTTGGGCACGATTTGGGAAATTATGTAATTGTTTTTGGGTTTACCGGCGGCTGTTACGGCGGCGCCACCGCCGGAATCTGTGCCGCGGTGCCGGAAACTGGGTTTGTTGAACTTTCCAGTTGAAGGTATGAACATTCATATTAATGTTCTTGAGAAAATTTTGTGATAATGAATGGATTTGTGATGGGATAGGTATACATATACCCTGCGATCCTGTGCGCTAGTCCATCGTACGTTTGGGCGTTTTTTGCTGTGCGACGGTGTTTTCAAAGAAAATATACCTCAAGCAATAATTTGTTAAACTTTTTAAACCCACATATTTTTATTACATGAGAGAATTTTAACATTTTTCTTTTGTCAATTTTTTAAAATTTTTGGTAACAATAAATCATTACCAATTGTCGTCTACCCTATAATATATATATATATTAGACAAATAATCTGAAATTTAGAAAGAAACAAAATTATAGGAAATTTACAAAAAATAAAGGGGTTAAGTGTGTCTGACCCTATAAATATAGGGGTTGAATATGTTATTGGTCTCTATAAAATATGGATCTTCTAAGTTTAATCGTTACTTAATTTTTATTATAATTTTAGTCCTTGCCAAAACTAAATTTGCTTAATTATAGTTAAACTCTTAAATTTTTGAACGGTTTTTTCATCGGCATGTTTAAAATATCATATAAATTTTATTTATTAAAATTAAAATTTTGGTAACATGATATGAATTTTTCAAATAGCAAAATTTCAAGATAAAAGTAACGAAAATCATGACCACGAAATCAAAATTCGAGCCCGTTTTTTTGGATGAACTTTTTACGGTGATCTAAACATACTTGCGAAAAAATCATTCAAAAATACATGTTGATTTACTAGTATGAACCAAAACTGAGTGCATGATAATGTTTCAGTGACTAAAAATTTAATAAAAATTAAATAAAGACTAAATTTAGAAGTCACTATTTTGTAGGAACTAAAAATATATTTAACCCTAAATACAGTGTCAAAGATGTCATTTATTTTACACAATTCTTAATAACATTATTTACATTTTTTCCAATTGGCTTTACAATGTCTTCCTTTTACAATCGTTTAAGTGATGCCAGTAACTTTAGAGATTCTTATACTGTAGTCAGATGCTGGGTTGTGAAGGACATTTTATCCGAGGAATCGATGATTTCTCATCCCACCCCTTACTATTCTCTTTTCCCCCCAAAAATAATTTTTGTACAAGGGTGAAAACCTTTTTTTTAAGGGGGGAAAAAAGAGTGTTGGAGGGTGTGATGAAAAATCATTCGAGGAATCGTTTGTTACCAATAAAATTGATTCTAATAGATTTAAAAGTCAGATTTTTATTTTATGTTATTAAAATTTTAGCATGCAATTTTTCATTGATATTGATATTTTGTTTTTGTTGGTGTTAAATTTGTTGCGTCCATACATAGTTTTTTTGTGATCAATCTTTAATGGAAAAATAAAAAAAAGATCATATTTACATTTTTTCTAATGTATCATCATCTTTCAATGACACACTTGTGTGACCCATCTACACATGAGAATCATTTTAACTTTAACGAGAACACTAAAGTTAAATATGCTTGTTTTATCCATGATTGGTTTCGTGGATACGAGTTTGAAGTACCAGAGAATTTGTTTAGATCTGAAATCAAATGTGATTATTTGATTGGTAATTTTTAAAATATTTACTATGTATTACTATTATTTGGTTACATAAAATGCCATATACACCATATATTTATATTTAACATACACTATATATTTGTTCACACAAATTTTTCCAAATAGATGTTATTGGCATATTGAAAGAAGTGGCTATTCCTGATTCAAATGATGTTGATATTGTTGATATAAGGATGAGTATAGTGACATTATTCAATAATGGGTATTTATGTTTAATTCTATGAAAAGGGTACTGATGTATTTATACATATATGTTGATTTAATGCAATTATTTTTTGTAGATTTGAATTTGAGTGTTCTCTGGTTGGATCCTATGCTGAGATGATCATTAATTCTATGTCATATGCTTCACATATAAATTTTGTTGTTGTCATAATGTTTTTAGAACTTCGAATGGGCAAAAGTGAGACTTCTGTAGTTCTGAAAACATTATGACAACAACAACATTTATATGTGAAGTAAATGACATCAAATTAATGATCATCTCAGCATAGGATCCAAACAGAGAACATTGAAATTCAAATCTACAAAAAAAATGCATTAAATTAACATGTGTATAAATATATGAGTATGCTTTTCATGGACTTAAACAAATATACACATTATTATTAACTAATGTCATTATACTCATCTTTGTATCAACAACATTTGAATCAGGAAGAATACACTTCTTTCAATATGCCAATAACATCTATTTGGAAAAATTTGTATGAACAAATTTTTAAATATATAGTGTATATGTCATTTTATGTAACCAAATAATAGTAATAAATAGTAAATATTGTACCTAAAAAAATCTAAACAAATGTTCTGGTTCTTCAAACTTGTATTGATGAAACCAGTTATGGATAAAATAAGCACCTTTAATCTTATTGTTCTTGTTAAAGTTAAAATGATACGTGTAAAGGTTTGCGCACACGGGTGTGTATTGAATAATGACTAGTGTGTCACCCGTGCGATCTCGCACGGACAATTTATATATAATTAATTGTTATAGATGTGTCTTGATGTCAAATACGTGTTGTGTCTGACACCAACACGACACAACACTAATACTTACAATTATATTAGATTATATTTTTTTTTTTCAAATTTTATACGTAGCAACATGTTAGTATTTGTGTGTGTCTAATATCCGTATTTATGCTTCATAGCTTCATGCATACACATATG
Organism: Trifolium dubium; assembly: GCA_951804385.1. Taxonomy (NCBI): domain Eukaryota; kingdom Viridiplantae; phylum Streptophyta; class Magnoliopsida; order Fabales; family Fabaceae; genus Trifolium; species Trifolium dubium. The sequence continues at coordinate 25,200,429 of OX638073.1, forward strand.
TAAATTACATATATTATAACTTACGAATAAAACACACTCAAAAAAAAAATATCTGAATAAAACACGATGTTTAATAACATTGTTCAGAAACCTATATAAAAATTATAAGAGTTTCCAACAAACAACAACTTCATGCCCCATCAATTTACTTTGCACTTTAAAGTAATTTCTTTTTTCTTTTACGAAGAATAACTTCTTTTTGAATAATTTTATAAGCACACTCTTAATTTTCTGTTATTGTGGATGACTATAAACTAATAACCGGAAGTGTGCTGTGACACTGAACTACAAAATTATCTGCAATATTGTGCTACTCTCCTATAGTACAACCGATTCTTCTTGACTATAAATATGTCGAAGCTACCAATACACGAGAATTAAACACTGGAAAACAACTCAGACAATTAGTATAATTTATAGTAAATAAGAGAGGGAATTGCAATCTATATTTTCAGTTCCCTCTTTTAAAATCTTTGATTGTCCATGTACATGTTTCTAGTTGAAAACTCAATATATATTGCTCCATCTCTTATCTCAAATTCATTGGCAGTATATGAAATGATAAAAGAGACATTACAATTCTTTCTTCACTAACCGAAATATAATTGTTACAAAATATAATGTGATTAAATGCCACTGAAAACTGTGAGAGAACCAAGTCAAATAGATTAGATAAAAATATTAAGTAAAAGTAATTTAATCTTTTGAAATATACAACATTTTATCTACAATTATCCGATAACTCATGTGAGTTTCCGGATTGAGAAAAAAAAAACCTTCTAGCAAAGAAAAATATTGGTCAACAAACTATTTTCTTATCCTCAACACTATCTCTAATATTGGTAGTTTTCCTGTTTAGTTTCATTATCTTCTCTCCAAAGTCTCCTTTTAATCATGTAGAAGACTATAATGAATTGAGAGGATGAAGTGGTACCTTGGCAATGAAAACTTTGATGAAATCCTAAGTCTCAGTAACATCTTCACCATCATGTTCTTTCTTAATAACCCATTTAGAAACATCAACATACAAAGGAGCTGAATAAGTGAGATTCCTTAATCTAGCTGCCTTAGGAAACAAAGTAGCAGTTTCTCCATCAGATTCCATCATATTGGTTTACTCAGGTAAATCTAACCAAAACTTATCTTGTAAATTATCAAATTAAAACCAAAACCAAAATCAAATTAACATCATCTTAGACATTAATTTTTGGAGTTTTCTAGAATAACATAAGCATAAGAATCACTTTTTTTTAAAAAAAACTCAATACTCATACATGATTTTCTAAAGAGTCTACTATAACAAGCTTTTCATTTAAAGCAATTTTTACATTTCTTTTCTTCAGAATATAATTTTATTGAAAATCTGTAACAAACAGCTGAAACCTTCTAAAAGTGATAATTTTATGTTAAAAAAGTGATTTTTTTTCAGTAAATGGTAGTTAACAACAGCAGCAACAAAATTCAAGCTTGTTACCGCAGCAAAATCAGATAGATATAGAAATTGAGAGGGAGTGACAGGAACAAACCTTCAATGACATCTCTAGGAGTCTTTAATGTAAGACCAATAGATTTATGAAAGTGATTTCCACCTTTTTCATATATCATATTCCGTTCCCAAATTTCTTTGAGCTGCAAAATTGAACAAAATAACAAACAAATATACATCAATATCATAATGAAGGTAGAAAGAGAACTCACCCGTTGAAAAGAACATATGGTAAAAATGAAGGCTTTAATTGTGAGAATGGAGAGGATGATAGAAATCTGATGAATACTCCAAGAATAAAACACAATCAAAATCAAAAGACAAACAACTATAGTGAATTTTAAAACACAAAAATTTATAAGCTAATTTACCATGTAAAAAAAACACTCATGCATCAGTTTCAAGTATAAGAGTTCATTAATAAATGACAAACAACATGAACATAAAAAATAACCCTACTTATTTGGAATACAAAAAATCAGTACCAAACAACTATAGTATACCCTATAACTGGTATAATCCGCAAGTTCCAAATCTGAAAATGAAAAGCAAACAAATAAGACCAAAAAACAGACACAAAACAAATACATTTCAACAATTATTCATGTATCTCAATTCTCAACAATAATGAATCTTATTCAAGTATCAAATGGAGTGACAAATCAATCTCAAACAAAACCCATGTTTTGAAAACAGAATTATGGAAATAGACGTATAAAGATTGAATTGAACAATGCCGTTACAAATTTATCACATCTGAAGATTTAACAATAAACAACAATGTAACTCCAACACACAAAATCAACACTAATAAAATAATCAACAAAAACCCAATAAATATCAATTTAACAACAGTAACCACCAAAATCAAAAACCATAAAAAAATCACAAATGAACAAAATCAATACTACCATACATAAATTGAACAAATCTGAAAAAATAGGTATTGTAAAATGAAGAAATTGAGTTTACCTTTCATGAAGGGTTTTTGCGAAAGGATGTTAGAGACCTGAAGAGATTTGTGTGGAGGCGTGTGTGCTTTGATTGCTCCAACTTCACTTCCTATTTATACACATCAAATTAACCTATTTTTTAATATGTTATGACCTAAATCTGATAGATCTGAATCTAAAACCTAAACCTAAAAAAAGATGCAAAATCTAAATTCAGATCTAAATTGTGATACCTGCAGGCCAGATTAAATAGCAATAGATAAATGGGGATATTGCAAACCAGCAAAATCGCGTTTGAACAGTTATTTTTTAGAGTAGCCGCTTCGTAAAGGGAATAGATTATATAGGGAAAAGAAAACATATGACAAATCTAAAAAAAAAAGAGAAAATATAATCTATACTTTGCCAAACATACTAACCTATAGCTTTAATTGAGAAATAAGTTCAACACTTCAACCTATAACCACATTTCCATTGAATTGTCCAAACATATTAACCCACTGCAAAAAGAAAATGGAGAACAATTATTTTCTCTCAATTAGAAACTTTGAACTTATCATTTATTGAACCAAGAAAAGCCTCCTGATCTATCTGTATTGATAAAGAAAATGTAAAAATTATAAGCCAATTCTATAAAATGAAACTCCAAAATTTCAACAAAAATAAAAGTAAAAAGTTATGAGATAAAAAACAACATAGCAATTATAAAACAAAATAAATCATATTTGATAGATATCATATTTGTACTGAGTGTTGGCGAAAAGACTACTATATATTAAATTGATTGGTTTCTTTCAATATTTAATAACAACTTCAAATCAAATAAAAAAAATTTAGAACCTGTTGAATATTGAACCAATAAAAGTTGGTTTGTATATCAAGAAAAGATACAATGGTAAGGAAGTTTGCATAAACACAATCAATGAAAGCTAAACAAATTTGAAAAATACACACTCACTACAAAAAATGGTTAAATATTTATTTGTTAAAATGAACAATAACGAAAAAAATAAAAGTTCTTTGGCCAGATTCCAAGATGAGAATATAAAATAAAGGATAGGATTGAGAACAAATTTGTACTTCTCTTACCTCTTTGATGGCTCTTGAATTGTTACTGAGAATAGAATGATGATTAGCTTTGAGAAACAAATCAGAAAAAGTTAAGCGAAAGAAACTGCAAAATGGAAAACAAATCAAAACAATTTAGGTGAGAATGAGTTCTCTTACCATAAGCACAAACCGTAAGAGCACAAACTGAGCATCGGCGGGAGCATCGACGGGAGCGCGATGATTTTGACGGGGCATAGCCACGGTTGCATCTGACGGAGCAGGAGTACAATGATTTTGAAGTTGAAATCGAAGGGAGGAATTTTAGAGTTGTTGGTTGGGATGAGGAAAGGGAAGAAGGAGAATGAAATTGTTGAAAGGATGTAGTTTCACTGAGTTTTGTACGTGTTTTGGAGAAGAAGAAAAAATTGAGTTCTGAGGGAAATAGCTTGCAGCATGAATTGAAAAAAAGAAGGAGAATGAAATTGTTGAAGCTATGTTGTGTTGTGTTGTGTTGTGCGTGTGTTTTGTTTTCTATTATTTTGTTTTGTGTGTTTTGAAGGAGAAAGAAAAGAAATTGGATTTGGAGGGTAGCTTGCACCATGAATTAAGGAAAATGTAAGTGTATCCTGACATGATGTTGAAGTGAGAAGTGTAAAAGTGGGAAACTAAATTTTGCAGCGGCAATTGGGGAAAAGGTACACCAAAGAAGCATTAAAATAATGAAAAATTGAGAAACCACCAAAAGGGTTCTTGACTAGGGAATTTGGGACATATGGAATTGTTAAGATTATAGATGATACATTAGAGACAATGTAAAAGAAGACAATGTAAAAGATCCCCGAAAATTTGTTGTTGCTTCACTGTCCCAACTTTGTGCACATTCTCCTGGTAGGTTCCCAAATGTCATCAGACAAAATGTTGATCCTAAGAATCAGGCAGCATCGCTTCAACTTTGCAACACTTACAACGTCACATTAGTTTCAGTAAGTTGGTCCTAGTTTTTTCCCCAATCTACCTTTGATATATTAAGAGATACATAATATTGTCCAATTTTTACAAACTGTTTCTTGCAGCTGTTATACTTGTTATTACTCTGTATTCATATAAGTTCTTTTGGACAAAATACCAGTCTAGCTTTATATATTGTCGACCCTTTTGGCTTTGTGGTATTTTTGTTCTGTTATTGTGTTAATATATACTCCTTCCGTCCCAAAATATAAGGGAAAAAAACTCATTTTCTTTGTCCAAAAATATAAGGGAAAAAAATAAACATTTATCTTTCCCAAGTATTAATTTTACTTATTCTCATAAAATTAAATACAAATTGCATTTAATTTTCTTTCTCTTTCCTTTTATCAATATACAACAACCAATAAAAAATAATTTTACATCTTCCTATAAAACTTATTTTAAGAAAAATCACACAAAATCATGTTTCAAATTTTCATGTTTTGGTTTTCTTAATAAGTGTGATTTTTTTATTTTCCCTTAAATTTCGAGACGGAGGGAGTGTCTGTTATTAGTTCCTTCAAAATTTTATTCCTTTTTTTGTCTCTCCATATCTATTTGTTTGTTATGCTGCATTTTGAAGAACTAAAATATGCAAGAAACCAATAACGAATGTATTATACTGTGGGGTACATGTAACACTTAACTCTGAAAGCTATGGTTCACGAAACAAAACATTCAGTCTTCGTAGGCAAACTATCTCGCAAAAGTCGCCAAGCAAATAAAGACACTTTTAAAGGAACTTGCCGATGCTAAATGAGATATGTGGCATCATCTAAAACAACTGCGTCCTAAGCAGTCAACAACTGATATGCTCCACTGACTGAATACCCACCATCTAGATTAGAGCGCCATCGCCACACATCTGAAACCTGCTCGTGTAACTGAAAACCATAAAGTAAGGTCTGACACTCTTCCAACATCTCCTTTATGCAACATTAATTACATTTCTTTATTTATGTGATATAGTCAAAACAACATAACATGTATTTTAGTACAGAGGTATAGAATGTCCAAAGAGTTATGAGTGTAATGTCACATGCTCAAATCTCATCCATGACCCTTTTTATTATTTGTCACTTTTTTCTTTTATTATGTTTTTTCGTTATTATTAGTTATTTACTTTTTTCTTATTTATTTATTCTGCAAAAAACATGAACAAAAAGATAGATATAAAAAAATGGTTAAATATGCTTTTAGTCATTACTTAATTTTTTTGTCTTTGTAAAATTGTTATGCACTCAGTTTTGGTCTTTATTGGTAAATTAACACGTATTTTGCAATGATTTTTTCCCATATATGTTTAGATCATCGTAAAAAGTTTGTGAAAAAAAATAAGTTCAAAATTTAATTTCTAGGTTATGATTTTTGTTACTTTTATCTCGAATTTTTGTTATTTGAAAAATTCATATTTAATTAATATCATGTTAAAAAGTTCTAAATTTTGATTAAAAAATTTATATGATATTTTAAACATTTTCATAAATAAATCAATCAAAAAATTAAGAGTTTAATTATAATTAAGCAAATTTTATTTTAGCAAGAACTAAAATTATATGTAAGAAACAAATCATAAAGAGTAAAAATATAATAAAAATTAAGTAAAACATAAAATAGTAGAATGAAAATCTAGGCACGTAAGTTTCAGCTCGTAGTTCGCCTCCAAAATGTCAACACCGAAGCGATAGAGATCAACCAAATACAAAGAAACCTGCAAATCTCAAGAGATTTAGAAACCATCAGAGAATCAAAATGAATGAATACTGCAAATCTCAACAGATTTGAAAACGGTCAGAGAATCGAGTATCGTGGAAAATCAATCACACGGTATCAACTAGACACCAACACCAGATCCAAACCCTCAACCCTCAATACCATTGGCGGAGCCAGGAAACATATAAAGCCCAGGCAAAATTTAAAATTTAAACAAAAATTTCAATTTTACATTGAAAATTTTCAAATTAAAAAAAAAAACTCAGTTTTGCCCTAAATTAATTCCCTCGAATCTCAAATTTACTTTAAGTTAACTCTTAAAACACAAAAAAAATTATTTTGCGAAGAAAAATCTGAGTTCTGAACCAAAAAACTTCAATTTTGCCCTAAATTAATTTCTAAAAATATCAATTTTACCCTAAATTTACCCCTAAAACAAAAAAATATTCCGACCGAGCTCGGGCTGCAGCCCGGGTGGTAAATCCACCCATGCTCAACACCTCATCACAACACCCACAAGCACAATCCCAACCCATGGATTTTTAAAACAATGCGTATTTTTGAATGATTTTTTTATATTATTCTAAACATGTATAGAATTTTTTTTTTAAAAATGTATAAATTTAATGATGATTAAACAATTTTAAAAAATAGCAAGGACTAAAATTGCATGGATACAATTTTTGTAAAAACCAAAACATGACACTTTTTTTTGCAGCGACTAAAAACAAAATTTTGTAATTTATAGAGACCAAAAACATATTTAACTCTAATGCAAACAAACACATTTTTTTACATCACAAAATCATTAAAAAAAAACCAACATAAAAAATTAAAAAATAAGAAAACACACAGTAAACACAAAAACGTAAAAAAAGGAAAAGGCAGAAACACAAAATAAATCAAAATTGAATCTTTATTCATTTAGGAAACACAATCAATTTACACCAAGATAATACAAAATATTTCCTACAATATACAATCAAATTAAAACCTAAACCTAATTTTCACACTATAAAAGAAAATTTGCTACAACACAAAATTTCACAAAAAATACAGTGAATCCAAAACCCATAAAAATACATTTCTGTAACCCTAGCGTCCAAACACACACACAAAGGCACAGAGCAAAAACACATAAAAGAGGAGAAAGGAATCACAAGCACGAAAATGAAAAAGAATAGGAAAGCATTTACACTGCAGAACCGGTTGGTATCTCTTTTTCTTTTTCTTTGTTCTGTTTTAACTATGTGTGTACGAATGAAAAAAGATCTAAAAATTTTTGAATTTAATTTATATGCACCGACGGTGTAAAATTATTTTACACATGCAGTCAATTAAATCACACCATGTAAGCATTTATGGAGATATTTTAAGAACTAACCTATAAAAATGGCATTTTATTGTGTTTTGATTGGATGCATGTGTAAAAAAGTTTTACACTGTCAGTGTACAACAATTAAACTCAAATTTCTTTGGTTTCGAATTTGTGTTTTGATTTTCATATTTTGAGACTTGATTAGTGCACCCTCCTCAGTTTAATTTATTCATTATTTTTTTTTCACCACCAATTTAATCCGGTTCAATATCAGCTTTGACATAAGTGATTCCAATTCCATTTATTTAATTCATGTTACTTATTCAATCTGTTTATTTTATTTTATTTAATTCACATGTAATATAAAATGTCAGAAATAATATAAAGTCTTGAAAAATACAAAAATAGTCAATGTCCTATAAATGTGTTAAAATAAAAATAAATAACAAATCCTATAAAATAAATTTTAAAAATGCTATCAAATGCACAAGACAAACAATTAATTGTTTACAGTGAAAAAAAAACAAGCGGCACCTAATTACGTGAAAGCCGTCACACAAGGGTGCACTTAATTATATTTTTAAGTCAAAGATTTTTAAAGAAAATATAATTTATTTTGTGACTAACAAAGTAAATAGAATTATTTTAAAAAACAAGTTTCGATACATAAATAGCCACGGCCGCACCAAAAAATATCTTTGTACAAAAAAAATCAGTTGATCTTTAATAATTAGGATTATGAAGGAGAAAAACATAAAGATAGAAACCTTATTTAATGCAAACAAACAAATAAAATCAATAAAATAAAATTATTAACGGTTTGCAGTGCAAAAAAAAGGTGAAATAATGACATCAAAGCCACATCACAAGGGTGCACTTAATTATACTGCTTGTTTATTGATTCACATACCAAACTGCAGGAACATAGTAGTAATAAAACAAAATTACATATTATACATTAATTTTTACTAAGGATCAATGATCCTGGATCATGTTAACGTAAGCCTAAAAACACATGTTAAGAATTATATAAATAGTAACTGTGTCTAAAATAAAGCATCTTTTCATTTTTATATTAACTAAAATACACAATTTCTAATGTTAAATTTATATTTTTAATATACAACATATACCTTTAAGGCACATGTTAACATTTCCTTTCCCTAAAAATTTCTAAACAAGAACTCCATATATTGTTACAAATAGTGAAATACCCATGTGTATTGTTACAAATTCATCTGATAAACCAATAAGTATTTTTTTTTTTTGAAAGAAGAAAAAATAGAACCTTTGCAAAGGAAATATTTCCTATTTTTCAAATACAAATAAATGTATTTTCTCAACTTTAGAATACCTCGAGTAATAATTTGGTCAACTTTTAAAACACACATTTTTATTACGTGAGAGGATTTGAACATTTCTTATTTTTAGTAACAATATATCGTTACTAATTGACAATTATTACCTTATGTATATGTATATTTTGGACAAATAATCTTAAGTTTATAAACAAACAAAATTATTATAGGAAATTTGCGTATCAATGGGTGAACTTAAAAAAAAAACACATGCCTGACTATAAATAAACTGTCATGTATATCATTTGTTTTACGCTCAATTCTCAATCACATTATTTACTTATTTTTCAATTAGCATTACAATTACTTCTTTTTACTATTGTTTAACCAATAACCTAAAAGATTCTTATATTGTAGTTGTACTTATCCTCAGACGATGTTGGTTTGTGAAGGACATTTATCTAATGAATTATCGTTATCAATAGAGATGATTCTATGGATTCAAACGTTAGCATGCAATATTGTCATTAATATAGATATTTTATTTTTCACGGTGTTAAAATTGATGCGTCCATACATTATTTTTTGTGGTCAATCTTTAATGAAAAAATAAAAGAAGATAAATTTACATTGTCTCTAATGTATCATCATCATTCAACGATGCATCCGTGTGAACTTCTACACATAAGTATTATTTTATCTTTGACGAGAATACTAAAGTTAAAGGTGCTTATTTTATTCATGATTGGTTTTGTGGATACAAGTAATTTTAAGAACCAGGGAATTTGTCTAGATCCGAAGTCAATGTGATCATTTGATTGGTTCTTCATATCTAAACAAATTCTCTGATTTTTCAAATTTCTTATATCCACGAAACCATTCATGGATAAAATAAGCACTTTTAACTTTTATATTTTCGTTAAAGATAAAATGATACTTATGTGTAGAGGTTTCCATGGGTTCGTCATTGAATGATGATGACACATTAGAGATAATGTAAATATTATCTTCTTTTATTTTTCCATTAAAGACTGACCACAAAAAACGATGTATGGACGCACCAATTTTATCACCCCGTACAACGAAATATCTATATCATTGAGAAAATTGCATGCTAAAATTTTAATAAAATAAAATAAAAATATGAGCCTTGAATCCATAAAATCAACTGTATCGGTAACGACGATCCATCGGATAAAATTTCCTTCACAACACAGTATATGAGGACACGTACAAATATAATATAAGAATCTCTTAGGTTATTGACATCACTTAAACAATCGTAAACACTTAAACAATCGTAAAAAGAAGACATTGTAATGCTAAATGGAAAATATGTAAATTATATAATGTTATTGAAAATTGAGTGTAAAATAAATGGCAGATGTGACATCTTATATATAACATGTGCCAAGTTACATGAACATGACTAGTTTTTGTTTTTTTTAATCAGTAAATATATTATTATATTCAATCATAAGTATAAGACATACACATGTTGATAAAAAGTACAAAGATACATCAATAATAACATCAAAGTCATACTCCTATTTCATCAACTACCCAAGCAACCAAAACCCTCATCCCACCACCCATGCCACGCGAATATAACAAAGAGACATGATGTTTGACTCTAAAAGCAATTGATATATAAGAACCTTATAAAATCACAATACAAAAACTAGCCATCATTGTTGTAGTTCTCTTTTATTGGTCTTTGTTCGTCTTGTACGGAGATCTGGTTCTTAATAATAATATACTTGCTGTTAAAAAAAACATGTGCCCTAAAAGTACATTTTAAAGAATTCAAAAATTAAAATTTTACATTAAAAAATACAATATATTAACTTTAAAAGCAATATTTCTACTTTTAATACTTTTAACGTATGTCTCAAAGACACATATTAACATTTACCTTAAATTTAAAAAAGACTCTATAAGCCAAAGGAAATATTCTCTCTCAAGGTTATTCTAATTAAAGTCTTAGTAATTTTATTCTATGTTTTCCTTATTTTGTTTCTAGTTTTCTCTAAATTGATTAACGCGAATTTTCATAAATTACTCAGGTTTAGAAAATTCTATGTTTCATAAATTTATTCTATGTTTTCCTTATTTTGTTTTTAATTTAGAGAATATAATTCATGTTATGTGAGACCAATTTTCTAAACCCGAATTATATTCTCTAAATTTAGTTATCTTTATTTTAAAATTATGAAAAATATTCTAAGAATATAATTTCTATATTCTATTCTTGTGTGTTTTTCTTGGTGATATTTCTAAGTTAGTTTAAAGAAACTAGAGCATAGGCAGAAGTGAAGAGTATTCCATCCATAATCATATAAATGCCAATGTTATTTTGATGGTAATGCTCATGCACACAAAATTAACAAATATTTGAGTTTGAGACGTATCAAAATTCAAAATTTCGTAAACCTGGTTGATGTAATGATTATTACTACATATACTATCTTTCATTTTGATAATTCTTTTTCCTTCTGTTTTTCAAATTCTTTTCTTCTTGCATCAACCAAACAAAGAATAAAGACATTAAAGACTATATTGTCCTGGTTTATTTTTCTTATGGACTAAAAAATGCTTTTATTTTTCTTTGGAGCTAAATTGGGTCTTACCATGGGGATAAGTGTCTTCAATAAAAAATATATTAATACATCAAAGTCATAGGCCGTTAGAAAATTGTAAATGATTAAAATTTATTCACTCTTAACTTCATTGAATTATTTTGAACAATTCATTTCATGCTCAATTAAATTGCTTAATGACACGTGTATTATTTTGGTTGCAAATTAATTAACACGTGTAATTCTGAGCTTGAAGCCCTCCTTTATTAAAAAAAAGGTCTTACTAGTTAAGGTAATAAAAATGGTAAGTTTACATTGAAAACAACATTTTATATATTTTTATTACTTTGACCGCAAAAATTCCAATATACTTTTACTATATTTATATTTCTTAACCATTGCCCTAATCGCATTAGTTATCATTTTCCTAAAAAAAAAAAGTAACATGTAATTCTTCTCCTATCTAAAATGGATATGCTTTTAGTGAAAGAAAATTATTTTTCTCAGCTCCAAGTTTTATCATGTTTTCCGAAAATAAATAGAATATTCTTTGAGTTCGTAATTTAAATAACGGACGACATTTTTTATGACCAAATAAATCCTTTGTGTCCACCATGAATAAAAATATTATAAAATAATATAATTTGTTACTTAAGGGATGAATCTTATGCCTCCTCATTAATTAACGGTCTTGATCCAGCGCTGGAGTATATATATGTTATTCTCTGCAATGGCCAAGTAATTTACTGCTCCTATTTTCACTGACATGAGTGTCGGAGTCCGGCAGGTACAACCCTCCTTCTTTGCTTCAGCAAACTTACGCAAGGGAACATACACGAGCGATCTTTCCTTATGATCAGGTGAGATCAGTGTGGTTGTAAAGCTCATTTGCGAACTTCGTTACTAAAGTCTCAAGACATATTTCCAAGTGAGTGACGAGTTACAAAGTTTGTTGCTGAACATAATCATGATTTGCTAAGTCCGAAACATGGAAGTGAGAGAATAGTAAGAAAGACAAAAAATTTATTTTTATAAAGTTCGCATCCTAAATAACGAATTCAGTTTATTATATAAACAGTGAACTATTGTTTTTATAGTGTTGTGTTACTCTCTGCTTGCATAACAAAAAAAAATGAAAATGTAGGAGACGCACCATATGCTGGAGCGCGAGTATAATTTTATTAGTGAAATTATCCGCCCTACACATCTCATTCCCCGTCCGACATTTCTATAAATACTCTGTTCGGGTTCAATTTAAAACTAAAAAATTGGTACATGCACGAAACAATTAATGGCTGAACATTATTTTCAATATACATCCTCATCTTTCCAATGGCATTGCATGCACGTTATTTCCAACTAGAAAACTACCCATGCGATGCACGGGTTCATTAATTATTAGTTTTGAAAAATATAGTTGACATATATAATAAATTTTTGAAAAAGTTTATGATGAATATTTTAAAAAATATTATTATCAGTATAATATTTTTATAAAATATTGTTTATTTTATATGTAAAATATGTTGAAATAGTTGCACCGTACGTAACTCGTATATGTTTATATACGTGGATACTCTATGTTAGGTCTCATATTTTTATCAGCTATGTATTAGTTTTATATATGAGTGACAATTACTTGCCTAATTATTTGGTCTTTATCAATGACATATTTATCAATAACTTATAATTGTCCCGTATTTTTATATTTATTTAATATTTTTACAAATTTTTAAGATTTTATTAATGAAATTTTTAAGTGTGTCGGTTAAATATATTTATTAAATTTTATTTGACAGTCTCGTGCCCGTTGCAAATTTTATATGCTTATATATTTGAGTCACACATTTTTTTTTACTATTACACTACAAACTTTTATAACATGGAGAAAAATGATTAAGTCAATTTTTAAAATATAAACATTAGTACAATACTCTTATAAAATATTTATTTGTTTTATAGGTCCAAAGCCATTTAAACATTCTCCCGTGTTTGTTGCAAATTTTATATGCTTATATTTGTGTCTACAAATATTATTATTTTTACTACAAAACATTTGTGTCACATTCATTGAACTTATTAAATATTGGTTATGTACTATAATTGATTAAATAACATTTAAAAGTATGAAAATGGATAATTTTTTGAAGCAAAATTTAATGTTGTGTTTTTTTATAGATATATGAATAACAAATATTTGTCACATTTTTATTCATTTATCAAAGACAAATATTTGTCCTACATTTTTATTTTTAGTTGATAGTAGATCAGAATATAATTATATAAATTCAAATTATTTGATTATACTATAATCACACACAATGAAGATATATATTAGTATATTAAACAGCGATAAAATGTTACACATTCTTTATTGGTGAAATATAAAAAATACAATAAAAATTAGATACTATATAAAGATGAAAGATTTATAATGGAGAATGGAGAAAGAAAATGTGGAATTTTAGATTATTAGAAAAGTTAAAAGAGAATTTAATTTTAAAAGAGGAATAAGAGAGAGTAAAAGAAAGAAAGAAAGAAAACATAATAAATAATTAAAATGTTAGAGATAAAATGTTTGAAAAGTCAAAAAGTCAAAAAGTTAAAAAAGTAAGAAAGAGAAAATAATAAAAATTAAAGGAAGAATTAAAATGACATATTTGTCCTTAAAAGAAATGGGTTTTAATTATTTGAAGAGAGGACAATAATGTAAATGTTATATGTAATCAATTTTCTTATATTGATAGTAGATAGTATACTACACTATGTACTACCTCAATCATAACATATAAGACATTGTTGGCTGTTAATACATGATTTTGATTGCGAATATTTTTAATTATTTATTAGTAAAAATTATAAAAATTTGATATCTTCAAAATATATATCGAAACAAATCAAACAAGATCTTATATAATAATATTTACATTTATATACTCTTAAAAAAATATTGTCAAAACAAAACATATGAATAGTATATTTAGTCAAACTGTGTCTTATAAAATAAGACGGAGGTAGTATTATGTACTCTGAACTTTATTATAAACAAAGCCTACTTTTTAAATACATTGAATAACTAACGTATTTAGACTACATTATTGTCTAAATACATTAATTATTCAATGTATCTAAAAAATTCATTTTGCTTAAAATAAAGGTCAAAAAGAGTATATCTTCATCCTTCCCTATGACACGATATTAATTGCCTTACTCATTATTATTCCAACAACTATATACACCATACACACCTTGCAATCTATTAGTATTATCTCTATTTTACTTACTTTTAATATAGATGAAGCAAGATAATTCATTCCTAAAAATTAAAAAGAAACATTAAGACAAATTTATAATATTGTACTACCTCCGTTTTTTATTATAAGAGATAACGCATTTTTTAAATTCATTGAATAACTAATGTATTTAGTTTATAATATGGACTAAATACATTAATTATTTAATGAATCTAAAAAGTAATTTGTCTCTTATAATAAAGAACGGAGGTAATATTTTTTATTCTATTTTGTTTACCCTATTGTTTCTAACTTTTTTTTTTTTGTTATATTTGCAGCCCAAAGGGAAATTACCCTAAAAACCAGTTTACCACATAAAAACACATTGAACCGGTTTGGTTTACAAATATTTTTTTAAAATTTTGAAAATTGCACGTAAGATGCAACTAGCAGTTGTACATTTTAAATAGTGTAGGCTGAATATGACATATATAAATTTGTAGAAATAAATATAGGGTCCGTTTGTTACAGATTAAAAAATAAGTGATTTTGACATTAAATAATTTAGAGATTATTTTTTATAGATTTTACAAAAAATCAGAAGCTATTTTGTGTTTGTTTACCATTATAAAAATTACTTTTTATAAAAAAATAATCTTCAACTTGTTTGGATGCAACCATAGAAAAGTGATTTTGCATCATTAAATTACCATAAAGTACAATTTTTCAAAAATAATATATCATATAAAACAAATATATGAAAAATAGTCAAGTTCTTTTTTTTTCATTATGGTCATATGATTTTATATATATAGTTAAAAATAAAACAAATTTTTTTAAATCTTATCTTCTAAAAATAACAAATTAATCTTATAAATTCTAAATAGGATATTTTTGGAATATTAGAATAAATTTAAGGATATTTTCGTTCGAAATTTTTTTACACAAGTTTTCTCTCTCCTCTAAAAAAAATAAGCTACTAATATCAGCTTCAGATTTTTAGCAGTTTTTAGATTATTTTTAGATTCTGATTATTTTGAAAAGCTATAACAAACAGATGTTATTTTCCTAAAAGTGATTATTTTTTAAAAATAAGTGATTATTCAATGTTGTTACCAACTATGATAAACTCACAAAGACATTAGTACATTATCCAAACTTTTAATTGTGGACCATTCTTTATAATTTAATTAATTGTACACATTAAATATTACTATTTTTTAAATTATTTTTCACAACTAATTGAGAGCCAAGATCCACAATGTCTTGCTCTTAGGTTAGGTCCATCCTGAGTGTATGTGGCATGTAAAATCACCAAAATACCTTGTCTTCCTTTTAGAATTTGAACCGGTTTCGAACTTTAGAACTCAAACGTAATAAAATTAGAATGAAAAAGTGAAATTCCTACACATAAATTCCTTAAAAAAAATTAAAATTCTTAAAAACTCTTAAGATTAACTTTTTATTTTAGGTTTAAAAATGATTATTTTAACAAAATAATTTTTATAAAGTTATATAACATCTACTATAAAAATGATAAATTATTTAAAAAAAGAAATAAACAAAAAATCTAAAACAAATGCACTCGTGCGTGGTTGCCCCCTGTTAGATTTGTCTTGTCCTTGCATTGCATGTAAAGGTATGGTTGCAAAGTGAACCCATACGCTTGGGAGTATAAGATAAGACATCGACAATAAAAGAGTCAAAGAGTCTTATCTAATTAGCTAGATAGGGTATTGAAGAAGTACTCTTATTAATTATTATGGAGTGCAAAGAAACAAGTGGTGCATATGATATGATGTATGGTGCATAAATTAAAGGCATTGTTATATCATATTCAAATTTATTAACAAATTTATCGTTTTTGTTTTTAATGATGTTGAATTTGTATTTGTATATTTGATGTATTCAATCGATTTGAATGAATAACTATTTTTTTATTTTTGTAAAAAAAATAAAATAAGAAGCTTGTGCGGTTGTTGGAGGCATAAAATGTAGTTAATGCATGTCTATTTATTTATTCTTACAATTGATCACATATGCTTGAATATTAGCTAGAGATCGAGTATTTATACCCATGCGTCTTCTTCTTCATGATATCATACAAAGATACCAAATTTGAATTAGAATCACTTTTTTCTAAGTACAATGACCATGTTTCACTATATCACATTGTTTTTAGCCATTTTTTTCTTCATATTCTACACTATATTGAGATGCAACAAAAATGTTATTATACCAAATTGGCCAATAATTGGCATGCTACCATCCGTTTTGTATAATCAATCCAATATTCATGATTTTGCAACCTTACTTTTGAATCATTATGGTGGCACTTTTCATTTTAAAGGACCTTGGTTCACAAATATTGCCAACTTTACTCTCACTAGTGATCCAATGAATGTGCACCACATCACTAGCAAAAATTTCACCAACTATGGGAAGGGATTTGATTTCCATGAGATTTTTGAAGTTCTTGGTCTTGGTATTTTCAATTTGGATTACAATGAATGGAAACAAGAAAGAGCATTGCTTCATTCAATGCTCAAAAGGAATAGTTTTAAAACATTCCTTGAACAAAACATTCAAAAGAAGATAGAAAATTGCCTATTACCATTTCTTGATCATGCATCAAAAGGTGTAGAAATATTTGATCTACAAGATGTTCTCGAGAAGTTCACATTCGATATTGCTTTTGCTTCCTTTTTTGGATTTGAATCTAATTGCTTTCCTAACAATCTCAATGAAATGCAAGAGATTCCTTATGTAAAAGCTATTTCCGTGTTTGAGGATACAATTTTGTCGAGGCACTACCTTCCAAAATGTATTTGGAAGTTACA
Organism: Trifolium dubium; assembly: GCA_951804385.1. Taxonomy (NCBI): domain Eukaryota; kingdom Viridiplantae; phylum Streptophyta; class Magnoliopsida; order Fabales; family Fabaceae; genus Trifolium; species Trifolium dubium. The sequence continues at coordinate 25,217,907 of OX638073.1, forward strand.
GAAATGGCTAAATATTGGTCAAGAGAAGAAGGGAAAGATCGCGCAAGAAAATCTTCACGAATTCTTGTACAAATGTATAGCTTATTACAACGGCGATGAAGAGAAAAGAAGATTGAGAAGCAATGAAGATGTGGAAGACTCAAATTCTTGCTTGCTAAAAGGACTAATAAAGGAAGGACCGGAAAAGGGGGAAACGATTGAGAGGTACATTAGAGACACCGCAATCAATGTTTTGTTTGCGGGAAATGGATCTATTAGTTCCGGTCTCAATTGGTTTTTTTGGCTTGTTTCAACTCATCCTAATGTGGAAGCTAAAATTATTCAAGAGATAAAACATAATTGTTTAACACGTGAGGAAAATTTGATCACAAATTTAAGTGAGGAAGTTCTTGATAAGCTAGTTTACCTCCATGGAGCTATATGTGAAACCTTTAGGCTTTATCCTCCAATAGCATTTGAGCACAAGTGTTCAATCAAATGTGATATACTACCTAGTGGTGATCATATTAATCCAAATACAAAGTTAATATACTCTATGTATGCAATGGGAAGGACAAAACAAATATGGGGTGAAGATTGTTTGGAATTTAAGCCTGAAAGATGGATATCAGATAGAGGACAAATTAAACATGTACCATCTTACAAGTTCATAGCATTTAATGCAGGTCCAAGAAAGTGTATAGGAAAAAATATGAGCTTTGTTCAAATGAAAATGGTTGCAATTGCTATGTTATGGAAGTTCCAAATACAAGTGGTGAAAGGTCAATCTGTAACTCCAAGACCTTCTATTCTTATTCGTATGAAACATGGATTTAAGGTCACAGTTAGTAAAAGATACACTTGATTTAAGTATTAATATAAGTTTTGTGAAGTTGTGGTGCTGTTGAGTGTTTCTTTGAACCTATTTATATGTCCCTAATTGTTCAAGTTAAATAATGTTATAGTCATGATTATATTATTTTTGTAGTTGTGTTTGTTATATATCAAATGGATGCATATCCTTAATGTTTGGAATCATGATTTTTGATGTGGATTATTTAATTAGTTATTAAGATTTTGTTTCATGAGTTATATGTTAATCGTCTGTCCGTCTCACATTATCCCTCCATCCTATGCCATTTGTCATCTTATGTTAAACATACACTCATTCGTTCTAAAATTTTGCCACTTTTAATTTTTTAGTAACTAAATTAAATTTTACTAAAAAAATTTAAAATGATTTTCAAAATTTTACAATGATAATTTATATGATGTAAATTTTCAATCTAATTATTGATTTTGCAAAAATTATATTCGTTATAGTGAAACTAACAACTTGTACACCATACGCAATATGTATAATTTGTTCATATTAATTAGAATTTGTCCGATAAGACATCAACAATTAGATTAGGTATTGAAGAGGCACTCTTAATGTGTGGAGAACAAAGTAACAAGTGATGTATCCAGTATATGGTCTATAAATCAAATATATTGTTATAATGCATAAGAATTTTGTAAAATTCAATGTTAGATTGAAAGTTTATAACATATATTATTTATTACAAATTTAAGAATAAATTTAATTTGCTCATCACAAGGAGGTGGAGGGAGATTGGTCTCGAAAGCTTTTCGTCAAAAAGGTGGGGAATAGAGGTAGAACGAGATTTTGGTTGGACTATTGAATTGGGGAGACACCTTTGTGTGAGACTTTTTCTCTACTTTTTAATTGCTCTCTTCAACCTTCTTGTGTTATTCAAGAGATGGGTGTGTGGGTGGGCGAGAGATGGATTTGGGGTTTAAAGTGGTGGAGGGATTTTTTTGTGTGGGAACAAAATCTAAGTGAGAAGCTTATGGATTTGATCGATGGAAATACAATCTCAAAAGTTGCCGATTTATGGTCCTTTGCAATGGATGAGAGTTTTTCGGTAAGCTCGTCGTATTTGTGCTTCTATTCGAATTTCTTCCCCCCTCCCTCTAGGGTGTTGGCGTCTCCGGGTTTGGTGGCTCGAATTTGAAAAAGTTGGGCGCCTAAGGTGATTGTTTTTTCTTGGCAAACCCTGCTGGGAAGGCTTCCGACGAGATATAAACTAGCTCGGTGTGAGGTGGTTCAAAGAGGAGAGGTCGAGTTTTGCATGTGCTGTTATGGGGTTCCGAAAACGGAGAATCATCTCCTAGTTTTGTGCCCCATAGCTTGGTTTGGAGAGGTTACGGTGATGCTGGCGGATATCGCGCCCTTGCTCGAGACTTTCCTCGTTTCTAGTAGGAAGGGGAAGAGTGGGTGGAAGGATGTGCTTATGATTTGGCATGCGGTTATTTGGATGTTATGGAATGCTAGGAATGAAACCATTTTTCAAGCGAAAAACTTAGAGGTGGATAAAATTTATGTTTCCTGGAAGTGGCTTTTGGCGTAAAAGGAAAAAGCTCTTTGTTTATTCTACGAATGAAGTACTAATCCCTTAGATTGTATTCTTAGGTAGCTTTTTAGGCGGGTTGTGCCGTTTTTTGTTTTTGGTTCGTATGAGCCCGCTTGTTCATGTTTTTGAGTAGAGTACTAATTGTATTTGTCATCCTCTGCGGATAGAGTACCCTTGTACTTTGTTTCATTCCTCTTATATCAATAAATTTGCCGTTTCAAAAAAATATACTGAAAATTATTTGATATGTTTGTTGACATCATCAAAAAATTTATAAGTTTCAATAACATATCAAATAATTTTCAATTTCTTTAAAATTAGATGTAAATGATCTATTTAATATAAATTTTCAATCTATTTTTTTTTATAAATTTCGCATTCTATATAACGGTATTGTAGATTTGTGCACCATATAATATATGCACGGGTGCATATTAGAATTGGTCAAGTAAAAACATATCTATTGAAAAGTGATATAGAGATATCAATGGGTGATATAAATTAATAAAACTTATTTAACAAAACATTTTGAGGAATTAGATTTGAGAGATTGAGAACTTATTAAATATGATCATTAAAAAATTGTAAATAAATTATGTGTATAAAGTATATAATATATGTGTATAAAGTATAATTCGTTTAAATATTCAAAATTGATGTTCCTATTGTAGATAATCTAAATTGTCAAAAATCCAACTCATCTAAGATTTTTTATCAAAAAAAGTCTTAGATTAAAAATAGGCATTCCCTTAAATACATATTCCCTTTCTTCTAAAATATAAAATATATATATATATATATATATATATATATATATATATATATATATATATATATATATTAAACAAAAGCTGATGTATTTAGTTAAAAAATTAAACTAAATACATCAATTTTTTTGATTAATTCTTCCGTATATTTTGATATTGAAAGAAAGAGTATATATGTTTCATAAGAATAAAAGCAAAATGTATTGATTTTACTAACACTCCCTTACCAAAACATAAGTCACTTTGAGAAGAAAAAAAATTATACTAAAATATAAATCACTTTACAATACCAGTGAAACATTTAATGTTATTTTTCTTATTATACCCTTAAGTATTTATTAATCTCTTCTTTTACTTTTTCAATTTATCTTTTTCATACAACAATAATTATATTTCTTAATTTGTGTGATATAGTCAAAACGACTTATATTTTAGGCTAAATTGCAGTTTTGGCCCCCTAAGTTTTCTAAATGTGCAATTTTGACCCCTCAGATTTTAAACGAGCGAATTTAATCCCTCATGTTTCTTAATTGTGCAATTTTGGTCCCCTAAATTTTAAATGAGCGAATTTGACCCCCACGTTTGGCCCCTTTTGCAAATTTCACGACCCTTGACTATTTTTACCAAAAGTTTCCTCACATAGAATTTTTTTTACACATTTTTTACAATATAAAATGTTTAGAATTAATAAACAATAATAAAAGTTTGTGCAATTGTATCGTATGCAAGACATATAGACATTCATTCATTCGCAATTCAAAATATTTCAAATTCAAAATATTCATACATAATATAAAAGGGTATATGTGTAACAGCAAATTGTTGACCTAAGCCTACGCCCAATGGTATCTATGTTCTTGCCGAATCAAAATAAACTTCAAATCAAAAATTACAAAATAGATAAGCACATAAACATATAACTAAGATTTGTTTGTTGATTGTTGTGTGTTCATTACATCTTCATTTTTCTTATTTATTTTCCTTTTGGCTCCTCCTTTTTTTAAAAATATTAAGACCTATTAAATTTTTGGTCAAAATATTTCTCAAAAAAAAAAATAGTCAAAATAATCAAAAGTTATGAAATTGCACAATTAAGAAACGTGAAAGGTTAAAATCGCACATTTATAAAACTTAAGAGATCAAAATTATAATTTAACCTATATTTTAATACTCATGTAATATCTGACTTCCGCGCATGAAGATTCATATATTGAGACCGAACAATGGGCAATCAGGATGGACGACGCTGATACACCTTAATTTCTCTCCATGCATACATAATGCATTCAACACTTATATGCATTTATATGATATGGTATGATCATTTATGAGAGAGCATGGTCTAATTAAAATTTTAAGTTCGCCTTATATCGTCAAAAAATTTACTATTATTAGCAAAAAAAAACAATTTAAATTTTGGTCATGCAATAATTAACAACTTTTAAATTAATTAATACTATCATTTTTAATATACTCTTATTAACTTTATCTTTTTTAATGCATTTATTTTACATTTACAAAAATATGTGATTTTCAAGAAAAATTAAAACGACAATATAGTAAACAGGGGCGGATCTACATACATGTGAGGGTGTGCAATTGAACTTTTAAAATTTGAACGTATAATCTTGTATTTTTGTTCTTTGCACACCCTGAAATTATTTTTTTTGCACCTTTGAACCACTATTTCTATCATAGAGTAACAAAAATTAAAGAAACAGACGTGAAATAAACTGTATATAATGCGCTGGAAAAAGAAGAGTGAAAGAAGAAGACGACTAAACAAAGAAGATGAAGTGGCGGCTGCTTTTCTTCAAAATATACAAAAGTAGGTTAAGTGTGTATATGTCAATATTGGCCAATGGTCTTGGCCCACTAAACATTAGTTTGTAAATGTTACTTTGGGCTCGTAGGAAATCACCGAGAGAGAGTGTTTTTTTACTGTGTAAGCAAACATGGTTTTAGACAATTTGAAGTAATGGGATGATTAAAAGTAATTGTGGAATGCCATTCATATAGGGCATTGGTATCATATAAATATTTTATATATTTGTCTAGTTTTTTTATGATAAGTTCATCTTATTATATTTATATTTTTATCTCCTTTTTACTAATCAAATAATTTTATTTAATCTCAATTTTCTAATATATATATTTCATGTGAGTTATGCCACTTTCATTCTTTTTTATAAGAGATAATATAATTTTTAAATTTATTGAAAATTTGATGTATATAATCTATATATAAGTTAGATACATTAATTTTTCAATCAATCTAAAAATTTAATTGTCTTTTATAAATAGGAACAAGCAGTAAATATGTCGATGAAGTAAAAAAATTTGTCCTAGTGTAAATTAGTTGGTAGGAAAAATACAATATGTAGAGATCAAAATTTGAGTCCGGAATTCTCAATATTTATTCAACTTAAACATGAAATTTTTACTAAATCATTTGACAAAAAAATTCGACTATTCATATTTGCACCCCCTGATCCAGGGTCCTGGATCCGCCACTGATAGTAAATTTTACTATATTCTACATTAAATGAAGAAAAATTAACTACATTATATTAACTGAATTTTTTAAACACTGCACAATTTTATTTATTTTTACTTATAAATGTGATTGGAAAAAGTATATTTGTATATGTTAACATGTATCTTTGACTATTATTCCCTCAAATCTATGGTGTTTCTAATTTTATTCCAAAACTTTGGTTTTCTCCCGCAAAAGACACTTTTAATAGTGTTTGTTAAAAAAAAATTAGAAAATAGTTTTGCTATAAGAATATTTTGAATTCTTAAATTAAAAATTAATCGATCTTACTAGTTTTTAATTTTGTTACAGCGGCTTTTTGGGAAAAAAATCGTTTGATCTACAAAATAAAAGTAATTGATAGAACAATACGGGATTGCACAAGATAGAACATCACAAGACAAATATTTAAGGTATTGAGTAAATTTTGTCTCGGACGAGATGTTTGGTGGAGAAAACTTTACGTTGATGTTTTAGACAACTTGTGTTGAGGACAAAAGTTATTTCGTGGTTCGGTGGGAAACAAGAATATTTGTTTTTGTCCTGTCATTTGACCTCTAGTTTGTCCAATCTCAAAAACATATAGTTTTAAAATCAAACACAGTATAAGTGAAGTTGTCATGTTCAGTCCTTTATATTTTGGTCCCTTAATTTTAGGTTTTATTTTAGACCTTTAAGTTAATTTTGTTTCATTTTAGTCCTTTAAATTACATATGTTAGATAATTTGATCCCTTAAACTTTTTTTGGTTCATTTCGGTCCTTTAAGTTAGTCGAGCATTTTGGTCCCTTAAATTACATATTTTAAAATATTTTAGTCTCTAATAGGAGGACTAAATTAACTAAATTTTGTAATTAAAGGATAAAAGTGTTTAACATTCATAAATTAAGGGACTATAATAAAACGAAAAAAAACGTAAAGGGCCAAATTGTGTAATGTTTGTAATTTAAAGGACTAAAATGAAACAAAAATAAACCTAAAAAACCAAAATGAAACCTAAAACTAACTTTAAGGGACAAAAATATAATTTAGCCTTTTAACTAATATATCTTTATGGTCCAAAAAATTATAAATCTTATAATATATCCTTTTAGAGAATGTCATTTTAATTGATATATTTTATGCTTCGGAAAATCATAAATCTTGATTTGATGTCAAGAAGTTTGTTTATTTGAATTCATTTAATTTAATGTAAATATTATAAAAAAAATGCATTGTGTTAAAAATGGATAGAGTATATTTTTTTAATTTTATTATTATTACGGAATTAATCATATTGAAAATGTGATGAAAATTGACACATATAAGTATTTTCTCCGCGGGAAGCTCGTTATGTGTTCTATATGGTTATAAATTGAATTATTGTTGTTAATGAGATTTGAACAACATATATCTTATGCTAAAAACAATCTCTACAATAAAAAGTAATTTTTCATAAAATATTATAACTATGGAGTGTTTATTGTCAATGAGATTCGAACAACAAACCTTACGTTCAAAAGCTGTAATTGAATGTCACCTAAACAATTTTTATGAAGCTCTAATTAAATGTCACCTAAACAGTTTTTATTGAAAATGCACAAGAGAACTCCGTGATATATATAGTAGATATTCTTGTCATTTTAGAATTATAGTAAATAATCCAAAAATATAATATCCATAATCCATTCTTTATACGTTTGTTTTAGATTTGTTCTTGATCACCTGGAATTAACATGTTTTGCTCATGAAGTTGTTTATGATGTGGCTTCTAATATTTTTGACATTGCTTCTAAAGTGGTGACTCTTTAATAATTATTAATATCCATTAAGCACTTCATAAAAATGTTTCCACATGGTGTTGACTTGTTAAATCTCATGTATAAGTTCTTTCAAAAAAAAAATCTCATGTATAAGTCTTTTTCTATACTTAGAGTCTTGTATGTGGACATTCAAATAGATAGAGTCTTGTTTTGAGAAGGAGGTAGTACCTTCTTATCAGACTAAGGATGATTCTGTGGACTTCGACTATAAAACAACTTCATTGAATGCTTAAAGAAATTGAATGCTTAATAAAATTGACACCACATTTATCTAAGTGATCATATCTGAACCAATCTAAAAGTAAAACTGCAAACCAAATCAATTCAAACTAAAAACCGCAAAAAACCGCATTTAGTTAAAACCGCACGGATCATTTTACTATTCAACCGTGAGGTTTTGTTAGGTTCGCGGTTTTTATTTTATAAAATTAAACCGAACCAAATTGCAATACTTAACTTAACTCTATCAACTAGAAGCAATCAACCTATTACAAAATCGCTTATAAAAAAAAAAACTATTACACAATCCAAATTAACAAGCTCAATCTAAATTGAGTCTAACTTGAGTTGAGTAGGACAATGCTCATAATATATCAAGCAATATTTTAGAGCTGAGAAAATTTGAATCATCCGAATAATAAAGTTCAATAACTTATATTGTTTGACCAAAAAAAAACTATGAACTAACACATTTTCTGTCACTCCTATTAGCATCTCTATACCACCACTTCTATGTACACCAATATTAAATTGAATGAATGATTAACTTAATCACAAAAAGAAAGTAGAATAGTTCCTGTAAAATCTTTGAGACATCGAATCAGAATAGCAAAATCAGACTGGAAACTAAAATCACACATTTGTATTCGTCAAAATTCCGATATGCTGATGTATGCAACTTTGGTCAGTTAGAAACGTTGACCGTGAACTTGGATTTTGATAAGAAACCTCACAAAACTGACTAATGGCTAGTCTGATTTTCATGTTGTTCATATGGATCGATCCAACATTGGTCCTTCTCTGCTGCATCTTTCCATCTTTTGCCAAAAACCTGCATTTCAATATATGACTGCATCCTCACCTGAAATCATGTAGTAGATTCATTTCTTAATTAAAGGGCTGCATCATGTGTTTAAATCTACATTATATGTCATAAACATACTTATTACTTACTTTAGGTCTATCACTTTCTCTATGGGAATTTGACGACGTCTGCAAACCAAAAGACAGACAGTTTGTTAATTAATAGTTTAGACTGCCAGTTAAAACAAAAGTAAATTTACATTCATCAGCTTATATATATGGAAGTGAATCCATAACAACACTTGGTTATTGTGAGAATTGAGAACAAACAAATAGAGTCGTAAGATCCAATTTAATAAAAATGAGCGGACAAGACTCGTTCATCTTTACCTGCACCTATTTCATGGTAACAACTAAAAACAAACTAGGTTTAAGTTTCATTTTCTTTCCATTGCTGCTAGCATCATCGAGCTGCTGTATTGTGTTATGCAAGATCTCTATAACCATGCATGCCACCCCTCCAATCGGACAATTTAATATTCTAAATCTACAAAAGTGCAACTGGTTTAAGAATATTCTAAATCTACGAAGTTGCACCGATTTGGGTTCATAACAAAAAAAGGTTTGTTCAATTGATGGAAACACAAACACTTCATCACAGTGAACAAACGAAATCGGTGCATCATTGATTGCAAAATCGATGCATCTTTCATAAGTCATAATATTTAACAACAAAACAAGGGGTTTGGTTTAAATTAAAATTCCAACATCAGCAATGAAAACCTCAAAGGCAATGAGTAAATTAATGTAGACTGTAGATGGATGTATAGCTAGCGTCACACGAGGAAGACGAGACGAGACTAAGGGGATAGAGTAAAAGATGAAATCACTTGACATAAAAGGTAAAGTAAACACTGTTATTTGACATAAAAGATGAAATCACTTGCCTCATTGTGATGAGATCCCCCAAGAGTGGGCAGGCCAAGATGAACTATGTACTCAGAATCGACCACACCGACATTTCTCATTCTATCGCCCTGAAATATTGTTGAGAGATGAACAACCACACTGGAAGAATTTAGATATGCCATGAATAATATGGTGTTAGTAAAAGCAAGTTACCTGTGCACAATAACCGAGCTGTCTATCCAGTCCCCAGGCATGGATTAAGTCATTCTGTAAATTTAAAAAAACCATGCAGAATTAGAACATCATTATTAAAGAAACCATGCAGAATCAAAAGATTGAACAAGCCTTTCGATAACGTTTTCAAACAGAAATAGTTTATCTTAATTTTCACGATATGTTTGGTACTAAGTTGACTTGGTTAATTGGTTTTTCTTATACCTGGATCATATGCCATACACACTGCCAAGATTTTTTAGAAAACACCGGTGCCATCATTTCCACCCACCTGCAAAACAAGTTCTTTACATTACAAATGATTTAACGATAGAACTATAAGAAAATCACAGATGATAGTGCAACTGTTTACCCTAAGCAAGGAGGAGCTGTGCTATCGTCATCACACCTTCCACTACCTTTTAGCTTATAATACCTTCTGTACAGACACATCGTAATACCAACAGTAAGTTTTAGCAATTGTTTTCAAACAAAAAAATTACTACTCAAAATATTCAATGCAGCATGTACGCATCATAATAAGGATGTAGATCCTCCGAATGAACGCTATTGCTATACAGCTAGAGGTGGGAGGAAATGAGGTTAACCTGTGCACTTTTGATCTTGCTCGACGAACTGTCAATGGGTGATGTATTTCTGATTTACCAGGATCCAGTGCAGGCTGTGATATCTCTAGTCCTTCTTCTTTAACGATAGATAAATACCTAACCAGATAATGAACAAATCAAAACACGGGGCATAAAATGATCACCATACTCTCTTTGCCACAACTGGGTGTAGGGTTCATAGTTATTTGCAAGGTCTCAACAACGAACTGTAAGCCAATGAGCTTAACAAAGAAATTTAATTTATCTACCAACGATGATAAAACATGGAACTCCTTAGCCAAAAAACCCACATTAGTTAATGCACGCAAGCCACATAAGGAAAGTAACAATTGTTCATTCCAAATGTATAGCTACTAAAAAGAAAATTTTAAATTTAATAAGACAAGCAGAAGTACCAAACCTTATCGGGTCAAAATTATCAACAAGAAGGTCCTCATCCCACAGAAATATATAATTGTAGTCAGCAACTATGTCTGGATGCAAAAATCGTTTTGCAAACCACCTATGCCGTGATAGATAGAATTAGTTTGTTTAATAGTTACAGACGTAGGAGTGAGTATATATATGATTACAGATAGGGAAAACAAAATAACATGAGAGCTTATAATACCATTTTGTTTGATTTATAGCAGATACATGTATGGCACGATTACTCCAAGCTAAATTCTTCCATCCATCCACAAAACCATCATAATGAAAAAGCATCACAACAAAATCACTTGACGGGAACTGCCACGCCACAGAGATATGAGTTAGCAGCAGATATGAGTTTTAGTCGATCGAAGTCAAGTTATTATACTAGTGAAGCAACAGTCAGTCACCTTTTTGACGATTTTATCAACAATTTCTTTCTGCTTAACTCCTACTGGAATAGCCAACAAATTCAATGGGCGGTTTGAATTTCTCTGAAGAAAAACAAATCAATAAAGTAGATGTCATCAACAGTATTAGAGTACTATCAAGTGAACTTATAGACAATAAAGGAATGATTATTATAATTTAGCAGACATTAACATACATTATTTAAACCAGAATCCCATAAGGGCCGTGTTTCCAAGTTAGATGTTCTAGCAACAATTCCTTGAGGCAATGCCTCACTTCCAGAAGGGCGGCACTGTGTCTAGAGAAATGGAAACAAAAAGAGAATTAGATCAAATAATTCCAAGTAACTACAATTCTTTCTTTTTGGTCAGATAGCCTAGTGACTAGAATTTCACCCAAAGGTAAATAAATAAGTAGACCTATTAGGGTTTGAACCATGGTCCCTACACTTTACGTGCAATGTCCGTAGAGAAAAAGTGGGCGTACCGGGTTCAAACCCTAGTCCCTACAATGTTTATACCAACTAAGCTAAGCACACTGAGACCAAGAAACTACAATTCTTCTTTCTCCTAGAAATAACAAACCTTGCATTCATTGGATTTTGTTTCCGGAATTGAATAAGTTAGACACCATCGTGCTAATCTCTGCAAGTATGCCCAAATTATTTAGAATCAGTCCAGTTGGCCGGATACTAGTGGTGAAAAAAAAAAGGATAGTAGTAAATTAAGAAGATATATAAGTATTTACTTGTTTGTAGTGGAATGCATTATTGGCAACTAAATAAGCGGCGCAAATCAAAGAAACAAAAAGGATGAATGTTGAAAGGAACAGCCTCCTAGTCTTAGGATCCGGAAATACAAAACCCTGATCACAACAAAAACACAGAAGTTAGATAGTTAATTTTGTTTTTTTTAATTTAAATTGGGGAAGGGGAAACTATCATTGATGTTAATGGTCATTTTACAACTGACCTAACTGACACGCATAAGATTAGATGTGTCCGACATCAGACAAACACTTACAATTACATTGAATTATATTATTTTATAAATAAATAAAAAATCAATGTCGTGTCTGGTGTTCGTACTTCATAAGTCCTAAGAGACTTTAACTAGACACTTGAAATTACGACACTGAACTCTAGGCAGCATTAGTTAGTTGAAAAATCAACAAACAAATTTGCCAATTAAGCAAGCAGCAGGGCAGTAAGAAGCTAAGAATGGTGACCGACCGACCGAACAAAGTAGTTGTTCTTTTCGATGGTATGGTCTGGTCAACCAAGAGGAACATGAAATAAAAAAAAAACAAAAAAAATAGTAGTAGTATTTTTCGAAAAGCAAATATATTATTAATAAGACCAATTCTCTGCACAAGACGAGCAGAGATCAGACCGGTAAAAAAATAGTACTAGTAAGTAAGTAACATACAGTATTGGCATAATAATGATTTGGATTTTGAGGAGAAGAACTTACAGTTACAGAATTGAAACAGTTCATTTGAGGCAAAAGCAGATCGAAGAAGAAAAGATAAAATGTGGCTTTGCGAGTAAAGGTAAAGTAAAGAGAAAAGAAGAATAAGAATGATTGGAAAGAAAAGGAATAAGAATAAGAAGAAGAGAAAGTTGATTGGAGAAAGTAAACGAAAGGAAAGGAAGGAAGTTACAGAACCGAAAACCGACCGAAGGAAGAAAGGTAGGAGTCGCCTTCAATCAACTGTTTTAGAGTAGTTTTACTTCTTTCAAATTCAAATCCCACTACATCAATTAAATAAATAAATTCAAATTACATTTAAGGTTTTTTTTTTTATAACATTTTGGTCTTCTATTTATTTTATTTTCCTATTTAGGTCATTTGTCTTTTTTTTTATTTAAGGAAAGCCATTTATCTTTCATGCATTTATAAATCTTTTTTTCATTTTTATTTTTTAAAATATATTTTTATTGAAAATTTACAAAAAATCATGTCAATAGTATTTGGTCGGATGTTCATTGAATTTGATTTTTGATCTCTCCACTTTGTCTATATGAGTTTACAGTGACTTTGTTATTTCATCTATGTGCCAAAATAATAAATCCAAAAAAATTAATGAATCTTCGTTTTCTTTCTTGAATTTTTATCATAAATCTTTGAAATTTGAATAAAAAAGTGTTTGCTCAAATATCATAAATCTATCTTATATTCATATTAATGTTCATAAATAAACCCTAAAAACCTCAAATTCAATGAGGAATCCAAAATTTTGATATGCACGAAAATTTATGATAATCTTATGTAGTATTTTCACTCACTATTATTATAAATAAATTTGACTTTTGATATATTTGACAATTAATATATCTGATTCATAAAATGGTCACATACATCGGTAGACAAATGTACAAAAAAATGTCAAATTTACTTATGATAATGGTCGGATGGAGCACTATGTCCCAACTTTTTTTTAGTAAAAAAAAACTTTTTTACTATAATATAAAATATTCCTTCAAAAAGAACATATAAAATAGGCTTAAACATCTTTTTGGTATTTGTATGTACACAGAATTTTAATTTTAGTCTTTATATCTGATTTTGTTTTAAAAATAGTCTCTGTATCGACTAAAAAGTTTTGGTTTTGGTCTCTGCCATCCAAAACTGTTAGTAACTGTCCAAGTGGCAAATATTTTACCATCTATCTATGATAATATTGCAATAATTCAATATGATTGGGCTCAGCTAAGGGAGAGAGACCAAAACCAAAAAAAACATACATTACAATTACAAGAGACTAAATCTAAAAGAAAATTGCCTTCCAAAAATTCCCAAATTTGTAAGAGTGTTGCTGATATTACCACTGAAATTATTGGCTGTTAGATCAACAAATTGAAGTGTCTCCCATACTTTTAGTCATCATTCCTTTTTACGTTATGCCTTGCAATAAAAAAAATTAATTTTTATAAAGATGAATATTAAGACCATGATCTAACTCCAAAATTGAAAAAGTATTGAAAATGGGTTAATTGTTATGTATGGTTGTACACTAATGCAAAATTGAAAGAAAAAAATAGTAACTCAAAATAAAATTTCAACACATAAGTTTTTTGAATAATAATATATTACTTTAATAAATTTAAATTATATACTTAAATATTAATTTGATATAAATTTAAATATTAAATTATGAATACTCTTTTTTGTCATTTTACACTGCAATCAACTTATCAGCTATAAACTATTAGCTGTCAGTCATCGCATATTAACTACTATAAATTAGTTTATCAGTCATCCGTTATTTTTACCAAACAGAACAACTATCAGTCATTAGCTATAAATTATCAGTCATAAATTATAAGCTATTTTTCCCAAACAGAGCATTATTATTATGTCACGGAGAATTTGATTGATGATAAAGCATTTAGATTGGAAGGAAATTAGTTGAGTATTTGAAAATTCATAATTCCACAAAAAAGTCAAAGTGTTCTTTTGAGAATGGCTAGAGAGTTTTACCGACAAGACAAATATTGCAACAAAAAATATGTGTGCAATTATAGATGTGTACATTGCCAATTGTCAAAGCAGTTTTTGAGAATGAATAGCAAATAATTTTGTTGGATGTAAGAAAGCTCAAGAGATATGGGAGAAGGTGGATTTATGATTCATAATTGATGGTTGATCGATACGGCACATAGTTTTGTTTCTTTCTTTTTTCAGTTAATATATACAAAGGTTACCCCAATTCAGTTATGTATAGTTTTGTGATGATCGTGGAAATTTCATTAGAGCACAAACCATGTGGAGGCATGAAGCCAAAGCTTGGAGCTTTAAGCAAACACTTCATTGGATTATGAATTTTGGTTGTATTAATGTATCCACCTAGTTGTAGATGGTGTCAGCGGTAATTCGAATTTTTAAATGGAATTTGGTGTATTTTATCTATTTGTAAGGTTGTGCTATTGTTATTAAAATACTTGAAGATAAATTTTATTAGAAGATAAACTAACAATGTCGCTCATTTGTTAGCTAGAGAATCGTTGTTTTTTGCTAGAGCTTGATTACATATCAATATGTATTGTAAATGTTTCAATGAATGAAAGAAGTTTTGTTTTTTAAACAGCATAATTTTTATTAGAATTATATAGCAAAGGTTCTAAGCACGAGAAGTACTAGAAAACCCTGCAAAAAGAACAAATATACAAGGCTAAAATTTTCTCTTGTCGAAAAAAACAGAAAGATGTTAATTTTCTTAGTGTAAAAAAAAGAAATCAAAGACTCAATTAATAAATAAAAAATCAAAAATACCTTTATTAGTTTAAAATTTTAATGATTATCTATACATGGTGCATGACTGGCTAGTAGAAGTTGTTTTTAATTTTTGTAAATAAAGTGGCAAACAATGATAACAATGATAAATTGTTCACTTTAAGACAACTATGTAATGTCTAACTTCACTGAATTTTTTGTAGAAAGATGTGAATTTTTAGCATAAATTTGATCCATAAGCCTAGAATAAATTTGATCCATAAGCCTAAGAGTTAGCGCCATATATTATGGAGTTTTTTAGTTACATATCTAAATGCTTTTTTTCTCCTTATTTGTTTCTTTTGGTGGTTGGTACTTGCAAAAGCAAAATCATTGATAGATAAAGTGGTACTTTTCTTTGGCAAGCAACCATGTATGTAGCAGCTGGCGTTGATGGTGGTAATCACAGGAATCATATCATACACAGATAATTTGATCACTTTTGATATCTAAAAGTACCATTTGATCTTTAAAAACACCGACAAAGAGACCAAACACAACATTAGCATATAGACAACAATAATAATTTGCAATAATTATTTATCTAAATGTGTTAACATCATGTCAAAAACACCAACGTGCGTCGAACACATCTTCAATCTGAAGTGTCCATGCAATGAGACTCGTGCTTGCTCATTTTAGGGCCAAAGTACATTACTCTTTACAAGATTTTATCTAAAGAATATAATCTAAATTTTATTAATGAAGTAATTCAAATCTTACAAGCTGAACAAATCCTAGTGAACATGTCCAGCATACTAATCCAAACCAATACTACAGAAAACAGATGTTTAGTTTAATTTTTAATCCAATAATGTGAAAAACATCCTATTAAAACAAACAATGAAAGAACAAATAGACAGAAAAATTGCTAGCTTGTCTTCCAAATCATATCAAGTTGAATTACATAAATGATAGAAAAAGAGACAAGAAAAAAAAAACACAGAAAATGCATTAGAATTAAATCAATGCTAATCTTTACTAATTAATAAATTAGCTGACATATACAAGGTCATTCAAGAATTCACAAAAAAAAAAACAAAAACTAAAGACTTAGTACAAACCAACCAAAGTCATTCATCTAATCAACACAATGTTGATTAGAAGTGGAAAGAAGAATTAGAACAATGAGAAAAATTCTTGCAGGCACCAAAACTTTAAACTCTTCCGGCCGACAAAATCAGTGTTGTTGATATTTACACCTTTTATGAGAATTAAAAGAGGTTATGTTATGATGAAGAATCAGCTTCAAGAAAACTTTCATAAGCAGTTCCTTTGAGTGTGTTGGCAACTTCGTCCCAGTTTTTAATATGTTCCGACAATGGCCCTCTGTGTATCTTAACTTGACGGCTTGTTAATTCCATTACTGGCAATCCTAAAAACTCTTGCACATCTTTTAGCTTCTGCAATGAACATAAAAAATTAAATCATGTATTTTGCAAACTTGCAACTCAAGGTAAATATTAAGCTTCAGAAATTCTAATCTACCATAGACTTGTTTGGATTGACTTATTTGAGTTTATCTACTGGCATAAGCACATGTGGGACTTTCTCAGAGAGCTTATGGAAACAACTTATGATGACATGTCTAAAAGTTATTTTCAACTTATTTCCATAAGCTCTACAGTCTACTTAAGAAAACAGTTCGACTTTATTTTATCTTTTGTCATAGAAATGGCGTATACATAAGCACTTATACTGTAAACTCTTAATTAAGCATTTTATCTAATATATTGCAACGTTTGGTGAACGATGAAAGAATTTACAATGAGGCTCTTACAGTTCGATTTCTGATTAGATCCTCATAGTACAATATCATATGCCGCGTGCTGTTGAAGTATTCTAAAGCTGTAGCAGCTTTTCGCTCCATATCCTTCAGATCAGCCAGCAACGACGTAGAATTTATTGTAGGTTTGTACTTCGAAAGAGTATCAGCCTGAAAGAAAACCAAGTATGAATTTCAAATTATTTTAATCAGTACAAATCAAACTTCGTGCGCAAATGTTACCAACCACTAGCGCTAGACTCTGGTGGTGGCATAAAAAAAAGAAATTAAACGAGAGGAGGATAGGAAACGAGACCTCTTCTGCAGAATGAACATGAGACTTGTGAGTGCCATTCAATAGCTTAGCATAACGATCATAGGAATTGGCAAGTGTCGATACCATTCGGCGTAACAAGTTTCTCCGGAAAAGAAATATGACAGAAACCCCTCTGCAGTTGAAGTAGTCTACTATTTTCTCAGGGTGCTCCATTAATCCCTGCATGAAACTAGAAAATGTCTTAACTCTTTTATTACTAAATACTAACCTTCGTAACCTATGCAACAAAATGATGTTGTCGTTATCATATCAAACGCAAAGGTTAATAACACAAAATTCCAAAGCTTGAGCTAAAAGGGCAAAACAAACATCAAAATAATTGCAATCTAAGCAAGTACTATATCTTATCATGTTTCATGACAGCATTGCATTACCAAACATTGAATTCCAACACAATGGACAATTGACATCTCATGCCCTAATGGAAAACAAAATTAGCTACTTGGATGGAATCAACTTAACTAAACTTTTTTTTGACTAAACTAAACTTTTAATCACTTTTAGTGTCACTAATGTTCGATTTTTGTCCTACTGTTATTACTACAAACATTGTGATACCATTTTGATGTCATTCAGTTGTTGTGTTGTCATTCCTTAAGTTTCCAAATCACTGCAATTTTATCCTATTAAGTTCATGTTGGTGTAACACACTCATTCTGAATTAAAATCATACCAAATCATTTCCACATCGAAAAAAGAAACTCAACAAGGAAAGATCAAAATTCACAGAACACAAAAGTTAGAACTTTTACCTGATTAAGCATCCACTTCAAGCCAATAGCAGCAGAACACTCATTCTTGGAAGCACTATTGAGCCAATCCAAATTGTAAATTTTATCTAAAGTTTTTACAATTGTAGATACATTTACTCTTCTTTCTGGAACTGAAAATATCTCTCCATATGAACTTACATTCATATGGCTATTCAAAAGAGTCTCAAACCAACCACTTCCTGATCTTTGATTTGTCAATATAGCAAACAATCGCACCGGATTTCGAGCACACTCACTCCTACCAACAACAACAACAACAACAAAACTTAACAAGGTTCAAATCAAAGTCAAAAGAAAATCATGATTCATTCAAACTAAACTTCTCATTACAACAAAATGTTAGTTGGTCCAGTAGTGATTGGCGCTGGACTTGGCGGGGAGGATCACAGTTAGATCCCCGCAACTGCACTTGGGAGGATAATGGAATCACTGATGCCAAAAATCGTCCCCAACCGGATTAGTCGGCCCAATAGGCCGGATACTAGTGGTGAAAACAAAACAAAAATAAACTTATCATTACCTGTTAAAAGACACGGGATTTGGGAAATGTAGGTAAGGAATATCAATTAGGTTGAATCTACTTCTAGAAGGCATCTCAATCTGTTGTAGCTCAAGAAGTATAGTCCTAGCATGGATGCTTGTTTGTTTCAAACAAACATAACATATAAAAACACCACAAACCATTGAAAACATCAACAATGACATCCTTAACAACAATGGTGATTTCTTCTGAGGCTTTATAACAAGAATGTCCTGCAACCCATGTAAATTTATTGGTCAAAAATTGATAAAGATAGAAACTTTATGAAAAATTAAACATACCCATTAAAAGAAATGATACATATATGAAGAATAATGGTTCCAAACTTCAAATAATGACCCAGATCGAAACATGCAGAGGTATCTCAGAAAAAAAAAATCACTTTTTTTTTTCTTTCACTGTGAAAATTGGAACAAAAACAAAAACAGAAACATAATGATGGTAGGTAAAAGAAGCACATTGTTAATTATCATAGAACAAAGGACAAAGATTTTTACTAAGTAATAAAGGACCACACAAAAACACAAACACAAACAAAAGAGTACTATGTTTATATTACCTTGTTGAAGTAAAACATGTGTTCTACAACCATTGTCGTTTAAGAGAAAGTGGTGAGGAAGAAGGTAAAGAACAAGGGAAAGATTGAGGTTTTAGTGTTTGGATCTTGTTTGTTTGTTTATGTTTTGATTAAGGTTATTTGAAGCACTCAAAAGCTATAAACCCAACCAAGGTAAACAGAAAAGCACTGTTCTGTTCTGTACTTCTCTCTTCGTTCCACTTGAACAGAAGAAAAGTAGTAGAAACATATTGTGGTGTTTTTTAATCAAATTTATTGTATCAATACTCAAAATTTATTTTAAATAAATTCTAAACGAGTGAGGTCACTTTAGTACTATTTAATCTTATTTATGGTGGTGAAAGTGAAACTCTTTGAAATGTTGTGGTTAATTTATTTAATGTTGAACAAAAAATTTCCAAGTAAATTTGCATGGATAAACAATGAATTAGTTTAAGTGGTAAAATATTAGTCAAAAAGAAAATTGTAAATAAAGGTAAAATTAGTTATCTGAGCGAGTTTGTTCATTTGATAGAAATATTGCACAACATATTAAGATTAAAATTTAAATTTTAGTGCAATCATTTATTCACTTTTAAGAATGAAATTCTAATTATTGGATAAATAAAAAATTAGTTAATAGGTATCATATGTAAATTATTGGCCAAATGTATATATGAGTCTTTTAAGTTTTTGATTTTTAGTACATAAGTCTTTTTCGTAACACATAATTCCTTTAAATTTTTAGTTTGTATCATATAAATCTTTTAAATTTTTATTGTAACACATGAGTCATTTAAGTCTTAAAAGTGTAACACATAGGTCCTTTTAAGTTATATTTATCATGTGAATTTAAGTGATAAATGAATGGATCACCGTGTTACACTTTTAAAACTAAAAGGACATATATGTTACAAAAATAATTTAAAGGATCTATGTTAAAGGACATATAAATACATTTGACTTAAATTATTTAATGCTTGAGTTTAACTCAATTGATAATATTTTTGCATATTACCCTCTCTGACCGTTATTATAAGCAAATTTAACTTCTTTGCAACATTTAACTACTAATATATTTAGTCCATAATAATAACATATGAAAATATATAGAGAAAATTCTAGTTATTAAACTACCCCTACCAAACTAAAACTGGAACATCAATCAATAAATTAAAATAATGAATTAATAATGCATATTTAATTCATAATGATCCGTTAATTTTTGAAAAAACTGGAACATCGGCTAAGAAAAATGAACATGTGTAATAATGAGCAGCATGATGATGATGATGATGATGATGCCGTAACGTAAACGGTAATGCCTTCCGCTCTCATTGCTCAAACACAGATAGATGCAAATTAGAATATCACGCTCGTCTGACGCGGGGAGACTTCAAAATCATCAACTTTCCCTTTTCCATTGACTGTTGTTTAATTTTTCTAGATTTTGAGTTTTTTAATTTTGGAACATGTACTTTCTCTGTCTCATAATATTAGTATAAGAAAAAAAAGTTAAATTATTTTATCTTAAAATATAAGAGAAAAGTTCAAACATTTATTTTTTCAAAAAAAATTTACTCTTTCTTTTACTTTTTTTATAACTAACAATCAATAAAAATTACTTCTTTTTACATATTTTCATACAACTTTTTCAAAAAAACATATTTCATTTGTACTTAAAAAAATTTGTCCAAATTTTACCTTGGGTCGTTTTTGAGTGTTTTTAGTTTTTTATTCATTTTTTATCTTTTTAAAATAGCCCTTACAAGATCAATTTTTTGATTCTAGTGAGTCATCAAACTCAGTTCAAAAATGCATACGTAGTAAATAGAGGTTGATATGGTAGTAAGAGATTAAATTCAAAGATAAAATTGCAAAGAGATAAATCCAAAAAAAAATGAAATTAAACTTAAAAACATATTTTTTTTCTCTTGTTTCTCTAAACTAAGAAATCCGTATTTTTTTTTACTAAAATAATAATATTTATTCATTTTAATAATTGATAGAATACATAAGATGCAAATAGAAATTCGACATCGCTAAGATCAAAATGATGAATCTGCAAACTAACTCCCACCTTTAAAGTTAATAGTATATAACGGAAAAATACCTACAAATAATATGATAAAATTAAAGTCACCAGATTGTCCATACTTTAGGATCTGCAGCGTTGACATCCAAATCATTGAATGAATCTACAGTTGATTGAAGTTGATCTTTCAATATGAACTAAACGAACATTGTAACAAGACGGAAAATCATGTTTCAAAAAAAAAAAACAAGACGGAAAATCAAACAACACCGCACTAAGACGACAAACAACAAAACCCCACAACAACAAAAATAATTAAAATTTCAATCTATATGAAAAATCACTTGTTTAGATTTAAAAGGAAAAAAAAAGACGGAGAGGGGGTTAAGAAATCCATTTTGAAAGTATTAAAATGTTATTTTCTTCTTGTTTTGAAATTAAGACTATTAAAATTTTCATTTAACTTATAAACTAAATGTGTTCTTTTACATCTTTATAAAATCTCTCTCTCCTTCTTCAATAGTACTAGATTCAACATAAGTTATTTTATTGTTGATAAACTCAACACAAGCTTATATTTTTCCTTAACTTCCATTGGAATTTCCCAATATTTAAACATAGGCAACATTTTGATTTAAATCAGGAAAAATAAACAATGTCAGTGTGTGTGTTTGAGTGAGAGAGCGAGAGAGAAAGAAGAGTTTTTAAGTAAAAATTGTGAAAGAGGTATTGAAGAAATGATATATTTATAGATTGTTGTTGTTCTGTGTTATTCATTTAAGGCTTAAACATCAATTTGGTTTCTGTATGTACACTAAATTTTGCTTTTAATCTCTGTATGTAATTTTATTCTAAAATAGTCCCCGTATCGACCAAACTTTTTGTTTTTGGTCCATGAAGTTAAAATCTGTAGGAAAATTTTTAAGTTTTCTGCAGATTTTCCTACGAATTTTCCTGCAGATTTTTGCTTTAGGGACCAGAAGCAAAAAGTGTGGTCGATAGGGAGACTATTTTGGAATAAAATCACATACAAGGACTAAAATAAAAATTTCGCGTACATACAGAGACTAAAATGACGTTTAAACCTTCATTTAAATATTGTGTTAAAAAACTTGATTGTAAAAAGTCTTTCGAAAAACTTTTTTGGAGAGCATAATGTTGTTCATTGTAGAGAGCTTTCAAGCTTCAAATACAGACACGACCTTGTTTGTGATGTTTCTAAGCACGCAGGAGTATATGTGAAGAAAGAGGCACCTGACAACTTCCTGACTGAACCACTGGCGTACGTTTAGGCCAACTGATGTTTTGGTGTACGGATGGGTACGAGGGAAACATGGATGTGTGGACGAACTTGACTGAAGTTTATCAACATGTTGGATTGACGATTGAGAATTTTAATGTAAGATATGCGGCCTTCAAAGCTGCTTCAAGTAAAGTGTTCAAATATGAGAGAGCGTGTTCTAACAATCAACATGTGTAAAACTAATTCAATCCCTATTTCTCTCTCACTCCCATGAAAAACCCTAAATAATTTTCCCTCTTTGCTTCAATTTCCCTCACTCACAAACAACAATCCTCGTTCTCCCAGACATCTTTGTTGTGCTTCCTTCTCCTTCACCCTCGTTTTTGCACTCACATGTGGAATACGATACTTCGAGATCTCTTTAGCACCCAATCCTTGTTCTTCTGATGAGTTCTACTTTCACGCCCATTTTCATTCTTACTCTCTCCAAATCATAACTTGTGACCTTGATCAAAGCATTTTTGCTTTATAACTTGCTCCAAATCAAAGCTCGATCAGATCTCACTCTCGATGCTAGAAACGATATAAATGAGTATTATGGAGGAGAATCTACCTAGCTTAGTCTTATTCAGGTCTTTCCAATTTATTATTTTAGTTTTTTTAACGGATTTTTGTTATTTTTATTATTTATGAACTATGAAATGAATGATGATTTAATTTGATTTTTTTAAATCTTTTTTGGTGGCTAGTTCATTATGCTTAATGGCATGATATAGAGGGTTCAAATTTCCAATTCATATTGATGTTTTAAAGTATCTATATTTTAAAGTTGTGAGTGGAAGCTTTGTCTTTAACAAATGAAAGGTATGCTTGTGTTTTTTTATTATTGATTAAGTTGCAATAACCTGAATTTAATGGTAACTACTCCACATTTGATTATTTATTTAGAAATACTATCCTAACAGCTGCTATTTGGTTTTTATCAGAACTTGTGTTGCTCCACTTGGAAGACTTAAATTGGAATATATATTTTGTGGTGAGAAGAGGAATATCTTTGAGCTTATTAAATCAATTGCTATTTCTTAAGGGCTGAGAGGTTTTTGTAAGGGGAACCTTCTAAATGTTCTGCGAACGGCTCCGTTCAAAGATGTTAATTTTAGTGCTAACGATACATATAAAACGAAACTACTTAGATTCTCTTAGAATGAGGAAACAATCAATTTTGAGAGGTTTGTTGCTGGTGCTGCTGGGGTCACTGCTACTATTTTTCCTGGCACTCGACACTGTATGTGGTAATTTCAAATCTGGATCACAATTTCTTAGTTTGTTTTTATCTTTTACTGTCATTAAACTTGCATAAATTTGCATGTCAATAGTAAACCAGTCACACTGGTATGCAAACATAACTTTTAAGCTTTGACATTGAGGTTCTACGATTTCAATGATGACTGCAGGCTCAACTAGTAAGGTCTCAAGTTTCAACAATACTGAGAATACTTTAGTAAAGCAGGACTTTCTTTCTCCCTCTCTAGCTTACTGTGATCCTTGATTCCTTGTAAATGAATATGTTTCTCTGTTGTGTATACAAATTTAAAGGAAAATTAAGAGTTTGATTAGTATAAATAAGATGTTTCATATGGACACAACAGTGAGTTTGTATCATGGATTATGGGACCTTGTCTAGGGAACGTCAAGATCATGTTAGAAAATAAAATGAGACAATCTCAATATTGTTTCATGTCCCCTTTGGAGTAACTTCATTAATGACGTGGTTTAAAGTTTAAATTGTAAGAAATTGGCTTTAGAAGTTATTGTATGCACATTAAAAATTTGTTTTGTAGCTAATAAAAATAAGTTTACACATTCAGCTATTTTACAATGCAATCTTTTGAAAAATTTACTGTGTGCCTTTCAGATTAGGACGAAGATAGTGGCACATGGCGGAGAATCTTTTGGCTGTGTACTTGGTGCTTTTCAGTACATGATTTGAACTGAAGGCTTATTTTCTTTATACAAGGGTTTAGTACCATCACTTCTAAGCACGGCTCCTTCCAGTGTTGCATGTCTTTTATGGTGTATGGTGCATACGATATGCTAAAATTAGGGATCGACTTGACAATTGACTACAAGGAACTGATAGCGTATGTTTGCATTATTTGTACTTTTTTCTTCTTTCTTTTCTTGTTTCCTCCATTATATCTCCATTTATAGATTTATATATTCAGTTAAAGGATTTCCCTTTCTACTGCCTTCATAATCATTTGGAAATTGGTTTTGAAATAAGTACCATGTCTTTTGAGTTTTGACCTTAATATGGCACCGTCTTTAATTTCAGTCAGAGTCGATAGTGAAATGTAAATGCACATACACTTTTATTAGTTTTATATATCGTGACCTTGCCACTGTCGCATTAGTTGAACTTACACGGATATGCAATGTGCCATTTTAAAATATGTATGGTCACATAACTGGTTTTATTGCATACCAATTTATTAAGTTCAGGTTTAGTTTGTAAAATAAATTAATAATTGGGAATCCAAATATCATCTGCCATGCTTGTAGAAATTTACCTCATTTTTTTTTCATCTTGCTTGTACATTAGATAAGAAGTTCTTTCCATGGAAATTTATTTTCATCTGCTATGCTTGTAGAAATTTACCTCATTGAATTGCGTTCTTAAAATTTGACTTCATAATATTTTGTTCATGAACTATTTAGGTGGGGGGTAGGGAATTGATTTCTTGACAATTTTAAAGGAGCTGTGGATCACACACTGTCATGACAGAAGCATTCATGCCTTAAGATAGTATTTTTATTCAATCCATATGTATTATGCTTTTGTGTTAGAAAATACCTTAATGTGTTATGATTTTGAGTATGAATCATATTTTTTCTTTACATGCCACACATGTTTATTCTCTTAGTTCTAGAGTCTATTTTTTATTTACAAGCCATTGAAGTTTAGCTTGTTACTTAGATACTAGTCAACATTGTGGTTTAATGGTTTCTCTTTAATTTTTGCAATGAATTTGGCATTTTGATACTGGTTTATGCTTTTATGAAGCTATATTCCCACATGACACTACTTTGAATTTGGGATACTTGTATATAAATAACTTTCCTACAAGCTTAAATGTAAATACAAGGTTTAAAAGCTTTCTTTTTTGTTTGGTTTCAATAATATTTATAAGTGGTTTAATACAAGGTTCAAAATATATATTCTAGACACAAAATAGAGTTGCGGTGAAATATGATCTTTCATAGCACATCTTTAATCTACATGTATATTCTTAATAGTCTTACCATTTCCATATTTCCACGCATCCAATTTTGTCCTCTTGGTTTCTTAAAAATCTGTTTTTAATAGTCATTGATTGAATTCTCCTATAATTGAAAGTGGTATAGGTTTAGTTTTATGCTTGCATTTTTGGTTTTTTCATGTTTGTGTTCTTAGCTTCATATGTACTAGTTAATGATTATCTTTGGATAATAACTTTTCCAAGTAAAATTTTTAAATCTCATTTGGATATAATAGCTTTGTAACTTTAAATATATTGGTAAAGTTAAAGTGTTTTGTTGCAGCATAAGTTAGAGAATGATTTGAAAGCGCAAGAGTCTAAAGTTTAAGTTGAAGCGATTAAAGAGCATTCATAAAGGTTAGAGAATAAGTTTATTGCATCCAAAGAAGTAGTATAAGTAATTACTTTCATTTACTTGCTGAAAATGATTTTTTTTTGTTTGTAGAAAGTGAGAAGAAGAAAATGAAGAATATCCTATGTACATGAATATTGTGAAGCATTATCCAATGTAGCACTTAGTGTTGATTTATGTATAGTTGTTCTTATTGAGTGTTTCCAATCCATGGAGAGTTTTTTTTTTTTCCTTTCTAGTTTATGTCTACCTTTTGACATGTTGTATCCATTGTATTCGGTTAATTAGTTAACTTAGCTAGTACTACTTAATATGCTTTATGACTTTTTATGAAATATTTAATGTATTATTATTATTTGTTTGTATTAGATCCAAAAGGAGGGAATACTGGTACAGTTTTAATTTTTTTTTAAAAAAGCATTAAGCGTCGGCCTACCCGACGCTAGTGTTTTCATTCACTTTGTAAAAG
The DNA here is from genome assembly GCA_951804385.1 of Trifolium dubium. Taxonomy (NCBI): domain Eukaryota; kingdom Viridiplantae; phylum Streptophyta; class Magnoliopsida; order Fabales; family Fabaceae; genus Trifolium; species Trifolium dubium. Next base: position 25,244,647 of record OX638073.1, read on the forward strand.
TTGACTTTAGCGTCGGCTCATCTGAGGCTTGGTTGACTTTTCTCAAATCCGCATACGTTGCGTCGGATGAGTATAGAGTCGGACTTTGACTCGGTTGAGCAGACGCTAAAGTAGAGTCGGATGGCTTGTAGCCGACGCTAGGCTTTAACTTCGAACGTTTAGACTCAGCCACGACACCGACGCTAGTCCGACGCTAAATGACCATTAGCGTCGGTTTTTGGCCTATTAGCGTGGGTTTACGGCCGACGCTAAAAACTGTTTTTCTTGTTGTGGAAGTTGTTTTTAAGAGGATTGAATTTACCATCCAAAAAGGGATAGCGGCGCAACTTGTTTCCCGCTTGTCTTTCATTCAAGTGTAATTATCTTATATATATATATAATCTCACAAAATAAATAGAATCCCACAAAGTCTTTCAAAATCTTCAAAAAAAAAATTGTTAAAATGATCTCTTAAAATCTCAATCCAATAAACACTCGTTACTGTTAGCATGACTTTTTAACAAGAATTTTGTATATTTTATTTGATCTTTGACAAAGTTATTATTTCTTACTATGAAAAATTTGAAGCTAAAATTTTTAAAATATGCTAAACATCTTAAACTTTATTTGTAAAGTTTTTTAATTTTACTTTAAATTTAAAGTAACTTTTGAACTTAAGAAAGTCGGACCATAAGAGACGGGAGACTTTAGAGAGAGGAAGGTAGAAGAAAGAAATCTTTCACATTTTCTAAAATAATGTTTTATGTATAATAATAAATAAATGTTTATGATTTATATATTTATAATTTTAAGAATATTATAACAAACATAAGTTAAATTTTATGAATTCATATAAATCCTTCAAAACCCCTTTCTGCTCCTATCCAAGACAATATTTGCCTAATATTTTATTTCCATCCATTTATGAGATTATTTCTTTTTGATAAGTCAAAGTATTCTCCGAACACAACTGTACAAACTAATCCTTCATAACAACGGAAATTCATTTTTAAGATTTTTTGTTGTTGATAGGCTCCATTTAAGATGATGATATCAACAAATGTTTTTCATTAACATCGCATAAGGATTGAACCCAAGACCAAATAAATGTTAGTAAATTATGAGATTTTTGTGTTGTGAAGAAAGACTAAAGTCTAATATGCACAAACCATGCAAGTTGTGCACGGTGCACACACCGTTCATATCGTTTCTGTTTTTTCTTCTTTATCAAAACACTCTCTTCCCCTCCAAACTTACAAAGCCTTATGGTTGGGACAAAATTGATAATTTGTGTATAAACTTAAGAATCAATTGATTACTCTATTTATTCCACTCGTTTCTTTTTTTTTTCTTCCTTTTCAAAACACTCTCCTCCCCTCCAAATTTACAAACAGAGCCTTAGCATATGCTTGGGACAAAATTGATAATTACTTTATAAACTTAAGAAACAACTGATAATAATGATTTGTTAAAAAAAAAAATTAATTGATAAAAGTGGTTGAATATACCAACATAACATTTTATTAGATTCCTGCAATAAATCAACAACTAATTTAATGTTTTACTTAATTTAATACATGTATAATAGTGAAATTAGTGACACATTCAATGCAATACCTCATTCCAACCGGCTCGTGTACCTATTCCAGATTGGATAGGTTGATTTTCAAAATACTGATTAAAACAAAGGGCCGTTTTGTGTACCTAAAGACACATGTTAAGATATCTAATTATAGAAATTTTGCATCTAATAATATAAATATTTAAGTATTTAAAAAGTTCTAAGAAAATACTTGTTACAAGGTAGGAGCTGCAATGTTTGCCCATATATTAGCATTTTCCTAAAACAAATCATACTTACTAGAAACTGGTATAGCACATCTCAAAATGTGTTAACCTCAAAAAATGCAGCAATACATTTCACCAACTGTCTAGAGAGGAGACTATAGCATAACTTGCATAAGAAGCTTCATTTTACGCATCTGTCGGTCTAGGATATCAAGGGTATCCGACATCATCATCATATGATTTTTGAAGGCTAGCAACTCCTCCCTATCCTGAATTATCTTATCAGCTGCTACATTAACATATTTTTTAGTCTGCAGTTCCACTTGCTTCAGGTGATGTATCCGACGTTCCAGGTCATTCAAAACATGCTGAATGATGCAACAAGCTTTTGTTCAATTATTTAAGAATAATAATTTAACCATTATTAAGCAAAGAATCCATTAAGCCATAAAAGTTGAACAGAATATACTTTCATATCTAACACACAATAATATGAAATTTTAGCGATGTGAGAATACCTCATTGGAACAAGGCTGAAGGAATTGAGGATAAAGCGAAGATGAGATCGGAGCAAGATGGTCGAAGGAGTCGTCAAACCTAGATGCAAAGAACATAAATACATATTCCAGATCAGTATAAAGTATCACAGTTTACAACCGTTACTCATTGTACCCAACATGAAAAGCTCGTCAAAACTTGAAAGGATTTTTCAGGCAATAACATCTATTCTATATATCAACTCAAATTTCTCATTTTGCATCTACAAAAAAGCAAATCTTATCAAAACACTAAAGTTATGTCCATTTTCTATTGAATAAAGTGAAAGAATTTAAAAATATCAAAACCACAATAAAAACCCTTCTTTCTATCTATCTATCAAACTAGTCTTCATGTACCATATTACAATATTACATTGTACATAAAAGTTGAAGAAAGTGATGAATTCCTTGGATGTGGACTTGCATACAGAGCAGTTAATTTTCAATTGCATTGGATCTTATTATCAAATAGTCAATACTTTCAATCAACAGAATAACTGAGCTTATATAATAAGTTGTTCTATGACTAATCATTCAAGTATTGGCATCATTGAAACCCCTCTCACACTAATTACATTTTCTAGCGTTCAACATTAAACATAAACACCCCCTGATGAGGACCAACCCTATATAAACGCCAAAAAGCTAAAGGCACAATTGGAGTAACAAGTTGTTAACTCTCGGCCTTTAAGGCATATGACATGATTGGTCTGCATCATACTACTCTTGCGGTCATAGATTTAGCTTAAGAACTACTTTTAATTTTGGGATGTAATATCATACTTTTAAATTTTAATTAGGATTTAAGTTTGGCTTGTGTGTATGTGCCTAAAAACTTGATGACTTAGGCACCATGTCAATAGTTAGGTGCACCTTAAGCACTGTGATATGGATTTAAGTGCTTACATATGAATTGAAGGATCTAATCAAGTACTTCCACAAGAGTAATACTAGGATATATTCATATCAAATTCACAACCAATGCAACATTAACACTGTTCATAGAATCATAATGAGAGCAATAGGCATTAATCTCGGGTCTATCAAAATTTTCAGTTTCAGTAACTTAGTAGCTTTAGACGAAAAAGCAATATTGGGCTGCTTAATTCATCAGAAACAAAATCATACGTGAATTTTCCAGAAAATAAACATATAGAACCCAATTACCAATATGTGCACAAAAGCCACTTAAATCTATAGTTTCTTTTAAGATTCCCTATTTAAAGGTATGAATGCACATTTTACCTTGGGCGTTCTATGATGTCAACATCTGCCGATGGCGAGTTCTGGAGCAAAAGGTCCAGTATTCCATCAGGTATGAGTGAAGATCGGTTGAATCCAGCTTTCATTCCTTTTTCTAACATGGCAATTTTCAATGCCACGGATAGTCCATATGAAAGTGGTTTCAGCTTTACTTTCAGCGACTTCAAGCTACGCATAAAGGATGATGGTAGTAGCTTATCCTTAAATAAATCAGGAACAAAGGAGAGAACCTATGAAATAAGGGATGATGGTGAATTAGAATCAGTTTAATGCAATTATGAAACTAAGTTGATTTTTTACATAAGTTAGAAACAAAAAATGTATCTTGAAAATAAAATAAAAATTAAGACTCAATGTTTACTTGCAGTGACTTCAAAGCAAGGCCAAGTTAAGGTACCTGAAGAGTACTTGCAGAGACTGTTAATAATTTTAGATTAACAAGATCAGACAGCCAGGTGAGTAGAACCAAAGGAGGCTCCGAGTAATTTGCCAACATTTCCGCATCAATGTTTACTTGTTTAACAGAAGATAGAGTGCTTCCACATAACTTCTGAAAAGGAGTACCAGTAAAAGAAAATGTACAAAGACTAGGAGCAGATAGCTCGATTTGGTAAACATCGAAAGCATGATTACGCATAGTTAAACAGACTAGCGTCTCACTTGATATGCACAAGATTTGTGCATCCTTCACAGAACAATTATCAATGATCAAACCATTCAACCTGTTAAAGGCCGAAAAAGGCTCAACTCGGCCATCGTCACCAGCACAAAAGACAAAATTTCCAAGATGCAAACAAATCAACACCGGTAAATTCAGTGATTCAGGAAACAACATTCTCTCATAATTGTAACGACCTTTAGGCGAAACTGATAGCTTAAGCGACGTTAAAGTCTTACATAACGAAATGCAAGGCAGAAAGTGATCAATGTCACCTTTGACATAAACTCCTAACTGAAGGAGCTTGACATTGTGTGATAAAACATAGTTTGCAACCCTATTAAGTAAGCTAGAATTAATACAACCATTACGATCAAAATCAATCGCGCGCAGTACAATTAAGTTATCGCGATGAGACAAAACCCTAGACACAAATTTATCAAAACTCTTCAAAGTAGAAAAGTTTGAGGAATGCAATGTAAGAGTGGGAATATATTTCCAAATAGTTTTCCATCTTTTAGACAAAATGCAAGTTCGAATGGCGTCTTTAGTGTTCAAAAACGATAAAATGTGAATGAGAATGCAATTAGGTAAATCAGTGAGTTTGTCTTTACTCATTTGAATACCATGTTTTCCCCTCTTTGTCATGGTTGAAGAATGATCTCACCTAATAGGAAAAACGAAAACAAAATGGAATTATTTTATTTTTTTTGAACGGCAAATATATTATTAATAAAATTAGGTTTTTGCTCGAGACGAACATAGACCATCGGTAAAAGAGGAGTTTACAAAAGAAAAGCGAAAAAATGGAAGAAAGAAAGAATTAAAATTGGGGAATGAGAAATACTAGCAACGTGAGTGAGTTGTAATCTGACGGCGGAATGAAATGGAACGTGAGTGAGTTGATTGATTCATGTTTTCAAGGCAAAGTCAAAATATTGAGAGGGAAAGCAGAGGATAGAGACAGATAGAGAGGCAAGAGACAAGCGTTCTGTTTACAATCCTTTGGATTTTTTGTTTTAGTTCAAAAAAGTTTTTCAAAGGTTTTAGAGAAAAAATATTTTAAAAATCAGAGGTAGTATGTTTTTTTTTTGTAAGACGGAGGTAGTATTTACCAACTCAGCTAAGTACAAGATTTTTTTTTATATATTAAAAAAAAAGGTGATTTTTATGTATTAGTGATCACTAATAAGTAATAATTTTTTTGTAATTTTTAAAAATAATAATCTCTTCCTTCATTTTTATCGTTTGATGCTACCTCATTTTGTTCGTTTTCCACTAACTTAACGATCGGAAAATTTGGACAGTTCTCAAACAAATGTCGGTGCCAAGTTATGCAAAAAACACACTGCTTCAAGAGGAGTTTCTAACTTTGTAACAAACGAAAAACTTAATTTTATAATCCGCATTGTTATGCTTGGAAAGTTTATATCACTATCCAGGTCGTGATTCATAGCTATTGACGGAAGCACTTTAATTGACACACTTGTGAGCTTTTTTAAGAAAACTAGAGTGATTACTGTATTACTTCCAACTTTTTTAAGCTCGAATCCCATTATTGATCTTGTCATGAAACAATCGAACACCAATAATTACTGTATTACTTACAACTTTCTCATATTAAAACTGAGAATTTAAAACCAAGAGATTCTGCTGTACAGAGAATAAGATCATGCCAAATTCAGATTTCAAACGTTACACAACTACTTCCTCTTTGCATCTAAATTTACACGTGGTATAAAAAATTTCACAAATTTGAATGAAGTTATATTGAAAAAAATAACTTGTCTGCATTTTAATAAACTAGATTCTCCTTCCACAATGCCTATGCAAATATCTGCTGAATTACTGTCTCTGCATTTCCGTTGTATTGGGCAAGCAGATGGATAGCATCGGCCCTCGGCAAAGCCAAAAATTCCTGTATAACATGAAAATTATTATTAGATTGAATTGAAGTCTACTACTAGTGAAAAATATTAAGGAGATCAAAGATTTGATCCTTGCCACTTAAAAATTCCCCCCTGCTAACATTAACAAAGTAACATTTACCTATAAAAAACAGTAATGAAACTAAAACACATTGATATTACTTTGTTTTAGCCATATGAGAAGTCATTTATTTTCTTGTCCTAAGAAAAACCGGAAATCACTATGTCATAGTTACACAACCAAGGGCAGATAACTAAATGTCAACAGACGCGTCAAAAAAAAAAACTAAATGTCAACAGAGCAAGCAGCCTCTCAAGTTATTAACTTGCAAGAAAATATGAAGGGTTTAAAGTTTTACACAATACACGACAGAATTAGGCATGCAAGATAAAATTCACGAAATTGCATAGGTGTGTTATGCTTCACCTGATTAAATAAGAAAAATGGCGGTATATAGCATAGCTTTGATTGGGATTAAACAAACTGGATTTAAATAAGACAAAATACTAACAAAATAAATAAAATATATGTAAAACCTATAGGGATTTGGGACAATTAATATTAGAGGCATTGTTTCCAAACATCTTTCACGTCGGTGCATGTAAAAACTAGAACAGTTTCTATAAATATATAACATAACCAAAAGTTTTTTTGTGCAAGTAAATGCATTGCTTTCATATAAATATACAGTATAACGTTTTATTAAATATTGCACAGAAAACATGACAGGAAGATATAGAAACCCGCCAAAAGCATAAGCGTATTATGACATGGTAACTCAATTCAATTTTTGCAAGGAACAAGGGAAATGGAGTTAACAGCAAGAATCCATAACCTACCATTACTTTGAGTATTGCATTTTCATCACAGATGACATCCCTTGGAGACTCTTGGGTTGGACTGCTACCATCTTCTGACATTTTGGTGCCTGAAGATACTGTAACCTGAGAAGATCCATTTGTGCAGCTATCAGCGTATGACTTGGACGTATATACTGGAGCAAGGAAGGGAGTGCCAGCTTCCTTCAAGGAATCGATCTTCATAAGACCTTCAAAACGATCTTTGCACATTTGAAGTTTAAACCACTCATTATGACTATAAAGTGTGGCTCGCATTATTTTCATGAGCTGAGGTTCTTCAATACCAAGCCTCCGACCAACTGCAACCTATTGTTTTAAAAAACACATTGTATTGAAGTATTAGTATCAAGAAAACAATAGCATAAAATCCTTCACGGGAAAGCTTTCAGGTACAAAACACAGCATCAACAGCACACCAGCCGGAAACGAAATATCACACACTAAAGAAAGACATACGGTAAGGACATGCTATAACTACTGTTCACACAAGATAGTTAACTGTTACTTGGAAACAATATTATTTAGGATTGGCAAGCTATCAACACTAAATTGGTTTACATTTGTGAATGTTATATTGATCATTCACAGTCATAAACTATGTAATCCTGCGAAAGGATTATCTACCTTTACACTGTGTTTGGTTGCAAAGAAAGTGAGAGGAAGGAAAGAAACAAGATGGAAAGTTTCTTGGAAATAGCACCTTCCTTTGTTTGGTTGTCACACAAAAGGGAAGGAAAGATAAAAAGATTTGTGGGTCCCATATGAAATATGCTTTCTGCGCTATTTTGGAAAGACAACACAAGGAGAGCTCATTTGCTAGTAAAATGTCCAAAGTTGTCTTGCTTTGAATGGTATGCATGAACAAGAGAATTATCGTCTCTTGAATTCCACTTTGTTTTTGCCTTTATTCTATTTCTCTCGTTATTTTTAAGTAATCAATTTTTATTTTAAACTTTTAAGTAATTAAAAAATCATCTTACTTTCCACTCATTTTCATTCCTTTAACATTCTTTCTTCTCACTTTCATTGCTATCACTTTCTTTTCTCATCCAAACATAGAATTAGGGAGGCAAAGTCACCTACCCTTCTTCCTATCCCTCTCATATTTTCCCTCCATGTTTCTCCACCTTTTTTCACATTCTCTCCTCTTTAAGCTAAAAGTCAGCCTAAGGTAGTGAACCCAAAGTTAGAGGATCCAACTCCATGTAATCCCTTGCCAGTTTACCTTCTTTTTCTATTAGTACTCCTACACATATATAATGTAGGAATGGATAAATTTTCCTTAAGAAAACACCATGAAAGAGAAAACCCATCAACATGAAAATATAAAGAGATGTATTACAATGTTAATAGTAGTTGTCTTGTTTGATTAGCAATACACAATACCTGGAGAGAAGCAGCTAGAGCATGTAGAGGTAATGCATTTCCAAGAGCATCTTGATTTGGTCGTAGAAAAGCCAATAGGGTTTCCTTCAAAGGCTTTAACAAAGCAGGATCACTAGCAGCAAGAGGACCCAAATGGGAGCAGGCAACATTTAAAGCAGCGTTATGATCACCAGAACTGACCAACTTGAGGAATTCAACCTACAACGAGAGGTCCCACATAGAGATAAGATTAATGATAATGTTATGCAGAGCCTGGCAATAACCCAAAGCCATCTCCATACAATTAATAAAAAAACTATAGGCAGCAAATAGATGCCACTCACTTGCTTGAGTTGGAAAAGCAAAACAGAGTTCTTGCCGAAGAAGTTTGGATCAATAGTATTGACTTCTTCAACTGCTTCAGCAGCCATCCCTTTGCTAGCTAACTCCTTCATGCCCAACATTATCTCATACTTATCCTCCACATTACTAACATTGAGTACAGAAAGCTTTTCAGAGCCCTGGAAACAATATTCTGTCAATGATTGAACTCCTGTATAGAATAACATCAAAATTATCAAACATATACCTGTTTTTCTTTTGATAAAGTTGAAACAGTTGTACTTATGCTATGTTCTTGTTTGTTGTGCTCTTCTGAATAAGCATTGGCCATGTAACTATTGTCATCATATCGTCCTCTCCATCGCTTACGCTTTGCTCTTTCTCCATTTCCAGACAATCTACTTCGATGCAAAACACTTGGATCTTCATGGTGCTGTGAGCCACTGGTGCTACAGTCGTCATGAATACTAGCAAGCTCAGAAGCACATCGTACTTCAAAGTCTATTCCTTGCATGCTCGTCACATCAGCATTATTTTCAGGAGAACCATCCATCTGAGCATTGGTAACGGAAGTTTCACCATCAGAATGCTTACTGGCATTACAATCCAGCTCGAGAGAACAGTCCCTTGATGAGCAACAGCCCGGGTCTTGTTGGTTGGATTTTACAGGTTCTGGCATATGTTGCTTCTCAAATGCTAAGTTCATATAAATTGAGAAGAATCAAGATATGATATGAGAAGATATTTTAATTGAAATATTACACAATACTGTAAAAAAAAACCAGAAATGACCACCTAAAAGCATTAATTCAAAACTTGAGTAAGACTTGATATCCAATGCAAGATTAAGGATTGGAAAAATCAACAAAAAAATATGAAGTATTGGAAGCTAGTAGCATGGAATTATTTCTACACATATCTCACAAAAAAGAGAGCTGGGTTCAACAGAGGAGATTCTATACCAGAGTCGACAATGCCTCTGTACACACAATACTCACGAACAAGTTGATCAAGGAATGGGGCATCCAATCTCATCCGACACAATTCATTCTGCAATAAAAAAGATACAATAATGAGGACATGAAGGAAAAATTAACAAAATCACTAATCATCCAAAAATCATTCGGTCATATGTTGCACTAACAAACAACTGTTTTTGTTTTTCATCCCTTTATGTTTGAAGCCTTTATCCCTTACCGCTGATACGTAGAGGAGATTGTTTCTTAAGTTCGAAAGTAGAAAATAAGGGAATATTGTTTCTTATCTCTGAATACTGATCCTTAGATCCAGCTAATACATGAAATAACAATTTTTTAAATCCACATTTTCTAGAATCAGCGATAATAGAAAGTTATCAGCAGTGCAATGGATTGTTCAGGAGGATTTGACTATAAAGCAGAATCAAAAAGATGAAATGCATAAAACTGATTTTAAATCTTAGTTTTTTATCAAAACAAAAAGAAAAGCCGTCTACACTTAGCCAAATTATATATTAATTTAAACAAATAAAAAACTAGAAGTAACTTAGAAGTTAGAAGTAAAGAAAACAGTTACAGGGCAATATTTAAAATGGTGCCAGCTAAAAGTAGGTGAACTACTAAAATTATAAACCTGAAATGCCTGGAATAGATCACCCTTGGCGAATCTCAAGCTATCTATTGCCCCTTGTCTGGTAAGTTCTACAGCATGTGCAAGAGCCTGTATGTCCACCTGTATTTCAGAGTCAAAAATATAACTTCAGCTTAAGAATGATGCATTGGTAAACACATGAAAAATAGGTGCCAGATGCATCATTATAAAAACGTGGAAATGTATTCATAAGCGTTTTCACAAAACTATGATAGACACCCTGTTAGGATATAGAGTAATGCTAATTAGAGTAGCTAAGGTTAGTTACGGGAAGTTAGTTAGTTAGAGGGGTAGTTTGGATTGTCATGTACAAAAATAGCGAGGTTTTGGAGTTAGAAAGGCTATCATTTGAATATTATAAAGTTTGTGAATAGAGTGGCAACTCTATTGTCAAGGGAAAACCCCTAGTGGAGAGATTCCTCTCCTATTCTTTCCTATTTTTCAATAGACATGTTTTTTCTTTGGAATCCGATTCTTATGTTCCTAACACCCTCCAAATGACTAGGTGCGTCAGATAAGCACTTATTAAGTTAGCCAAGCATTTATCATGTAAGAGCTTATGAATAAATTGTTCTACAGAAATAAAAGAGAAAATAAGAATAAGATCTGCATAAACTGAAAACAATTTCATCAATAAGCTATTTGGAGTAGCTTATAAAACATAGATATCTGAAGGATTATAGTTCTACAATAAGCTATTCGGAGTAGCTTATAAAACATAGATATTTGGAGTATTTCAGAACTATGAATATTATGTTCAAATGTTGTGAAACCTAAGGATTATACAATATAGATATCTCACCTCATCAAATGGTGGTACTTCATATAATATGTCCTGTGGTGTGGCAGGTGGATCACGTTCCTCCAGGAGCAATCTTTCAGTCAGATCAGAGATGGGTGATGTAATACCTTGACGTAAACAATATGCCCTGTGTATGCTATAAAGGCAGGAAATCCGTAAGAAAAAGAAAAACATATTAAAATTTGGCAAAAACAATATCAATATCAATATAACTGTTTAGAAATAGAAACAGCATCATTTGTCCAGTTAATACAAACTGAGATGTAGTTGATGAATAACCTTATCAAATATCTCAGAGCCATTGAGAAAATTGGATCATAAGCATTTAAATGGGCTCTTAACATTGAAGACATAAACCCAGCTAAGTCGAGCCGCCTCCTTTCAGACCACTGCAAGATATACAATGATGAATTGATGTTGAGATTAAAAATTCATTCATGAAACCCGAAGTGTAAGATCATACACAACTCTAAACTTTTCAAAAAGAAGATAGGTGTGATTTTCAACATCATTATGAATAAAGTTTTAAATCAGTTAACCTGGAAAGTGAAAACATCAAAAGATCAAAAGTGGACAGGAAATAGCATGTTCTGTCTTCGGTATTTTTTTATACTAAAGAAAGAAATGATTTTTTACAAAAGTATCAACCCTCCCCGCCTACAACTTGTCACTCGGTCAAAAACTTGCAACTAACTCGATAATTTCCCTCTTTCCTAATGGTAAACATGTCAATAGGTGGCAACTGGCAAATATGCACAAACAACAGAGCTCTGAGGGGCCATATCATTAGAATTACAATGCAGTTGGCAGGATGCTGCCAGGTGAAGATGCATCTCTGACACCAATAACGGTATTCTGAAAAGTAAAAATGAAAACCAGCCAACAAGTGCTTTTACCATTAACAGTGTGTATTACACATCACCAAAAAATTTAGACATCTACAGACTATCATACACAACAAAATAATAAAGGTTCTAAAAGCTAAAAGTAATAACATTGATATCCCGTAAACTTAATTGAAATTAAATCTAAGACCCCTCTCTTCGAAAAATTAAAAGTAGGAGGCAAAAGTTAACTATTTGAACAAAGAAGGCGAACATTGAGTATGGGTGCACCGTGCAAACAAAATAAATTAAGTCAAGCCCTTCAAGACCAAGCTTGAACTGTGAAAAATAAAAGAGACTATTCAAGCTAGGCTCGTTTGTTTAGTCCAGTCGAACGATACTACCTCCATTTTTTAAACGTCATTTAAGATAAGGAAAAAGCTAACATGTTTAGTCCAGTCAAACGACACTACCTCCATTTTTTAAAATGTCATTTAAGATAAGGAAAAAGCTAACATGTGCCTCTAAATTGTCATTTATTAAGGAATTTAATAAAGAAATATTTGCCTCAAAAATTGTGCATTGCATTCTATAAAAGTTAAAACATTACTTTTTTCAATACAAATTTTCTATTTTTAGGTTCTTAACATATATCCTTAGAGCACATGTTAGCAAGACCCTTAAGATAATAACATATTGGAAAATGCTATCTACTAGTGCCCTAGTTAAGGAACCAAATATGGTCAAGTTTTCTTGAACCTTGTGTAATCAACCTCTAAAAAGTATAAATAGTGTTATTTTTTATACTAAATTTTCTTTTTTTGGTTTCCTTAACTAAATAGTGTTATTTTCTATACAAAATTTTATTTTATTTTTGGTTTCCTTAACTAGTGTTCTTTAACATATTAAGAAGTCATGCCTACATACAATTATTAACTAATTAAGCCAAGGTAAGTGTTTAATCAACAAACCATTAATTAATGTTATCTTGTTCTACCAAAATGAAAACAAAGATTTTCCTAATAATTGAAACTTAGGGAGTCAGCATCAATTATCAATCAAATAACACAATGAAAGCATTATACACACAAACACTTAACTTACAAGTGAGTAAAATATACAACTGATACACTACATACTACACATAAAGGAACAACTTATTCAACAAAATCTTCTCATCTCATCTCAATCTCATCTCATCTCATCTCATCTCATCTCAATGTACTACAAACAAGCTACAAAATCAGTACACACGATTCTCGACTTTCAACCAAAAGTAGAATTAAAACCTACCTCATTTGCAACAGGTGAAGTCTTATCGTCCTTATCATAAATAAACGCGAGCAAAACATGCTTGAACTCCTCATATGCTTCCTTAAATACAAAGATAACCGTCAAAACCATCCTTCAAACAGCAAAAAACATAACAAAAAGCATCACAATTTCAATTTCTAGATTCAAATACCGGATAAGCATCAAGTGCACATGGGGCAAGAGCTGTCCTCAAACATTCAATAGCAGAATCACGATCCTCGCTCGTTCCTTTCCTCAATAGCTCAACAAATTTCTACATAGCAACAAAAAACCATTACAAAATACAAATTTATAGCTATAGCTTATATACGGCGTCTTTATTTTGTAGTTCCTCTTTTACCGGTCTGGTTAATTATAATAATAATATATTTGCCGTTCAAAAAAAATAGAAACCTAACCGACCTAACCTAACCTACCTGTTTGTGCAAACGGAAGAGAATTCTGTGATCGTTAAGGATAGAAGGAGCGTGGAGACGGAGGAGATCAACGGCGGCGTCGATTGCGCCGGTTTCTAACGAGCGTCTGATCTGGCGAATGATGAGTCGCGAGTGGTAAGAGGAAGAAGAAGGAGAGGAAGAAGGAGAAGGTGCAGATGAAGAATCTTCGATTAGGTTTTCTAATTTGGCGAATTCGATAACGAGAGTATCAAGAGCTTCCCAATTCACAGGTGTAGATTCCATTTTCTCGAGAAAATTGAGAGAGAAAAAGATAGAGAAGAAGGTTGTGGAATCTGTGTGTGTTGTTTGGTATGGGAATTTTGTTAGAGATTGATTGATTGATTTTCTATTTTTTTAGGTTGAGAGGAGGAAATGTGAAAGATAGCAAGAAAGGCGGCGATGTGCGGTAAATAAGGATTACGGTTCTGGAATTTATAGCTCACTGCCACATGTTTCTTCTAAACTGCTAGTACAATTGTACGTAAGATTTTTTCAATCAATTAAAGTTATAAAACGATTTTGGGTCAAAAAAAATTTATATAACAATTAAGGAATGTTTTTAAGTTGAATGTCGACCGGAGTTATAATTACATAATTGGTGTAATTGTTGTTGGAGATGTGGTGTGTGATGTTGACGGCAGATAGTTGCGGGACTTTTGTAGCCATATTCAAGACCAAAATAACTCTTTGTTTGCTGAGTTGTATTCTCTCAAAATTAGGCTTAATTTTCTTTGATAATGGGGTACCAGACTGTTATTTGCGAGGTGGATTGCGAATAAATTCTTACTATTTTAGCATATCAGAACATGATGATGTTTCATAGCCTTCGTGAGATATTCTTTAATATCAAGAATTTATTGGTGCGTAATTGTTATTGTAGGCTCGAGCGAGTTTCTCGTGAAGCAAATCCGGTTGAAGATTGAATTGCAAATTTTGGAGCACTGAATACTAATATAACTCATGTTATTCTTGATAATCCTCCCTTAGACGTTGAAACTTTATTGCTTAGGAATTTTTCCCCTAAAGCCCAACATGTTTTAGCGAGTGCCCTGTTTTTGGATGTTTGCAGGGCACTCATGCTCATGATTTTTTTCTTGCTATCCTCATTGATTGATTGGGCTAACATATGTTCTCGATTGAGTATCGCACCATCCTAAAATATCGCTTGATAAAATGTGTCATGTTTGTCGTAAGGCATGTCTGGAAGATTTAGAGAGCATAATGTCCATTGTCAAGAGCTTATAGACTTCAAATACAGACACGACCTTGTACGGAATGTTCTTTTTGATGTTTTTAAGCGCGCAAGAGTATTTGTGAAGAAAGAGAAACCTGTCAATTTATTGTCTGACCCACTGGAGGGGAAATCTACGTTGAGACCAGTTGATGTTTTTGTGTACGGATGGGTAGGAGGGAAACATGCATGTGTGGACTTGACTAGAGTTTCGCAACTTGTGGGGTTGATCACAGAAAATTTTACTGTGAGACAGACGACCCTCAAAGCTGCTTTAAATAAAGTGTTTAAACATGAGAGAACATGTTCTGATAATCAACATGAATTCATACCTTTTTGCATTTGACATTTTTGGTTTCTTAGAACCAAATGTTGTAGATATTTTGAAAATAGTTCAAAGAGTCATTACATCACAATTTGTTGTTTTTTTTTCAAATGACAACTATTGTTAAACAACTCTGTAATAAGGAGTACAATAACAAAGGACCTATACAGCTCCCACACCGAGCCTACACACAAAAACAAAAAACTTTCACACCAACAAATAGAATGACAACTCCAAAACAAGACACAGCTACCACCTCACGAATACTACAACAAATAACCAACAACGAGATACTACAGAGCCGCAAGATCTTAGGGTATTATTTTTAAAAAGATTGTATTTATTATCTAAAGAGAAGCAACGATGCAATTTAAATGTAATTATCTTACATATTTATATATAAACTTCTATTTTTAAACATTTGTAAATTTGCATATGATAAAATAATTCAATTATAAATGAGACATAATTAAATTGGACTATATTAACTAGTGTTTTTTTTGACAATTGTTATCCTCAAAACTAATGTCAATATTTATAAAAAAGTTAATTTTTCAAAACAAAAATTATTTATATGGTATCTTTAATTAATCCACGTGCACTAGTTAGTACGACCAAAGTTGTCAAAATGGGACCGGACCAACCTGTCTAACCGGTTGAACCGGGAACAGAACCAACATCCGATCCGGTCAGCAAGCGAACCGGTGAACTGGAAAAATACAGTGAACTAAACTTCTTCTTCTTCTGTCTCCTATCTCAGATTCCGATCGCAGTAACTAACTGGTAAGATATCTATTTGTAAGAAACAACCTTCAATTCAAACTCAATGCATGCTTTGAAAGTGTCAACCAGATTATCAACCACCACTTCTTACTTCAATCCTTTCAAACCCTATCAAATTCAAACCCTCAGAACTCTTATTTACGAATCTTCACCTTCTGAATTCGTCAAGCTTCACAATCTCACTGCCTCAGATTCCGGTAAGGTAATTCTTTTTTCTTTATTTTTTAGTATCTTCTAACTTTTTTTTCTTAAGTTATTTTTGTTTTGTTTTTGTTTACAGGGATTATTGAGGTTAGGTTGGATAGACCAGAAGCTAAAAATGCTATAGGGAAAGAGATGCTGCGCAGCTTAAACCGCGTGTTTGAATCGATTAATCAAAACTCTGATGTTAATGTTGCTATGATTCGAAGTTCAGTTCCGGGTGTATTTTGTGCTGGGGCTGATTTAAAGGTTAATTACCTTTAATTGATTAATTACAATTTTTTTTTGTTATTAATACTTACAGTTAAGAATACTAATAAGTAATAACAATTGTCAAAAAAAAAAAAAACCAATAATCAGTTAGAGATCAATTAGTTAGTTAGTTAGTTTGTTATTAGGTGGTTAGTTAGTTTGTTATTCGGTAGTTAGTTGGTTAACATAAGAGCATCAATCATATTTATTTAATCTTTTTTTTTTTTATCAAAATGATTCCTTATGAATTTTACTCTCATTCAAGCTCTCAAGGCTTTTATCATTCGATTTCTCTGAATTCTCAAATTGTTAAACATTTACAAGGAAAACGATTTGGTGCTTAGCATAATTTGTGAGTTAATTGCAGTAACATATTTTTAGACTAATGGAGATTCAGTTTTACTTCTTATATTCTTAGAGTGGTTACTTGCATGTTTTAAAGTTTTTATGTTTATTTGATCATAGGAGCGGAGGACCATGAATCAATCAGAGGTTAAGATTTTCGTGAATTCTCTTCGTTCCACATTGTCGTTTCTAGAGGTTAGTTTGCATTACTCAGTTATTTACATTATAACTGTGTTCTTATTAACATCATATGATGAATGAATGGAATATGAAATATTATGCCATGTTATAGAGGTCTTCAATTCTTTTCACAACTTACTGTTTTTTGTATGAAGAACAGGTTGGTGATTTAGCTCACGAGTCACGAGCTAACTTAATTTTTCTACATCCGTTTATAGTTTAGCGTAGTTGTACAATTTAATTTGGTGACGGAAAACTCTTGAGTGGACTTTATCATATTCATTTGATGTTGTTGTACTTACCTTTCCCATTTTGTCGACACGGCTCCTTGAATCTAGTACAATATTTGTTTCTTTACTCAGGCAATTCGTGTACCAACTATTGCTGTTATTGAAGGAGTAGCTCTTGGTGGTGGACTTGAAATGGCTCTGGCATGTGATATACGAATATGTGGTAATCAACTATGTTGTACTTTTGTGAATTGCATCATTTATTTGTAGGATAGTTTGGATGATTATGAGTGTGATGTAAAATGTTAGTCTTTCTTTTTTAATTTTTTCTTCTTTCATGGCATAGGGGCAAAGGCTGTGATGGGTTTGCCAGAGACAGGACTTGCTATAATCCCTGGGTATGCCATGCCATATGTTAATTCTCTTTGCCATGTTGCATCTTTGACACTACCTATTTATTTCTGAATTCTGAATTGTGTGTCTCTTTAGTTCTACTACCAAATAATAAGTAGAGATCAAATTTTGAGATACATCATGGGATATAACATATCTCACGGAATGTTATTGTGCACAGGGCAGGTGGAACGCAACGGCTACCTAGATTGGTTGGAAAAGCAATAGCAAAGGATATTATTTTTACTGGTCGAAAGATTAACGGTATTGAGGCGCTATCCATGGGTATGTTGATTAGTTAGTTGGCTTATTTGTTCCTCAAAAAGATAGTAGTATCAAGCATAAAGATATAGGCGGGTTTTGAATCTTGATAGTGACTATTAAGTATTAACTTAGAAGAAAACATTCAAGACTATCTGAAATTTAAGTTTTTGTCTATCAAAGTTCCATTGTCTTGGAGTTCACTTCGCAACAGTATGCCGTTTTAAACTTTTTTACTCTTAGCCATCTCATGTTAAACTCCTGGAAAACTAAGAGAATCACTATATTCTTGCCGCTAAATTGGAAAAGAAAGTAGGCCATTTATTTATCTTCCTAACTACTATCAATAATACTTAGCTCCATTTCACAAAGAAAGTATGTCAACTATCTCTCTCCTTTTCCATACTAATCTCAATGATTCTTAGCTGCATGATAACATGTTCTTACAGGTCTTGTCAATTATTGTGTCGATGCTGGTGAAGCTCATTCCAAGGCACTTGAAATTGCTCGGGATATCAATCAGAAGGTATATCTCTCAGAAATATATCACGCTGAAACTGATGCAGTGTGTTCTATGACATTTATAAATATGGGGATCAGAATTTTGTGCCATTAAGAGTCCAAATATAAGTTGCAACGACTGGTTTTTTTGAATGTTGATTTTTCTTTGGGAAAATTACAGTGACCTCCCTGAGATCTCCCTAAATAATGCATACATCGCCCCCCTCTAGTTTTCTAGTAGTTACCAACCTATCTTAAGCTCTCTTAAAAATAATATACACCCCCTTTATAATTTAACACTGTTATTTTGTTAAAACTAAACTTTTTTCCCTTCTTTTTATTTTGATAAAAAAAACCTTTTCTACTGATGAAGACAATTTCCATCGTTTGTTGTTTGGAATTTGGCTTTAGATTCGCAAGAATAAAATATCATACATCAATATAAAGTATTATTAATCATAACAATAAAATGAGCCATAATTTTGAAGAATGGAGTCTCTATCTCTTTTAAATCATCCTACATCGTGTTCCTTCTCCGCCCATCCCAAACAGCAAAGTGGTGTTAAGACTTAAAACTGTCATGCAACACCAAAGTCTCAAGAAATTTCTTTAAAATTCTTCTCTTTTTGGTTTGCCTGTTTGGCTTGTAGTTTGAGTCAATGGCAGTGGTAGGTATTATGATCACTATACTTGTTGATAGGGCCATGTCTCTATGATTTCTTGGGCATGGATATTAATTTCTCTATGTCTTTTATGGAGATATGGAGATTGGGAGATTGGGTGGGGGAGTGAAACATTAGACCAATTTTAGAAGATAATCATGTAAATCTAAAAGATAGAGAAACATTTTCATTTTTATTTTATAGAAAAGGAAGTATTTTTTTTAACAGAATGTGGATTTAGTATAACGGTAGGGGGTGCAATTATGAATTGTTGAGTGATAAAATAAAGAAGAGGTGGGATATACTTACGGTGTGATTTTCCTTTTTTCTTTTTTGAAAGAGTTGGTCTGTTACGAAAAAGACTTTACATACTTATTTTAACTTAATAATGAACACATTACGAAATTCTTCTTTTGCAAAACATACATAAATGACGTAGTTGGTGCAATGGACACTGGTAATCTGAATGCAGCAGTGAGCGTATTGTATGAAATTGCATATGACTAGAATATATTTTCGAAGAAGTTTTCACTGAACATCCTTTTCAAAAAAATGTTAACCTAAAATTAATGTTTATAGATTTGTTTGGATTGTATAAAGAGAAAATAAGCAAACACGGAACTCCCAAAAGAAAATGGTTCAAGGACTAGTTGAAATTTCGACTTTTGAGAGAAGGCACAGTTGTTGTCATCGTTCTTGTATATATGATATTCACTTGTAGTAAAAATTTTAACAGGGTCCTTTAGCATTAAGGATGGCCAAAAGAGCTATTAATGAAGGTATGGAAACCGATCTAACATCAGCTTTGGTTTTGGAAGAAGATTGCTATGATCAGGTGTTAAATACCAAAGATCGACTGGAAGGCTTGGCTGCATTTGCTGAAAAGCGAAAACCAAGGTACACCGGTGAATGAAAGCAATATTCTGCGGATTATCTGTCTGTCTATGTTGCTAGAGATCAATGTCAATCATGTAATGATATATAGAAATCTGGAGGCAACTCAAACGAGAATCTGTTTCTACTCTTTGCCCCTTTAAGTAGTGTAAAAATCCCAAAATTGAAAAGTATCGCTATATAATCACGCAACTTGAGACATTGTATTCCCAATGAAGAAATAAATTTCATCTTTCATTTTTCCAATGAATTGGCTGTGTTTTTCTCATAATCTACGACATTTTGTAAATGAGTTCGGATTGCTCCATTTATCTACCCTCCAATTATTGTTCATATATGCAAAAATTCATCCTTTTCTTTTCATGGTTTCAAAATTTTATTTAAGATATTTGAAGGGGCTACAATTAATCAGTAGGAGAACTTACATTATTACACTTTTATTAAAATGTGGTTGATCTAAGTGGTAAAGGACTCGGGTACTTTGAATGAGTGATATGGGTTCGATATCTGACTCGTGTATGGAGAAAATTCCAATAGAATTACTGATGGATATTAGTTATTGTTAAACAAAAGTG
Organism: Trifolium dubium; assembly: GCA_951804385.1. NCBI lineage: Eukaryota > Viridiplantae > Streptophyta > Magnoliopsida > Fabales > Fabaceae > Trifolium > Trifolium dubium. Next base: position 25,265,209 of record OX638073.1, read on the forward strand.
GATATTTTCTTCTTCGAATTCATTATTCATTATTTTTGCATTTTGTAATGTTGTGCAAGTGCGGATGTTCTGCACAATTAACATGCTTCAAGGTGTGAACTGTAGTTTATTGAACAAGGGCTACAACACAAAGGTGTGTTCATACTATTCTAAAACCTAATGAATTTCAATACACTTTAAGTAAGAAACAGACAAAGTCTAGAGTTAAATTGTATTTTCAGTTTGTCGAGTCAATCTTTTAGGCTCTGAACTTGAATCTTTCATTGCACAAAACTATACTAGCCATATTTGGTGCTGTAGTAATTCATCTGATAAGTTCTTTAATATGCTACTTTACTTAATCTTCTACTTCTCTCTTCCCAGTTCCCACATTACTTATCATGGAAAATGCACTTTTCACTTTGTGGGAAGAGAGAAGTAGAATAGAAGATTAAGTAAAGTAGCATGTCAAAGAACTTATTTGAAGAATTTCTATAGCAACAAGTTTGGCTAGTATAGTGTTGTGTAGTTTTTGATTCAAGTTTAGAGCCTGAAAAATTGACCCGACAAACTGCAAATACAATTTAAGTTTAGACTTAGTATGTGTATTTTAATTCATTAATTTTTGGAATAGTATGAACACATGTTGTAGCCCCTTCCATAAACTATAGTTCACACCTTGAAGCATGTTAGTTGTGCGGAGGTTCTCCACAAACATCCGCACTTGCATGGCCTTACAAAATGCAAAAATAAAGAATAAAATGAATCAGTAGAAGAAAACAACAAATAAGTACATGGATAATCAAAGTAACGTACATCAGAAGACAAACGATGCAATTTAAATGCACTTTAAGTCAGAAACAGACAAATTCTAAAGTTAAATTGTATTTGCAATTTGTCGGGTCAATCTTTCAGGCTCTGAACTTGAATCAAACATTGCACAAAACTATACTAACCAAACTTGGTGCTGTAGTAATTCTTCAGGTAAATTCTTTGATATGCTAATTTACTTATCTTCTATTCTACTTCTCTCTTCTCATATTACTTATCATGGAAAAGGCAGTGTTTTCACTTTTAACATGTAAAGCCTTAAGTTGGTGTATATGTTATTTGTTTTTTCTCCTGTAGTTGGAATTTGTTTGTTTTCTATAGAAGTACCTGGACCATGCTAACAAAAACTCAAAGCCAAAACCACTAGAATAAATCTTCTTAATAGTGTAAGTTCACAAGCATGATAATGTTGTCTGAACTCTCAATTTTTATCTCTTTTTTCTATTTCCAATGGTAATATTTGTACTGTAGTAAATTAGTTTCTGTTTGATTATTCGAATGGTAATGTCTGCATATGAAACGATTGTCGAATGAGTTGTATATAATGTCTGCTTTAGAGATCATGTACAGGTGATCAGAGTCCTTTAAATTGGATCTTGTAAGTCTATGCCCCCCATAACGACAAGTATGACAAGTTATGCATCATCGTGCAATAGGAACTTCTAACATCTGTAAGTGATGTGGCACGGGGGAAGCCTATCCTGCATTGTGTTTGAATTTGCTGTCCTCTAATCTGTTAGTACTGCTCTTGGCTTCACATCTTCTGGTTTATTCTTTTTTATGGAACCTTTGCTTTGATTAGAATACGAATTATCAGTTCCTCATAAGTCATAACTCCCTGTTTTTTATGGGACGGTGGTGGGTTTTGAGATTTCGAAACCTCCAACCCAATTCTGAAGGAAACATGACTAACAACCAATTATTGCCATTCACTAGCAACCTTGATTCATGTGTGTTTCCACTTTCTAGCCTCCAACTGCAACCCTAAGTTAGATAGATAGGTTCCGTAGAGTCCAAGCTTTGCTCTTGACGCTGATTCAATTATTTTATAAATGAATGGAAGCTGACATGGAAGCCCCTTTGGAGGCCACTTTAGAAATATTCATGGGGATTGGATAGGTGGCTCTGTTGAATTTTTTGGTTTATCCTATATTCTTCACGCTGAACTTCTGGCTATTCTATATGGTTCGACTCTTGCTTGAGTTTTGGTATGAAAATTGTCATTTGTTGTTCTGACTTCTGATGCAAATAATGCTATTTGTTGTTCTGATTGGATAGGTCTGTCTCATCTTCTCCACCCTTTGTAGGCTATTTACTTTAGGGGTTTGTTTATTGTGTTTCACTGCCTTGAGATAACCTTCCTTGAGTATATTTTTGATACAAATGTGATTATTTCATGGATTTATTCTTTCAATACATGAAGTGTGATGCCTTAATTTATCCTAAATAAACGGTTTTCGTTTTGGATCGTCACCACATAAAATCTGTGTTTTGCCTTTTTATTTTGGTGTGATTGTTGAGTCTCTTATAAGCTGCAGGTTTTGTACAGGTACACGTGTTATGCGGTGAGAGTATCTATATATTACTATATTCTCTTAAAGGGCTTTTGGTTTAGTGGTGCCTTTACTTTTCCCTACTAGTGTAATGGCGTTTAATCGTTTGCCTCTAATCCGGATATAACTGGTGTCTTTACCCTAGTGTGTGCGACGACGTTTGATCTTTTGCTTGCCTCTAATCCGGATATACCTTGTGCTCCTGTTATAGTTTATCAATGTATTTATCAGGGGGGGAATTGCAAAAATTCAAACATTACAGAGGGGAATTCTCAAAATAATTTTTTACAGGGGGTATTGCAAAATTTGCATACTTTACAGGGGGTATTAACCTATTTACCCATTTTTATTTTATAAAGACTCATGATTTTCAGATTGGCAATGTTATCCAGTGCTTAGGTAGCCTAAGATTGTTAAGTCTGAGAGTAGCTCTGTTCGATAGGGTGCTGATGAAGCCTACATCTCTTGGCACACATTTTTTGTGCTAAAATTTTACCTGAGCTGCCAAAATAACTAACAGATACATATAGATTCTTAATTTGGTATAGACTTATAGTAATATGTTAAATTGGGAAGCCTATCATCAAGTTTTGAATATCTATGTATAGGTTTTTGGATATGTGCATTGTACGTGTACTAATCTGTGTTTTGAATTATATGTCAAACCACAACTCTAGCAAAATTATGGTAATTCAATTGTTCCCTCGCGGCGGTTCTACTTCCACCTTGTAATTCTCTATGTCAACCATTTTGAAAATTTAATGAGATTGGAGCTCGTTGCCAAATTGCACACGTCGCGGAGGGCCAACTTTGTTAGATTAGTTACAGTTGTTGTTGATGACTGATTGTTGTTCCGCTTATATACAGCACCTTTGTTTTGTAGTCCGTTTCTACAAGTCTCTGTCCGTCTTGTGTGGAGTTTGTTTATTAATAATATTATTATATTTTCCGTTTAAAAAAAAAAAGTTGTTGATGACTGATGGCAATGCTCTTTGAGTGCACCATTTCTCTTATTTTTCCTTGCTAAACTACTACATATATTATTCTTGTGTTTCGTGGGCAGCTACATTCGTAGCATTATTCTTGTGATTCGTTAGCATCTCTCTACCACCGCAAGCTACGTCGTCAACGACACCTTCATCTCACCAAAGGAGCTGTCTGTTCTGTTCACTCAAAACATGTCTAACTCACGTAACAATGTCGATATTACTAAATTGAATATATTTATTCGGGTTTGAATTCAGAATTTTGTAATTGAGAATTTTAGTGTTAATAAAACTGATATAAAATAGATACCGACAAAAAAGATGGAGGCTAGGGTTTCAACTTTCAATAAAATATCATTACTTTTGCATAACTTGACAAAATAAGAATTACAAGAGAATTTATAATAATACCTAACAAAAAAAGATAAATTACTTTTGCACTTTTGGGGACTTGGATCAGAATGTACTTTTCCACCAAGTGGATTTTGGATTGCTTGTTTTGTCTTTAGAACCTTCAATTCTGTTAGGGCTAACAGCTAGCCATCTTCCTTCCTTCTCTTGACTGCCATTGCCAATTTAGTTGATAGTGCACTATGACACAATTCCATACACTTTGGTCCCCAATATGTACAAATATAGGCCAGATCATATTTTCTATACTAACTTACTTAGTACTAAATTTTTAGAGTAAACTAACTAGTGGAAATTTACCTATGAGCTTCTTTTCTAGTATTTTGTTGAATATGCATGCATGAAAGTTGAAACATGGTATTTAGAGATGGAGCAATACTTAGAGATGTGGTAACATGAAGAATTAAGTTTGATTTATGTCTTATATGTATGATTGATTGATATAATATATTTGCTGATAAAAAAATAAGGCTTAAACATCATTTTAGTCCTTGTATGTACCCAGAATTTTAGTTTTAGTTCCTGTATCGATTTTTGTTCTAAATAAGTCCTTGAATCAACTAAATTTTTTGCTTTTGGTCCCTAAAGCTAAAACCTGCAAGAAAATTTGCAAGTTTTTTACAGATTTTTCTACGAATTTTCTTGCAGTTTTTTGCTTTAAGGACTAAAATAAAAAAAATTGGTTGATTCAGAGACTTATTTATAACAAAAATTGATACAGAGACTAAAATCAAAATTTCGCGTACATACAAGGACTAAAATGATGTTTAAGCCAAAAAATAAAGTTTGAGTTATAATGTCATCTATTTAGAAGACAATTATTGATAAAAGAAGAAAATGTGTCTTGTTATTGGTCAGATGATTAATCTCATATGTAAATTTAAAGTACTTGAGCTGTGAATATGTATTATTGAGACTTATAAAAATTAATGGTGTTTAAAAAAAATCACACAAATCATTAATCAGTACATTCATTATAATTAAGAGATGATTGCAATGCAGTCAATTATATCTAAACCATTTGATTAAGCTCAAATATTCATATGTTTAGTTTTAATTTTACATTTAAATATAATTAAAATTTAAAATTTAGATCACCTGATATAGGTTAGACGGTACAAATATCTTAACTGTAGACAATGTAACCGCACATATATAATTCAATTCCATTTGTAAAAAAAAAAATTCAATTCCATTTCAATCAAAATAAAACAACTAAATCGTAACCAAAAAAAAAAAACAACTAAATCAATTTTTTTTTTGAAGCACAACTAATAACGGTCCAAATGATCTAACTGCAAAATGACAGCACATAATCCAATTCCATTTCCATCAAAATAACATAACTAAATCAATTTTTTAACGCACAACTAAATTAAACATGAAAGTATGACTTTTGCAAAACGAAGGAAGAGACCCTATGTAACCTCAAAAGTCTCACACTTTATAAAGTGATAGTCTTTGAGAAAAAAACTACATACTTACTCCTTAACCCTCCCTTGGAAAGTGATATAGATGCTTTTAGAAAAGGTTAAGTTCCAAGATATAAATTTCTTATTTATATGTTTAATCAATGTCTTGAGAGTATTGTTTAGCATTTGCCTTTAGAAAATGAGAGGACCATCGTGTTTTTTATACATGAGTTAAATATGTTTTTATCACTATAAAATGATGACTTTTATATTTAGTTCTTATTTAATTTTTATTAATTTATTAACATTCATCATTCATCATTATCATTGATAAATCTACCACTTTCTTCATCACCTTCATCATCAACAATGTCGGTTCTGATATTTTGGAGGCCTTGTTCGAATATTAAAAATTTACCCTTCATAAAGTCAATATTTTTATAGATAAAACACCCTATAGTTAAAGTATATATAACATAAAAATTAGATAAACGGTAATTATCATTGTAAAAAAGGTCTAAAAGAAATATATCCTAACAATAATTAAATTTATTGCAAAGATTTAAATAATATAACGTTTTTTTTTGTAAGGAAATGATATAACGATTGATCAATGAAGAAGATGGTTTTTTTTCTTCTGGATTTTTTGGTTTAGTGATGAGGGAGACACTAAATGATCTAGGTTTGTGATGAAAAGTGATAACATTAACTGATTTTTGATAAAATTTCACAAAATGATTTATTTGACAGACGAAATATAGTTAAAGGACCAAAATGTAATACTAATTAATTAAGGAACCAAAATAAAACTAATAAATAAATTAAGGGACAAAAAATATAATTTAGCCTAAAAATTAAGTAAGAATTAAACACAGAAAATATACATTTTATAGAGATCATGAAAAAACATATTTAACCATTAAACAAATGTAGTTTTAGTATGGACTAAAACTATGTGCAAAAATAATTTTATAGAGACTTAAAAAAAAAAGACTAAAAATATAATAAAAATTAAATAAAGATAAAATTTAGAAAGTATCCGTTTTATAAGGATCAAAAACATCTTTAACCATTCTTTAAAATAACCTAGAAAAAACTTTAAAAACTCTTCATGAGCTTAACTCAGTTGATATAAAAATTAAGAAGACTACACATTATGCATTTGCAAGATCCGAAATTCGAACTTGACGGCTGACACACCTACTTATTCACCTTTATGATGAAATTCTAACTACTATATTATTTAAAAAAAAACTTCAAAAATATAACTATCAGTCTATCATTAAATTAAAAGAAAAGAAGAAGTTTTATCAAATAAATAAATAAAAGAAAAGAAGAAGAATATGGGTCGTGTGACTGTGACAGCATTATTTAAAAATTTGAAGTTAAAAGTATATTTCTTCATTTCTCTTTTTTTGGATCCACTTTCCGTCTTTAACTTTAGATCTTTTCCCACATTCTTTCTATTTTAGTTTCAGCATCTTCAAAAAATTAGCAAACAAAGAGAAGACAGAATCTTCAATCTAGGTTCCTTTAGGATACGACGATTTCAAACTTTATATTACTCGTCCATCTTTATAATAAGTGCTCTTGATTACTCAAAAATAAAAAAAGGTGCTCTTGAATTTTTTTATTAGTCTCAAATTATTTATCTCTTCTAATTAAAAATTAAGATTTTATTTTTTTCTTCAACAAACTACCTTTATTAGTTTATTTATTACATTTCAATTCATCAAATTACTTCATTAAATACCATTAATAAATATATTATAAAAAAATTCATTTTATTTTTGAAATCAATAAAACTAACAATTCCTTTTAAAAGTGTAAAAAATCCCAAAAAAAAAAAAATATGAGACAGAGGGATTAAATTTGTGCCTTTTTTAAAGAAATTCCATTTTTGTTAAAATGGATCCACCACACCTATGTAGCCTAAAATTGAGTACCATTAATTATTTGGTTACTTAAGTTGAATTTTGGTATCAGGATTATGTGTAATCACAAATGAGTGACTACACATAGCCAACATGTTTATAACTGTTCAATTAAAATCAAACAATTTAGATTTTAACATTCGAACTAACAAATTAACAATAATCACGAGTTACGTACTGATTAATTGCAATCAACTACATGCAGTAGTAATTGCATTTAATTCAAACTATATGATTTTCAATCACTTCAAACTAAAAAAAATATAGCAATGGACTTTCAGAAAAAACCTATAAGTCGGTCGAAACGGTGGATGTGGAGGATGAGGAGGAGGAGAACATGTCGTGGAGGATCTATAGACATGTAGGGAAAAGGAAAAAACAATCAGGTGCAAACAATATACTATCTTAAAGAATTCTTCACTTCATATCATTAACATTGATAATGGGATATCTTAGTTCAATAAGCACTAATAATTATTGTAATAAGTTTCAATGTTTTTTCCTTAAAATAAAAAGTTTGAATGTTTTTGAAGTCTTAAGATGGTTAACTTATCATAGTTTTTAGCTAGATTTATTAGTTATTTCAATTACATGTGTATGTTTGCAAATCCTCACTAACAAAGATAACTTATGTCGCTATATAAATGCATAATGTCATTCCTTAAGAAACTAGATAGAAATTTTGGCTACCCGTGATTATGTCCAATTTGGATTGCCTCAATCACATTTTGTAATTACAGACACATTGGTCCAATACCAAAGTGTACAAAAAGCACTTTTTCAAACTAAAGTGAACTCTTTAGCCATAATCATATGAGGCAGTGAGTTCCACATATATACCAAAATTAATGTTATGTTATTACTATACATTTAAGCTTGTTTTCTGTGTCCACTTTCCAAATGTGTCCATCATTATATTATATAGAACTACAATACTCAATATATAAATTATATTGATTTTAACTTACACGACCACGAAATAGTTGGAACTATTGATATATATTAAGTGTGACTTAAAGTTTTATATTAGCTGAAAAAATTAAGGTTGAATAACAAATAAACTATGACCTATAAATTTAATATAAATTCTAAATTTAGATGAAGATGTGGTGTTAAAATAACTTACACAATTGCATTTAGTGCAATACATTGATTCAATCAGGTGAGTATCTCTTTCACAGCCCAACATGAACAACCATACTGCTATTAGAAGTCCTTAATTGCTTTGCTTTTTGTCAATTATTAGTTTACTACTTACATATTTATTTATTATGGTTTTGTCGTCTTGTACTTTGCTGCAGGGTGCAGGTCCTGCATGCATATCGTGGTTACTTTGTGTCTGGGCTGGCCAGATAGAGAATGCATTGTATTGGAATGAATGGACCCTCTCAATTTATCAATATCTAAGAAATCAAAGAGAAGCAACAAGATGATATATTGAGCAAAAATGCAGAGGACGGTTTAAAAAAAAAATATTAATCAATTTTTGTTTTATTTTGTCGAGGAAAAAAAAAACCACAACGAAATAGAACGAGGAACATAATTTTCCACAGCATTAATAACCAATAAATGATTATACTGAGTCGGATAAGACTCCTTCTATATCAAAATATAAGTTTTTTTTTTACTAAATCAAAATATAAATTATTTCATTATATTACACAAATTAAGAAATGTAATTAATATTGTATGAAAAAGAGAAACTATAAATTAGTTTATTAAATTGTCCTTTATTAATAGTATGAAAAAAATAAATTGAAGAAGTAAAAATAAAGTTTTTAGCAACTTCTATTTTGTCTTTTAGGATTAAATTGGAGTTTGTATGCTTTGTTCCACTTTTATTTTCTTAGGGTAAGGTCTAGTCCCCCCTTGTAATTATCTTATTTTTCTTTTTTTAATAATAATATGAGCTATATAGATGGAAGACGGGAAATGATAGAAATGCCAACTTAGTTGGTATAGCTATTTTTACCTTGATATATCTAGATGCTCTAAATTTATTAAAAATAAAAATAAAAGAAGAGAGAGTAATAAATAGTTAAGAATAAAATAAAAAATGACATGCTTCATTGGTGGAGTACAAATTAAAGTGACTTATAATAAAAAAATGACATTAAAACGACTTATATTTTGGTACAATTTTTTTTCTCAAAGTAAATTATATTTGCACATTTATTTATTTTTTGATATGAGTGATGCACCACCACCTTCCAATCTAAAGCCATCATTCGTCTAATCTTAGCAATCAAAGCTCTTCTTATATAAGTGGTAGAGGGGTTCTATTGTTGTCATTTTCGTTGGAAATTTGTGATCACGGTCCTCCGCCTTTGCCTTTCTCAACACCTAGATCATCGTTTCGCTTGTAATAATGGAGCGTGCACATTGCCCTAAGGTGGAGGTTGGGCCTACTCAATCGGTCTAGAATGAGAGACGGCGTTCCCCTGGTGCCTGTTCTGCTGACCCTATTGGATCTGACTAGCAAATTCTATGGGAACCGAATCTTGGTTCTTTTCTACATTTGCCAACCTGGTTCTTTGTTGCTGAAGGAGGTTGAAGATGTTGAGGAGTAATTTGTTGACTTGGAGTCCCACAGGATCCGACTGATTCTACAGTGGTTCTTGTTTCATCACTATGCTTCGCGGAATGCTAGTCCGTCGAGGAGTCGGTATCGAAATTTATGGATCTTGGCTTGGTTATTGATGGTTCCAACAATGCTTGAATGGAGGCGAATGTGTTATTCACATTTCAAGGAGGTGCAATAGTAGTTTCTAGGATATGATTCTTACTTGTCATTAGTGAAAGGAGACGTACATCGGTAATTTGGACGTGTTTTAGATTAGAGGTTTGATGAGCTTATATTGCAATTGGTAGCATAATTGTCTGATATGTCCCATTATGGCATAAGAGGTCATTTATTTGTTATGGATGGTGCAACATAGGAGTACGATAAATCCTGTAAGAGGCCATTTATTAACTATAGGCGTTTTACCGTAGTAGTAAGATAGACCAACAAAGATGTCATTTAATTTATATTTTTTTCACCATTTGATTCCTAGGGGAATGGGCTCGTAGTAGTTCAAAGTTCGGCTGCGAGTTAAGTAAAGTCTAGCAAAAAAATTGTTCCATCTAAGAATCAAATTCTTCCAAAATCCGTCTTTTAGTAAAGTTCCCACTTGACTTCAATAGTTGAGGCATGACGAGGACCATACGCCTAATCTTAAACATTAGACTTTACATCATGCACATACAAACTACTTTGTGGATCTTGTTCCAATTCGAGGAATGTGACATGGCACATTGACAGCGGTTGGACACCATGGAGATTTCTCTTTGCAAAAACACCTCTATTAGTGAACTATACTAATGATATTTTGTAGTTTTAATAAGGCTACATTATCGTGAAATAATTTACTCATTTTTTATTTCAATATTGTAACTTTAAAGAGTTCACACTGCTTTATAAAACAACTCTAAAAAAATTATATTGAATTTTACAACTTTACTTATATTAAGGCTCACAACTTTATATTTTATTTGAATTGTATATAAATATATGACTTAATTGCAGTTTTGGTCCCTCTATTTTCACTATTTTGTAGTTTTAGTCGCTCTATTTAAAAATTTGACAGTTTTGGTCCCCATTCTATTTTTTAACTATAAATTGATCATGTGATATGTTTTAAACGACATGATATATGATTTAATCATGAGATATAGTTGATTGAAGTTAATAAATTAAATTTTCTTACAATTTCATCAACTAATTTGTCTAAAATATGACGATACAACATGTGTTAAATGATGTTTGTAAAATAATTTTCTTACAATTTCATCAATGTTGACATTTTTTTATCATTAGATAATATATTATGTCGTTTAAAATATATCACATGATCAATTTATAGTTAAAAAAAATAAGATGGAAGACCAAAACTATCGAATTTTAATATAGGGGGACCAAAATTACAAAATAGTGAAAATAGAGATACCAAAATTACAATTAAGCCTAAATTTATTATATTTCATTTATTATATTCTTGTTACTGTAATGTGGTGGAACTCAATGATTCTCTGTCTGTGGGTTCGAATTTTATTATTGCTTTTCGCAAGCTGTGGAAAAACAACATTCCGTCGAAGGTTGTTTTTTTTGGGTGGCGGTTACTTTTAGATAGATTACCAACCAAACAAGCTCTAGCCTGTAGAGGTATTATTACTGATGATTTTGATATGTGTTGCATGTTCTGTTTTATGCGGACAGAGGATAGTCAACATTTGTTTTTTTCTTGTGCTTTTGTTCAATTTATATGGAGGTTGGTTTCTCAGTGGATGGGTTGTCCGGAGGTATCTGAGGTCGATGGTTGTAATCACTTTGTCGAGTTTGGTAGGTTGGTTAATATGAAAAAGGGATTTTGAGTTCGTCATTTATTTTGGCTCGCTACGCTGTGGAATTTATGGAGCATGCGTAACAACATTATTTTTCAAGGAGCGGTCTAAGATGTTGCAACTTTGATGCGTAACATTTATTATTTTTTATGGTTTTGGTTTTGTAGTCGGATTGGGCTTACTTGTTCTATTTCTTTCTTGGATTGGTGTCATAATCCGGTGGTTTGTCTACAAAGTGTGTAGACTTTTCTTATGAATTGTAAGGATTGAGTACCCTTTGTACTCATTATAATTCAATTATTGTTTATCTAAAAAAAAATGTTACATTGTAAAGTAACACTACTCCATTTTGTTAAACCATATCGTTCTCAATCGGTGATATCGACAAAATTCTTCCATTTTGCATTGAAGGACTCTAAAGTGACAAACTCTACTCAAATTCCACCACTAAAATTGCTGGTACCCCACATTGTTTGGAGAAACACCGGAGTATGACGGTAGTGGCATTTTGGGATTACAAATTAAAACGAAGGTTAAAATCGTAATTGAAGAATGATCACAATTATTTCACCACCTGAATACCAAGTCTCACTCAATCCACCATCATCATCAGCAACAAACAAACAAACAAACAAACTTATATATAACGCATCTTTCTCGTTTCTCTCACAACAAACTTTCCCTCCGTTTTAGTTTCTCATAACCTCCTCTCCCACGTGTCACTCTTCCATTCGCCTCCTTATATCACCGCCAACAACCCCAAACACCACCGCACAATCTATATACATATACCTAAAATTTATTACTACAGTTTCATACTAATACTAATTCATAATGGGAAAGAGAACAAGATCTCAAACTCAATTATTCTCCAATGAAAAACCTCCATCTACCAAAATTCTTAAAACTATCAACATATTTTCTCCGGTTGAGGAATGTTCCTCGAATATCACTGAGGATTCCTCTGCATCTAGTTGCTCCAGTAACGAAGTCTCTCATGATGCAGAGGTAGTAAAATTATTTTACACTGTCAATCAATTATAATCGTTGTCAGATCATTAAAAACATTCTTAGTTAATATTATTGATTGAAGTATTGAACTTCCGCTTTGACATTTACTAACCATAATTACAATGCATAACGCATTTTCAGGTTGAAACGTCAACGTGCCATGGTGATCAAATTATTATAAGGTGAACAATCAATTGTACTATATATCAAATTTTCAATTCAGTACTTTGAATAAAATTGATTTGATTTGATTTGAATTGGAAATGAATATTGTGTGTGAGTGAAATGTGGATTGTATGAATTTTGTATACTTATATTTGCATGTATAAATAAATAATTAATGTAGAATTCTAAGAAGGAAATTACATTTGCAGGAAAAGAGAGATGAGTTTGTTAAGCGAAGTGGTTGAAACGAATTCAACAGAGGAAGAGGTGGATTCAGTTGAGAATAAGCCGCAAAAGATGCCAACGGAATTTGAACTTGATGAATTTTTCTCTGAAGCTGAAAATCATGTCCAGAAACAGTTTCAAAACAAGTAAGATCAAAACCATACTTTGTTTTCTTTTTCTTTCTGAATTCAAATATAGAAATGAATGATTTTATACAATCCTGAATGTATAAACTAATCTATACCATATACTGTAATTAGAAATGAATGATTAATTTATCCATATTGACGTATTCGTGTCCTGTTTGTCTATGTCTGTGTCTGTGTCCGTGCTTCATACTTATTTATTTGTCACTTCGTAGACAGAATAGAGGTTTCTGTACCAAAACTTTACATTAAAAGAAATTACTTTGACATTTCTAAACATGTTGGGTCGGCCGACCGATGATAATTAATTAAGTTCAATTGATATAGAGACATCTTACTTATCATTATTATTATTATTATTATTATTATTATTATTAACAATTATGTGCACTTGCCAAATTATCCATCACGTTTTTTACATTGTTGTCGGGATTGCCGATTAATTTTGACAAGATTATGTAAAGATTAAGAATAAAAGTAGTAGGTTTGCTGTACCAAAAATGTATTTAAGTCTTCATCAAAATTACTAAATCATATTTATTTTGGGCTAATTTGCAGGTATAATTTTGATATTGAGAAGGACATGCCATTGGAAGGACGTTATGAGTGGGTTGAATTAAAGCCATAAGTTTTCCCCTTTAAGCTCTATTTGAAGAAACATGAGTGATATATTATATGCAGTTAAAATTTCCACTTGCTAGCTGACATTATTCTTAGGTTCAATTTACTTTAGGTAGAATTTGATTTCAATTCAGAGTCCTATATCTTTCCTGCTGTGGTACTCTTTTATTGGTTTTGTACAGCTATGTTTTTCTTCAGGTCCTATTAATTAAGGACATGGTTCCCTATGAAGCATTCACACAGATTCAGACACCAAACACAACACTGACACGTTAGACATGGATATATTTTTTTGAATAAGTGACATAATTCAACCTAATTATAAGTGTCGGTGTCAGACATATCTAATCTGAAGAGTGTCCGTGCCTCATAGTTGGTTTCTCTTAGTTTTTATCTTTGTACGGTTTACTATTGAACAGAGCATAATTCAGAATTCTGAATTCTCTAGTTGGTGATGAAATGGTTCATATGGCTTGCTGGCTATAACAAAATTCTAGTCTCATTTTCTCTTTTGTGTTCATCCAGACATGCACCTACCAACATTCATGTTTGTTTCTGTTTATGATTATAACTTTAAGCTTTAAATGGTACAACAAAGTCAGTGACTGTTAATTTCTTTATTAGCTTTTTCTCTCTTTTCCCTTTTCCAATTATTTATCTTTCTTTCTTTTCACTGCTTTAAATTTTTTTAGTGCTCATGTCTTTTTCCTTATCTTAACACTATGGAAAATTTACCTTTTCTCGTGAGTCTTTCTGCCATGATTTGTATGCATGTATATATGCATGTGAGTTTTAATTAATTTCAAATATGGAACATTATTATATACTACTATTACTATATGAACTTATATGTTACTATTATATATAAGTTAAAAGTTATGAAAAAACAGTGAAACAAATGCGTCAAAATATCATTACTCTTTGTCTAATTACAGTGTGTCGGTGGAGAGTTACTGAGTTAGCATGATTGAGTGGATTAAACAGCTGAATTTTTTTACAATTGAAGTGAAAACTGTTGAAATTTTGGAACAGTAAATTCACTATACACTTTTACAAATGCAACAAAGTTTAAGTTCAGAGACTACTGTCAAACTATAGTTTATTTATTTCTATAGACAACACTGACTGACCCTATAACTTGGTGTTATTGGAAAAATTCAAATTCCAAAACTGTGTATTTTATGGAATCTGCATTATTCCTGGTTGGATGATGTGGAGGGGAGGGTCCTCCTGCTGCTCTTACAGCAATATCTTACTGTAGTTTGATTCCATTTTAGAGAGGTAAAGTTCATTCTAAAGATATATAATTGAAGTTTGAATTGAGAGATATAGCCTCTAAAATTGATTTTTAGCCTCAAATTTATGGTTCAGCTTATTTAAACATAAATGTATTCAAATAGTAGAAATCTACTAATTAAGTATAAAATTTACTCCCACCATCCCAAAATAATTGACTTATTCTATCATTTCAAACATTTTAAGAAAAACGTCTAAAAGAAAAGGAAAAAGAAAATAATAGTATTTTTACTTGATCGAGAGATTATGGTCGGCCGAAGGTAGCTTTTAGCAAAATGCCGTTTGAATAAGGTGTATATATGCAAGACACTTTGACGTTCAAGTAAGTGGCAACGTGAAGTGATACGTTTAGAGTTAGTGGTGTCTTCGTCTAAGATGCACTTTCTCCTTGAATGTCTTGGGCATAGGTGTTGGTCGAGGAGAGACACTCTTAAATTCCGTAGGAATATTGCATGTTATATACATAAACTGAATTTCAAATAATAATATTTTCATTTATTCATTTTATAAGGTGGAATTCTAACCACTAGGCTACATGATAAAAAAAATTGTGTAGTCTAAAAATGTAATTTTCAAATATTTTTGTTGTTAGGAACTGCATTTCCAAGAAAAACAATATCAAAGGTATTTTAGGAGAAAAGTACTCCCTCCGTCTCTTATTACAGTATAAATATCTTTAACTTATTTCACATGTATTAAGAAAAGTTGATAATGTAATTATTGTATTTAGATTGTGTGTGAATTTTACTAAATTATCATTTATTTGTATGTGCAATAATTTGATTTTTCATATTCAAATAATTAGAAATATGTATAAGAAAAAAATATAATAAATGCACCTAGTAATATTTAGGAATATATGAGCTTATAAACTTATTTTAAAAAGATGCTTATAATCAGGAACAAAGGGAGTAGCATTACCCTTTGTTTTTTAGACTGTAAATCCCTATACAAGGATTTTCAATTTTCATACCCACAAGCATGTAATTACGTATACGTGGTGGAATGCATTATGCACATAAATAAATTGCCTTTTCCACTTGTTCATTTGTCATGTCTAATTGGTTATTTGGTTTACCACATTGTCACCATTTTCATTCCTTTGTTGTCACTAGGTAAGACAAACGTTTTAAGTTTAACAATTTCAAAATGCTTTTGTGATTTAAATAAATTTGCTTTAGATTAGGTTATATGATTATGACCAAATATTTTTTCTAAATAGTGTCTCCACTTATGTTGTTCTTTCTGGAGTAAAAAAGAAAGGCTGTGTACCAATTTTAGATGGAAAATGGACAATAATGAAAAATTTATTTTATTTCTTTTAATCATAAAAATAAATTTTTCAGTGTCATTTAGCGAGTAATAGTCTTCATTGAGGGCATAAAGGTGAATATTTTTCTCCTATTCAATTTTTGTTTTCATATATAAGAGTTAGGGATCAAACTCATAAGTCATAACCACTTATTTAATAGTCTAAATCTTTTACAATTTTGGCCGATGGTAATGAAAATTTTATTTTTATACATTAAAAGTATAACAATTTTACTTCAATTTTTTTAGGCTTAAATGGTCTTTTGGTCCCTGTATCTTTATTTTTTTTATAATTTATCCCTGAATCCCTGAATGTTAATACATATCATTTTGATTTTAGTCTCTAAAGTTAAAATCTGTAGGAAAATCTGCAGTTTTCATATAGATTTTTCTTCGAATTTTCCTGCAGATTTTAACCTTAAGGACTAAAATGAAAATGATCTCAACATTCAGCGATGAATTTCAAAAAAATAAAGTTATAGGGACTAAAACCAAAAGCACGCCAACTTATAGGGACAAAAAAAACAGTTTAAGCTTTTTTTTAATCATAGTCAAGAATAATTTAATCAAATTTGTAAGAAATAAGAGTCTTGTTACAAGATTATTGAGTCAGAACTGTTACTTCCAATGTTAAGAATAGAACAATGAAAAACATCATACCAATTCACTCTGACACACAAAAAACTATAGTAACTTTGGATGCCATATTGATTCTCAAAACTAAAAATGAGAAAAATGAGTGAAAATAAGGGTAATTTTTTCAATATTATACCTCACAATAAGTTATTTTACAGCAATCAATCATCAATATAAAGAAGAATTTACAATGATTAATGAACAATAACATAGAACAAAAACTAGTACTAATGTACTAATACTATAGTTTATCTTAAACATTGTCATCTGATGGAACTGATACAATAGACCTAGTACTTGATCTTCCAGAAAGACCTTTCTCTGAATAATGAGTAACTAATGACTTTTCAGAAACATCTATATCAATAGAATGTGTAACCATAGCTTTTTCTGAAGCATCTTTCTCCAATGAATGAGTTAATAATTCCTTAACAACTTGTCGAAATTTCCTTCTATATGTTGGAAGCTTTGATACACCTCTTATCATTCCAATCATCCTAATAATATATTCATCAATGCAAACACATCAATCAAATTGTCTAATAATGTGTTAGCTAGTGCGTTTGGAATAGCTTATTTGAACTTATCAAGGGTCTGTTTGGATTGACTTATTTGAGCTGAGAGCTCATGGAAACGGTTTATGACATGTTTGTTAGTTATTTTTAGCTTATTTTCATAAACTCTCCGGGAAAGCTTAGAAAAACACTTATGAGACTACTTGAGAGAGCATATTATGACATGTCCATAAGTTATGTTTTTAGCTTATTTTCATAAGCTCTCTAGGCCGAGCTTATAAAATTCGGTCTACTTTCAACATTTTCATAAACATTCATGGAGAGTTTATGAGAACAACAAACAACTTATATAAAAATAATTCAACCTTCTTGGATTTCTAATTATAGAAATAATTTACAAATAAATGCTTACTATATGATACACATTTATTAGACAAGCGCTTAATTAAAATGTTTATCCAAACAAACTAGAAGGAGTAATGAAATCAAAATTCCTAGCATATCTAGGGTCTATTTGGATTGGCTTATATGAGCTTATCTACTGCCATAAGTTTTGAGAAACTGTTTGGGAGAGCTTATGAAAACAACTTATAAAAAGTTTCATAAGATTTCTTCAACTTATTTTCACAAGTTCTCCAATATAGTTTATAAAAACAGCTCGTAGCATATATTAAAACAAATCTACATTTATTTTATTTTTTGTAAATATACCTTATCAAAGCTTATACATAAGTGCTTATCATGATAAGCACATGTGCTATAAACTACAAATAAGTTGTTATCCAAACAGGCCCCTAATTGATTGATATTGTAAAGTTACTAAACATTCCATCACACACAACATATAGAGATTGAAATTGTAATACCTTCTTGAAATTCCCTCAATTTGAGCAGCTCTAAGACCATCAGGAATCAACAACCCACCATTATCCCAAGCTTCTAACCTTTGTTTATTAACTCCAAAAAGAACAACTTTTTCCAAGTATCTCACTTCACTTTCCACCAACTTAATAACCCTTATTTGTTCTTTCAAAACCATCACAGGATTGAAGAACCAATCCAATAACTTGTCCTTTGGTCTATTGAAATGAGTTATTTCTAAATCATCACTTAGCAATACACCACTTGAGTTAGCTTTTATGGAAAAGAGAAGTGTTTGTAGAAGTGAATAACAAGGTAAGCCAACACCAACTATGGATGCTTCATTAGCATTCTTTCCTCTTAACCATTCATAAAGATCAGCAGCTGTTAGTACATTAGCATCCAATAATTCCTTGCCTCTTATCTCACAGTAACTCATCATATTTCCCCAAATCTGTCACAAATCATAATACATTCATTTTATGTGCTATATGAGAGTTTTTCGAATAAATTAACAGCATAACAGAAACTAAAAAATATACGCGGGCAAGTCCCTCGAGCTGGCGAAAGACCCTCGTTTTATGGCTATGAAGGTCTGACACTCCTTATATTAGGCGTGTCTCGGTGAATCAATTGAATTCAAATGATTCAATTGAAAAGTAACTTCAACAAAAATGATTCAGTTGAATTGCCTTCATTTTTAAATGTGTTTTGATAGAATAGTAGAAAATTTCATTGTGAATATTTTTGGGCCACTTTTAAAACTTGAAAAATAGAGACCAATTTGCAATTTTTTAAAATTTAAAGGGTCAATTAGGAAATTGTTTGGTGTTAATTTGTAATTTTTGAAAAATTTAGGGGTCAATTTACAATTTTAAAATCTTTATAAGGGTCAGTTTAAAAAAATATGAGAGGAAGGAATTTTCAAATTCCTAGATTTTAAGTGTCATTTGAAATTTCTTCAGTTTGACTTAGCAAAATACTTCACAAATTACCATCATTTTGAAAATTCTACGAATTTATTCATCCAAACAAAAAAATAACAAGAAAGGTTTTGAATTTCCTTAAAACATTACTTTACCTCAAAACCTTATACGTAAATTTCCTTGTTTTGATGTTTGGAGAATTTTCAAATTGATGGGAGTTTATAAAGTATTATGCTCAAGTTAAATTTGACAAATTTCAAAATTCCTTCCTCCCATAATTTTCAAAATGACTTTGATAAAATTTTTAAATTTGCAAATTGACCCCAAAAAATACAAATTGGCCCCTAAAACTTTTCAAATTGGTCTTTAAATCTTTTAAAATTGCAAATTGGTCCCTATTTTTCAAATTTTAAATTTTACCCATAACTTTTCAAAATTATAACAAGGGCCTGAAAATGTTCACATTGAAATTTTCTATTACTCTATCCAAACACACAAATTTATAAATGAAAGTAATTCAATTGAATCATTTGAATTGCTTAGAATTCTAAATCCTCTAAAATTGAAAACTCTAAATCACTCGAGTTCTTCCGAGTCAAACAATTTAGTCTTTGATATGGTTTGAACGGGACTGTTATGATTCGGAAACTTTAACCTTACTAAGGTCATTTTGGATTTTCTTCAATTTTAATGATCAAGTTGTCTGATAACCGCTATAATCTCATTTCTTAATTTCATAATTCAATTTCATAGTATTTGATCAACATTAGGAGAAAACAGCATACCTGCACCATTTTCACTTCTTGAATGGTCTCTCTAACTGATCTTGAAGGAGCTAAGTTTGGCATAAACATTGCAGGTGGTTCCATAGTAGTATTTCTTCTGCTTTCTGATACACTACTTCCCCGAGTAGAAACCTCAGACGATTGTGAAACCACTTTCTTTCGATATTGGGGCCTGGCTGCAAGAAAATTGATGTGTTGATGTCAACAGAATAAATGGAAAATGGATTAAGAAAATAATCGGGAAAAGTTTACTTCGGAAAGAAAGTCCCCTCTCTAAGATAGAGCCAATCATTTGTATATTCATCAAACTCAGCAACCATTGCCATTAAAAAAGCTAAACCTCGACGGAAAGATCTCTCCTACATTCACAAAAAGATCAAAAGGAAAGGTTCAATGATACATTGAAGATAGATAATGAAGGCTTAAGAATGAAGAACTAAAAGAGTGATGAAACAAACCTGATAAACTATAATAGAGGCATATAGTCCAACAAAAATGCTCGAGAAAATAGCCATTAAAACGCTTGCAATGACGACAAGAGGCCACACAAAGATTGTTAAACCGGCAATCGGGACACAAACTGTTTCAAGGAATGGACCTTCTCTGCTGATTAAATCATGCAAAAGTCTGTACCATCCCTTGAACAATAGGTATGGACTCTTGAATATAGCAATTGCAGTGAAAAGTGGAACTTCAACAATTAGTCCCACTATCCCAACAATCACACATCCAGGAACATGAATTAACCTGCAAAATAAGTTCAAGTATGATTTTAGGACCAAATGCTAACAAGGGCTACTCATACTTTGCAAATAAAAGTCGTGTATGTTTGGATAAACAGCTTAATTAATCACTTATCATATGAGTGGAAACGTATAGTCAAAAGATAAAATAAAGTAAAATTGTTTACATATAAGCTATCTTTGAGAGCATATGGAAATAAGATGAAAACAACATATGGGACATGACATAAGCTATTTCTATAAGCTCTCCCAAACAAGTCAATCCAAACAGACCTAAAATTTGTAACTGAAAACACATAATCAATATGGTTTCCACCAATAACAAAGAAATAAAAAAAGATGAATCATGTTTTCCAAAGTCCAAACTACTTGAACCTTAAAGTTAATATTTTGAGCATGATGATTACTTACCTTAGTGTCTTACACGGATCTGAACATTCACGTCGTTCCTTCAAGTAACTTGGATATGAATGGTAACATATATCTGCAAAATCCCTAACCACAGTGCAACTTCCTTTGATAGTTCCCAAGGTTCCATCCTGAATCAATTGTAAGTAAATAAGCAGTGGTCAATCACAAATCACAGAAAATAGCGTTTTGTTCAAATTTCGCATCACAACAGTGCTACTCTACTCCATCCGGCCACAATTATAAGCAAAATTTCACTTTTCAGAAACCAGATACATCAGATATTCAATGAATTTGAAAATAAATTTTTTATTTATAATTGTGACCAGAGGAAATACAACGCCACTATTTAACAACATTTTGTACTAAACAGCGTATCACTGAACAACAAAGACTTCTTCAACAACGAAATAAAGTGATTTTTACTACAAGCAAACAATTTACTACTAATAAAGAATCAATCAAACAGTGGTTATAACTTATAAGAACATCTTGATCATAGAATCTCACCACAATACAGTGCAAGAATTTCTTTGACTCATTGTCATCATCATATCTGAAGGCCTCAAAAGTTGAAACCCAAGGAGTAAAAAATCCATAGCCAATAGCAACAAGAACACTACCAACTATGCCTAAACCCAACCATAAACCAAACAAAGCTGGCAAAGCAATCAAAATAGCAACTTTCAAAGCTGCATCAACTATTTGAGTCCTACAAAACACACAAAAAACATTCAAAACTCAAAACAAATATGCTTATTAAAATTCCATAAAAAAAAAGTTATATAGAAAAATTGTTACTTCAAAAGGGTATAAACAGTCCAAGCCACGTGTACAGGAAACAATCCCAAAATTACCCCAACGTTTCCTATAATCAATATAAGAGCAGCTATAGGACCCACAATACAACCTGCATAATTTTCAACAAAATATCAACAACCCTTCATCTAAAATTCACATTAGAATTCATAACTTCAAAAGAAAGTTAAAAAAATTAAATCTTTTTTTTTTTTTACTCAATCATAAAACATAGAGTATGATGAAAAAGGGTAAAAGGGTAAGAGAGAAAAAAAACCTTTAATGGCACCAATAAATAAAGCAGAGAAAAATGCAAAAACAACATAAGAAGCTTTAATCAAATCATCAATAGAAGTAGGAAAAAAAGCCATAATAGTAGTAGTAATAAAGGATCATGAAGATGTTAACAGCAGAGAGAAGTTGTAACTGAGATATGAATGGTGTGTGCAAAGGAAAACAAAGTAATTAATAGTTCAAAACTGAATTAGCAAAAGAAAAGAGAATGAGACGTGCGCCGCAAGAAGAAGACAAAACTACATAAGAAAACGGAAAAAACTACTAGTAAACTAGAATCGAGGATTTTGGCAACAAAAAAGTAACATGGGCTTTTAAATAAGAGAGGCTGCTGAATATTTATATTTATATCATTATAATAATTGGTATTATTTATTTATGCACCAAATCTCCAAGTAGAGAGGACCAAAAAATGGGCGAATTTAATAGAATCTATTTTTTTGAATCAAACATTGATGTCAAATAACTTAAATATTGAATTTGTTTGATCTGCAAAATAAAAGTATTGGACATAACAGTATAGAACAATGCAAGGTAAAACAGTACAGGACAAACATTTACGATATTTAATAAATTTTGTCTCATATGATGTTTGATGGAAAAAATATTATTTTGGTGATTTAGAAAAGTTGTGCTGCGAACAAAAAGTTGTCTCATGGTTCAGCAGGGGACAAGAATATCTGATTTTATCCAGTCTCAGTGACAATTTCCAAATCAAACACAGTACAACAAAAATTGTCATGTCCAGTCCTCTGTTTTTTAGCAGATCAAACACACTTTTTGAATACTTAATTTGTTTTAATAAAATTCAAGTTCGACTTTTGGATAAAATAATTTTTTGATTAAATTTTAGACTATTAAAATCTCCTCCTCATAAGAACCGGAGTATATTTATTAAGAAAACATTCATGTCAAATAAAAATAAACTAGAGGCTGAATTCGGATTCTTTAAGTAATGTGTTGGGTTTCATATTTTATTATTACTTTATACTACCTCATTCTCAAAACTATTGTCTTTACGCATACCAATGCATAATTTAAATCATTAATATCTTTAATTTTCTTTCATGAAAAATTATAAAAATTTAATATTGTGAAAGTATTCATTGAGACAAATCAAACAAGATTTTATTTGCTAATATTTGTTTTTATACATTAGTAGAAAAATGCGGTCAAAATAAATTTCAAAAGTCAACAAAAAAAATAGTTTTGGGACGGAAGGAGTAATTACTAATAATAACCTTCATTGTGATTTAGTCCACATTGTCTAACATATATGATCTATCATAAAATTTAGACAATTTTTCTATCTTATAAGTCAATTTTGTAAAATTGACTTAAATTTAAGCCAAATCAAATTTGTCTACATTTTTATTAATTTATTTATGCTAATAAATGTCTTAAGAATATTGATTAAGAAACTCATAAAAAATATTGTCTTAAAAATATAAGTAAAATACATATCAAAGTAAAAAGTACATTAAATTATTATCTAAGTCAAAAGTACATCATTTTTCTGTGTAAAAAATGTATTATATTTCATTTTGGATACAAAATTGCCTACTTTGATTCTTTAAACATTGTCTTAATTAATGAAGAAACTTGTTACCATTTTCTGTGTAAAAAATGTATTAATGAAGAAACTTGGTCAAAATAAATTTCAAAAGTCAACAAGAACAATAGTTTTGGGACGGAAGGAGTAATTACTAATAATAACCTTCATTGTGATTTAGTCCACATTGTCTAACATATATGATCTATCATAAAATTTAGACAATTTTTCTATCTTATAAGTCAATTTTGTAAAATTGACTTAAATTTAAGCCAAATCAAATTTGTCTACATTTTTATTTATTTATTTATGCTAATAAATGTCTTAAGAATATTGATTAAGAAACTCATAAAAAATATTGTCTTAAAAATATAAGTAAAATACATATCAAAGTAAAAAGTACATTAAATTATTATCTAAGTCAAAAGTACATCATTTTTCTGTGTAAAAAATGTATTATATTTCATTTTGGATACAAAATTGCCTACTTTGATTCTTTAAACATTGTCTTAATTAATGAAGAAACTTGTTACCATTTCCTTTTTCTACTATGATTTTAAACATTGCCTATATGATTCTTTAAAAATGTAATTATTTTGAATAAGTTGTTTTATAAGGTCAAAGAGTATATACCATATATATATATATATATATATTATAATGACAAAACATAAGTATATGGGCAAGCTGGCATGAATTCTGGGATTCCCTTTCTTTTAGTTCTTAAGAAGATCAATGACTATATCTTAGCCATGACCAAATATTCCTAGCTGGGTTGACCAAGAAAACATAATAGTAGTAACTTAATAAAATTGAAGGTGCAAGTCAATTTGGTTCATCCTTGCATTAATTAATTGGTAAAGGGAACCATATACAAACCATAAATGGGATTATGACAAATGGGTCCACCAATTTTGGATAATCTTCTTGTTTGCACACACTTTGTAATGCAATAGCTTTCATGCTTCGGTCATGTGTTAACAATAATTCACCAGCATTAATGCAAGACAAATTAATTAATTGTGAACTTAGGCAGCCTAGTTTGAATTATTCTTAAGTTCTTCTGATGTGGTATAAACAACACCTTCCACAATCCATATCTTGTTTTTTGTATAACTACTCTTGTTTTTTAAAATCAAAAGATGTAATACTAATATATATACAATATTTTTTACATAATTATACTTTTGATCCCTTATTTTAGTATCATGTTTACAAAAAATAATCATTTTTGCAAATACATACTAAGTGTCGGAGTTTGCAAATACACCCCCCATCTATTAGGGATGAAGATGTCAATTTTGAGCAATCATCATTCGAGGAGTCTTCCTTTTATTAATTTGTTGTCCGAAATTATAGATTGAAACACCTCCCTAAAATACACTGATCGAATTCGGAACCACATTATGATGAAGTAATGTGTTGATTTTGAGTATTATGATGATGAAGAAGGAAAAATCCGTTACGAGGACAAGCATGACCGGCCAAAATTTCTAGCACGGAAGTGGTTAAAATCAATTTTAATCCCTACATTTAGTATAAATTTGAATAAAAGACAAAATAGGAAAAACGCTATATAGCACGAGTGCACGGCACACCATATTTTGAAAGAAAAGAAGAAAAAAAAACAATGGTCAATGATATGGAATTATCTCTCTACATGATGTCGTCATTGCACGACTCATGCATACAAACATTTTCAATCAATTTTTTTTTTTAAAATAGTCCCTCAAGCAAAAATTTGCATGAAATTTGCAAATTTTCCTGCGAATTTTAACTTTAGAGACAAAAAACAAATTTTTTTGTTGATTTAGGAGTTTATTTAGAACAAAAAGCAATTCAGGGACTAAAATTAAAATTCTGCAACATACAAAGGCCAAAATAATATATAAACCTTGAAAAAAGAGTTGTATACTTTATTTTGTTTAACGATCATTTTTTTTTTTTTTGGTCTTATAGTTTAGAGGTAGAGTTCCACTGTGTAAAAGTAAATAAGTGGGTGTAATGTGCAATGTCCCTACCAATGAGTTATGGGTTCATTGGAGACATCAAATTTTCTTTTTACGTAGACAAAATGATAAAATTATTGAAAATTCACATATATAAAATAATAGGATCATGATTCGAACTTTAGTAATAAATATCCAATATAATAATTTTATTATTTTCTCATCGTTGAGCTAGAATTTAATGTCAAGATATTAGACTATAACACTTTTTTTTAGTATGCTGATTTTATAATGACGGATCCACTTTATAAAAATGTAATTTTTTTTTTATAATTCATTATGGCCTTTATGGGTTTGTCAAAATCAAATACAAATATTTTGCATGTGTTTGTTCTATTCTACCACGTAAGAATCTAAATTCCAACAAAAAAACACAACACCAAAGCTAGAAATCAAGTCTCAAACGTTAATTAACCACCCATGCATACTATTTCCCTTTTCATCATCAAAACCAACACCACCCCACAACCCATCCAAATGCCTTATGCATCATAGATTTTATTATTATGCATACAAGGAATTTGTGATTGTGGTTGTGGTTGTGATTTTTGAGATTATAGTAATGCAATCCAATTGTTAATTAAGGATTTCATCATTTTCTCTAACTTTTAATGTCGAAAATGGTCGCGGTTGATGAAAAAAAGAGGAATCAGAATATGTTTCCACAGAATCATTATGATGATGGAGGAGTAACTGTTGCATTTCATCATGGGAGAGAGGTGTATGAGGGTGTTCCTCTACCCAATTTCTCCAAAAAATCTCCTTTAAATGTTGTTTTTTAAACTTTTTTCTTATTTTGTTTTTCTTTATTGTGTGTTTCTTTTGCATAATATTCAAGGACAATGCATGTGTTAACGTTTGATGAATATTTATTGATAACTATGTTAAATTGTTACACATTTTTTGGATGCAGGACAAACAGAACAAAGCGGCCGAGAATAAATACAAGCTCTTGAATGCTCCAATAAAACAAGTAAGATTTTGTTTTTGGAAAGGATTTGTGTGCATTCTGGATTTTTGATTTTATGTTTAGCTTGTAGAATTGTTTATTTTTTTCTTCTTTAATTTGTCTTCGCGTTATGTAGTGATCTATGAAGCACATATGCACAACTACTGACACGAACACCAGACACGACACAGACCCTGACACGGATAAATTTTTTGAAAAGTAATATCATTCAATGTAATTGTAAGTCCCCGTGTTGTATCGGCGTCGGATACGACGCGTTTCCGACACCAAAACACACTTAATCTTTGTTGTGTCTATATACTACGGTCTAGATTACAATATTATTCTCGAGTCATACTCATGTTTAATTGTATTTTACAATATTCTTTTCCACAGGCATCACCTGATGACTCACAATCACCAAACTTTGCAAGGTTGTTAAAGCATTACATATCATTAGTTTACATAATCCCTTTTATTTTTGAAGTAAGCTATCACTTATGGTAAACTTGGGACACTGCATTTGATTGCAGCTCATCAAATAAAATGGCGACAGATGCAACATTTTCTCGCGGTGAGGCCATATCATCTGCTGTAATTCAAGCCGAAGGACTCCGATCACATTTGAAACCAGAATTCCCTAGTTTTGTGAAGTCCTTAGTCAGATCACATGTAGCTAGTTGTTTTTGGATGGTAAGCATTTCGACAAAACAAAAGTTAATGTAGACTTGAAATTTGATCGACATATAAATCTGACAATTAAAAAGAAATAGAGGGACTACATTGATTAATGTCTTCTTATTTCTTCTTATAGGGGCTTCCTGTGGCATTTTGTAAACGACACTTACCTGATAAGGATACAACTATCATTTTGGAAGATGAATCTGGTAGAGAATACAAAACAAAATATATTGCTTGTAAGACAGGATTAAGTGCTGGTTGGAGACAATTTTCTGCTGTGCATAAATTGCTCGAGGGTGACGTGGTTGTCTTTCAATTAGTTGAACCCACCAAATTTAAGGTAATTAGTTGGATTTTTATTTATTTAGTTTGATAGTGTTGAGATAAACAACATAGAGAAATTAAATAGTACAGCTAAAACACAATAATATAACGTGAAAAACTTCAATATCGAAAGAAAAACCACGACTGTTGTCTAAAGACAACATCGACACACTTATAGTTATACTCTAAAAATCAAATATCATAGTGAATATGTCAGAATCACGGTGACTCGCCATGATTTTATAGAAGCTACAAGGTGTAGCTTTTGGAAAATCGTGGTGAATTATTGTGACTCTGACATTCCATCGTGATACCAAACATAGAGACTAAGACAATTGTATAAGAGAAAAAAGTTCATATACAAACTTAAAACATTTCTGACTAGTGTATATATCTTGTCACAAAGAACTAGAGTCATATTTGTAGTTTGGCCAACCTCTTCTGTCACCATATTGGGCAATTGTAGTAATCACTAATACTAACATTTTTGTGGCATGATTACCCATATTAATTGTTATGCTTGTTTTTCAGGTTTATATAATAAGAGCTATTAATTCAAGAGAAGTAGATGGCGCCTTTATGAATATAGACAATAGCACAAAACAAAAAGTGGGAGGCAAGATTTGTTTCCCTACACTTTTACTTTGTTGTATTGTTATCTTTCATGAGAATGAAATTATAAAAGAAAATATACGTTGTTCTTGGTATAATATAGCATAGTACGTTAACATTATTTACTTTTCTTCATGTTTCTCAGGCAAAAATTACACAGATGATGTTGTAGCATGTAGTAGTCCAAAAAGAAAAATTGCTAAACCTGTTCCACAAGACATCCAAAAGAAAAAGAAAACCATTGCACCAAAAATTGAAACCAAGGCTAAACAATCTACAGAACAATTTGAAAACGATAGCGACGATGCATACTCAGAAATATTTGAGGGATTTAAAGGGCCTGAATTTAAAGATTTAAACGGCTTTCAAAATTTCAGAGTAGTAGTTGATGGAATGTCGATCGATGATGAACTTTCTACTGAAATTCGAAACAAGTACTACAAATTATGTCACAGTCAACAAGCATTTCTTCATGAGAATCTCATCAGAGGCTTGAACTTTATGCTAATTGTTGGAATTATATCTGAAATTGTTAACATTGCTGATGCAATAAAAATCAGTATGATAACTACGCCGCGTGTTGAGTTTTCTAATTGGGATAAAACTTTGCAATCATTTGAGAATTTAGGCATGAATGTTGAGTTTTTAAGAGTTCGGTTGCGCAGGCTTGTAAGCATTTCTTATGAAACGGACAACGCCATAGAGACGAGAAGATGCTTGGCATATAGAACAGAAGAAAACGGTCAAGCAGAAAATGAAATTAAGAATATGGAAACTAAGCTTCAAGAATTGAAAGAAGCTTGTAGTGGCTTTGGTGATTATCTTGAGAATTTGAAACACAAAGCTGAAAAGTTTGAACATAAGTTTCAGAAAGAAGTTGCTGCTAATTGGTGAAACTTTGTTATGTGTAAGTATTTATTGAATTAATTTGTGGTGTTTGGGTAAACATATATAATTTCTGCATTTTGCAACTTAAAATTAGATGGAAGAAAATGCTTCAACTGAGATGTTTATATCGACATGTAGTAGTAACTATGTGGAGTGATATGAGTGAGAATTAAAACAGCCATTAATTTTTGAATTGGTTGTTGAAAAAGTTCATAGTTTTCTCACAAGGACAATTAGTACTGTAATTAACATTTTGTCTTGGATACACATCCTAATTAAGCGTATGAGCGTTTATTATATAAGTGATTACGTATAAAATATTTCTATAACTTAAAATAAAATTAAAATAGATTTCGTATAAATTATTAGTTATTTTCATAAGTTACCTTACAAAGTTTGTGGAAATAAGCTGAAATTAATTTATGAACATGTCATAAATTGTTTCCATAAGCTCTTTGAAACAATTTCATAAATGCTTATGTCAAGAAATTAGATAAAAAAAGACAATTCACACATACTTTTGTTTATGAATTCTTGTCCTCATAGTTACATTATATCCTAGAATTTGATCAAAACATATAGCATTCAAAATTAATTCTTTGTATTTAAGAAAAATTAAAACATTTTTAAAAAGTAAATCACAATAAAATATATAAGCTTTTCTTTGGTTGTATTGTATTTGATATTTGAATATGAGAAAGGAAGATCTAGCTCAACCAACACTCTAAGTCCATACACATTGACATTGTTATCAATTGATTTTAAGAAGAAAATAAGTACTATTTTCTCTAAACATTTCTAAGATCAAAACTTATTTAAAAACATAATTTCTATGTAAAAACAAAAACATTACATCTAATTAAAAACGATTCTTTTCTGCTGGGCCATTTTCATGGAACTGCAAACAATAATGATGTGTATAGTAATAAACAATCAAATCCTAATTCTTGGAAGAATCAATTGAAATCAGAGAATATAATAAGAAACATTAACTCACAATATAATAATCAACACCCCCTCTAATTTATTTACTTTTAAATCCTTATTATCATTTTTGACACAGTAAAACACAACGTACATACCTACCATAGAAAGTGTACAGATTTTAGGCCCATTTTTATTTTATTTTAATAATTAGCCCAAATTAGTTTTAGTTTTGTAGTTAGTTAGTTTAAGCTTTTACACAATTGTATAAATTCAATCATTTTTTATTCATAATAAAGTTTTAATTCTCACACATTCTCCATTATCAACAAAACATAAATCCAAACTCTAACTTTTTGGAGTACAAACATTGTCCACTATCGAGTCAACCTTAAACACTTAATTTGTAACACTTCTAATAAAATACACAAATTGTATCACATAGTTTAGAAAAGCTATAAGTACGAAAATAGTTAAAGTCAACCTCCCTGTAAGAGGGAAAAAAAAAGAATTTTAGCTCACTATTTCATCCACTTTATCAAAGATGAATTAACAAACCCCACTCATCATATACGTAGCATACTTTCAATTCAGTTGGTATGATTTAGGGAGGGATATCCTCTATTGCAATAATAATATGTATGTATGATTGTAATCGGTTCGGTTTGAATCGGTTTTTAGTATAAAAAATTGTCTAAATAGATGAAATCTCTATAGACTCGATTTAGTTTTTAGTGTTTTTTAAAAATAAAACCGAACAAAACTTATCAGTTGGGTTCAGTTTGGTTAGATTGATCGATTTAAAACACTTTTTTTTACAAACAATACACTCATCGTGTTTTTTTGCTATACTTTTTTCAAACAACACTTTTTTATTATTATTTTCATATAAATTATTGTATACTGTAAGGTTCATATTTACGGTAAGTGCAAAAATCTTGAAGGGGAAAAAAAGAGAAAAATATTAAATTTGAGGTGTATTTATGGAGTGAAATTATACTGTAGGGGTATACCGTATATGAGAGAATGGGTAGCTCAACCAGTCAGGGTTAAGGAGCGGGAGGTCCAGGGTTCAACTCCTGGTAAAAGAGAAAACTAACAATTATATTAATATACTAACAACTAACATTGCCTATAAAAAAATAAAAATATTGTAGGGGCATACTTAATAATGTTAGTTGAATACGCTTCAAAATACTTAGGTTGAGAATTCATCTAACAATTTTTTTATATGCATTTATTTAACTTCTCATGTTCAAGCCCCCTTGCACAAAATTTATTTGCATTTCTTTTTGTACTTTTTATATGGTTTTTAACATAACAAACTATGATTTCTTTAAATTCATGATTTTCTCAAAGTTTGTTATAACTACAAAATGTAAATCATACAAAAAGTAACTAAAAAATGCACTTAATAAATTTTTTTCCTTTTAAATTATCTAGAGTATATTGGTAATATTTTTTTGGGGGGTGGGTCATGGCCCAACCACGTCATCCATGGCTCCGCCTCTGATTCTAAACAATAAGATTATAATTTTCAAACACTGTTTGTATGAGAGGTTTTACACCGTCAACAAAATACAATTGATTTTTTTTAGATAAAAGCAAACAAATTCATTTCTTTACATATAATAGTATCAATATGATAAGGAGGAGAATAAAAGATATTAGAACTAAACTAAAATATAGACGCTCTAATTTGATTATGAGCGACTTTATTAATTTATCTTCTAATAAAAGTTAAATTATTTTAACTAGCATTAGATGAAGCAAGGACTTGCAAGCCGCAACTACTCAAAAAAACACATAGTTCATTAACCATGAGCACCACTGTTTTTATAGCATTGCCATTAACCAATTTTTGGTACATTAAACATATTAATCTTTTTTGGTACATCATAACATATTAAATGTATTTAAAAGAGAAATTGTAAGCAACAAAAAAAAAAGAAATTTATTGATAGGTTAAAATAAAGTATAACAAATTTTTTTGGAAAATCCACTTTCGTAATCTAGTATTACTATTCCAGAACGACAACAGAAGGAGTTATCATTGGACAATTTGACAAAAAAATAAAGATAAAAATACAATCATTAACAACTATTTATCAATTTTGGAAGTTAAAAACAAAACAATACTTTATTTGGTCTTTTCAAAAAATAAAGTTAAACAATTAAAATATATTGATTAAGAAATTTTTTGATCTTATAAGTTATTTTTAGTCTTTGTAAAAGATTTTCTTAGAATAAAAAGAAGGCAAAATCCAAGAGGAAAAAGACTAAGAACCTACACGAAATCTCTCGGACATGTAAATGACGAAAAATAGCATAAAAATAAACTTTAAAGCTGTTTAAGAGAATATTTAGAACATTAAAATTAAAAGAGTTCAAAATTAAATTGAAGCTAGTCAACAACCATTGGTGTTTTCGATTACCATATCGACTAACACCTTCAAAAAAAATTTCATCTAAAAAATAATTATTTATTTTGGAGTCAAATTCGTTCCAATGTTCATATCCCATATCTCAACATTGAGAAATTTCACAAAGCAAAATTAACTCCTCACATCTCTGCATGTAAAATTGACTTCTACAATGCATGGAAAAAATGATATAATGCACTTAACATGATTGTATAAAATCAATAAATTATTATAAAAAAAGAAAAAAAAACATGACCGCATAAAATAATTTAAAATTTTGAATAATATACACACATTTATTTACAAGTAAAACAAAAAATTATAAGAGTATAAGATTTGAGTGGAACTTTTACTCCTCTTTTGATTAAGTTGTTATCTTTCTCTCAGGAATAGACCTTCTATTTATTACTCCCTCGATTTTATTTAATGTTATTGGACGTTGAATTTAACGTTTTTAATTAAATGTCGTTTTAATTTTTTTTGGTACATCATAAAATATTAAATTTATTGATAGATTAAAATAAGAGTATAATAGGATAAAGATGTGCAAAAATCTACTTTCTTAATTTAATTTTACTATTCTAAAAAAACACTTAAAAAACAATGAAGGGTGTGAAAAAAATTTGTTAAATATTTTTTTTGTTACAAAAAACAATGTTTATCCCCGAGAACTTATCTTGATTCGTAGAAACATTGCAAATAATATATAAATTGAAATTCAAACTCAATACACTCACTTGTTCATATTTAAAAGATGAAATTATAATCTAGAATTGCAAAATATAATATATATAGCCTATGGTTTTAATAGATTGTGAATGGACAGTGTGGAAAAAACATAAATATATAAAAACATAGGGGTTAAAACATAAAGACAACAAAAACTTTTTCCTTAGTTTACTCTACTCGTTCAGCTCCTTCATCGTTTAACTTCATTTTCTTCTCTCTCTCTCTCTCTCTAAACACAAACATCATCAGACATAGGGCTTCCGCTTCTAACCACCGCCACTCTCTATCTTACGCCCCCGGTGCTTACCCTCTTATCCTACACCCCCCCTTTCAATTCAAACCCTAATTTCAATCACACTAACCCTAATTGCACAAAATCACGTAACCAAGATCGATCGATCGTATCGATCGATCCAAATTTCAGCATTCATTTTCAATCTTTGCAAAGTGTGTTAGTTAGTGTTATTTGAGATTCAATTCGATCTTTCAGTTTCACGATTCAGATCACGAGTATTAGGGTTTTCATGCTTTGGCGATTCACACTTGCGTGGTGCGACTGCGATGGCAAATTCCGGCACCAAATATGTGTCTGTGAATCTCAATAAGTCTTATGGACAAAATTCTAATGCTTTGGGATCAACCCGAACGACACCGGCACCGGCGGGTCCGAGACCCGCCGGTGCTGGGATGGCGCTTCTTTCGAGGCCTCGAAGTTCGCAGAAAGTGGGGACGAAGCTTGCTGTTCCACCCCCCTTGAATCTTCCTTCGTTGCGGAAAGAGCATGAACGATTTGATTCGCTTGGATCGGGTGGTGGTCAGGCTGGAGGAGGTGGTTCGGGAAATGGTTCGAGACCTTCTTCGTCGGGGATGGGTTGGACAAAGCCTGCTGCTGTGGTTGTGCAAGAGAAAGAATTGAATTTGATAGAGGATGTGCCGCGGTTTGTTAGTAAGGCGGTTGGACCGGTTGTTACTCCGGTTGTTTCGTCTGCTGTGTTGAGAGGAGAGGATTTTCCTTCGTTGCGTGCTACTTTGGTGCCTCCTGCGCCTGCTCCTGTTCAGAATGTGAAGATCCAAGAGAATTCGAATCAGAAGTCGAAGAATTTTGGTAATGAGAATGTATCTGTTGAGCATATTAAGAGTAAGGATGTGGATGCTGATACTAATGGTAATGGTAATGCGCTTTCGCGTGTTAATGTCAATTCTCGGTTTAATGTTCCTCGAGCTGAGAATTTGAATTTTCCAGTTGATAATAGTCGGGAGAATAGAGGTTTTGTTGGATCTCGTGGGGCGAATAATCAAGATGAGTTTTTTCCAGGTCCTTTGCCTCTTGTAAGGTTGAATCCTAGATTTGATTGGGCTGATGATGAGCGTGATACTGGTCATAGTTTTACTGAGAGGAGTAGAGAGGGGAGGGATCATGGATTTTCGAAAACTGATGCTTTCTGGGATTTTGATATGCCGCGTGTTGGTGTTGTGCCACAGAAGTATGGTAGTGGTTTTGATAAGAGGGGACAATTGCGGGGCAATGAAGCTGGAAAGGTTTCCTCCAGTGAAGTTCCTAAGGTGGACCCTTATGATAGAATGCTTGGAAGGGAAGGGAATGCCTCCAATTCCTCTTCGTGGAGGAGTCCGTCGAAAGAGGGGTTTGGTGTGACAGAT
Organism: Trifolium dubium; assembly: GCA_951804385.1. Classification (NCBI taxonomy): domain Eukaryota; kingdom Viridiplantae; phylum Streptophyta; class Magnoliopsida; order Fabales; family Fabaceae; genus Trifolium; species Trifolium dubium. The sequence continues at coordinate 25,300,189 of OX638073.1, forward strand.
GTTGGGAGTGAGAGGAATGGTGTTGTTGGTGCAAGGCCATCCAGTGGAAATAGAGATGTAGGGAAGGATAACAAGTATAATTCGTCCTCTTTTAGAGATGTCGTTCATGATGATTCTGGAAGGAGGGATGTAGGGTATGGTCAAGGTGTGAAACAGCCTTGGAATAATATGGTGCAATCATATGGTGAACGAAATGGGCTGCGTGATAATCGTCATGTTGGTGGCGATCTATATAACAGGAATAGAGTTGATTCTTCCCAGAGTTCAGTGTCGAAGTCTTCATTTTCTTTGGGTGGTAAGGGGCTTCCTGTTAATGATCCTTTGCTTAATTTTGGCAGAGAAAAACGCAATTTACCAAAGAGTGAAAAGACTTACGGCGAAGATTTCGGAGCTTCTGCTTTTGATGGGAAGGATATATTTTCAACAGGTCTCGTTGGAGTGGTGAAGAAGAAGAAGGATGTACTCAAGCAAACTGATTTTCATGATCCTGTTAGAGAATCTTTTGAGGCTGAGCTTGAAAGGGTTCAGAGAATGCAAGAACAGGAGCGGCAGAGAGTCATTGAAGAGCAAGAAAGGGCTGTCGAGTATGCTCGCAGAGAAGAGGAGGAAAGATTAAGACTAGCTAGAGAACAGGAAGAGATGCAAAGGAGGTTGGAAGAAGAAGCAAGAGAGGCAGCATGGAGGGAAGAACAAGATAAAATTGAAGCCTTGCGGAAGGCTGAAGAGCAGAGGTTAGCAAGGGAAGAAGAGAGACAAAGATTGCTTTTAGAAGAGGAGAGGCGGAAACAAGCTGCTAAACAAAAGCTTATAGAATTGGAACAAAAGATTGCTAGGAGGCAGGCTGAAGCAGCCAAAGGTAACAATAATGCTCCAGTTGTTGTGGATGAGAAAATGCCTGGAAATGTGAATGAAAGAGATGCATCCAGAACTACAGATGTGGGTGATTGGGAGGATAGTGAAAGAATGGTCGACAGGATATTGACTTCGGCATCTTCTGATTCATCAAGTGTGAATAGGCCATTGGAGATGGGCTCTAGGACTCATTTTTCTAGAGATTTGTCTTCCACCTTCGTGGATAGAGGTAAACCAGTTAATTCATGGAGAAGAGATGGATATGAGAACTGGAGTGGCCCGGCATTCTATCCACAGGACCAAGAGAGTAGTCACAACAGTCCCCGTAGAGACTCATCCATTGTTGGAAAACCATTCATGAGGAAAGAATATAATGGTGGTGCTGGATTAATCTCTTCGAGGAATTACTATAAAGGAGGGATTTCAGAAGCTCATTTAGATGAATATGCTCATATTAAAGCCCCCAGGTGGAATCAACATGTAGATGGAGATCATGTTGGCAGAAATACTGACATGCATTCTGATTTTAATGAAAATTTTGCAGAAAGATTTGATGGTTGGTCACCTAACCGTCCCCGTGGCAATGCATTTCCTCCATTCCCTGACCGTCCATACCAGAACTCTGAATCAAATGGATCTTATCCCTTGGGGAGATCACGGTATTCTGTCAGACAGCCTCGTGTACTCCCCCCTCCTCTTGCTTCAGTTCACAGAACTTATAGGAACGGAAATGAACACCCTGCTACTTCTGTATTCCTAGAAAATGAGATACCGTATAATCAGACAGCAAGGGGTGAATCTACCGTGCCAACTGGTTATGACAATGGGAATCATGGTCAACCTGAAATAGTTGATCCTCTCCAAGAGGTTGCTGAGAATGAGGAGCACAAAGTGGAGGCCACACCAAGGTGTGATTCTCAGTCTTCACTCTCTGTTTCAAGTCCCCCTAGTTCACCAACACATCTCTCACACGATGACCTAGATGACTCTGGAAATTCTTCTGCGATATTGACTTCTGAAGAAAACAAAAATGGCCTTGGCTCAGCTCCAGATAATGACTCCATTGCAAGACCTGCCACGGCTGATAAAGAGAATGTAGTTACTTTATGTGCTGTCTCTAGTGGTGATGATGATGAATGGGCTACTGAGAATAATGAGCAGTTCCAGGAACAAGAAGAATATGATGAAGATGAAGATTATCGTGAAGAAGAGGAAGTGCATGAAGGAGATGATAATGCTGACCTCCACCAGGATTTTGAAAATATGCATTTGCAGGAAAAAGAGTTGCCACACTTGATGGATAACCTTGTATTAGGATTTGATGAGGGTGTTCAGGTTGGGATGCCCAATGAGGAGTTTGAAAGGGTACAACAAGCTTCTAACGTCACTCTCGAAATGCCTTTTGACAATGCATGCAATGATGGCAAACCCCTTCAACCTGTTAATGATACCTCTCAGGTGAATCTCAACAGTTCTTCTAGTGTATTCCATGAATCAGAAAAGCCAACTACAAATGCGACATCTGAGAGTTTACGTAATGTGGAAGCTTCTAATGGCTCGTCTGCCAGTCATAGTGCACCATCTTCAGTTATTATTGGCCCACACTACACATCTTCAGGTCAAATTGTCACCTCTGCTGCTCCAGGTCAAGCTGAGTTACCCATTAAGCTGCAATTTGGTCTTTTCTCTGGTCCATCATTGATACCCTCTCCAGTACCAGCCATACAGATAGGTTCTATACAGATGCCACTGCATCTGCATCCACATGTTGGAGCACCGCTCAGTCACATGCACCCATCACAGCCTCCTTTGTTTCAATTTGGCCAGCTTAGGTATTCATCTCCCATGTCACAGGGGATGATGCCTCTAGGTCCTCAATCAATGTCATATGTTCAACCCAATATCCCATCTGGTTTCCCTCTTAATCATAACTCTGGAAGTCAAATGCCAGTTCAAAGTGGTCCAGAATCTTCTGATTCATTTGTTAAGAAAGATATTAGGCATCAGTCTGTTCTTGGTCAACCGGGTAATTCAAGAAGCTTTTCTCATGGTTCACTGCCAAGTGAGAATGCAGAAAATTTGGCTGGAATAAAACAGGGACAAATTAATGTTCCTCCCCGTGATGTTAATAATAGCACAAGGACTGCTTCTAGTTTCCAATCAGACAAGCGAGGGAGCCAAAATATAGTTGGAAAGAGCAGCAGTTCTTCTTCCAATGCTAATGCTAGACACTCAGAAGTTCAGCCTCACATCAAAGATGCATCTCTTCGTTCAGTTTCAGAAGAGAAAGATTTAATAGAGTCAAAAACACGATTTCCTGTATCTGGTGGTAGAGGACAGAGATATGTTTATACGGTGAAAAACTCAAGCTCAAAATCTGCAGGTCCAGTTTTAGGTCCAGCTCCGAGTGTTAATCGAGCAGACTCCAGAGGATTTATGAGGAGGCCTAATAGGAATACACAGCGCACTGAGTTTCGAGTTCGGGAAAGTGCTGAGAAGAGGCAGCCTTCTAGTTCTGTGTCAATGGATCCGTTTGAGATGGATAATAAGTCAAATGTCAATGGAAGGGGAATAGGCATGTACGGAAGAACTGGATCTAGGAAGTCTTACACCAATAAAATGGGAAAACAGCCAGTAGAAGCAGCTGGAGAAAATTCACATGGCATGAATTATGGAAGCAGGACTGAGAGGTTTGAAGGAAAAGAGTCAACAAAGCTTCAAAGCATTTCACAATCTGGGCAGAGTAATCTCAAAAGGAACTTGTGTTCTGATGAAGATGTCGACGCTCCATTGCAAAGTGGAATTATACGTGTTTTTGAGCAACCTGGAATTGAAGCTCCCAGTGATGAAGATGACTTCATAGAAGTCAGGTCAAAGAGGCAAATGATTAATGATCGGCGAGAACAAAGAGAGAAAGAAAACAAAGCAAAGTCTCGTGTTGCAAAGGTATTTAACCTTCTCAGTTCCTAGTATTCACATAACTTTTATAGTGCATATTTTATATTTGCATTTTTTGTTTCATGCTAGATGCCGCGGAAAACCCGTTCCGCTTCACAAAGTACGGTCACCATGGCCAATTCAAGCAAAAGATCCATTTCTACTGGAGAAGTGTCTAACAGTAGTGGTGCTGATTTTACTGCTGCCGATGGGCATGGGATGACAAAGAATGATTCTTCATCTGGATATAATTCAAACTTACTGTCCCAGGGATTACCTCCTATAGGCACGCCTCCTTTGAAAATTGATGCCCAGCCTGATCATAGATCACAGACCAACAGGTAGTTGCAGTCTTGTATTTTTTCATGCGGCTTTTACTGTACAAGAAACATCAATCTTATTTTTTCATTTTACAGGTCACATCATACAAGTGTTCCATCAGTTTCTGGTCGTGAAAGCAAGAACAAGGTTCATGAAAATGTTCAGACATCTCTGGGCACTTGGGGCAATGCGCAAATCAGCCAGCAGGTTTGAACTCACCTCCTCCCTTTTTAAGATAACATTGGCAATGGAAATGCCATAATTTCTCATTATCTCTTGTGCTTTTGCTTTATACTTAATGCTTACATCAAACCCCTCATACATAATAATTCAGCTATATTGGGTTTTAATCTATAAACTAATGTAAAGCCATTTCAATTACAACACTACAAATATCAATCTAGTTGAAGTAACAAAATAACAATTAATTTGAAATTTTCTGCAAATGAATTTAATTGATAATAACATTAATCAAATAAATCATTTAGAAATACTATTTTGACACTTACTATATAAGTAAGGAGTATAATATTGGCCAGTTGATCAGTCTGAATAGCCTGCAGCTAATTACACTCGGGCTTTGCCTACAATATTGTCAAGTGTTAACCCAAGCTATGCTTTCTTCACTGTTGTTTAGGGTACCCTTCAGTTGACACAGTTTATGATTGCTAACCTTAATGGGCTTGCTCATTTCAAATTGACATCCTTAACCTTAAGTGTCGGTGATTGAGATATTGGTATTATGAAAATGAATATATTTTAACAATTTTTCATTTTAAAATTTGATCTATTGTAAATTCCTAAGGTTATTATAATATTAACAGTTTAAATAGTCTAAAATTAGTTAACTGGTACTTTTATATGGTAAAACCTACAAAAATTAGTATTTTGTATAAATACTATTATATACACATGAATATGATATTAGACCATATAGGGATTTAGGACACCACTGACACCTGTCACTAGAAATTAAAATATGGGTTTTCACCATAGTGTTGTTGATCTCTATATGCAGACTTGTTTCTCTTAGAAATATTGAATGTACATAGGGATAATGAGTTTTTATTTTTGGGATTTTATATTTATCAAATATAAAATTAGCATAACATAAAATATTTATATAGATACTATGTATTTCAAGTAAAAGATCCGTTATATTTTATGTTGTCAAACTAAACATTGGATAATATTAAAATTTTATCCGGCTTCAAACAACTAGGCCTTATATAGTGAGGTCTTTTGTACTGTCAAACCTTATTCTGTCATGTACCAAATAAACCCGTAGCGATTTCCTTGAAATTTAGGATGTACGATTTGGCTCCATGGGGTATTTGCTTCACATCCAACACTGCCTATTAAACCTGTAATTATTTCTGTAAGTGGTATGTCTTTCCAAAATAAACTTGGTAGTTTTGAATTTTGATTGATTATTTGGGGGAGTGAATGTTTGGTGATCAAAATGGCGTAACCTAATGATGTGAATGTTGAATTATCAAGTCATACCCATAGCTGTTTTATTGTTTGTTTAATACTTAAGTTGAAAATCTAAAAATTGCATAGCAGGTCATGGCGCTGACACAGACACAACTTGATGAGGCTATGAAGCCTCAGCAGTTTGATTCACAGGCTTCCAGTGGTAATATGACAGGTGCCGTTACTGAATCCAGCTTGCCAGCACCATCCATTTTGACAAAAGAGAAATCATTCTCATCTGCTGCCAGTCCAATAAATTCATTGCTTGCTGGAGAGAAAATTCAATTTGGTTAGAAACTAAATTTTGGAATGGGATTTGTTTAGTCAATTATTATTTACTCTTAATAACATTGAAAGGCTACTTGCAGTTTGAAGTAATTTTTCTGGATGTTAAGTTTCCATGCTTATGGAGGATTTTTCTTTTTGTTCTCAGGGGCAGTGACATCTCCGACTGTTCTTCCTCCTAGCAGCCGTGTAGTGTCTCACGGCATTGGTCCCCGTCGATCGTCTAGGCCTGATATTCAAATAACCCACAACCTTGCTGGATCTGACAATAATTGCAGTCTTTTCTTTGAGAAAGCGAAACATGGTAATGAATCTCGTGGCCATTTAGAAGATTGTGATGCGGAAGCTCAAGCTGAAGCAGCTGCTTCTGCTGTTGCTGTTGCTGCCATTGGTAGTGATGAGATTGTTGGAAATAGATTGGGTACTTCTTCTGTCTCGGTTTCAGATGCTAAAAGTTTTGCAACGGCAGATACTGATAGGGTAGTAGCAGGTGATTCTTTTTCCCTCGTTATACAACATCAGTTATAGTTTTTTTGTTTCTTCTTGCATATGCTGATGATATTAATTACTTTGGCAGGAGTTGGTTGTGAGCAGCAATCAGCAAGCCAATCTAGATCGGAGGAGCCTCTTAGTGTATCTCTTCCTGCTGACTTATCTGTTGAGACTCCACCAATTTCTTTGTGGCCTGCCTTACCAAATGCACCAAATTCTTCTGGCCAGATGATCTCACATTTTCCTGCTGTCCCTTCTCATTTTCCTTCTGGCCCACCATCTCATTTTCCTTTCTATGAAATGAATCCTATGATGGGTGGTCCTGTGTTTGCTTTTGGACCACATGATGAGTCTGCATCTACAACACAGTCGCAACCTCAAAAGAGTACTGCACCAGCATCAAGGCCAATTGGGAGTTGGCAACAAAGTCATTCAGGCGTGGAATCCTTTTATGGTCCTCCAACAGGTTTTACAGGACCTTTTATTGCTCCTCCTGGAGGCATTCCAGGAGTCCAAGGGCCTCCACACATGGTTGTTTATAACCATTTTGCACCTGTTGGACAATTTGGTCAAGTTGGCTTGAGTTTCATGGGCACCACTTATATCCCTTCTGGAAAGCAGCCTGATTGGAAACACATTCCTACAACTTCTGCAGCAGGGACTAGTGAAGGGGATATGAATATGGCATCTTCACAGCGGAATCCTGCTAACATGCCTTCTCAAATCCAACATCTTGCTCCTGGATCGCCACTTCTGCCAATGGCATCTCCAGTGGCTATGTATGATGTTTCTCCTTTTCAGGTAAAGATTCATCTCTCCTGGGGTTGATTTCTGCAATTGTTGTGCAAAAACTTCTATGGTTTTTGTACGGTATAGCATTGCTGGGGATGACATTGTTATTCTTTCTTGGAATTTATCAGCATGTTATTTTTAGTTTCTTTTATTCCAAATGATAGTAAAAGCCATTGGTTTCTTCTGCGTTATATTAATTTATGTTCAAGATGTATTTTTTTTCTTGTGTGTAGTTGTAGCTAACAAATGTGTGAACTTTGTGCCAGCATTCTAATGAGATGTCAGTGCAAGCTAGATGGCCACATGTTCCTAATGCACCACTTTCATCCATTCCTCTATCAATGCCATCGCATCAACAAGAAGGGGTTCAAACTTCTCAGATGAGCCATAGCTCTTCGGTTGACCAGCCACTAAATGTTAAAAGGTTTACCGGTTCTCGAACGTCAACATCTTCGGACAGTGATAGAAATTTTCCCAGAGCTGCTGATGTAAATGTCAACCAATTACCTGATGAACTTGGATTAGTGGACCCTTCAAACTCCACTGCTTCTAAGAATTCATCAAAGGGCCTTGTTAATAAGACTCCATCCGAAAAAACCATTACAGACGCCGCTGCCAAAGTTGATGTTCAGAATGGAAATAGCAGCAAAAGTAATCAGAATGCAAGTTCTGGTTATAGGACTCAGCCCTCGCAACAAAATAATGTTTCTACCCAGCAGCAGCAACATTATGATCATTCCTCAGGACACACTATTCATCAGAGAGGAGGTGGTGTTTCTCAGAGAAATAATTCTGGCGGTGAATGGTCCCAACGTAGATACCATGGAAGAAACCAATCTATGGGTGGAGATAAGAACTTTTCCTCATCGAAGGTCAAACAAATTTATGTGGCTAAGCAGACTATTAGTGGGTCATCAACAGTGTCATGAGGTCTACACAAGCAATAACTGCTGGATGTGGAAAAAAAATACATGGAAGGCTTTTGTTGTTAATTATTGGTCTAGTGCCGGAAATAAAATTTTGATTAGCTTCTACTTGGGTTTAGGGCATATTGAGTGTTCGATTAAGATTTTTACTGGCTACAACAAATTCTATACCGGTCTTCCCGATGAAGGCTGCGACAGGGTTTGATAGCACTGTTATTGTTGTGACTGTCATTTTGCAATAGCAATCAAGCTTGGACAATCGTCCTTTGTTTTCTTGACAGTAAATTAAAAACCTTTATTTATCAGGTTTTGTGTATCAGAATCATTAGCTGTCTTCATATATTCTTTCCATAATTATAAGGAAGTATCAATTTTGAGAAATGTTGGTTTTCTTTTCTATAGTTTTGCACTCAAATAGACCTATAGATTCATAGTTTCTTATCAAATATGCATTCAATAGAACATTTGATATCCCCACCAATTCATGTGAGCTGCAGCTTGAATTCTTGCATATTTTGAGTATGTAAGAGGTGGGGGTGCTGTGGTTGTCATGTGACTGAACTTTTTGCTCTATTTTTGAAGTTCTCACAATTGGTAAGTTGAAAGTAAAAACACACATTCCTACGTTATGCAAATAAATACTCCTTTTAAAAAAAAAATCAAATAAATGCTTTTTTTTTGTCAAAGATAGGGTACTATTTAGAATTTCATCTTTTCTTAAAGGTAAATAAATGAACGTACTAAAATTTGAACTATGTTTTTGTATATTTTATAAGTAAAATATTTATATTCATATCAATTATGTTAAATCTTATATTCTTTTCTTTTTAAACTTATCAATTTATAAATTTTTACATAGAGAAAAATAACTAATAACTTCGATTTCTTTTAAAATAACTATTTATCTTTTCTCTGTACTATTATCCTTAATCAACTAATAGATCTTTATATGTTTTTCGTTATACAATAAATAACTAATATTCTTTCCGTCCCAATTGATCATTTTGCAATATTCACTTAATCTACTTTAACCATATTTTGTTACTAATACATAAAGGAAAATGATAAACATTGCCCTTAGGGCAATGGTTAAGGAACTAAAAATAGTATAAAAACTCTTGAAGTTTGTGTATTCTACTTTTATAAAACAATTAGACACAATTCCCAATGTAAGTATTACCCTTTTTGGTAATTTTAAGGGTACTAGTTAACAAAACCCATATATAAATGTAAATATTAGCATTTAAGATGTTTGATTTGTTTCGATGAATATTTTAAAGATATATAATTTTTAAAAGATATATAATTAAAGATACCAATGATCAAAGTTGTGCGTTGACAAACATAAACTGGTCAGTTGTGACATTTATTTTGGGACGGAGGAAGTATTATTAGTCAAAAAATAAATAACTAATAGTACTAGTAACTAGTAATATACTAATATTGACAAATAAATAATAAAATAATTCTACAAAATTCTTGACCACGCTTCCGTTAATAGGAATATTGTCGGAATTCAAATTCAAATTTTCCGCTTATTTATATCGAGAAGTGAATTTTTAACCATTAAACTACTTGTTAAAAATAATTCTCCAAATGCGAAAAAGGTAGTCTCAAAATATCAAAACTAACAAAACATGGAGTAAGGGAAAATATTGTAAGAATACTTAAAAGAAGTATTCAATACTAATTTCCTAAGACAAAATTGAAAAGAGAGTAGCATGGTTTGAAACTTCAACTTAAACTAGGTAACAAATTGAGTTTTTTTTACTCAACTTGTAACTAACAAGATCAAAATTGCGGTTTATTCTTACGGTAACATGCTCTAATCTAGTTCACTTGTTGAACCAAATGAAATGATGTTAGTTTTTGTTTGGTTCATAATCCCTTTTGCACCAACATTTGCACTTTGATTCTTCTTATCATCATCATCATCATCACCAACAACTAAGTTATTATAATCAGAGAATTCAAAATTAAGTTTAGCTCTAACACCATGAAACTTAATAGCAGCTTGATCATAAGCTCTTGCAGCATTCTCAGCTGTTTGAAATGTTCCTAGCCATACACGTGTTGCTCTTTTTGGGTCTCTAATCTCAGCCACCCATTTTCCCCATGCTCTCTGTCTCACTCCTCTGTATTTCTTCTTCTTACTCTTCTCATCTTCTTTCTCTTTTTCAACGAATAATCTGCAACCGAGACAGCCGTTGATTTTACATGTATGACAAATGTCAAAATCATACTTGTTCTGATAAGACAAGAGGGACCCACTTGACGTTGCTACTTTATCTTGCTCCTGTTCTATGTTAAGAACAGGAACAATAATATTGTTGGTAGAAGTAGATGAGGAAAGAACGTTAATGAGTGTGGATACTATGACAGAATTTTCTTCTTCCTTATTTGGTAATGACAATGTTGCGACAATGTCATCATTTGAAATGGGAATAGACATTTTTGTTTTTTCTCGCTCGCTTCACTGAACTGTACTGGAGTAGTGATCAGTGAAAGCGAGCGAGAATCAGGTGAATGCTGTTTGAAATTTATATGGTGGTGTTGTTTTATTTTTGTGTTTTTATAATTGTTGTATAGTATGGGTCTTATGACGTGGAGGTTATGTGTAATTGAAACACGGTTTGTGATGAAGGCGATGGTTGCCACGTGGGGGGAAAATGAAACCTCGAACGTTTGGAAAAGAAGGAGCATTGTAAGCTACGTGGGACTGTCGGATTAGTTTGCTGCTTTGCAGGGAAACAGTGGACACGTGGCAGGATGAAGTCACAGTCAAAACTCAAGAGTGAAGGTTGTCTCTTGAATTAACGTTTTTGTATTGGTTGTTGTGGCTTAATGATAGGTTTACACGTGGCTTGCTCATGTACAAGTACAACCATGGTTGTGATGTTTTTTTATGATAAAAATTGTAACTTACCAAATAAGTAACTTATGACGGAGAGGAATCATAGAATCTTAAGATGGGAGGTTTTTAGTTTTCACTTCTTCTGTCAATTGAAAGTCAACATTTGATGAAATTCTCATTTGGAAATATAAATACTACATCCGTTCCAAAATATAAGCAAATTTGACTTTTTAGATACATTTGACTATTTATATAAACCAAATACATCAATAGTCAAATGTATCTAAAAAATCAAATTTACTTACATTTTGGGACGGAGGGAGTAATTCCTCCCACTTAAAGATAATCATTTTGTCTCAATACCAAAAAAAGATAATCATTTTGTTCCATATTATAAAAGAAAAATTAAAAGATAAATATTAATATGTGTTCTAAAGGCATATGATAAATATCTTAATAGAAAAATATTTTTCTTAAAAATTGTGTATTTAATTTTATAAAAGACAATTCTTTATATTTTTAATGCAATTATTCTAATTTTAGATTCCTTAAACATGTGCCCACATGTTAATAAGACTCAAACAAAAATCACACTTATTAAGAAAAAGTAAAATATAATAATTAAAAATATGTATTTTTTTGAAAAAAAATTGTATGTAAAAATAATTTTTATTGGATATTGGTTATAGAAACGGTAAAAGAGAGTAAACTTTTTGTGAAAAGATAAATACTTGTGTCTTTGCTCTTATATTATGAGACAAAAAAATGAGTTTTTTTCTTATATTATGGAATAGAGAGAGTCTATATATAGTTCTTGAGTTTCTTTTTTGTTTTTGCTTAAATTATTTATTCTTTTAACCTAAATAAGTGACTTTCACAAAGTTTAGTTTTTTGATTTCGTCGTCTTAGTTCGACGTTGTTTGATTTCCCGTCTTCATGCGGTGTTTGTTTTCTCATCTTCGTACGGTGTTTTCTTCCCGTCTTGTTGCGGTGTTTGTTCGATTGGATTGATAGATCAACTTCGGTCAACTACTGATTCAGAGAATAATTTAGTTCGTCAACGATCCGGAAGTATCCGCAACAACCTCTTTCTGGTTTGATCCTTGGTTAGGGCCTGGGATTGTTTTGAAGGAGAAATATCCGCGGTTAGCAGGTCTTGCTGTGGATTCTCATGTGTCGGTGGGAGATATGTCTCGACGGGGGTGGGCGGTTGGAGGTCTGGGTTGGGTTTGGCGGAGAGGACTTTTTGTCTGGGAGGAGGAATTGTTAGCGGAATGTTGTGGTCTTCTTCATTCTTTTGCTTTGCAGCATTTACAATCTGACAGGTGGCGGTGGCATGGTGACAGACTTTTATACAGTTAAAGACGCTTATTTGGCTTTGACTAGACAGGAAGCAAGTGTTGAGGCTCGGCATCAGTTAATCACGATTCCTTGGCAAAAATATGTCCCTTTGAAGGTTTCTGTTTTTGCCTGGCGTTTTTTGCATAATCGTCTACCGACTCGAGATAATCTACTTCGTCGAGGCATAATTGCATCCGGATCTCACCTTTGTAGCCTTGGATGTTTGATACCGGAGACTTTATCCCATTTGTTTTTTGAATGCCAAAACTCCCATTTGGTTTGGAGTGGTGTTTTACTTTGGTTAGGTATACATGGTGTCATGCCACTTGACCCTATTGCTCATGCTATGCAATTTGTGGGTCTTCAAATTCACTCGGTCAAGCCAAAGCACTGTTTTAAGATTTTTTGGTTGGCCACAATTTGGCGTATCTGGCAGGCCCGTAATGATATTCTCTTTTAGAATCAAGATTTTTCAGTTTCTCTTGTGCTAGACCAGATCAAGTTACATCTCTGATGGTGGTTAAAGGCCAATTTTAGTCATTTATCTGTTGATTATAGCATGTGGTATACTAAGCCTTTGGCTTGTCTAAGTTGGTTTGGAGGATGACCTTAGTAGTTGTTTTAGATTTTTGTTGTAATTTTCATTATCGGATCGTTTCTGTTACTTTATTTCCTAGTCTAAGCACACCTTGTGCTAAACTAGCATAATTAATAAATTCATTTAGCTGCTTCAAAAAAAAAACGATCCGGAAGTATATGTATTCTGGTTATTTTAGTTTTATTATTTATTACAATATAAGCATGAGTAAGCCGTTGTATGCTATTAACTTGGATGCTATGAGTTTGTTTGCATATTCATCCTTTTTCGTTTTTAGCGAACTTGTACTTGAATCTGATGTACTCTACCAATTTGAATGAATAAATATATTTTATTTTAGTAAAAAAAAAAGACAATTTTTATTATTCTATTCTACACAAAATTACCTAATTAATACAGATTTTGATGTTTTATGGATAAACAATCTTGTGTATTTGTGGAGTTAGTTATACAAATTTATGTAATATTATGCGATTAAAAAATTTGCGTTTCGAACAAATTTATGTAATATTTTACTTTTCAAACATATTGATTATGTTGTAGTGAATTATGATTATTTGTTTTGGTTAATTTGATTATGTTCCAAACAATTTTTTGCATTGAATTGATCTGAATTGAATTTTAAATATTACATGGATAAATCCTCTGAAGTAGTAAAAAACCTTTGTTTTGTGTCTGTTTTCCAGAGTTTTGAACGTTAACCTCCAAGTCAACTACAATTTTGCACCGTAAGTTCTAATATGGGCAAAAATTGTATTTTAGGATCCTATCTTTTAAGTTGGGTGAAAGTTCGGATCATATCTTTTAAAATGGGTGAAATTTCATATAATTAGAGTTTAGTATATTATTAACATAAGTATGAATGTCTCGGCAAAAAAAAAGTATGGATGATTTCAATCTTCAAAATATCAAAATCCTTAATATAATGTGTCAATTAAATGTCCATTATACAAGTATCATATCAACTTCATAAGTAAATGCTTATAAGAAAAAACAAAACTTCATAAGTAAATATAAAGTGATCATAAAATACAATAAGATACTAATAATATAATTATTTTTTTAATTTTTTTTAGGGGTGACTCTGTTGGTCCCCTGCTTACAAGGACCACTTCTAATTTCTACATTCAAGTTGCCAAGCCAAAATTGTCATTTCTTGTAAGCTACATGCGGCAAGCCTTAAAATCGAAATGTTTTAACTTTCATAATTTTTTGTTATCATCTCTAAGGCACATTCAAACACCATAACACCTTTGTATTATGAATTTATGATAATAATACATTTTTGACTTTTTTAAAATATGTACAAACAATAAATTGTAAATTAGACCATATTTTAAGAATATACTTGATATTCATTGAATAAGTCCACAACTCAAAAATCAAGCTACTCTATCTCAACGCGTAAGACATGAAAGAACTTTATATTTATTTATCAGAAAAATTCATGGCATATCATTATAAATTGCTTGAACAATTCAAGATGTTAATAGACCAAAAGCTCACAACTAGACATGCATAAATAGGACATTTTCCTAACAAGTGAATAGCATTATTAACTTGTCATGCGATAATTTATTTGGTTTAGAGCCAAATAAAGTAACAAATTTTGAAAAACTAAAGCTAAGAAACATTATTTGGCCTAAATTTGCAAACAACACAACATTTACTTCGGCCTACATATACCATCCAATTTAACTCGCTACCCGCCCACGCGGCAGAATTAGACTGTTTAGGCCAAACTCGCCCGATGTCCATCCCTATTTTAAACAATTTTAGTGAATTAAAATTAAACTTTGAGCATATTGTTCATTTTATTTTCAATTTCCCTGCCATTTTCTGCCCATCATCACAACAATGCCTCATTGCTAGAAAAGCTAAGAAAATAATTTCCACAATTAGATCCACAAAAAAGATCAGGTCAAAGCAGTATAAATGTCATACACTTTTAAAATGTATCACCAAAAATCAACGACAAAATATCCAATTAACAACTACGATCTTTGCATCAAATATTTGACCAATTGTTCAAACTAAAAGTTCTAAAAGATACTTAAACAGCCTTATCACATGCCCTAAACAAGAGTCTTTACCTTGTTGTTGGCACCACCAATTGAGTCTTCACGCCCTCTCTTGCGACAATCACCCTTAGCATTAGCCATGTCAATCGTCACCCCAAACAATTTCAAGCCCACACAGTTACCTTCACCTACCAGTGCCGCATTCAAGTTGTCACCAAAACTTACCCCATCGAGGCTGGACCCACTTGTTCCTTGCTGAATGATGCGGTCAATTTGATCGGGCTCGACATTAGCTGTGTCACGAAGAAAAGCTACCAACTCATCGCACTGCTTCTTTGCACGTGCCAATTCGATGCTCAATTCTTCATTGTCCTTTTTCAGTTTCTCGTTCTCGCTTGATAAATCAGCGATATAGGTATTTCGTTCAACTGATCCAGTTGAGGTTGAGCCCAGGTCTTCACCACCAGAGTTCGATGGTGAGTTCAATCCAATGCCGACGGGCTTTCCGATCATCGGTGTTTGGATCTTTCGACGCTTGATTGTTGTCAGCAACTCCTTCTGGTCTCGCTTGAAACTCTTGTTCGCAAATTCCCATTTGTCGGGAACAATCTTTCGAAACCCCTAAGAAATTGAAATTTAAAATTAATATCTTAGCTTCAAAACTAACAATTTTTTTCATTTATTTTTAGCGGCATATGCTAAATAGCGTTGGGATCTTTTTTAGAAAGCTAATGACTAATAAGTTATTATATTTTAATGTAAAGGAGGAATAAAGCGGTCAAAAAGAAAGTTATAAAGGAAGAATAATTGTGAAAAAAATGTAAAGGAACAACAATTAAAAACACATTTTTCTTAACAACGCCTTCTCCTTAACTAACACTATTTTTTTTTGAGAATTCGATATCTAATTTAAAGATCAACTAATTCAAAGAAACCAATCCCATTATCTATTTGTTGAACCATATTTAAAATAATTGTTTTTATTTTATATGAACTAACCTACCAAAATTTGCATATCAAGGGGAATTAACTCCTTACCTA
This sequence comes from Trifolium dubium, assembly GCA_951804385.1. Taxonomy (NCBI): domain Eukaryota; kingdom Viridiplantae; phylum Streptophyta; class Magnoliopsida; order Fabales; family Fabaceae; genus Trifolium; species Trifolium dubium. The sequence goes on from OX638073.1 coordinate 25,316,125, forward strand.
ATACTTCAAAAAACATTTGGTACAAAACTTAATACTTAAGTCATCTACTCTTTAATCAATACAATATTTTAATAAATTCAAATCAGACTATCAAGGCATTTGCTATTCTAAAGTTGCTTATTGCTCTGCGTTTTCTGTACTTTTGGAATAAATATAAAGTATAAATAATTGTACCCAAAAAAATAAAATATAAAGTATAAATTAAGTGGATAAAAATTAACTAAAAAATTTGGAACAAAAAAATGATTTTGTTTGCCAAAATGAAGTGACAAAGAAAAAGGTCGAAAAAATTTAACAAATTAAATCAAATATTTTATATGAATACTATCATGTGCCAAAAGAATATATACATGTTAAGAAAACAAATATAAAAACATTTTCGAATTCACCTACTCAAAAATAATTTTTTTATTATTAAATGTAACATTTCTACATTTAGACAACTTAATATAACAAGTTAGCATTATCCTATTTATTATATTTATAAACTATCAAAGGGTAGAATTGAGTCATCAAACATTAACTAACAAAATCTAAATTCAAAGTATTGTTTTAGTGACAGGATTAGTGACTAGGGACCTAGCTAGGAAAAATTAGAGTATTATTTTGGAATAAAAAAAGTCAGAGTATTATATAAGACATTGTTTTTGTGATTAAAAAACATTGAACAATGGTTGGGATGAGTTGGTAGAGAGTGGTGGCGCAGCTACCACTGCCTCCATTTCCCGTCTAACACAAATAAAAAACAAAAGCAAGACTAATTATTTTTGGTCAAAAAAATAAAATATTTGATAAAAGAAAGGGAGACTAAAACTATAGACTAGCTAGTTTCGTCATTGAAGATTTTGAATTTTGACTACCAACCCGTTCATACATACAAAATATAAATAACACAACACAACCAAACAATACTCAAATTATAAACTATAGAGTGTTTTTCTACAGATTTTAATACGTAGACAAAATACTAAGTTATTGCAATAAATACATACATATAAATATACATCGGAGTTTAACAGCATCTAATTTAACAAATTTTGATATTTTTTATCAGTTGAACTAAAACTTGTTAAATTTTATGTAGGAGTATTATTTTTTAAATCAACTACTAGCTAGTATTTGACATTTAAAATACAGCAGACCTAATTTATTAGATGAGATAACTAAGTACTCGCCTAACACCATTCAAGATATTTCTTAACATACTAAAAAACTAAATAAGTAATTATGCAAAAAAACAAATTAGTACATAATAATCCGTCAAAAATAAAGAACTATATATTATTTGTTACTGAGTGGGAGTAAAAGAGAGATAAAGGAATAAAAAAAAAATTAAAAAATTAAAGTTTATTAGAATAAAAAACAAAGAGAAGAAAAGTGTGAGGAAATGGGTGAAAATAATTCTCAAAAGAAAGATAGGTGGAGCATACAAAATCTTTCAATTAGGCCACCTAACAAAAGTCTATAGCACGAACCAATTACACATGTTTTTCACCACACATGAAAGTAACAAAACATTTTCGTACTTTATCTAATCTTAAATAGAGAAACAAAATTGAATCAACAAAATTAATGTTTGAACTATATACCTGAAAATATATTATCAAATTTTTTCTTATATTTGAAGAGTTTAATTGTTATGAACTAAAACTTGTTTGCACATATATACAATCAAAACACTCAAATTGTCATTTTATAAATTAATTCGTAAAATATTTCTACAAATATTTACATTGCGTGATTTGAAACACATACATGTAGAGTAAATTTTCAAGAAATAGCAAAACATTTGGTGTGAAAAGGATTCAAGAACATTTCTCAAATAATAACGATACTTCAACAAACAAGAGACAAATTCAAAGCAACCAATTCTATTCTATCACACGTAGTGTAAAACCCACTCTTTTAATTCAACCTATATACAAGCCAAAATGTTGATCCTTGAATTGGAAGTTCCACTTAAAATTCCAACCCCACATTCAAACAAAATTTACTACTAATTCATTCTAAATGAATTAAATATCTATTATTATTATTAGTGAATTGTTAGATTATAACAGAGTTTACATATTGAAAGATAAACTTCAACCAATTGCAGATTCAATCAATAATCTGGGCGCCAACGTTGCAGATCTGAAAGCATAGATATTCCGATGATTTTAGTTTTATCATAATATTTGTAGGCATTTTGCCGTTGTATGCTATTAACATGAATGTTGTGAGTTTGTTCGCAGTTTCATCCTTTTTGTTTTTAGCGATGTTGAATTTGTATTTTCATATGATGTACTCTATCAATTATTGAAATGAATGAATATTGCATTTAGTAAAAAAAAAAAACAGAGTTTACTTGTCTATTTCTCTAATCTAATTGAAAGTTTATCGTTTTATTTATGTATAAAAGAAAATACAAAAGAAAGTGTTATAAATTCCTGTAATGTTTAATTTAATATTCCCTCAAGTGTTTTCTAATAAAAAATAAAAGTCATAAATTATCAAGATTAAGAAAACATTAAAAATAATTAATTTCATTTAATACTTTTTATAAATTAAATATATTTTTTAAATATTCCTAATTAATACTTTTAATTTTACTTGCTTATCCACTCTTAATTAATATTTTCTAATACTTCATGTTTTTAAGATTCATTAAATTCATTAAATTATTAATGTGTTTAGTCTATATTTTAGACCAGATACATAAGTTTTCATAATGAACCAAAACATTAATTATATTTTTTATAAAAAAACCAAATGAAATAATAAATAAGAGCATAAATCAAATTAAATACAAATTTAATACATATAAAATTGGTCAATTTTTTTATAAAAAAGATTAAAAAAAATAATCATTTTAGTTTCTTATAAAAATGACTGAAAAAATTATCAATCAATTATGCAAACACCACAGAACGCTCTATATCAACCTCCTAAGCAACCAATCGATCGATCCCCATTACAAAACATAATTTTTATTTAACAATGGACATTAGTTTAATCTGTCCTTTTGGTCCACCATAAACACTACTTCCTCTTCTCAATGATTTGCATTCTTAATATAAAATAATTTTAAATTAACATCTAATAAAAAAATCACATCATATTTTAAAATTATATTACTGGCATGACATGAAAAAATGAAGGAAAAAAAATGACAGTATTATGGTAAACAAATAAAATCAACATGAAATGATATCGAATACAGATGCGAATTGACTGCAGTGTATAAAACATACAATTTCACATAATTTTAGATCTCAACTATAAACTATAAACAATTTTAAACGTCGATTTTTGATCGAATGATTACGAATTCAAAAAGTTACTGTGTAACATATTTAGTGCGTTAAATCCAAATCCAAACCAATCCCAACACAAGACATGCATAAAAAAACACATAATTTTAAGCTAATAATTAGATTAAAAAAACACAACAATACAACATGACAAATAATTCAAACAATATAATAGAATTGCAAAAATAAAACAAGTGGATGAAGGAACAAGAAACTTACATAGGTGTTGAGTTGGCGAACAAAGCTTGAGAAATTGTTGTGCTTAAAGTACTTTGGAAGCAAATCCCTAGCAAATTCAGCATGTTTCAACACAACAAAAGTGTTGCCATTTTCACCCCAAGAAATCACTTCATCAGTGAAAGGATCATTCACCATCTCATAAGTCTTGGTCAAAAATGGCGCCGGCACCGATCGCTTCGACATTTTTTTCTCTTCCTGATCTACCCTTCACCTACTACACAAATTATCTACTATGTTTTTTTTCTCTTTCAAATATATAAAAAAAAATCTATATAAATTTATTTTCCTTATAAACTTGATGTATTTATACAAGGAATAAAAATAAAGGAAAAAGGTTAGGTAACTATATATATCAATTTTTTCCTTATAAAAAAAATAAAGAAAAAGGGAATGTTTAATATGGTAGCAAAGAAATGAAAAAACTTAGGAAGAAAAATAACTAAAAAGAAGAAGAGCTGTTAAGAATTCCCAATCCCAGCAATAAAAACCAAAGAGAAAGAAATGAGAATGAAAAGATGAACAAAAAGATGGCTTATTGTTATTGGATTGATCAAAATCCATGAATAATCCAAAGCTTATGGAAATGAATAAAAGTGACAAAAAATACCATAACTTCTAAAGAGAGAACAAAGAGAAAGGAAAGATCAATAAGGTGATAAAATCATGAAACTATATGCTTCTGGAATCTAAATACTTGCACGGGACACTTTTATTTATAATAATAAATAAATATATTTGGGAAGAAAAATTGAGCCAAGTCCCATTTTCTAAAGTGACGTGTGTGTCCTAGAAATATATATTGAGATGCACTATAAGGTGGAGAAAAAGATATAAATATGATGATGAGACAAAATGAAATAAAAGGAACCCACTTTGAGAGATTCTCGTCTTCACATCTAATATTGAATCAAATGAATAAAATACGTACTATATGGTTTGGAATGGGATATTAAATAGACGCCAATAACTAAAGAAGTGTACATTGATTAAATTTTTGTCAAAAACTTGTATATTCATTGTATATCAATTGACCGCATCATTTTGTCAAATAAATATTTGACTGCTTCTCGTACCACAATTTTTTTGACTCACCATCATGAAAAATAAAAAATTGGTGTAGCTAAGTTGATTTTTTTTTTTACTAAAATAAATAATATTCATTCATTTCAATAATTGATAAACATATCAGGTGCAGGTACAAATTCAACATCGCTAATAACGAAAAGGATAAACTGCGAATTAACAAACTCACAACATCTAAATTGATAGCATATAACGGCAAAATGTCTACAAAATAATATGATAAAATTAAAGTCACCGGAATATTCATGCTTCTAGATCTGCAATTTTGACGCTTAAATCATTGATTGAATCAGCAGTTGATCGAATATGATATTTTAATATGAACTAAATGAACAGCGCAAGAAGGTGGAAAACCAAACAACAAAAAGCGTCGAATTTTTTGATATAAAATCGTAAAATTTTTTTTTAACAAACAAACATAGTTATATTAACACCAAAAAGTGTTACAAGCACAAAGTTGTCCCATAATGAATTTGGAGTGTTACAACTAAAACAACTTAGCCGACGTCTATACAAACAAAGGACTCGACCACAACGGGTGAAGCTTAATTTTCTCTAACAAAAGGTATTGAAGTTCATACCACAATTCCTTATTATACCACGAGATCGGGAGGTAGCGTTTAAGGTCATCTTTTTGGGTTGAATTGGTATATTTTCTAGTGGTTTAGAAGCTGAGGAGTGTCTTTTCTCTAAGAATGGAATTAGAGATGGACCTCTTTTAGGTGGTGTCTCTTTTGCTATTTTTCATTGGTGTTCTGCCTATATACGTCACATCTATCTTGTATTCTACCGTTCTCTGTTCGTCTTGTGCGGAGATATGATTCTTATTAATAATATATTTTCTGTTCAAAAATATATATAAAAAAGAAGCGATAATGCAGTTTTTAGATTCATAAAAAATTTAATGTATCTGATTTTTATTACGATCCAAAATACATAAGTTTTATAATGAATCTAAAAAATATATAGTCTCTTATAATAAAGAATAGATATAGTACTTATTAAAGATGCTATATTGAAGGTAATTAAAGTATATAATTTTTGAATTTTTTATTTTAATATGTAGATAAGCTAAGATGATAAGTTATTGGAAAATTTTCATTTATCTATTTTACTATATTAAAAAGTTTGAGTTACTACTTGACAGAAAAATAATACTTTCTTCGTTCCAAAATTTTGTTTCTTTAGAGTTTTACACATGGATTAAGAAATGATAATTTTTTTGAAAGAATCTATAATGAAATATAATATACAACACAAAGAGTGCCAAAAACCTGTAAGAAAAGAGTTAAGTTAAATTACATCAAACTAACAATTCAAGGAAGGGTGCGAAAAAATTAAACCACACCATTACAAGAATATGCCTAAATAAGATAAGGGATTAAGCCACCATAAATGATAAGCAAGAGCAAAATTATTGCGATTTGATTTTAGCCACCAATATGATTGAAGCTTAATTTTGTCTAACATGTCATCTATCGAAATCTCTTTATGATTAAATATATAAGATTTCTTTCACACCAAATTACCCACACACAAAAGCCGAATAAATATAAAGTTAAGCGGGTACTTTTTGAAATTGAAAGATGGTCCAAAACATATTCAGGATGAATGAACTTTGGTTTGGTGTAAGTCAAAACAAATCTTTTTTGAGTTATCAACATGTCACATGCTATCTCTTCTTTCAACTAATTTTTGTTCAAAAATTTGTTGAACATATAAAATGTGATCTTCTCTTCCTATTAATTTTTCTTTATAATTATATGCAACCGGTAATAAGAGCACACTAGACTTTTTTTTTTTTTGTTGACAAAACTGGAATTAAAAATTAAACTCCTTAAAACTTAAAACTTAGATTAATTCATAGTAGTTTATTGTATAAAAAATTGTGTATTACAATAGTATTTAAAAGGGTTTAATCTAACACAAGATAAAGGCAAGAATGGTTATGGTGCATAAGTTATTTCCTTATACACTGTGTATAAATAATAAAAATTGGTTAGTGCATTTTTAGATTACTCAGCACACCTTTCATATTACTTAGCACATCCTCTAAAAATTTAAGAGTGCGCTAAAAATTTGAGAGGTACACTAAAAATTTAAGAGATGCGTTAACCAATTTGAAGTATTTATATATGGTGCATAAATTTATGATTTATGCACTATAATTTGTGTCGATGAATGCGGCTTCTTGTGGAGTTAGAATAAATGAGGCGGCATTTGATTAGCAAAAATCAAATCAAATAAATAAGGCGGCATTTTGTATATTTATAATTTTTTGTCATAATTGGTTTCACAATGTACAAGGAATAGTTACTTTATTTGTTTTATTTTGACTGTATTACTTTGTTTATTTTTAAATAAATTATCGGATTTATATTTGATTTTTAGATGGAATAATTCTTGGTCAGATTTTGAATCACTTTTCTCTTAAAAATTGGAAGTTGTCAAAAATAAAAATTATATATTCTATTATTTTTTAAAGTTAATTAACAAAATCAGTTATCATAAGAAAGAGTTAATATAAATCCGTTTTTTATTACAAAAGACAAAACATTTTGTAAATTTATTAAAAATATGACGTATTTATCTGGTATAAACCAGATGCTTCAACATTTTTAATGAATTAATTTAAAAATTACATTATCTTTTATATAAAACTCCCTATGTCTCCGGGAAGACAAACTCTCATGCCAATGCGTTGCTCATCAACAAATATAGGTGCATCTGACGAAATCTAGCGACAGAGGTTGCCATGGTGTAACGTGAATCTATTGTCGTCGCAGCTGGCTATATTAGTTGGGACGTGCATGCTTCCAGACCTAGAGGGTCTTGGGCATAGACCAACTATCCGTTTCTTGCTCTCAACCAGAGCTGGCCTTGGGCATAGACCTCAGGTGTGACGACCTAAGACCTATATTTATAAAGGGCTCAAATTTATTTTATATGTTGGGGGTGTATATAACTGTGTACTTATTTTTATAGGGGTTATATATCGCAAAAAGTACAAAGAGAACCAAAACATTTATTAGCTTTGAATCTAAAACTCTTTCATATATAATTTATTTTTGGCTCCCCACTAAAAATTTATATCTGGATCCTTCCTTGTATTCCATTTTGTCTAATATACAATTTATTTTTGTGTGTAAACAAATGTCATTAGGAATATTGTATATTATATAGGGTAAATAGGTTAACATCCCTTGTAAAATATGCAAAAATAATATTTTGCAGTAATTTTGTTTTGCGACGGCTTAAAACCCACGCAAAAATAATATTTTACGGCGGTTATATTAAGGTTGACTGAGTCTAGGGAGGTATTGCAAAAATTCAAATATTACAGAGATGAATTCTCAAAAATAATTTTTTACAAGGGAGTATTGCAAAATTTGTATATTTTACAGGGGTATTAGCCTATTTACCCTATTATATATTAACTTTAGGAAGTGTGATGATGTTGTTGTGACAAGTATGAGTTGAGTTAAGTTCCATATTATTAAGAAAAATAAAGGTTGAACACTTTATAAGTGAGATGACCCATAAATCCAATACTTTAATGTTTTTGGTAAGAGTATGGTGTCTAACTCACTTGTATTGATGTTCTTGACCCAATGTGGATAATGATCCCCGGGTTATCACCTTGTGTCCCACCAATGATACCAGAGCTGATGATTATATGTCAGACTCCTTATATCTAAAGTCTTCCTAACAATTGTGGTTAGACGGTGAGTCCCGTTGAGTGCAGTGGCACAAAAGTACAAGTGTAGATGGTTGAAAAAACTTCCGCTTAAGACTCACATTGCTAAGAAAAGTGGAGATTGAATACTTCATAATCGAATGACCCATAAACTCAATGACTTAAAGTTTTGGGTAACAATGTGATGTCTAACTCACTTTTATCGATATTCTCCATTCAATGTGGATGATCTCCAGACTGACCCTTCATAACCCAACATATGTGAAATGACTATTTTTTACCGGTGGCGGAGACACCACCAGGGCTGCCCGGACACTCTCCCGGACTTGGTCTAATTTTATTTTTTTGATATTTTAGGATTAGTTTAGGGTAAAATTCAAATTTTAAGGGGAATCAATAAAGTCACTATCTCAACAACGAAGAAGAGAAGATTTGTGAACTAAAACATAAATAACGATTGTTGTTGTTGGAGCTTCAAACATTTTTCAAACTTATTAGTTCAAAATCATAATGGACCAGCCATTTAGACGGTCTAGATTTATATTTGCCTAGAATCTTAGCCAAATGGTTTCAAGCTCTTTCAGCTAATAATATGCCACCTGCCTACATAGAAATTCAATATTATCATCATTGTTTTATATTGTTTAGTTGCTTTAAACTGAAGAATTATAGACTATAGTCATCACACTAAGTAGACAAAAACCACCCATATAGATTATTATGCATGGTACGGCTCTAATGTTGTCTTGTCTGTCCTAAATGTGTTATATATACTTGTTCCAACCTCTAAGTGCTAATTATATATATTGTTGAATATTAATTTTGTCTATAGAAAACATACGTACATACACCTTGCTCGTTGAAAATAGTGTGAATGAATTTCTTATATACCTCAATTATCATATACTTGTATTTCTTAGTTAATAAACATCGTTCTAGACACTCCACCAATAAATGTTGACTAGCTCCAAAGTAGCTCCTGTGTCAAACAATTGATAGTGCCATACATATATCATATCTCAATAATATACAATACATGTCTTTTCAAATTGGCATCATGTACTTGATGATGATGTAGACTTTTTTAATTTAGGTATGTTTTTTTTATTTTTAAAAATAAATCTTCTTTAGCTTTTGTAAAAAATGTTTTTTTGTCTTTGTGTTCAACTTTTTGTTTTTAGTCTTTGGTGTTTTATTTTAACTCATACAAATTTTGTTCATATTAAATTAGTCACAATAACACGTAGAAAGTTCAATTTTTTCACTTCAAATTTATGAGTTTTTTTTTTCTTTGACTAAATTTATGAGTTATTGTGACCAAATTCAATTTGGTCATATATATTGAAGTTAATGAGCAAATAAACTTTGACAAAATATGAACAAAATTTCTATAGTTAATGAGCAAAAAATAAGAAAAATTGGCATTATATAGTTATTGTGTGTGTTTTGTTCATACTGAATGGTGTTTTTTATTTCACTTTTATTAAAAAAATAAAAAATTGACATTATAGTTAAATACATATATTATCATATATGTAATGATCAACTGTGATAATTAAAAAGAAATGGAGGGAGCATATATCATATCTCATGTAATACACAATCCATGTGTCATTTCATAATTGGCATCATGTACTTGATGATGTAGACTTTTCAATTTAGGTTTAAAATTTTCTATTAATGATAGCTTAAGGTTTGATAGTTATCCTATTATTTTTAGAAATGTCCTTGTTAAAAATAAATTTGATCCGTCTAATTTCTGTTTTGTTTAATTTTAGGGAAGGTTTATTTTTTTCCTCCTCCTTTATACTTCTTTCTCATTTTATATTATATTCTTAGAGGTTCGCCACCTTAGCTTTCTTCTTTTTTTTAAACAAAACCGGTCAAAACAATACATCAAAAATAAAAAATTTAAACAAAAAAAACCTTAAAATGAGCAAATTTTTATATGAACAAATCTTGGTAAGACCTTTTTCTTTCGGAAAAAATTAAATAGAGATTAAAATAGATAAGTATATATTTGCAGGATCAAAATATATTTAAACCTTTAAATCTTTTTTTCGGTTTTTCATAGGTTGCTCCATTTAAAGGCGCATTGAACATTAAATGTAGAGACATATCTTTAGTTTAGGTTAGAGAAATTGAACATTAACATTGGTTTATTGTTGATTAACAATGAATTTGGTAGAGAGGACCGCGTATCGATTTCTTTTAACTACGTTTGGAAAGAGACTGAAACCACTTCATACTAGAACTCGTCCCGAACTCTAAACTATACTAAGATCCTTTTTTCTTTTTCTAGGAATCAGATGGTGAAAAATAATAACAATATTGAACATTAATTCACCACATTGTGAGATTAAATTAAAGAAGAAGGGAGCACCGCTATATAGTGCGAAAGTTGTCTCCCGAAATTTCCCGATATTCCGTATACAAACAAAATAGCAAAGCCAACATAAACCTTACACACAAAATAAAGGACCATAAATTAAACCCCACTCACAAACATTCCGCTTAAAAATTTCGACATTTTCAGTCTATTATGAACTAGGACTTTTTAACTTTATTTTAATTCCTTTAAGTTACAAATGTTATAGAATTTAGTCCATTAAGTTTTATTATTTTATTTTGATCTTTTAAATTATGAATATCGAGTACTTTAATTTTTTTCAAGTTACGAAATTTTGTCTTTTGATAGGAAACCGAAACATGTCAATATTTTATTTTTATCTCGAATGTTTTCCATTAAAAAAATTATATTTAATTCGTATCATGTTAAAAAATTCTAAATTTTAATAAGGAAAATGATAAACATTGTCCGAAGGGCAATGGTTAAGGAAACAAAAGAAGTAAAAAATTCTTGGAACTTGTGTAATCTATTTTTCTAAAACAACAAAACACAATTTTCAAGATATGTATTACTCTTTTTAGTAACTTTAACTAGTGCCCTTAGTCACTAGTTACCAAGACCCTTTTAATAAATAAACTTGGGAGCTGTTATAACTTACATCCACCTAAAAACATGTGGGAGTAAGTTAACAAGCCTACACCCACTATATAATGCTTAAAAAATTAATTTCATTAATACAAATCAGTTTCAATTAGACTTAAATGAACTTTTAATCCTCTATTTTAAAAAACTTGAATTTTTAATCCCCTTTTTTAAAAACCAGATTTTTGGTCCTCCTTCTTTACTTTTTTCGGAATTATAGTCCCCCACTTAATTTTAGTAAATTTTTTGCTTATGTGTCAGACTCATTTATCATGTGGCAGTATCCACATGGACGATATATAATCCATGTCATTAATTTATATTTTTATACAAATAATATATTATAAAAATATTAAACTAATTAAATTAAATAGTTACTAATAACAATATTCACAAAATAAAATAAATAGTTACTAATAACAATATTCATTAAAGACAATATCACTATCACTTTTTTCCCTCTGCTATTAGTGTGTTCTTCATCAAACCAATCAAAATGGTCACAATTTTTTGGGCCCTGTAATGGTAAAATACAAAACAAACAACTTTCTTCTTCTTCTTCTTCTTCTTCTTCTTCTTCTTCTTCTATATACCATAGAAAGGGTTGCACATTGAGTACCTTGTACATGCCAAACAAACAACTTTTTTTCTTGTTCTGGATGGAGAACGAAGAAGATAAAGGATGGTGGAAGAAGAACAATAGAAAAATGATAGAGATTGAGGGAGATTGAAGAAGATGAAAGCCGAATGGAGGAGATGGAAAATGAAGACGGAGAACGAATCTGAGATGAATGGAGATGGAGAAGGAACAAGCTAACCTTGAAGGAGATGGAGACGTTTAGTTGATTTGGAAATTTAGGGTTCTTGTTTGATTTATTGGTTTTACTGTTTTTTTTTTTGTATAAGATTGTTATTATAAATATTTAATTTAATTAGTTTAATATTTTTATAATATGTTATTTGTATAAAAAATATAAATTAATGACATGAATTACATATTGTCCATGTAGATACTGCCACATCATTAATGAGTCTGATACATAAGCAAAAAATTTATCAAAATCAAGTGGGAGACTAAAATTCCGAGAAAAGTAGAGAAAGGGGACAAAAAACTGACTTTTAAAGAAAAGGATTAAAAATTCAAGTTTTTTTAAAATAGAGGGGAAAAGTATATTTAAAGGTCTTTTCTTGTGTACCCCACAAAATTTGGGGGTATTTACCCTCAGCGACTTAAATTTTTTTAAATCGATATAAATTTTTGTAAAATAAACCGTTGGATTAAAAGTTTATATCATATTAGATCATTTGTGTAAAATTTTAGACAAATCTAAAATCATTTGATATGTTATTTAGACGTATCAAAATTAACAATTTTTGTGATTTCTTAAACACCGTTAATCTTTATCTGTCTCAATAGCATATCAAATGATTTTAAATTTGTCTGAAATTTTACACAAATGATCTATATGATATAAACTTTCAATCCAACGGTATATTTTATTAAAAAATGTATCGCTCAAAACTTTTTGTAGTAAATAGGGGTAAATACCCCAAAATCTTGTAGGGGTACACAAGTTAACACCATATTTAAACCTTTTAATTATAAGTCTACTTTTGTAATTTTATTAATTAACTAAAAATATATAATACAAAAATCTCCTTTAACCCAAAAACAATAATAGGTTTCTTCGCTCTAAATATGCTCACATCTATCATCGCAGGTTTATTATTGTTATCGTGTACATATCTATATTCATGACATGACATGTATACTTGAAGCTTAAATTTCAATTTCACCAACCTCACATTGTTTTTTTGAACAGTAAATATATTTTACTAATAATAATTGTATATTCGCCAAAGATGAACAAAGAACAGTAGAAGAAACATTTATAAGACAGATGTGTTGTACATAGACAGAACACCAATGAAAAATACCAAAACAGACACTACCTAACATAGTTCTAGTTCTAATCCCTTTTTTAGAGAGACACTCATAAGATTTCAGACCACAGAAAATACACCAACTCAACTCAAAATGATATCCTAAATGCTAATTCCCGATCTCAAATCAAAAGTGACCAGCCCATCAAAATCCAAAAAACAACATCATGAGCCAAAATATGATGAACAACAGTAAAATGAAAACTCGGACACATATCTCAACATGTAATCTCCCTCCAAATCTCCCCCCTCCCACCCCCCCACATTGTTTTTTTTTTGTCAGACACATTTGTATCTATTTGGTTAATTACTAGAGATTGATTTTGTTAGTGCATGGATTATTTTGTCCCTGCAGCTTGTTTACGTTTATATAGGTTTAATTAGAGAGATTATTTCTATTTAGTTAATTAAAAAAAGGAGTTTATTAACTTTCTTCCACAATAAATTTAGTCCTACATGTTTTACTCCCGCTTTCACCCACACCCAATTTCTTACGCGCCCTCCACCCTAGGTACCTACTAGTTTATTTTTCATCTCAAACAACACTTATCACAAGAGCAGGAGACATCCTAGGTTTCAAATCGTTGCACACATTACCTACCCTACCATATATGAATCTGTGAATGTAATGTAGGATTAGCAATTCTGAAATTCTTTTATTCCTCTTCTAATAACTTTTCTTTATGATTATTTTATTTATTCTGTTTTAATTGGTAAAAACCACACATTACTAACATGATATTTCATAAAAATAATGAAAAATAGCTATAGAAGAAGGCTGTTGGTGAACAATCTTATATTGAATGCTTCAGGTTTTTACTCTATGGTTTTTGAAATGATTAAATTTTTTGATAACAAGACCATGTCAAAAATAGCAATGCTTCTTTGGACACTATGGTGGAGGAGGAACCAAAAATGTTAGAACAAAAAGTTGCCAACAACTTTTAAAGTGACTAGAAGATCTCAAGAGACATTACATGATTGGTATCTAGCACAACAACAACGTAATAGAGAACTTAGTGTCAGAACCGTAACAACGATACATAAATAGCTTAAACCATCTCCAAGAACCTTCAAATGCAACGTAAATACAACATGCTATGTGAAATACACTAACTACTGTGTCGGAGAGTGTATCAGAGATAATGACGGTTGTTTTGTGCAAGCCTTTACAAAGAAATTTGAGGGCACACCAAGCATCGTAGAAGCAGAAGCAACAGGAGTATTAGAAGTGCTCCAATGAATTTAGACGACTCGCTATCGCGTGGTTCATATCGAAACAGATTGCCTACAAGTTATTAGCTTTAAATCAAAACTGTAAGGTCAGTTATGTCCGGAGACAAGTAAATTAAGTGGTTCATGAATTAGCTCAAGCAACTCACTTTAATGTTAGTCACCAAGTGTTTAATTATTGTCCCTCTTGTATTAAACTTATTATTATTATGAATAAAATGCATTAATCTTGTTTTAATAAAAAAAAAAAGGCACTACTACGGTTAGCACATAAAATCTTGGCATTCTAAATTAAAATAGAAATAAAATTAATGGCAGGTTCCGTCAATTTTTTTTTAATGCAAAGTAAAATTGAACCTGCGATGGGATGAAGAAATATAATATGTGTTTTTGTTTTTATATCAGAAAGATAAATATTCCACTACAAGAATTCATGGTATTTCCTACGAAATTTTTGGTATGAAATGAGCTAAATTTCGTAGGAAATGTTACATTTCCTACCACATTTCCTACGAAAGGGTTGGTAGGGAAAACAACTGCTATTCCTACACATTACCTACGAATATTCGTAGGAAACGTATGTCAGCATATGTCAGGACATTTTCTACCAAAGTTTCGTAGGAAACATATTCCAGTCAACATATTCATGTATCAGCGTCAGTCAGCGTATGTCAGCACGTTTCCTACCAAATTTTCGTAGGAAATGTCAAAAAAAAATTGGCTCCAAATAATTTTTTTTGCATTTGAAATGAAATTCTAAATTAACTATAAAAAAAAATCATTTTTCCATAGAAAAATAGATGTTTTGTTAAAAGTGATTAAAAGAATTTGTTTTTTGAAGTTGTAAAATTGAAGAATGAGAAATAAAATGTAAAAAGAAAAGATAATAAAAAAAAATAGTTATGTGTTGAAGAAAATAATGTAAGATGTTTGAATGAAAGTGAAAGAAAAAATATTGAAACAAAATATGAAAAAGATGGAGAAGAATTATGAATGTGTTGAGTAAAAAAATTAAATTGAGAAAGATGAAAGTGTAGAAATTAATTGTTGAAACAAAATAAGTGAGATTAGAAAGAATTGAAGTTAGAAAGAAAAAAGTGTAGAAAGAATTTGTTGATAGAAGAAGATTGAAATTGAAAGAAAAAGAATGGAGGTTGAAAAAATGAAAAAAAATTGTAGTGGAAAGTGTGGTGAAGAAAAAAATTGAAGTTGGGAAGAAAAAAGTGTAGAAAGAATTTGTTAATAGAAGAAGATTGAAAGAAAAAGAAGAGGTTGAAAGAATGAAATGGAAAAGTGTGTTTATATAGAGAAAATCTGAATTTTTGAATTTCAAAATTTCTCTCTAACATTTCCTACGAAACTTTGGTAGGAAATGTGTAAAACTTTAAAACTTTGGCTGTCCACTCCACGTGAAATGCCAGCTTTTTGCAGAGAATTGAATTCACATATGTCATTTCCTACCAAATATTCGTAGGAAGTGTATTTAATTTTTAAAAAAAATTCAGCCACATGCTATTCTCCTGCCTTGTGCAGAAAATCAACGGTCAAAGTACATTTCCTACCACTGGTTCGTAGGAAATGTACATAGAGAAACGGGAAATTCAGAAACCATTTTTTCTACAAAATTTTGTAGGAAATGAATCGTAGGAAATGTTGGTAGGAAATGCAAGAAATTCTTGTAGTATTCTTATTAGGATTTGAACCGCCCTAGACTTCTTCCTACCCAACGTATTGTATGTGTTTGGTCCAAGGTGGTTTTTATTTTGCTTTAAATTTATTAGACTAAAATTACAAAACTACCCTTATCAATAAAACTAATATGTAGAGATAAAATTGGTTTTTTATTTTTATTTGTTTGAATTACATATTATAATAATCCATTTTTATGTTTATATAGCTATATTTTAATTTAAAATTACATACTAAAATATGTACAAATTATGGTTTAATTTATGACAATTAACATAAAAACTATTAAATGCATCAAATGGTTTTGTAATACAATCCTCTGAAACCATTCTACAACAACAATGATTTTGGCTTAATAATCTCCGGAACCATTCCACAAAAAAATGATTTTGGAGTTAAGGGTGCTCGCGATTCGGTTTATATCAGTTATGAGAAAACAAGTCATCTAATCCAAAGAGAAAATAGTATGCAGTTTGGTACGGTTTTTTTTATGACTAAAAAAATTATTCGATTCAATTTTATGCGGTTTACTTTGGTTCAGTTTGTTCGGTTTTATTCAGTTTGCTAGGGCGGAAAAATGTTTTCTATTTTAGCACGCCTTACAAAACGAGAAATATTTTTTTTTGTGATAATAAAAATAGAGAAATTGTTGAGTTTATGAAGCAAATTTCGGTTCGATTTGGATTGGTTCGGTTTTCATGAAGTCACCTGAAATCCAATCCGAACCAATCAGTTTTGCTGT
Source organism: Trifolium dubium (assembly GCA_951804385.1). Lineage (NCBI taxonomy): Eukaryota > Viridiplantae > Streptophyta > Magnoliopsida > Fabales > Fabaceae > Trifolium > Trifolium dubium. The sequence continues at coordinate 25,333,038 of OX638073.1, forward strand.
AAGGTAGTCCAAAAAACTTCGGTTATTTTTTGTTTTCGGTTATTTTTTTGATTGGATTGGATTTGAGCACCCGTATTCGGAGTACAATCCTCTGAAAACCATTCCACAACATAAATAGTTTTGGCGTAATATTCTATGAATCCATTCCACAGCAAAAATAGTTTTGATATGATTAAGTACATCTAATAGGTTTGAAGTAAATATATCTGAAACTATTCCACAACAAAAATGGTTTTGATGTAATAATCTCTAAAATCATTCAAAAAAAAATGATTTTGACATGATTTTATTTTAAAATTAACTACTAAAACATTTAACCATGCATAATACTCTAAAAATTATCCTTAGAGCATCTTTATCGGTTTCTTTCTTTTCTTTATTTATAATCTATCTATTAGTTCTTTGGGGGTTTCACTTATTCACATCACTTCAAAGTAACTAATTAAATTTTTCAGAACAATGATGAACAAATAAAGAACTCAAAATAGATCCCACCAAAAATAAAAATAAAATGCATATATTACTAAAAGATTAGATAGTAAATCGTGATCTCTCTTTCTCTCTCACTGAAGAAATATTCATGTTTCAATTCATCTCTCTCATCTCATCTTTAGCATCAATTGCATTTGCATGTATGGAAAATGACTCAGATCTGTGTTATTAACATCAAATGGGTTCTATCCAAAAAAAAAAGGGGTAGTGTGACGACATAATGTTTTCATATGTTTTATGTAATATCATTGTATTTCCATAACTTGTGGTTTCATGTTTGTTCTTGGTTTTGTTGGAATTTTTTGATTTTGTAAAGTTTTTTTCTCTTTTAAAAAGTACTTTGCAATGAAGTTGCTCTTAATAATCAATAAATTAAAATTCAATTTAAAAAACTGCAAAAAAAATCGAAAAAAAATTCTAGAAAAAAAATGGGGGTGGGGGGTGGATGGGTGTGCGCGAGAAATAGATGTTGGGTGGGGGACGCACGAGTAAATGTAGTCGTAGAGGTGGGGAGTGCATGAGTAATTATAATGGGAGGAAATTTGTTAACTTTCTCACACATAATTTTAGGTGGAAGAAATAATGTTAATTTTCTATACTATAAGATAAGATCAAGTAACATTGCTATTGAATTTTTCTCCACTTCTTAATAGGAAGGAAATGCATTGTATGAGAACTGGAAAGTATGATCGAGGAAGAAAGTAGGCACGGTTATTTTTATGTATATGTGATGCAACCATCTTTTTTTTTTTTTGCGAAGATAAGAGTATCCACTATCAAACACAGTAATTATTCCTCTCTTTAGATTGGAGGTACCTTAAAAAATGGTATAATTGACCTAAAAATTTAAAGTTGTTACGTTTCTAATATGAGAATCGAACCATCAACCCTTAATTATGAGAGGATGAGTGATACAACCACCGTTGAAGTTGAATATAAATATGTATGTTGTTTTAATTTGAAAATCAATAATAATTTGAGAAAGAAAAAATCAAATTTAAAATAAATAAAAAACTAAGTCACAGTAATACCTTTTATTAATGAGGTGTTTTTAATATAGATAGTGAGAGTTTCTTGTTATTATATATAGTGGGTGTAAACTTTTTAACTTATTCCTACATGTTTTTAGGTAGGTGTAAATTGTTGGCGTTTTTGGATGTTGGCTATAATTTTGCAAAAACCCATTTTGTCACATGCTCTAGGACATGCTGAAGCATCTGAGTATGTTAAGCCCTGGAGCTGTTTGGACGCGCGCGTTTTTATTTTTGAAATATATCTTGAAAAGATTTGTTTTGAAAATATATTTTATCATGCAAGCTGGCATAACAGAACGCGCCTTGGGTCAGAAGTTATCTCTTATGTGAAGATTTAATTCTAAAATATAATTCCCATATTTTAGGATTTGCTTTGTTTTTATTGGATATATTTTTGAAGACTCCTTTTCTTAAGGAACAAGTAAAGTTGCGCTGAAGACTCTATATATACATGTGTAAAACCTAGTTAGGTTTGTGGGAATTTTATTGTATTCACTAAAGCGTGTGTTGTTTATTTTTCCCTAGTGAACTTGTGAGTCTTTTCTTGTATCACGTTGATACATGCTAAAGACATAGGCTGTTGTCTTGTTATTTGTGTGATTACTCTTAAGCTTTTAAGTACGGAGTTGATCGTTCTGTTTGAGTGTGTTCTCACTGTTATATGTTTGTTTGTTGATTGTGAACAACGTTGTCCGTGTTGTTTAGTAAGGAGTAAGGCGGGGCGCCTTTGACCTAGGAGTTCCTAGGTTGAGTTGCACAAGGTAGTTGCTAGGTTAGAGCAGTGAACGGGTCGTTTACTGGTGTCTTGGAACTAGGGCTATAATAGTGGATTCCTCCTGGATTGGTATCCCCCAGATTAGGGCAAGTTTGCGCCGAACTAGGTCAACAAACTCTTGTGTTATTTACATTCTGTTCTTTATCGTTTTTATTATTGTCTGTGTTACGAGTAGACGCTGTAGCAATTGCTAAAGCATCTTACTACTGAGTGCCAGGAATTTCATAAATTAACAACTCCAATAAATTTATATGATATTTTATACATATTGATAAAAAAAATCAATCAAAAATTTAAGATTTTAATGATAATTAAACAAATATAGTTTTTTTTATAAAGCGAAGAGCATCTAGAGAACAAGGACAAAACCGACTCGCTCTCATCCTCTATCTATATCTCTTTATTATATTAAAAAAATAAAAATAAAGACTAAACTTAAAAAGTCTCCTTTAAAAACATATTTAACCTTATTTTTGGTTGAACGGGATATCCTCTAGCTTTTGCAGGAAACCACAAAAGATGTCAAAGTTATCCCTCAAGAAAATTTAACACTACTACATTCTCAACAGAAGTTTCGATCTCATGACCTCTGTTTAAGCGGGAAGAGATACCTTACATTGAAAAAACCATAATAATAATTAAAACACCATAAAAAAAAATTAATAATTTTTTTAACATAAAAAATTATAATAAAATAATTTTTTTTACCATAACACGCGAACACAATGATTCAAAAATTATTTAAGCCTATATATTTGACAAAACATTATTTCTTATTACTCTCTAAAATCTGCTGCAAAGTTGCAGAATTTAAATCCGTAGAAAAATTCAAAGCAAAAACAGCATAAAACCTGTATATTTTCTTGAGGATTTTAATTTTATTGACTAAAACTAAAAGAATTTATCATTCAGAGATTAATTCCCAAAAAAAGTAAAATTTTAGGAACTAAAACCAAAACTTGTAAATTTGAAGTGATCAAAACATTATTTCTTACTACTCCAAATTTTTTTGTATATACAAGGCTTATTAACCTAGTTTCAAAATGGTATGGTACTATGCTCTACTGGCATGTGGATGTGGTGATAATGGACGAGTCTCTGAAATCCCTTCAAATACCACATTGTCTCTCCCTTGAAAATCGCACATATTAAAATTTATCCATTCTTACAACTCTTGTTGAGCACGCCGCCGACTTAATAGAAATCGTGATTGGAAACTAGGTGAATCATCTTTTTCTTATTCTGATTTATATTTTTGTTTGCAAGTGTAAGAATCACTCCTTGGTAGTTTTTTTGCTAGTTACAACATCTTATTTTGATTTTCGTTTGCAAGTGTAAAAATCATTCCTTTGGTAGTTTCTTTCGTAGTTGCTACATTTCCTTTTTATTTATATTTCCGTTTGCAAGTATAAAAATCATTCATTTGAAGAAATTAGTGATTCTACACTACGAAGGCAAAGTTTCAAATTCTCTTTGTTTAACAACATCTGCTCTATTAGTCTGATTTTCACATGAGCCCTTTCCATCTTCTTCAACTTAAAATGATCAAAACATTATCTCTTACTACTTCAATTATTTTGTATGCAAGACTTATTCACTTAGTTTCAAAATGGTACGGTACTATGTCCTGTTGGCATGTAGTGACAAATGATGAGTCTGTGAAATCCCTTTCAAATCCCACATTGTCTCTCACTTGAAAACCGTACGATATACACATTGAAATATATCAATTCTTAATTACAACTCTTTTTGAGCACGCCGCCAACCGGATAAAAATCATTCCTTTTGGTAGTTTCTTTGCTAGTTACTACATTTTATTTTTATTCATATTTTCATTTGTAAGTGTAAAAATCATTCCTTTGGTAGAAACTAATGATTCTACACCATAGAGACCAAGTTTCAAATTCTCCTTGTTTAGTAATTTCCGCTCTATTAGTCTGATTTCAAATTCTCAAAACACCTAAACACTATTTCAAAACACCTAAACATTATTTCTTTTTATTTATATTTTTGTTTGCAAGTTTAAAAATCATTCATTGGGTAAAAACTAGTGATTTTAACCATAAAGGTCAAGTTTCAAATTCTCTTTGTTTAGTAACTTCTGCTCTATTAGTCTGATTTCAAATTCTCAAAACACCTAAACACTATTTCAAAACACTTAAACATTATATTTTCAAAACACCTAAACATTATTTCTTTTTATTTATATTTTCGTTTACAAGTGTAAAAATCATTCATTTTGTAGAAACTCGTGATTCAACACCATTGAGAAAAAGTTTTAAATTCTCCTTGTTTATTAACTTCTGCTTTATTAGTCTGATTTTTGCCTGAGCCATTTCCATCTTCTTCGACTTAAAGTGATGTAAACATTATTTTTTACTACTCCAATTTTCTTTGTGTGCAATACTTATTCACCTAGTATCATAATTGTACGGTACTATGCCTTGCTCGCATGTGGTGATAAAACAAAAACACGTACTCTTAAACTGATCAAAACATCATTTTGTACTACTTCAATATTTTTGTATGCAAGGCTTATTCACCTAGTTTCAAAATGGTACGATACTATGCCCTTCTCGCATGTGGGGACAAAGGATGAGATTGTGAAATCCCTTTCAAATTCCTTATTGTCTCTCACTTGAAAATCGTACAAAAAACATATATCCATTCTTACAACTTTTGTTGAGCAAGAAAGTCGTCGACTTGATAGAAAACATGACTAGAAACCAGGTGAATCATCTTCTTATGCTGATTTATATTTTCGTTTGTGTAATACCCTAATTTTTCACTTTTTAAAATAAATATTTTATCTTTGAAAATTATCTCTTATTTCATAAGAAATATTAAAAAGAATTTTAGAAAATTAATATACTTGCATTTTTTTGTATTTCTTTTCCTTTTAGTTTTTAGTTAATGCAAATTATTTTTCCTTTTTTATATATAAACAAAAATACTAACATTAGTTTTTATCTTTTTTGGTTAATTTTATTTTTATTTCCACCTTTTATATTTTTGTTTGTTTTTTTTTACTATTTTATTAATTTTAATTACATTTTTAGTCATTTGTGAGTTTTTCCTTTTGTGACCAATCAAGCGTTGCCACCTCACCCTTTTTCCTTCACATAACATTTTCCCTTTTAAAAATTAATTAGACTTTTACCCCATTTCTATTTTTACAGTTTCTTCCACTAAAAAGTCTTTTATTACAAAATAACCCAAATTTGGGTTGATTAGTATAAAAGGGGCCATTCATTACAAACCCTAAGATAGCATTTTTCACTGTTCACAATCAGAATTCTTCTTTCTTTCTTTCTTCTCTCCAGCGCCGCTCCCCTCATCTCCCTCATAAACCCTAAAAATTTCAATCCCAAAATTCATTCAAAATCAACAAAAAATGATGAAATCCATTGGAAGCTAAGCATCTCCATCACGTTCCTCTGTTCATTTATCTTCTGTTCGCGCGAAGTCTCTGAAGACGGCACCAAAAAGTTTGGATCCGAAACCGAAAGTTTCCAAACCAAAGAAGGTTGAATTTCGAACTGTTGTCGGACGTTTTTCCCTCAAATTCATGTAGATCTTTCATCGTTTTTGTATTCTTAAATTGTTATATATATTGGGTTGATCTGTACATGTTGCACTCGGTTTTGATTGGTTTTTCTTATTATATCTATGTATTTTTTTGCAATTTTGTTTCTGTTTAGATTGTTGTTTGCAATTTCGTTTCTGTCAGATGTTTGTTTGTGATTTCGTTTTCGGTTCAGGTGTTTTGTTTGAAAAACATATGTTAAAACTAAGTTTAAAACCTGAAAATAATTTGAATCGATGATTTTAAGGTTATAGACCTAAACTGATTTCGTTCTCAAACCTTTGGATCCGAAACTTCTTCTCGTTGTTCTTGCTTATTTTAAACTCATTTCGAAAAACTAATAATGAAATCATGATCTACGCTTTAAAACGCTTCATTCAACTATGGAATCGCTTTTTTTCGTTTTGTTTTGCGTTGTTTAGGGTCAGCCGAGTCGGACTCACTAGTCCTTCAATGGAGGTCTTCTAAGTCACTGAGTTATGACTCCGCCGAGTTATGGAATGAAGTGAACGAGTACGTGTCAGCCTGCGATTGGCTGACAATTTGTGTTTTTATTTTCCTTTTCTTTCTTTTCTGAGTTGGGTTGGTGATCGGGTCGGGTCACACCCATTAGACCCGGTCCGGTTTAGACTGGTTTAGGGTTTGTTTCTTTGGGTCTGTTTTACCTTGGCCCAGTTTGTTTTTGTTGGTTGTTTTTTGGAATTACTGTTACACTCTTCTACTATTTCTGCACCCCTCTGCTGAACAATTTTTAAAATGACTTAATTCGTGAGAAAAAAAAATGCTATTCTTTCAATTGATTAAAACTTATATTCGAAATAAAAAATAAATCGGACCCTTACGTACGTCTCGTGTCCTCAATTTATTTTTCATTTCGAATAATTTAAACCTTGTAATTAACGTAAAGTAAAAAGAGTCTGACGTACGACTCGTCTCAGTTTTACTTTATTTTAATTATCGTCGTTTAAATGATTAGTTCCTCTGATACTTGAACTTTTTTTGGACATAATCACTTGATAGTATGTATGTTTTAATTACATATTCCATGTTCAACTTATAACGCCACAATTAAATACTATCTCTGCTGCTTGCCTTGTTTGACTTTTTGAGTGGAAATAATTTTTCTTGAATTTATTTTTATTTCATTTCATTCAATCAAAATAATTTGTCTTGAAATAATAATACTATCTCGTGTCTTGAATTTATTTTTATTTCATTCAAAATAATTTGATGTTTGAACGTAGAAATAAGTGAGAGCCTGACTGACAACTCGTCTCAAGCTTGTTTTTACGTTTGCTTGCTAGATGTATGTTAATTCACTTTGTTGCATGACAGTTTGTTTCGTGCCTGTTTATTTAATTACTCGTTTATTTATGTATATTCGCATATTTATTTCGAGTATTATTTAATTACCGCATTACTTACATTGTCATTATTTTATATTGACATTAGCATTTATCATGCATTTGCATTCCTCTCTTCTTCTACTCTTTCTTTTTTCCTTTTATGGCCTAAAATTTTGACTTGTGGAAAACGTGTCTTTCAAAGATGGAATGGGAATAAATCGGTCCTTGACTGACGACTTGTGATCTTGAGTTATTCTCATACCAATTGAAATGGAGCTTTTTAATTAAATGAAATGAGAAGGAGTCTTACTTACGACTCGTCTTCGGCTTATTTCACTTTAATTAATAAAGTTCAATTAATAAACTGAATGAAAAAGGGGGAGCCTGACGTACGACTCGTCTCCGCCTGAATGATCTCGTAACTTATTAAAATCATAAAAGACTTACAATTCACTCAACTTTTTCCTGCCCTTGTGCTATTAACTTTCTTTCAAATTTCAATCTTTTTCACTTCTTTTCTTAAAAGGGCGATATTTTATCCATTCCCCTGATACCGACAAACGCTTAAACCTCAATCGAGCACACAAGTAAACTGTCGTATCAGTGGAATGCGACATAAACGTTGTTCATTAAAAACAACCAACAAACAAACTCTTTTTAGGAAGAACTACGTGAGCTTTGAGTTTCTCATTGTACTTAGGGGATACGTAGGAGCGAGATCGTAATCTCGTCAAGCCAATTAATAAAAAAACCTTTTTTTCCTTTTCTGTTTAATATGCGGTAATGTTTTCTTTTATGCGGTTATTTCTGTTTATGCAAACTAAATTCCTCAAATGGTTCCCGTTGAGTTTAACGGATATGAGGGGGGTGTTAAGGTCTTCCCCTCATGTAACCAACTCCCGAACCCGACTTTTTAAGATTTTGTCATTATTTTCCTTTCCCCTCATGGGATAAATAAAATATGGTGGCGGCTTCATTGTTTACATTTTTGCATTGCATATTCAACATTGCATTTTTGTATTATTTGCGCCTGATGTTACAGTTTGCAAGTGTAAAAATCATTTTTTGGTAGTTTCTTTGCTAGTTGCTACATTTTCATTTGATTTATATTTTCATTTGCAGCTGTAAAAATCATTCTTTTGGTAGTTTCTATGGTAGTTTCTACATTTATTTTCATTTGCAAGCGTAAAAATCATTCCTTTGGTAGAAACTAATGATTCTACACCATAGAGACCAAGTTTCAAATTCTACTTGTTTAGTAACTTTTGCTCTATTAGTCTTATTTCAAATTCTCAAAACACCTAAACATTATTTCTTTTTATTTATATTTTCGTTTGCAAGTGTAAAAATCATTCCCTTTGGTAGAAAGTAGAAACTAGTGATTTTAACCATAAAGGTCAAGTTTCAAATTCTCCTTGTTTAGTAACTTCGATCTGCTTTATTAGTCTAATTTCAAATTCTCAAAACACCTAAACATTCAAACACTTAAACATTCCAAAAATATTTATAAAAAAAATGAAAGGTTAATAAATTTAGAGTGTAAAGTGGATAGTAATAAATGTTGATTCATATATTAATGTTAGATATTATATGTACATCATAAAAAATCTTGAGAGTTTTAAAATTACAACCTTATATTTTTTCACAATACACTTTAGATGATCCAAATCCATTTTTCACTTTAGATTTTGTTAAATCATTTTAAAAAGATATAAATAAATAAAAAAATAACTTCGGAGATGTAGTTTTGAGAAGAAAATCTTTTTAACAAACAAAACATTTTAAGAAAAAAAATTAAATTAAACTTTAAAAAAATTATTATAAGTTTTAGATTTTATTTTACAAGTTTGAAGATTAAAATAAAATTATTCTTTAAGATCATATTTTAATCAAAGTAGTGCAATTTATCATAATTCACTCATTCATTTCTAAGTTCTAGATTAAAATATATTTTTATGAGAAATTGATGAACTATATTTTTAAATTACACAGAGGAGTAAAGTAAATAGTCACGTTATGTTACGACACAATTTTTCAACAAATATCAAAAGATGAAAAATAAAAAACTAAAGTGAAAATTTTATTTAAATTTCTATCATTTTTTTTCATAAACAAAAGTTAAAATTTTTTAAAAATGAAAAGATATGAAAGGTTAATAAAAAGTTGTAAGTTTTTACCAAAAAAAAAGGTTGTAAGTTATAGTTTAAAATAAATAATTTTAATTACTTTCAATTCATTTAATCTACAATTATCTAAAAGATAAGCTTATATATAAGAGAAGCAAATTTTTGTTACATTGTACGAACCTACAGTTAATGTCGGCTCCTCTAAATTGAATGATTCATTTTAGTGTGTAAAGTGGATAATATTAAACGTTGATTCATAAATTAATAGTAGATATTATATGTACATCGTAAAAAAAATTATGAGAATCATGAGAGTTGTTACAATCACAAATCTTGGATTTTTACACTTTACTCACTTTAGAGATCCTAATCCATTTTTTAAATATTTTTGAGATTTTATTAAATCATTTTTAAAAATATAAAAAATAAATAAATAACTTCCCAAATGTAATTTTGACAAGTAAAACTTTTTAATTTGTATCTACTTCACAAAGAAACAAATTAATTTAAATAAATATTGTACTCTTTAAATATTTAAAATGAAACTCTATTTTTAACGTAACAAATATTTATTACATATGTCAAATTTAAATAAATTGAATATATTATACTCTTTAATTCAAGAAAAAAACATAAATAAACTAAATATTACATTTTTTTAAAATTTCTCCTATTTTTAATATAGCAAATATCCAACATTATTTTGGTCAAAATAAAAACATCAAACATTTTTAATAATCACATTTTAAAAAGAATAAATAAAATATTTTAGACTTTCAAAAAAAATAAAAATATTTTAGATTTAACAATCTGATTATACTTATCACAATTATTATTTTTAATTTATAAAATTGTTGTAATTTAATCAAAACCGCGTAACGCGCTGGTTTATCTTTAGTGTAAAGAATTATTTACACCTCTCTGTAGACTTTTTGATGAAAGGTGAACTTTTTATTAGAGTGGATGGTGGAATTTTTGTTTGCAAATAGGATCAAATTAAACTGATTTTGTTAGAATTTTTTGGGTCACAAATGTAATATTACATGTATTATGACTATTATGTAATTAGTCAAAGCAATAGTGATCTAATTAATAATAAATTTATGGCTAAAAGCATAAATATCATGAAAAGTAATTTATTGTGTAAATACCATAAGTTAATATATAATTTGATGATGGGCCAAATTAGAATATTGAAAAGTAGGAAATAACCCTAAGGTTTATTTATAGGGGTTATGGTTTCAATTGTAGAATAACGAAAAATGGCGGATCATCAGATTTTCTCTTCATTCCCATCAGAGGAGATTCAAAGAGTTCATAAGAAATTCTACAGTTGGAAGATCACACATACACGTGACCTTTGATCATCACCTATGACGAATTCAAACTCGAGTACGCTTCCATTATGTTTATATTATTTCTTGATGATTAACATGATTGATTCTAGAGTTTATAAATTAAATTAATTCTAATATATTTTTATAAAAGTGTTTTTAAAAATTATATCAAACCACCAATATAATTTAAACCAAATCTAATAGTAGTATTTATTAATACTCCCCCTCCGTACCATAATATATGTCGTTTTGAAAAAAAAATTGTACCATAATATATGTCATTTTACAATACCAATGAAAAATTAGTTTTGATCTTCCAAAATTACCCATACATTTATACTCTTTTTACGAACAAAAGTCACTACTCTTTCTCCTACTTTATTATTTTTTCATATAGCAACAAAGAGAGAACAACCCCGTTTCTGATATTTTGTGGGCCTTAGGCCAATTGGAAAAAATTTAATATATTTTATTTAATATAATATCTCATAATACATAATATTTTGTTTTGAATCAACCAAAGAACCGAATGCATAAATTAAAAACACACACTAAATTGACACAAAATGTGCACAACCAAGAGGTGAAAACAAAATTCATTACAATTCAAGAAAACAAAAGAAAAGTTGCAGAAACAAAAGAAGATAAGAAATAATAGTTTTATAAAATATCAAAAACTTCTCTTTACTCTTCAATTTATTTGAAGCGGTTTCTTCGAACATTTTGAGATGTGAAATCATTTATAAGCTCATCAACATTAATGTTATTTAACATATCTTTCTCAATTGACAAAGTTGCCAAACCGTTCAACCGCTCCTGTGACATTGTTGACCACAAGTAAGTTTTAATCAACTTCAGTTTTGAAAAACTTCTTTCCGCTGATGCTACAGTCACAAGCACCGTCAGTAAAACTCTACAAGCAATAGATACATTCGGATAACAATCTGCAAGTTTAACAAATTTAAGAATATCAATGACGGCAAATACTATTACTACTCAAAAAGCGAAAAAATTTTAATGAAAATAATAGGTATAAATTGGTAATATTAACGTGTGTGAAGTGTGATTGGTGTAGAAAAAAAAATATAGCAAAAGATTGAGTATATAGATATACTATTGGGCTTGAATCAAAAATATACTATCGGGCCCCTAAAAGAATACTAATGTACGTTTTACTTAATAATATATGAGTATTATATCATTATACTAGACCCCTAAAATTCATGGACCCATGGTTGTGGCACTTAGTGCCTGCCCCCAGAACCAGGCCTCAGAGAGAAAAAGGGTAAAAATAGAAAAACATGTATAATTTTGACAAAATTCATAGAAGTTACAAATTTCTTAATATGCGTAAAAATGTCGGAACTACATGTATTTTACTATTTTAGTATGGAGGGAGTAATATTTACTGTTAAAAAAATTATTTCAATTAATTAATTTACGCCACGATATGATGAACACTTCAGTTTAGATTGACAAAGATGGATCAAATAATTAATCACTAAGTTAAAATTTCGGGTGAAAATGAAATACTAAGTACTGTAGATAGTTTATTTTATTTGAGTGTCCTCCAATAAGAAGGATATATATAAAAACCAAACGACCGTTTACATCAGTTTGAACGTTGGTGTTCTGCAAAGTGTATGGATGTGTTAAAGTTGTGTAATTGTGTTTTTTACTTTTCACAACATTGTTTCATCATATATATATATATGGTGTTTCATTGGATTTGAATTTGATAGCTAGTAAACGAAACTGTAAACAGTAAAAGAGAACCAAACAAAAAAAATATTCCCTCTAAAACTTTAATTTATTGTGTCAAAATAAAAAAAACTTTAGTCTTTTAGATTTCTCGTTTTAATTTGTCTCAAACTTTTGGTTATTTTCGGTAATTAATGTACAATTAATAATAGTATTTGTAATTTTATAAAAATTAAATATTTATTTAATTTTTTCTCTTATAATAAAATAAATATAAAAATAACTTAATTTATCAATTTTTATTATTTCTCAATCTACATGCATTCATTATTGTTGTTGCAAACTTGTCTAGTTCTAGATTTTGCTGCCCCTTTGTGGACATGTTTCCTTACTTTCTTCATTTACTTAACAAGACATGATTAAGTCACAAACAAAATTACAAATGGAAATGTTAGATGGTGCTGACATACGAATTAAACAATAAAGACATGATTGGTATTATGATTATATTAATAAGAAAAATATTAAAAAGTGCTTATGAGAATATGAGATAATAGTTAAAGAAGTAAAAATGGTTAACAAACTCTTATAATTTGTATATTTTTTCTAAAATAATAAATTATATTTTCAATGCAAATAGGTAAAATTATATTATTGATCATTTATTTTTTTTATTTGTAATAAATTGGTCCTTTATTTTTTATTTGTAACAAATTGGTCATTTATTTTTTTATTTATAACAAATTGATCATTTATATTTTTACTAACATTTACACCGTAGTGTATCTTATTTGTAACAAATAATATAAGATAAAGGACCAACGGTGCAAATGTAGTAAAGATAAATGACCAATTTATTACAAAAAAAAAATAATTTGTTACAAATGAAAAAGATAAATGACTAATTTGTTACAAATTAAAAAGATAAAGATCCAATTTCTTACAAATGAAAGATAAATGATAAATTTGTTACAAATAAAAAAGATAAAGGACCAGTATAATTTTACCATGTAAATATTACTTCTTTTTATAACTTGAATTAGTGCCTTGATGACACTAATTAGCATGATCTATAAAATAGTTAGGATTGGGAATAAAGATGATTGCGTGAACTTAGATATAAGATAGTTACATGTGGGTTTCATAGGAGAATGCTATGTTATTATTATTTTTTCTCATTGGATCGGAGGAACATTTACATGACATGACAATATTATGTGATTATTGTAAAATTTGTAAAAGTACCTTAAATAATTAAGGTATGATATCATCATTAATGCTTAGTTGTAATAATTTATTTTATCATTATCATCATTATTAATATATGGTACCTTATATATTTTTACCATTGAAGCAAAATGGACATGAGTTGCAAAGATAAGAAATTGAAAGGACCATTTATTAATTTTATATGAAACTCAAAATACTATTCAATTTTATGAGAAAATTTATTGGAGATGCTCTTAAAAGAGAACTCAATTTCATGTGTAAAATTTTAAATCCTAATTTATTTATGTTGGTTTTGACCTTTTAATTTTTAGGGGAAGATCGAGAGCTTAATAGTTCATAACTTTCTAATTTTGAGGAAAAGAGAATTCTAATAGTCTAAAGTTAAGTTGCAAAATTAAGTAAAAACTGACAAAAAACTTATTTTATTTAGGAATCAAACTCAAATTCTTTTAAAATTTATCCTTTGTTGAAGTTCATTAACACTTCAATCAATGACTTGGTTAGTTAAATGTTAATTTTAGATCAATGATCACATAGTGTTTACAAAGGAGTTATGTTTGAGGATGTACAAGAAGACAGATTAATGGAGAGTAAAATATACATCCTTCATGTTTTAAAATGAGTGTTACTTTAGCAATAAAAATTTGTTTTAAAAAATAAAAATGACATTTTCTCTTTCTAGTACAATATTTTTTAATTCAGCTATTTAATTATTATTTTATACAAACTATTCCAAAAAAACAAATTATAAAAATAGACTTGATTTTGTAAAAGTGCTATTATTTTTTAAAAGATACGCATTTTAAAACGGAGAAAGTAATTATCAAGATAAGAGAAAAAGAGGGAATGGACTTCTTTTCTCAATATTGTCTAAATGTGCACATGGATTCTGTAGCACAAAGTAAGAGTGGTTGGGTAAAGCTGATGAAATCGAAGAAAGTCTTCTTTCCAAGAACAAACAACAAGAAAACAAATATAGAAGAAACGGTGTTTCCAAAAGAAAGAGCTTTTTCTTGATAAGGCAGTGTGAAAAGTGGGCCAAACAAATCTCCAAAAAGTCCAACAAAAGGTCAGATTTTTCAAAAAGGAAGAAGAGGTGCATGACTAGTGATGTTGATAAACAGAAGTTAATTTGTTATTAATATCATTAGAAAATCACAAATGTATTGAATCTTCTTGATCGAATCACTTATCTATATATAAAAGTGAGTATAATTGAATGCAACATACCCAAAATTTTCAACTATAGTTGGCTAACATACATTGTCATTAATTGATTTGTTTCTTTTTTATTTTCATTTGAAAAAAAAAACATTGTCACTAGGCTGTTTTTAATTTCTTATTATTTTAACTAATTGTTATCTTAAACATTTTGTCCATACCTATCGACTTTGTGTTTGAGAAATTATAAAACGTCATAAAATTGGTCGATGATGATCAGAGTGGTGGCAAATGACGGTTGAGTGGTACTCGGAGATGATTAAAGTGGTGGTTGGATAAGAGATTAGAGCTAAATATCAAATTCAATTTAGTAAAAAAATCAATTTAACCTTGTTTTACTTAAACATTTTTTGTTCTCAAATTTAATTTTTAGAATTAAATATCGAAAACTTGCATATCCACCTCAAATGAACCCTTACATAGCATTTTATGGGGTTGAAGAATATAATCGTTATATATAAACTGTTATTGAACTCAATTTCCATCAATGTGAAATTTTTTGGTGTACTGGAATAGTAATTAAGCCCCAACTAATAACCAAGAGGTTAAAGGGTTTTGCGACGCTCAAACGAGGCGTGGATTTGACACCTACCTAAAGCTAGCATTTCATTGTTTCAAAATCAAGTCCACAACACTACGGAGTATTGTCCGCCTTGAAGACAACTTCTTTATTTGTGTATATGATGTTTCAATTAATTAAGAAGTATGAGTGTTATATATTAACTACTTTACTTCAATTTGGTATATCAAAACGGTTGTAGTAGTACACCACCAAAAAAACAGGTTGTAGGTACATATTCTCTCATTATGTTGCTTAAACTAGTGAATAAAAAAATCTCATAAAAATTTCATGAGTTTAGCTCAATTGGTTGAACATGTTCCATAAAAATACAGAGATTTATGTTCAAGCCCGGATACACCTACGTATTTCACTTTTAAGGATGAATTTCTAACCATTAAACTATCTAAAAAACTCATAGATAAAGGTCAACCCAACTAAAATACAAGTCGAAAGCAAAATCTTTTGAACCATAAAACTCTTGTTCAGATTATTTAACCCTTAAGAATCTTCATGAAAATTGTAATATACTTTATTTTTTAAACACACAAAAAAAATTGTTAAATACAATTTGACACATATCACTGACCTTTAATTCTATCTTTACCGACCACATAGTCACGATAAATATTATTCCTATTCAATTTGTATTATAAAATGGTTCAAAAATTTCAACCCAACCTCACATGGCAATATGGTAGAATACCAATCTATGGTCACGTGCTCTGGTTCAGAAGTGACCGTTATTATGCAATTTGAGTACTATAAAATATGCATAAGTAATTAAAATACAGGAATATAAGTACTTGAGCTAGCATTGTACAACACAACATTTCTATCACTTCTATATGTTCCTAACTCCTATGCCAAACCTCAACGATCAGAATTCAGAATTGTAAAGTTAATATTGATTTTCAAATAATAAGAGTTTTTTTTATTATGTTAGAACGTTATTTAAATCTAATTTAAGTGTGTGAAAAAAAATGTGATAGTTATAGACTATAGTTTAGGGTAGAGGTGGAGGAGATTATTGCTCCCCAACCCCCAAATAGAAATGCATTTGTTTACTTTATGGGTTGAGGCGTTGCATTAATATAAGAAGGTGCATGATTGATGTCAACCTCTCACCGATGGTTATAAATGGGATTAATCAGAATTAAAGGCAGCTTGCTTGTGAAACAAGTAACACCAACAATTTTTTTTTGTTTAATTTTGTTAAGCTAAATCGGCTTTATTATCATATTTGTTCAGACAAACTACAAACACAAAACGGAGAATCAACCCAAGTTTAAACACCTTAAGAATAATCGAAAATTTAAGTTTAAACTCCTAGTATTTAATTAATGACTACATTTTTTTTTTACTAAATGTTGAGCTAAGTTTAGTTTGGTAATAAAAATTAAAAAAAAATGGAGTTTTAGCTAGCATTAGGACAAATAATAATGTGCTAATATGATTGTGTATTTGTATAACGTAGTCTTTAATAATTCCTGCCAAACAAATGCATATGATTACTTAAGGTCACATTCATGTCAGGGGACACAAAGTTAGCCAAATATCAATAGAATTAATGGAAAATGGACCAAAATAATTAACGGATCCAATTGCAAATATTGATTGCACCGAATAATAGCTTAATTAGCATTTGTAATGTCAAATATCCCAAAAATGAGAGGGACACCTCAACATTGAATCATTGTCAGTTTAGTTGTTGTTATCATCATCATGATCATCATATCATAATACTAGTAGTATCCAATTTGAACAATATGTTAACTAATTCAACACTCACTCTAGTCCTTAATATAAAGGAAAGTTTGCATTTTAAATTTGTTGAAAGATTAACACTGCACGCTTTAAAATATTATGCTTTGGGTCTTTGTATGAACTTTCACAATTTCATCTTTTATAAAAGATCTCTATTAGATTAAAAATTATAAATGTTGAATTCATAATATTTTTTATATCCACCGCCGAACGCAGTGACTAATCCCTCGCTAGATTGGAGGCACCTCGAAGGGTGGGATAACTGGCCCAAGGATTTAAAGCTGTTCCATACCCAAGGTGAGGATCGAACCCTCGACCCTTGGTTAAGGGAGAATGAGCCTCATGCCGCTCAACCACACCCATTGGGTTAATTTATGTTTAGATACATTCAACTAAAAGTGAGTTGAACAGTAAATTTCAGTATAAAAATAAATTCTAAAACTAGAAGCTACAATTTTTAGCGTCAAACAAAATCAATTCTAAAGGCAGAATCAATTATATTTTACAAGAATTAAACATGTCAGAATCAATTATAACTCCTCCAAAATTAAAATCAAACATACACTAAAACTCTTATTACTTGAACTAATTCATTCGAAACAAAACCAATTTAAACTATTTTAGTGTGGGAACAAAGGGCAACATGGGAAACCAAGAAAATCTAATACTTTACCTTTACATATATATATCTTATGATGGGCTCCATTTATAGCTTACTACTTCTATAAATAAACAACTACACAGAAACTCATCATATCTAAACTCTATAGTCCCTTTGGGTTCGCTTTTATCATCTCACTCTGCTTATGAAACACAACCAAAAACTAAACTAAAAAAAACCACAAACTACTTTCAAAATGGTCGACGTAGACCGTAGAATGACCGGTCTAAACCCGGCTCACTTAGCCGGTCTAAAACGACTCTCCGCCAGAGCAGCTTCAATTTCCGCCGCTACAACCACCGTACGCAACGGTCTTCTCTCATTCTCACCGCTCGCCGATAAAATCATAACAAATCTCCGTAATTCAGGGATTCAAATTCAACAAGGTCTCTCCGACGCTGAATTCGCTCGAACAGAAGCTGAATTCGGTTTTCTTTTCCCACCGGACCTCCGTGCCGTACTCACCGCCGGTTTACCCGTCGGACCCGGATTCCCAGACTGGCGAACAACCGGAGCTCGTCTTCATCTTAGAGCTTTACTGGATCTTCCCATGGCGGCAATTTCGTTTCAAATTGCGAGAAATATGATGTGGGCCCGCTGTTGGGGACCGAAACCCACCGACCCGGAAAAAGCTTTACGGGTCGCGAGAAATGCTCTGAAGAAAGCACCGTTATTGATTCCAATTTTCAACCATTGCTATATTCCTTGTAACCCTTCTCTTGCCGGTAACCCTGTTTTCTACGTCGACGAGAATCGGATCTTCTGTTGTGGAATCGATTTATCGGATTTTTTTCAACGCGAATCGCCGAATCGGGGCTCCGAATTTTCTCGGGGTCCTGTAGTTTTCAAGAAACAGAGATCAGTCACCGAGAAAAGTGTTGGCTCTGTTTGTTCGGAAGTTAATTTCACACGAAGAAGCCTCGACGCCGGAGGAAGAACACCGAGATGGGTTGAGTTTTGGAGTGACGCCGCTGTTGATCATCGGAGGAGAAGTTCATCGTCGCGTGCAGTGTCGCCAGAGAGGTTTTTCGATATTCGGAAATTTGAATGTGAAGTTGAAGTACCTAATTGGGTTGATGATTATGTTGAAGAGATCGGGTCGGTTTTAAGAGAAGGCGGGTGGAGCGAACCGGATATATCCGAAATGGTTGAAGTTTCGGGTTCGGGGTTTTTTGAAGGTGATATGGTTATGTTGGATAATCAAGCTGTGTTGGATGCTCTTTTATTGAAAGTGGATAGGTTTTCGGATTTGCTCCGAAAATCTGGGTGGAGCTCCGAAGAAGTTTCGGATGCTTTAGGATTTGATTTTCGACTTGAGAAGAGGGAACGAAAACCGGTTAAGAAGCTTTCACCTGAACTGGTTTATAGCATTGAGAAACTCGTGGAATCGGTTTCCCGGTCATAATAAGGATACAAATTTTATTTTCATTCATTCTGTTACTTAGTTAGTATAGTATCAACTATTAGTAAACATATGGGTCAGTGACTACGTTTGACAGTGGATATCCGGCCCGGTCTTGACTAAAAAAATTAGTACTACAATTTCTTTATTTATTATTAAAACATATTGAGGAAATTGAGGTTTGTATATTTTGATATTTCCATGGCCTCTTGGGTGAAGCAATTGGGAATTGGGAAATTGCAATGTAACATGAAATTTAGTGAACAGAATTAGATTTTAGGTTTTCGAAAGTGTGTAATGTTCAAGAGCATTATCCTGTCCTGTCTGCATAATTTTAATTTCAGGATGAATAAACAAACAATCATATGTTAATATGCACTTCTCTTCATGTGTGTGCATGATAAATATAACGTGTGTATGAGCATTTTTATAGAGATCTTTGTAATAAAAATGTAGCCATTAGCCTCCAATTGGAACTTGGTGTTGCAGTTGTGGGACAAAAAAGGTTCCTTAAATAATGTATCTACTTTGAAGTTGAGGAACACTTGTAATATAAGTGTGGTCTAGATACATAGGTTTGTGTTTGGCTTAAAAGATAGTTACATTTTGCACGGGGTATCTGGAAATAAGATCGGAAAAGGTGCAGCCACAACTAATGTGCTTGTGATTTTGAAGTGTAAGTTTGGAAGGTAGTTGGGAAAAGAGAGGGACCATGTGATGGTTGGGGGGCTCATCTCAACCAAATTATCAAAATCCAATATTAATATGTAAATATGTATGAATTTATGTTTTTAGGTGTTGAAAAAAATCTACTTACTAGTAGATTTGAATTTTGATAAAGTCATACTTGAAATTGTGTTGATGCGAATGGAATCGTAAATTTAAGATAAATTTGTATTGGTGTTTTTGAAGGTCGAGTTAAAAAAAACACCACTCTTTTACGGTGACAAACAAAATGCAGAGTAAAAGACTGAAACAAAAATGTATTTCCTCTTCTTCATCATTTAACGGTGACATAATGTGGTCATGTTTGAGGTACACATTTTTTGTTCCTTTTTCAACTAGAGATGCGATTTTGACTTAAATAAAATTTTAGTCTCTTTATATTTGAGGTACACATGTTTGACGATGTGGCAGTGTTGTGCTAATATGATAAGGTGACATGGTATTAGTGCTGACATGAGCTAATCTAATGAGTCACCATACATGTGGAACTTATGTGGTATTTACTATGATATTCAATTTATATTGTTGGGTACTACACTTCAAAGATAATATTCAATATATTTTGCATCAATTTTGTCTGATGTACCGTACACGTTGGGTACTAAAGAATTCACGTTAGAATAATTTATTAAAAACTATGAAATTATAAATGTAACTACTCCATCTGTCCATATATATAAGCCACTCTTATTTATTTCACACTTATTAAGAAAAATTGGTAGCGTAATTATTTTGTTTAGTTTGTGTTGAATTTTACCAATGCAAGTTAGTAGTAAAATTAAGAGTATGTGTAAGAAAGAAAAAAAAATGCACCTTATATTTAGGAAATAAACTATTTTTTTGTAAAAAGAAGTTTATAATTAAGGATGGAGAGAGTATATGTTAAGAAAGAAAATTTATAAAAAGAGAAGGAGGGTATATTTGTGAAAACAAAGTTGTATAAATGACAATAAATGCAGCTAAACCCCAACCGTGAATCTTGGTCAGTAATCCAAGGTCAATCATGTTCATGTGCGTTACGTTACCATCCCACCGCCACCTCAACCTCACATCCCTTCTCCCTCCCTCCCTTGCATTTAATAGTAATCACAATATTATGAGCCATTTGATCTTCCATCTTTCACCCATGCAACCATTCTTCGGGCTCTAGATGCTGCACTTACTCTGACTGCATGCAATAGTAGGAAACTTATCTTTCTATGTCCCATGTGTGTATGTGCGCGCGTACGTCCGCACACGAGGAAACATAAGTTACACTGCTTATTAACTCTAGTGAAGATGATTCACATATGATCTGGATCTCAAAGGTTGGCAAACATCAAGCAATAAACCATCAAAGTTGGTTGGTAAGGATATGTGCACGCACTCCGACACTCAATGTTAGCACGAGAGCATAAGATGTCAGGTTTTAATTTTTAAAGATAGGATACATACATTTGTGTGTTGGGGGGGGTCGTTAAAGGACGACTTTCATCAATGTTGAGCTTCGACACCATTGAATGTCAAGTTTCGACGCCCATCGAGGATTTTGAACCTTCATACTTTTGGGCTAGGCATGTATACTAAGCTCAGGTCATGGTCATCAAGAACAACATGAATCCTATTACATTTCCCCTTGCAAATTGTGGTCAATCATGAATTAGCATTACACATATAACTTAATCATTCATTAATCCAAATTTAACAAAAAAAAGTAGAGAAGAAGGAACCCTGCATCAATTTAATCTATAACTTGAAATTTGCTCTTTTTACATTAATAAATATACATTTCTATTTTGCAAATCACAATTATAAGTCTGAGAAATTCTTGGCTACATACACACACTGCCATTCAACATATGCAAGTTTATGAGTTATATTATAATTGAATGGAGTGCTTATAGGAAACAATTTCTACCCAATATTTTCCCTTAAAATTCAATGTAGCTTCTATAACTTTGTATAATGCTCTACAACTGCAAATTTGTGCTATGTAACTTTTCTGTAATTTGAACACAATCAATCATACTCCTTGCAAAACTTGTGTCTCTTCCTTCTTAGAGATGCTAGGAGCAGAACTTTTCACCTTAACTCGAAATGAAACCTGCAAATAATGTTGATGCTACATTGTAAGTAATGGACGATATTGATTATCAGTGTTGTGTCTAGTGTCTGTGTTTGTGCTTCAAAACATATGTATAATGTGAAATGTGCTTTTACTTTTAAGGACTTTTTAAAGGGATTATCACCTTATCAGAACCAAACTCAAGTACATCAAATGGGCGGACACGAGCAGGGTAATTCGGAGGTACTCGGTATCGCTTTCCTTCAATACTGAAACATAATGATAATTGATATTAAATACATTTTTCAAGAATTAAAACTATACAAAATACATGTAACCAAAAAAATATATAAAATACAGTAGCTTCCATTTATTTTACTTACTCGACGATCCAAGTGCCATGTTCACTCCGCATATCAGTTACGAAGAAGGCTCCATCCTTATAGTAAATTCGAGCATGCGTTGGAGAAACCTTGAGAGAGAGAGATAGGTTATTGATCATGTTGCATGATGCCGAAAAAAATTAAGCATGGAACCGAGTTTAATTCAGGAGGAGATAAACTTCTCTCTACCTTGGGTGAAGGAATTGTAATTGAACTACCTTGATCATCTTCTTGCACTGCGCTTCTGCAATTATATAAATATATCATAAAATGCGATGAAAGTGAAAGTTAGATATATGTCATGACAATTGAGAATGGAAAAATGCACACTAAATGGTGATCAAAAAGTAAAATCATTGGAACAATTAACTCTTCATTCCATAATATATAGTATTTGAAATCTATCGTCACTGCAATGTAAGTACACATACCCAATTATGAAGGGTTTCATCTCATTTTGCGATAAACGTATTGGTTTTGAAAGACCCGTTTCATCTCCACACGGTAATAAAAACCACCTATAATTTAAACAAGAAGGATAAACATATACATTAGGTTATCTAAGTTATGGTTAAAAATATCTATAGGACGATACTCAAACATATTTGGTCAGAGACATACTCTCCGTTAATAGCACGCTCAAGTGCATCATCATCTTCAAACCATTTGCGCAATTGTCCGTTTGCCTACATAAAAAAAAAAAAAAATGCCTATTAGCTTTCAGACCACAACAAATCTAATCAATATTGCAAGTAACAATGTTTGAGTAACATACTTTGTCTGAGATCCTGCAACTTATTGATCTACCTTCAAGTTTTGAACTGCAATAGTAGCATATATTTTCACGTTGTAAGTAGTCAAATTGAACAATTTTACATTTGATTATGTAAAGTATCTATCTATTTGGCAAGAAATAGAAACATAATATCGTTTTCAATATCCTTGGTTTCTTGAACTTTTCATCTCATTTTTCTGTCAATTGGCTCGGAGTTCTAGCACGACAAATAACCGAGAAAATAATAGAGAAAAGAAAAGTAGGCTTTCATCATTACCTATTTCCACCTAAGATCCAATCCAACATAGACGGCATCATAAGGTCAACAAAAAACCTCCCTCCAACTCTTCCAGGATGCGGTATACGAAAGTTGGTCAAAAACTGTAGAGAAATAAAAAGAAACAATGAATAAGTGCGGGGTATATTATATTTAACATTAAAGTTCACTATATTCTTCAATTCCTGGTTTAATTTATTGTAGAATTTAAGTTCCTACCTCCAAAGGACCAAGACCAACACCTAGATATGCCTTGTAGGTGGAAGCCATCAGAGCTGCCATTCTAGCCATTCCATGAATAGCCGCAACTCGTAGTTTTCTTTCACTTTCATAGCTAGAAGCATTCATGGAAAAGGAAAAGAAAAAGATAGGAACCTTTAGTTACCTCACCAAAGAGAATATCAAATTAACCTATTCCAAAATAATGACAGTTTAACTATTGGATCATGGTTAATGTGAACTGTGAAGTTCAAAGACAAGGACACCGAACACGACACTGACATGTCAATACCGGTATTAATTTGAGAAAATTGAAGTAATTAAATGTATTAACTCACATGTGCTGGTGTCGTGTTGGACACCAGACATGAGATATGCCTTCAATCTAAAGTGTCGATGATACATAGGATGTGAAAGCATCTCTCAATTCAAATTAACTCAACAGAATCATTATTTCAATGTTTAGTATATTCGAAAAGCACAAGGTATATTACCTCCTTAGGGCTGAATCAACCTTAATTGGGTTTCTTGATTTAACACTTTGTTCCCATGCTTTGTCCAACTCCCATGCAAGTTGATAACTGTCCTGTAATAATGATGAAATAAACTTTAGTTAGGAAAGGATTTCGCCTCGTATTTGATTGAGTACTAGTTTGAATTTGTTGATCTCCATCTTCTCTTAAATCTTACTGCAGAAAAACAATTCAATTTTATGAATGTTTCAGCAAGCTCCGTGTATCCATCGTTCATGATATGTCACCTCACTGGTAAGAGTTTGACCTTATAACCTCAATGGACGAAATTCAAATCCTCTCAGACAATTGTAAAATGCTCATGAGTTCCACTTTTGTTAATAAATTCCGTGTATCCATCAGATATATGGAAATGATGTTGTTTATTTGAACAGACAAGAAAAGAATGATTGAAAAAGGGAAAAAAAAGTTAAGAGAAGAAAAATCCTTAAATACCGAAGTCCACAGAATCAGGAACAACTTGATATGTATATTAGGTCTGAAAATATAGGATATTACTGAAACTAATCAATGAACGATAAAAAATTCGTTTTAAAAAGAGACAAGAGAACTGATAAGACAAATATATACCTCAATGGCCATGCATCCTCCTTGGCCCATATTTGGCTGCATGGCATGGACTGAATCACCAAGCAAAGTCACACGACCCTTTCCCCATTTAAATGTCGGTATCCTGTCGTAGATGTCTCGTCGAAGAATAGCCTCTTCATCTGTGGCAAGTATCAGATCTACTGCATTATCACACCAACCCTTAAATATCTTGAGCAACCTTTCTTTTTTTCCTACATAGCATAATGAATTAAGAGATTAATATCATGGTTTAACTTTTTCCTACATAGCAAAGGATGAATAGGTTGTGCTTCCAACAAATACACTAAAAGTTCATACCATTCGGTACATCAGTACCCCCGGGAGCTTCTTTGTGAAACGCATACCATTGCATCTTTCCACCTCCAACATCTGAAGATACAAAGTATTGTTTGTGTCCCAAGAAAACACGATACCTTCACAAAGAAAATATTAAGTAAGCTTCTAAACGTGATATTAGTGATATTAACAAAAATATAAATATAGGTAAAAGAAAAATGATAAATACAATGGCCAACATACCCAACAGATTCAATGTCAGCAGGCACAAAATCTGCAATACCGGTATAACAAGTATAGCCGGAGTAAACAGCTTCTGTTTGTCCAAATAACTGTGTCCGTACCTATTCACAAAAAGATACAATAACATTAAGGCCCCGTTTTTATAAACAGCTTAATTAAGCATTTATCATACAAGTGCTTATGTATAAGATGTCTATGGAACACAAGATAAAATAAAGTCAACTGTTTTCATGTAACCTATAAATGGTTTTCATAAATATCTTAGAGAGCTTATCAAAATAAGCTGAAAATAACTACTGAAATGTCCTAATATGTTTTCATAAGCTCTCCTAAACAGTCTCACAAGTGCTTATGTGTAGTAGATAAACTCGATTATGTCAATATAAACCGACCCTAAGTGCGGAATTTATGCTCATATAGACATCCTACAAACAGAATGACATAAAAGAGTTTCGCAATGGAAGAACAAGTCAAACAAACATTAGCTCCATTGGAACGTATTTTTCTATGCATTACATTTACTTTAATATCCGAAAATTTATTGGCTAATGAATAGGATCGGAGTCAATGAAAAGTTTACAAGACCTTGGACCATATACCATCTGCTCCAACCAATAGATCTCCTTCATATTTTTGACCATTCTCAAGCTCTACCGTTACCTGAAATTAGCATGCTTGATTAGAAGAGTAATAACTTTCGAATCCAATGATGTTTAATCTCATTAATCTGTCGATTTATAATCAAGACAAATGAAATAAAAGCTTCTTAATATACATATGAGGAGAATGTTCAACATAAAGCATTCTTTTATAGTTACCTTGTTTCCATCATCCGCGAAATTAACAACATTACTGGCATTCAAAACGATATCATCCCCAACTGCACAAGCAAGGATCCCTTGCAAAACCATTCGACTAATAACTCTAGTGACTGGAAGCCCACGTTCCACTGCGGGAGTGAATGTATCAAACTTAACGTACCTGATCACAAATTAGATATCAATTCACAGTACCAAATATTAATTTCCAGTAAAGGGAATCGCAGAAAACGTTTTTAACAACTTTGAAAGGCTGATGTGATATGTAAGTGTAACCAATCTGATTAGAAAAGGTGATGTTAATACAATTTTAACGAGGATCACTAACACAAACATCGCTAAAATGGTCAACATAAAAAATTTCCAAGCACTGAACTATTCATCTGCTGCAGTCAGATTTCAAAGTTTCAATTTTACGAAACCAACCAAACAAATTGGATAATATCAACTATGAACTATAAAGCTATGCCTGCAAATTATAGGAAACAGGTATTGAAACCAATTGTCCCAACGTCAATCGTCATGAATATGCTACATAGTTGAAACATTTGCTGTCAACCGCAGATTGCAGAAAATAGCCATTTGTTCAAATTCCACAACACTACAGTTCTATAGTGTCACTGCAGTCGTTATTTGATTTTGACAACACTTTGTACTAAATAGTGAGAACAATAGTAATTTGTTCAAATTTCACTACGCAATAGCGCCACTTTGACCACTATTTGACAACACTGGCTGAAATTTAAAAACTAAGTTTTTTATGATCTATGATATAAAACAAATATGTAAGAGAGGAAGGGCACTCCTTTAATAATAAATGTACAATACTCCTGTAACTTTAAAATTTAAATGCTCCTCCAACATAAGATTATTTTTTTTGCGTAATCCATGTATTCTCTGCGCACAACTGCAGAGACTAGTCCCACGAGCCTTGTGGACATGCACAAGTCAGGGATCAAACCCAAGATCTTGATGACCTCTGTCATCTCATCTAAGCGCTATTGGGTTCAACATAAGGGTTTTTGATGCCTAGTGAAGAAAAAATTGTATATAAATACAATAAATGTTTATTATTTACACTTATGCATATTTAATATACAACCAAACCCAACTTTTGTATTTGGTAACCTAAATTAGCATAATTAAGAATTAGAATAAAATCCCAACTTACCAAATAACAATAAACACTCCAAAATTAATACAAAAGTAAAAGCAAATATATCATTCTTTTTATAAAATTTCAAATTTCAACATACCAAGAACCAGAAACACCATCAACAAGACCATTGATTCTATCACCAGTAATACAACCAACTCTCATAACTTCATCAGCAACATCAGAATCTATAGCTTCCAAAGCAGCCAAAGCATTACTCTGTATCTGAATTGGACCTCTATATTGTCCCTCGCCTCTAACAGCACTCAAATCTTTCTCAAACACCATCACATCAAACCCTTTTCTCTTTGCAGCTAAAGCAAAAACCAATCCACCAATTCCACCACCTGCAACAAGTACTCTAAGATTCTTCTTCTCAGCTTGTTTTGAAGAGGGTGATGATGTAGTAGTAGCTTCAGCTACTGTAGCTTCTTTCACTTTCACATGCATCAAGAACACATTTTTCCTCTGTTTTTTTGTTCTGTTTTTTGCGTAGCTATGAAAAGATGAAGAATTTTCTAGTGAAAACTCTTTGTTAATGGATTTAGAGAAATGGGTTCTTGAGAAAGATGCTGTTGATGGATTTAGAGAGTTGTAACACAAGGTAGAAGCCATGGTTGAAGTTGAACAAACACAAAGATTAGAAACCAAACACAACAATGAAAAAAACAAGACAAGAAAAGTTCAAGTTTTTAAGTGTGTCTTTGTGTCTGATCAAAGGATCAAAACACAAAGAGTGATTTGCATAAATTAAAAGGTTGATGAAGTTTTTGCAAATGTTCAATGAAGAAAGATATGAAGAGATAAAAAAGGAAAAAAGAGTGTGAAAAAAAGAAAAATAGAAGAAATGTATGTGTGATATACAATTATTATTGTAAAATAAATATTATTAGAGGTTGAAAAAAAATTTGGTGAATTTTATTTTATATTTAATTTTGGTAAATTAGAGGTTGAGGTTTTGACAAGGGATGACAATAATATAAAATAAGGAATAAAGAAGGATAATGGAATTGGTGGTTTGAAGTTATAGGCCACAAATATCAGCACCATGTGTCTAAATCAATCTCCTATGTAAGTCTCTTGATTTGGTATTCCAATTTATAAATTGATAATTGTATTGATGAAGTAATCTAATTTGCATATTAATAAGAAATATGTTAGTATTTATTGTCAAAAAAAAAATATGTTAGTATTTAGAAATACAAAAGTCTCTTCAATCAAAAAAAAAAAATACAAAAGTCTCTAGCATATGTTGTGGGATTTAGACTTGCGAGAATATTTGAAAGGGGCTGAGATAATGAATATAATTAAATGAGAAAATAGTGCATGCACAAACAAACATTGTAAAAAATCTTAACAAAAAAAAACAAACAAACAATGTAGCTGACCCAGATATTTAAAGTTGTTCCGTACCTAAGACGAGGATCAAACCCTCGACCTTTGGTTAAGGGAAGAATAAAATTAATTTACATTGACATAACATATTCATTAAATTCTAACTAAAAATATAAAATCCTATACTCCAATAATAAATAAAGGGTTTAGATATATATTTAGTTCTCTAAATATTTTCAAAGTTTCACTTTGGTCCTTTAACTATTTTTCGTTCCGTTTTGGTCCTTTAACTATTTTTTCATTCCATTTTAGTCCTCTAACTTTCATTATGTTAATCTATTTGATTCTAATTATCGTTAAAAAAATGCGAAAAACATTAATTTTGCGTACGTGACACTTAGGGACTTAGTGGTTTTGGTGTGAGATCCAATAGGAAAACGCCACATGGCCATAGACCTTCTTCTTCATCGCGTACGCAACTTCCTCCATCATCGTCTCCGTCCACATCACCGGTGATCTTTCCAGCCACGAAAGTTTACAAAACGATACTCCAAAACCTCTCGTTATTCACGCTGAATCCAAATTTGATTTATGTTTTCTCAATAGAGGCTTCTACCTCTCGTTTTTGACATTTTTCTAACGGTTAAGATCAAGTAGGTCAACGGAATGAGAGTTAGAGGACCAAAACGGAACGAAAAATAGTTAAAGGACCAAAGTGAAACCTTATAAATACTTAGAGGACCAAAAGTGTATTTAAGCCTTGTTGGATTTTTGTGTATTGGCCTCATTTTTGCTAAAACACTAACTAGCCAGATGCTGGACCAGATGCTAACTGGACAGATGCTGGACCAGATGCTCCAGCGTGTGCGTACAACATCAGGACGTATGCGTATTTTTGTGCGAGATCTTTTTAAAGATTTGCTTCAGTTTTATCTCAATTACTTGTGCACTAAGTCTCGCCTTTTTGTGTAGAACCTTCAGAAGGTGGCGTTTTGCCCTGATTGCTTCATAAAATATGTTTTTCCATTTATGGAAACATATTATATGTTTCTAAAATATATTTGCAAGATTTATCAGTTGGACCTGACAACGTCCAAGCTCTGTTTTGAAGCCCAAACCCGTGCTATCTCAGTATTATATATTTGTGAAGACAAACCCTAGTTTTGGGTGTGGAAAACCGTGTGTGTACTAAAGCGTGTGTCTTAAGGTTTTAGGTTTTCTTGTTAGTTGTGAGTCTTGATTGTATCTTCCTGATTCAAGTCAAGTACTCTGTGTTTGAATTGTAATGGTGTACTGCTCCTAAGCTTTGAAGTACGGAGTTAGTTGTGTCTTTAGAGTGTGACTCTTATACAAACGAAAGGAACAAGTGTGTGTTTAACAGTGCTGTCTGTACTGTTAGTGGGAATTGAGACGGGGTCTCATACCTAGGAGTTCCTAGGTAGAGCAGCCATTGGTAGGGTCGTGGTGCAAAGACAAGTAGTGAGTCTACGTTGTGCTTTTCACTAGAACTATAATAGTGGAGTTCATTCCTGGATTGGTATCTCCCAGACTAGGGCAAGTTGCGCCGAACTGGGTTAACAAACTCATTGTGTTCTTTATTATTCTGTCACGCTTATTTTACTTTGCTACGCTGCGTTATATTATTATTGTGTGACAAGTGCTCGGACAAGTGCTCTAACATTGTGCACAACATTTGTCTGTCTGGTTGCCAGAATTTCAAGCCTAAATAAAGAGATGACGAGTTTAGAAGTCTTAATTCAATTGGAAGAAAATGTTGAAATTATAAAATCGAACATCTATGACAGAAGTTTGATCTCCGATTCCTTTATTTTGTGTGTGCGTATTTGCAACGAGTTTATTATTTTATCTATATACCAAAAAATGAGGAAAGTAGAAATCAATACAAGAGTATTATAACTGAAATTCGAATCTTAATTTCTCTATTTTATGTTTAAATTTTTAATGACTTTTTAATTATTTTGTCTATGAAAACAAAAGGAGGAATGTAAGTGAGAAAAGTATCTCCACCGGCATAGTTGATAACGATCAAGGGGTGGCTGTTAGTGGTGGTGGGTGAAAGTGAGAGACATATTTTGTACTACCTAAGTTGTGGTCATATTCTTCATAGATCTCTTATGCTGTAAGCTCACCCACGTATGAATAATCCCAACAGTTTCACTTCTTCTGCGAAATCAAAACAACAAGTTTCATTGGCTTGCTTGTGCTGTTTTGCTTTGAATGGATAAGGACGTTTTTATCCACCATTCTTTCAATTTTATTTATAGTTTTTATTGTTTTTATTTTTGTCTTCTTTTTTCTAGAAAAAGGAATAAATCATATTGAACTTTGGAATAAAAATAAGACAAATCATATTGGAAAAATATAACAATTCATATGGGCTAGTTAAATCAGATACAAAAGGTTTGAATTAGGTCCTGAGACTTCTTGGTTCATCATTTTGGTTTACATACAACTACATTAATCTTAGTAAAAAGTACTTTGAATGCACGTGGTTCCAAGTTAACTAATAAAAAAAAAGAGAAGATTTTACCCCATTTTATACATGCCTATACTCAAAAATAGAATAAACTTCTTTTATCAATAAGTCCATAAACTATTTTTTTCCTATGATAAAATAATTATATATAATTGTTTCGGAAAAGGCAGAAATAATTAATTAAATTAAACAGAGACATAATGCACATAGCTAAAATATATGAATCTAGGCAACATGTAAGAGCCTGAACTTTACTTTTTATATAGTAAATAATCAGATAGATATTGTCACCTCACAATTTTCTCTACACTTATTTTTAGAGTAGAAATCGAAGCACGTACTTTGGAACCAATTGAGCTAGCTAGCTCAATTCAGAGACAGGTGCACATAGTGCAATGTGAAGGTCCTGTACTAAATTTTTTAAAAAATTTTGTTAGTATATAATTATATATTTTTAAGTTGATATTTGACCAATTAACCCACACAAATTTTACCATTTTTTTCAAAGCCCACACAAATTCCACAATTTTTCTCTCGTGGCTCACAACCTTTTTGTTTCCAAACATTAAAAATGTGAGACTTGGAGTACTTCTTTATGATTTGAGGGTATTTACCTTTAAACCACTCAATAATATTTTAATTGATATACATTTTATAAAATACACCGTTGAATTGAAAGTTTATACCATATAGATCATTTGTATAAAATTTCAGGCAAATCCAAAATCATTTGATATGTTATTGAGACACATCAAAATTAATGGCTTGTGTGATTTTTTTAAAGCCGTTAATATGTGTCTCAATTACATTATCAAATGATTTTATATTATTCTAAAATTTTACACAAATGATCTATATGATATAAATTTTCAATTCAACGGTGTATTTTATAAAAATTTATATCGGTTAAAACATTATTTAGTTGTTCACAATAAATACCCCCAAATCATGAATGGGTAGATTAAAAAAACCTAACAAAAATAAAATATATTTCTGAAAGCAAGCAAACAAAAGGGAAAACAGAGAGAAACAAAACAAGGAAGAGAGAAAAATATTTTTATTGACATTGAAAATGAGAAAATCATTCAGTATTTTCAAAATATAAATCTCCGTAAAGAACAATTATGATTTATATTTATGCTTTTAAAATGAAATGTAACATATATATTTAATGTTGCAAATTTATATATGTAGAGCCCCCACTCTATTCAAAATTCCTGAATCCATCACTGGCTTAATTGATAATGGGAATTGACTGGATATGTACTTAAACCTCATAGTATGTGCTTTGATTCTCATTGAAAATAAAAACTCTACTAGAGAGAGGAATGGAAAAGATTGTGAGGTGAGTGCAGGGTCGGGGTTCATGTTGTCTATTACACGACATATTTGCAAAGATTAATCAAATAAAGTCATTAGCCAAGACTAATTGACCGTCATGGCCAAACTATCCAAATTACATATAAGAAGTTATGAAACTCAATAATCTAAAATAAGCAAAACACGTTTAAATTCTAAAATATCTGCGAAAAAATTTAAGAGTCGCTAAATATGAAACTCATAGAGGAGAAAGAAACTCATTTACGGGGAGAAGATTTTTAGGATGTAGTCTCTCTCTCTCTATAATGTAATTTTTCTATTTAATGTAAAGTTTCAAATTATATTTTCTGTCTAATAAAAATCAATAAAACTATTGTATTGATATATATTTGAATGTCACTTTTATATTTTTTTTCCTACAATAGACACATTCGCTGCCTAAATAGCGAACACATTTTTGAAAAATTTACATGCTTATGGAGAATGTTTAAAAAATGTTTGATTTGTATTGTAAGTAGCGAACATTGATCCACTATCTAGATAACAATGGGGTATTAATGTCATTTTTGGGGGCGCGTGAGAAATAGCAAGGGCGCAAAAAGCAATTTTCTTTTCTAAAGTAAGAGAATTAAACATTGGGGTTAAAGCCCAACTTCTGATTTTTTTTTGGGTTAATAGGTATATACCCCCTGTAAAGTACATGATTTTTGCAATACTCCCTGTAAAATATTTTTTTGAGAATACCCTTATGTAATATTTGCATTTTTGCAATACCCCCTAGACTTTTTCAACCATTATATTTTGTGGGGGTTTTGAACCGCCGCAAAATATAATTTTACTGGGGGTTTTAAACCGCCGCAAAAAAAAAACCCCCGCAAAATGTAATGTTTGAAAAAATCCAGGGGATATTCTCAAAAGAATAGAAGATATTGTAAAAATCATGTATTTTACAGAGGTATATACCTATTAACCTTTTTTTTTTTTGTTCAATCCATATAAGAGAATTATCTATAAAATAAAAATATTGGACAATCATTACTTGGAAGAACATATACAAACAGAATAATAATACATCTTCATTCCACTTAAAATGTTCAATAACAATAAATGTAATATAATATTCCATCTGTTTGGTGGATGGCACAGTTGATCACTTTTAGAGCATTATAGCAATGGCGACATCATCCAATAATGTTGGTGTTTTTGGAAGCACTCACTCTGTTCTTGGTGTTATGGATACCATCAAGAAACCAAAATTTGGAATACCAGAAGTGTAAAAGAACGATCAATGTTATCATCAAATCAAACTATTCCTGTTTTTTACTTGAAAAGTGTAATATGTGGAATTTCTAGAGACACTCAACTTCAAAAGTTGTTCACAGCTTTCTCAATGACCCTAGTTTCTGTCCATTTTCAACTTTTTCAATTGATTCATGTACACCTACCCTAATACACCCAAGTGACCTCTCAGGAATCTGGCAACTTCGAATAAACTCTAGCAATACCGAAAACCTCCCCAAGGACTTGGCAGCCACCAACAACACAGAGCACAACATGTTTATTCTTGGGTTACATAATGATAATTTTGATTCCCTAGTATATATCACACATTTTATGTGAAGTTGTTAGTTAGAAGGTCTGTTATTAGTTGGTTGTGGTTAGTTAGAGCTTGAATGTATATTTTACATGAAATTTTAAGATTTTACACGCTTCAAATTCTAGAATCCAACTAGAACTTGAAACTTATTTTTATTATGTGAGTTCTGTTTTCTTAAGTTGTTTACGCTGCTTTAGACATTGATGTTCATCATAATTCTCTCATTGATGCGAAGCCAGATATTGTAGATCATCCCGACAATAGAACTGTTGCAATTTCCACCTTTGCATCAGTAGAAGGTTCCACAACTTTAGGTACAATGTTTGGTGGATTCACATCAATGGGAGAATCATGGGAAACATCAATATATAAAACAACGTAAACAACATCAATATCTACAACTTAAACGTGTAAAATTCTAAAATTCCAAACATGTAAAATTCAAATTCAAGATTTAGAGCTCAAACAATGTATTTTTGGAAAATCCAAAGGGGATCCAAAAGGCTTAAGGGATGAAAAGAAATAGTCGAGAAATATATACATGTGTTTATAAAGGTGCTCATAGAAGAATAATCATAACTTCATGTCCGCTATAATCTCTATTTGGCTTACCTATTCTTTTGAGATCTCTGATGAAATCTACATCATGTAGAGAAACTCTTCAAGTTCTACTTTCATTGCTCCCCAAGTCTATTTAATCAAGCAAAAGCCCTTTCTATGTTCTTCGCGAGAATATGCAGCGACTATGAGACGCTACCTGCACCACCAGATGTTATTGCAGAATATAATATCCGTATATCCTGGTAAAAGGAGGGATCCAGCTATCATTACATTACATGCTTAAATAACCATATAAACCAACAGATTATTAATGTACTTGCACAAGTTAGTTGGCCTTTATAAGTGTTGCATCATATCTATTTAAAATGGTTCAACAGGTGGTGCAATGTCTGATCAGCGAATTTTAGAAACAGATGGTCTGCTGAAAGATTCTAAATTCTTTTCCTGGAAAAAAATTCTTCATATCCTTCCAATTGCTCACTCTATGTACTTGTTCTCTTATAAACATAAGATTTTGAGAAAAACCAGAAGGCAAATAATTCCACAACACTAAGAACAGCCAGAAGAGCATAGAAATAATCAAGATGCGCACGATTAAGATTAGTTGCAAACCAGCCATCACATCCATGTTTACTTGTTGCTTTTTGAATAGCAGAGATGAGAAAGCTACTCAGAAAGCTCCCAACCCCAAAAATACTTAAATAGAGAGAAAGACCCACACTTCTCAATTCATCCGGGACTTGATCATAGAAAAATTCTTGCAAACCTACCATTGTAAAGCCATCAGATACTCCAAACAAGACATATTGAGGAATCAACCACCAGATGCTCATAGGTATTGTCACATCTGGCATATCAATTAGCCCAAGGTCATGAGCCATTTTAAGTCTTTTCATCTCGACAAAAGCTGCAATTACCATAGAAATTATAGAAAAAAACATCCCAGCTCCAATTCTCTGTAGCATTGTGATGCCAGAGGGTTTACCAGTAAAGGTTCTTGCTATCGGAACAATAATGCGGTCATAGATAGGAATAAAAAGAACTATAGAGAGACTGATAAAGGATTGAAGAGAAGCAGGAGGTACATAAAAACCAGGCAAAATTTTCCTGTCCATTGTAACACCTTGTTTGGTAAAGAAGGTAGGAGACTGATTAAAAACAATCGCGAAAATTAAACTTGTAGCCCATATTGGAACAAGCCTGAGGACTGCCTTTGCTTCTTCAACCTCAGAGACACTACAAACTTCCCCCTTTTCCTTTGACCCTTCTGATGCAATTAATGCTTTGTTCAAGAAGCTGCGATATTTGAGAGTAATTTGCGAAAAAAAATTATTTCCCAGTACAAATTTAATAATATACAACATGACAATCTCATATATTGTGATTATGGTAGAAATTCTATTATTCCTTTAAGAGAGAGCAATACTATTATGGTCCTTGCAGACTAATTACAGTGACATCTAGAGAAAATTATTCATTTGCAATTAGAAAGACATAAAAATTTATGAAACAAGTTACAGGAAAAATATTCAATTCATATATGCTAAAAATAAACTACTTCTATGCACTAACTGCGTCACACATCAATCAATAAAGAGCCCTAAGACACGGCGGGGCGGATTGCCACAAAAATAAACCTAGGCTTTGTCGGAATGCTACGTAACTTTGTAGATCCTCTGTATGTATTGTGATAGAAGTAGCAGCATAAAATGGGCTCAAATTTTGATTTCTAGGCCAAGGTGGTCAAGAAACCCTTTTTTGAACTTCTGCGATTTTGCATGCATTGGTCGAAAATCAAAATAGACCAAGGCAGGCAACATAACAAATATTGACACAGATTAAAGTTGTTGACAAAATTGATGACAACACAACTCTGAAGATGCATATATACATAAATATATGAACGAATGTTTGTGTAGTTACCTAAATTGTTGAGAAGGTTGGTGAGACAGCGAAGGATGAGGTTCTTCTTGTGTAGTTCGGAAATTGGTTAGTGCAACAATAAACACCCGACCAATTCTGGAAAAAGTGCCCCGTTGTTCATCAACTGGAATGATAAACCGGTATGTCCAAGTTCCAAGCAAGAAAATAGACAATGCAAATATCATTGCGATGCAAGGGATACCAAAACCGAGAGCCCAACCGACATTATCTTGAAGGTAGTTCAAGATAGGAACTGTGACAAGGATACCAGCGATAAAGGTAAAATACCACCAATTGAAAAAGGAGCTTCTAGACCTGCGTTCTTGCGGGTGGTTGATATCAAATTGATCAGCTCCAAATGCTTGAACACAAGGTTTATGTCCACCTTGTGCAAATGCAACAAGATATAGAGAAATGAAGAAAAATACTGTTTGGGTGTCGCGATCAAAAGGGAGTGTGGCGGACAATGTCAATAGAATCAGTGCCTGCAGGCAGGAAGATATATCAGATGGATGGATGAGATGAATAATAATCAAAAGAAACAAAGTATTTAGAAAAGGAATAATAATTACAAACCAGAATATAAATAAGTGAGGCAATAATGATGGTGCGGTAACGGCCAAGAAAAGAATCGGCAAGAAAAGCACCTAGCAGAGGGAGTAACGAGGCTGTTCCAGACCAGATATTGAAATTCTCGGCTGCGGTTACCAACGATTGACCAAGTGGGCCAGTCAAATAATTTATGAGGTTTGAATCAATTCCATAGTAAGCAAACCTCTCCGCCACTTCCACACCTAGTAGTAGTAGTAGTAGTAATGTAGCATGTTTGTTAGTCAGTCAGTTCAATGAGATAATTACCAAAAACCATACCATATATATACTCTCAGACTATCTCTCTCAGTATATCAGATCATCAGATTATAGACGACTGAATGAATGAGTTTACTTGACTTACTTATGATGAAGGCAGCAGCTTTCCAACCACCAGATGTAGTTCTTAGGACTGGACGACCCTTGAAGTCGACGACACCGTCTACTGTCTCCAACAGCAGCTGAGTTTCAGAATCGGCAGCCATTTGCCTCAAATTATGTTTGCCTCATTCTTAAAGCCTGCAACACGTTCGAAAATTACATAGCCACATAAGATATAGTTCATCTAACCATATGCTTAGAAGCAACAAGTAAGTAACAATATGATGATAATAAAGCAAAGACAAACTATTAAAGCTTCTATAAGAGCTTCTAAAATAAGAAGAAGCACTGTCACTTCTACTTCAAGCATTGAAAATGAACATAAATAAATAAATAAATAAATACTAGAAATTGAACATTGAAGTTCCACAAAACATGAAAAAGTGCCCTGTTTTGTAACATACAAAATTTCACGTCAAGACACACACTAATACACTATTATCGACATGGTTTTGTAAAAATCAAAGTATTCTAAATCCTAAATCTCTACATCAGTCTCTCAATAAGATAAGTTATTCTTTCTATCCATTGGATATTATTATATTAAATTACACAAAGTATCATATAAAAAATAATAGTAATAATAAACCTTTGGTGATGAAGGTCAAGCTCGGCAGTGAGCATTGATGGTAGGAACTAGGTAGGTGATGTCGGAAGATGTTAATGGATTTGGGATAATCTTTTTTGTGGTTACATTGATTTGGGATATTTTAATTGTTTAAAATTGATTTTCAATAGTTTAATAAATTACTATATCATTCATTGATTCAAAATATAAATTACTATCATGTCCTGTGAGTCTGCACATGACATGGATCGAAGTTTGAATTTTGTTATACTCACTTATTCATTTTTAAACGTAAAATTTATCGTTAAACAAATTAAATTACTTTATCAGTTTATCTTAACCGAGAGAGCAAGACTTTAAAATACTGGGTTACGTGACTTCTCAAATAAGCGAGTGTTTGTTCTTGATTGTTTAAGCGTTTGTTGTTAGCAACTCTGTTTTATTATTATTTTAAAAAAAATTATTAAATTTTTTATTAAATAAATAATAATTAATTAAAGGCGGTGATCGCTACATTGGGCGGTGATACTCTGATCTCGACCAAACAAAATTAAAGGTGGTGGTCGATCAACATTGGAGCTCCAACGAGCAGTATGTCTCGGCACTTCGTTTGCCACCAACAACCTAATATTGAAAATTGTAATAACATAAAATAATTAACGGTTAAATATGTTTTTGGTCCCTATAAATATACTAAATTTTAGTTTCAGTCTCTATAAATATTTTCATCTTCACTTTTGATCATCTTTTTAAATAAACTCATATCTAGATTTCATATTATTGAATAATATTTTGCATAAAATTTTATAAAATTATAGTAATCTCTCGCTAAAAAAAATAGAATTTTTTAATCAAACAGGAATTAATTATGAATTTTAATATATTTTGTGGTTAAAAATTCATATTAAATTCATGTTTTGTTTAAAAATTCCAATTTTTTTGGGAGAGATTTTCATAACATTTTACACATTTTTGCACAATTTTATTAAAGAATACAAAAGTTATAGGGACTAAAAATGGTGATTGAAAATTTTATAGGGACTAAAAGTTGAAGAAAATTTTTAAAGGGACTAAAATTAAAATTTTGTATATTTATAGAGACCAAAAACATATTTAACTCATAAATTAATATCAGTATATATTTTTAAACTTCTAAGAATCATACTTTTTTTTAACAAAAGAAGAATCATCTTTTTAACACTATTTGAAGTAAATTCATCATTAAATTTTTATACTTTTTTGTGTCCAGCATATCATTCTCGATTGCTATTACCACTAGGCTTTAACCAAAATTTGAGCTCCAAGAGTTTGGAGACTTTATGCTATAGGATTTGATATTCTAAGCCATAGCCAGTCCCTCCGAAAAGAATATGGTTAATTGAATGACACATCCATCTGTGTATAATTGCAATCACCGTTAAATTGTACTACTTCCTTTCTTAAATATAATTTTTTTGAGGCCTACATATATTTTTGAGGCCCATCATTGAAATAGAACTAATGAAATAAAAAAAAAAAAACAATGAGTCCGCCCAAAGTTCGGGTTCTAGAACTTGAAATTGTGCTTACACTCTTCAAAACCTCACACATATTTCAAGTTCTAAATTCCGAACTTTGATTTGAGTTATAGATACCGATTTTTAGTTACGACAATTTGGGTTTGGGTTCTATAACTTGAACTTCTCTTAAATACCTATCAATTCATATATAAAGGAAAAAACGGTAGTTTGAAGGGGAAAGAGAATATAGGGAGGCGATGAGAAATTTTCGAATATTAGTTGGTCTGCAGTGTAGACATCTTCTTTTTAAGATGTTGGGAACCGCGAGGTTATGAAATTGAATCGCCCTTCTAAAGTTATTCTCCTATTTTAAATTCTAGAAAGTAATTCATTAAAAAAATTGCGTGAGAGGGAATCAAACCCATAACACGTTAACAACAAACAAAATTGACTTAATGAATTAACATTGAGACAACTATTTAATTTATTATAGATTTAGGGAAATTTTATTGATATATACAACCTCTTTGCTCTTATATATAAGAGACAGTTTAGAACTTTTCTTTTGTCCTTTTTATATGAGACATCCACTAAAATAAAAGTTTATTAAATATACAATTCATTTTATATCTTTGTTGAATAAATAAAATAATCACATTTTAATACAAATGTAATTACTTCAATACAATATAATAGCCCCATATGCTCATTTATCCGTGCATATACCTATTCTCCACCTCATATTAATGATTTGGAGGTGCTTCAAAAAAAAATTAACGATATGGAGGGAATAAACATAATTTTTTTTAATTAATAAATTACTGAAAATAACTACTTTGGTTTGTGTAATTTTTTAATTTTGTCTCTTATATATAAGAACAGATAGTATTATTTCAGACCATAGTCCAAACTTACAAATTATGTCAAAAAATATTTTCTTTCACAAAATAATATTAGATTTTACTATAAATAGAATCACTCGGTCAATACTTTATTTTGTGTTTTTTACTTTAAAATTAAGTTGCAATTTTTTTTTTATTTGGATAATTTAAGAGCAACTAAATATCAAGGTAGAGATAAGTATCCAAATTATTGACACCCATATCATTTTCCGTCTTACACCTATAGCTCCTATTATTATTAAAAAAGGGAGAAAAACATATTACAAGGGGGGACTAGGTCTTACGCAAAAGAAATGAAAGTAAAACACTATCAATTTTTTATTATATTAGCTTGAAAATGTTTTTTCTTTGTTGAAAAAGAGGGCTACGCCCAAACAAAAAAAAAACTATTGAGTTACATGGATATTTTTAGGCATACAAGCCCCATAAATGTCCTCAAAGAGGAGATTCGAAACTTTAGTAAAAGGTGTTTCTATAACATGAGTATTAAAAGAATCTAGAGATAAGCGAAAATTAGAAGATCTTGTATACGACACATCAAGGTTGGAGGATTGCCATTGATTTTAACTTTTCTTGTGATCATGTCAACAAGAGTTTTTGAATCACTTTCCACCTATAGCTGATGGATACCCTGTCTCCAAGCAAGCTCCATTCCTACGTACATTCCCCATATTTCGGCGCATAGAGCGTCACATGTTCCAATTTTTCATGCATATTCTTTGATCCATCTGTCGTTTGAGTTACGAAAGAGCTTCGCAACCAGCTAATCCCAAAGAAGTCTTGAAGGCTCTGTCACAATTTAGTTTGGTATCCTTTTCCAACCAACGAAAATAGTGTCACATTGTCGAATATTCAGATGGTGTTTGGTATCCTTGTCTATGTCTTCAACCATCTTGAGAATCTTGACAATTGGGTCAGACGGACCCTGAAAGTCCTCCTCAAAAATAACTTTATTCCTCCACATCCATAAGTGCCAACACGTCACCATAAAAATTGTTCTCCACTGATTTTGTTATGAATGTCATGCAGTTGATTGTCGATATTATTGGAGATCCAATCCCCCTGCAATCAAGAGAAAAAAAGTTAACAATGTAATTTGAAGGGACTAACCTTATCCATGTTCGAGTTGCTATGGAGCTATCCCAGAAAAATGTATTTTTTTATTATGAAGTATAATATAATATAACTATTTCTTATATTATTAATCTTATTTACTATATTTTAAATAAAAGATTATTCTTTTTTAAAAATTGTGTTTTTTGAATAAAAAATATATTAAATATATCATACTTTATTTTCCTTTCAAAGAGTCTCTTTATCTAATTTTTTCAGTGCCTCAAAATGTATTGGGTCGACTCAGCCTCTTGAGATCTCTCTATATCATTTTTATAAGACCCCTTTTACATTTTGAACTTCATTAATTATTTCTTTAGCTAGGTACTCTTAATTATATTGCATCTTTTTACTGTAAAAGAAAAATTATATTGCATCTTTTTCTACATTCTATAATAAATGCTACAAAAAAAAACTAACTAATTCTTGTTGTATTTTTTTTTCTCTTATATTTTAGAACTAATAGAATGGATTTTTTGTCTTATATTTATGTCCCCTTACTGTTTCAAATCTGACACCTTACTTAAAATATTAGAATATGATTTTACTCGGATAAACATAATACTGATAGACTAATGTCTTCCATATATATATATATATATATGCATTTATGTGAATTCGAAGGGTTATTTTCGAGACTTACTTCTAAGAAAAATTGGCGTCATAATTTGTTAATGGTCGCCAGTGTCACAAAGAATATATAGCCCTTATACCTATGTTCGATTTGCTAAAAAATAAAAAATAAGATATGATAATTTTAGATGTACTGTGTTTTATTTTAAAAATTGTTTTTGGTGTTGGACAAATTGAGGGTCAAAGAATAAGATAAAAACATATATTCTTATCTCAACCAAATCATGAGGTTAACTTTTTGTCATCAACATAAGTTGTCTAAAACTTCAAAGTAACTTTTCTCCACCAAATATCATACACGATATTATTTATTCAAGACCTTAAATATTCATCCTATTATGTTATGTCTTATATTGTCATGTACTAATCTATCCGATAATTATATTTTAGAGATCAAAATGACTAATATGTTTTTGAATCGAAATTGGGCTCATGAATACTATTTGTCTTTTTGGATGACAACTCTTTTGGGCCAGTTTATGTTTGATTATGGTCCACCTCACATGGAAATGATGTCTTTGTCTTGTTTACAAAATACTAAACCAATAACGCTAAAGCGGGTGCTGTCTCTATATATAGGACGGCAAGGGGGGAGTACCCTAATAAATTATTTTGAGACAAAATTTGGTTATGCCAACTTCTGTTCCATAAATTCCAGTGTCTATGTCTTCCATGGATGGGAAATATATGTCTATGAATATGTTTTAACAATGAATTAGTCATTAAGCACAATGGGAAGAATTTTGGGTCTCTTAATCAAGCACATATATATGAAGAAAAATTTAGTTTTTTTAATATTCATTCATTTCAATAATTGATAGAGTACATTTACATCATATGAAAATACAAATTTAATATTGCTAAAAATAAAAAGGATGAATCTGCGAACAAACTCACAACATCCAAATTCATAGCATACAACGGCAAAATGCCTACAAATAATAATATGATAAAACTAAAATCACCGGAATTTCCATGCTTCGGGATCTGCAACGTTGACGCCCAAATCATTGATTGAATCTGCAATCGGATGAAGCTTATCTTTCAATATTAACTAAATGAACACTGCAACTAGACGGAAAATCAAACAAAGTCGTACAAAGACGATGAACAACAAAACGCCGCACCAAGACGACGAACACCAAAACGCCGCACCAAGACGACAAAATCACAACAAAAAAACAAATAAAAACTCAATCTATGTGAAAAATCACTTATTTAGATTTAAAAAAAGAAAAAAGATGAAGATGGGGTGATTTTAGGCAAAAAATGACCTAAAATCACCCCTAAAAAGTAAGAACAAAGGAAAATTTCTTTGCTCCTTCCTTTGTTCTTACTTTTTAGAAGAAAAATTTAGTTGGAAGAGAAGAGAAGAGCTTACATTGTATCCTCTAAATTTTTCAATAAAGATTAATCATCAACCTAAATTTATTATGCTGAAGAAGATAAAATTAACCAAAAAGGAAAAATGTTACGGTTAAAAAGGT
Organism: Trifolium dubium; assembly: GCA_951804385.1. Lineage (NCBI taxonomy): Eukaryota > Viridiplantae > Streptophyta > Magnoliopsida > Fabales > Fabaceae > Trifolium > Trifolium dubium. Next base: position 25,376,723 of record OX638073.1, read on the forward strand.
GGAAGATTTCTCACAGTAATTGTTGCATTTAACTATTTCACGGAAATTAATATAAGATGATAAATAAAATAAAGAGATGGTGATTTTAATAAATTGTTCTTATTAATTTTTTTTTTTTTGAAGCATCTTATTAATTATTAGTACATTTATTTTATTTTATATTGAATTCAAACTTCAACCTTTACATGTTGCAATATCCTCATTTAAGCTCAGGAGACAACTATCAGTAGATTTTTATTACCATAAATATAAATCAAAATATTATAATTTAAAAGTGAAGCACATAATGTTAATAGTGCACAATTGAAAAAAATAATATCAATTAAGAATCAATTTAAAATGTGTAGAAGTTTTAGCTCAATTAATAGAAAATATCAAAATTGTTAAGTCGAATATCCATGACCGAGATTAATATAAAATGCTAAGAATATTGGCAACAAATCCTAATTAAACTAATTTAAGTCGCTTCAATACATACTCTGGCGGTAGTCATATAGTCCTAAAGTATGTTTTCTTCATCGAATAGCGCCCCATAATTCTATCATATATTCATGTTTAAATTGCAAATATGATGACAGTTAATTTTTTTTACGCAATGATGACACTAATTGATATTTGAATACAAAGAATTTATCTTCAATTATAAACTGCTTTTTAATTAATTTTATTTTATTGTTGTTTACCTATACTACCAAGAACATATTAATCAATTTTATTATTTGACATTTTTTTATAATACCATTAGTTATTCATTATTTTATTTCATATTTTTGTATCTCTTCAACAAGTAACTACAAATTATATTGACACTACAATAATTAATAATACTTTAGTTTTAAAAATATCAATTAAAAAAACAAAAAATCTATAAAATCACACATAAAAAAATAATAGAGAGTAATTATTAATTTTTTCAAAAAAATTTGCACCCCTGACTCAGGATCCGGGAGACGCCCCTGTATATAAGTATATGGGTTGATATTACAAATTTAAAGACTCCTTCAAATGAATTTGAATCATTCGACCAAAAACACACCCACCCTAGCTATCTCTTCTCTTGTAGCAACATTTAGATATGTCAATTTGAATTCAAAATTTGTCAATTTAAATATCACAATTTTAAATTCATATGCAACAGTTGCCATTTATGTATATACCATTTGTTTGACAAAACTGACCATTTATAATTTCTTGTAACACACGTTTCAAAACACATTATTTTAGACTAAATTTATAAATAATCAATCAAACACACGTTATTAAACAAAAACTTCTTTTTTGTCTTACCTCCTCTGGATCACAGGAAAAATTAGTCTTGAGTAATCCCAAAGTGTTTTCCTAAAAAATAAGTTAAGCTTCAGTGTAACTAATTATAAGAAAATAGAATATAGATCAATATAATAGTGTACAACAATTTAACACTAATAACATCTTATTGGAAACTACATTTTACTCAAAATCTTAAGGCTAATGTTCAACTCACTTGTGTCGTTGTTTTTGACTTAATGTGGGTGATCTCTAGCTAGACTGTCCTCTCATGTCCCAACTGTAATATCAGAGTCTGATTAAATTAAGCTTCTTATATCGAAATTTTTTCTGACAAAGGTGGTCAGACTGCGGGAATTTTTTTCGCTTGAAGAGAATATTTTTGTGACAAATATGAAGTGAATTAAATCTTACATTACTAAGAAAAATGAAGGTTAAACACATTATTTTAAATATAAATTTATTAATAATCAATCAAACACGCTATTAAAAAAACTTTGTTTTTGTCTTACTTTTCCTAAAAAATAAGTGAAGCTTCAGTAATTAATTATAAAAAAAATAGAATATACATAAATAGTTAAAATAATATAATTGTTTTGAAATTAGCCGTTAAATATAACAGTTTTACAAAAAAGAAATCAATGATCATGTAAAACTATTTTATTATATCGATCATCATCTATGCATGTCAATTACTAACTATTATTTTTTTGTCAAGTTAAAAACAAATTTATGTGTAAAATTAACGAAATCTCAGCCTAAGAGGCCCACTGCATGTGAGGACGTTTGTAATTTACATATGATATGATAAGATAAGACAAGTTGAAGGGTGGGTCGTCTTGGGGGTCTATAATATATTGGGAGGCTCACGGTGCTATTGTCCACATCCTACACTACTCCTTTTTTTATGATTTAAATTTTAGAATAGGAAAGGTATAATCTATAGCTAATGTAAAGTTAGGAAATAACTATAAATTCCATCTAAGATTTACATTTTTCTGTCAATAAAAACAAGCAAACTAAGATTTACAACTTAGGAGTTTTTTTTTTGAATTAACAACTTAAGAGTTAGGAGCAATCAATATATAGTTTCTACACCAATAATATATTGATTATTCAAGAAATAAAAAATTTGAACATGTTAAATAAATTGATAGATATTCTATCCTTAACTATTGTCTCTTGGTGTCAAAAAACTATTGGCTCTTACGCATGAATAAAATTCAGTATGGTTGAAACTACTCTTTCCGTCCTAATATATAAGCACCTTTGACTAATTTCACGTTTATTAAGAAATGTTGGTAATGTAGTTATTGTGTCTTGTTTGTGTGTAAATTTTACCAAATTGTCCTTTGTTTATATGTGTAGAAATTTGATTTTTTATATTTCAATGCAAGTTAGTAGTAATAATTAGGGGTATGTGTAGGAAAAAAAGTAATAATTGCACTTAGTAACTTGCAAAGAGACTTATATCTTGAGACTAGATTTTTTTTGAAAGAGCAGGGACGGAGGGAGTATATATTTGAAGATATCATTACTTCGTTTATATATTTATCTTAGGATATCAAGTTGGTCGTTTATTTTATTAAGTAATTAAGTTAGTCATTTGAGTTATATTTCTATTTAAAAAGTTGATGTGACTAATTTTGACACACATGTGAATATGTTTGACGGATGCCACCGAAACATTGTAGACAAAGTTAACTAAATTTGATAAAAATGATACTCCCACCGTCTCTAAATATAAGATTCTGTTTAACCAGTGTACGTACGTCAATACATAATTTTGATCACAAATATCTTTAATTATTTAATACTAGTAAAAATTATAAAAATTTGATATTTTGAAAGTACTCATCAAAACAAATCAAACAAAATCTCATATATTAATATTTATATCTATGTATTATTAAAAAGAATACAGTCAAAACAAAATAAGTAAATAGTGTAATTTTGTTAAACGAGATCTTATAAAAAGGGAAGGAGAGAGTAACTTATTTTAAGATTTTTTTGACAGTATTATTTTAACATTAATAACGTAAGAAATTAACTTCAAATTTTTTAAAGACCAACTTGAAATCTAAATCGAACATACAAAATAATAACTAACAATTACGTCAAAAAGTTTAAACTCTTTTTAACAAAGTTGATTTCTTTCTTATTTTGGTGAAATCTCTTGATTTCTTTGATTATATCACCCTAATCAAATAATGTTTTTTGATCCTAACACAATGCATATATAATTGATTGGGGTATGGTCTAACGTGATGTGTCTTGTCTCACTATATAACATGTCCGCATTCTAAGAATGTCCCCCACCCCTAACCCAACACAAAATGTTACTTTAAACCGACCACCGATCAAAGCAACACGACAAAATATCAATAATAATAGTATTATAGAGGAGGTAAGGTAAGGGTAATATATGGATAAATAATACTATAACCATGCCATGAATCTATGATTAATAATATGATTTTGCACCAGCTCTTTTTATAGTTCTTAATTATGATCTCAACATTTTTTTACATAGATAAAATAACTAGTCATTAGAAATTCACTCATACAAAATCGAGAAATTAGAGTTCAAATTTTAATAATAACATTTGACTTAATATTTTCGAGATCTCTAATCCATTAAACTAACAATTATGATACACATCATAAATGAACAAACACATCATAAACTAACAATTATGACATTTTTTTTTTACTAAACAACAACAATTATGACATTATAATGTCGGATATTATGTTAGGTTTGATCATATATATTAATACCCAACTCACTATTTGTTACTGTACTTGGTCCTTTTTGCAAAACCACCACTTAACTTTGTTTGAGTCATATGCCTCAATGACTTGGTCAAAATCTAACATTGCTTCCTTTTAATAAAAGGAATCTGATCAGATTTAAGTACACAATGATATATCAACCTCACATAAAAGTAAAAAAAAGAAAAAGTTACTCCATCAAGCATCAATCCACTCTCAAAAGAGCTCTTCTTTTTATTGCTTTTTAATTTAATGCTTATTATTACAATTACAATATTTTACAAAGTAGAAAAAACTAATTGTGAATTCAGGAATAAGTCAATTTCATCATTTGTTACATTTTGATTATATTGTAATTTGATTGAACTAAGATTGAATCGAATTATACCGGTTAAATTACATTGGTTCAACCAGAGTTTTTGTTGGTCGTTCGATCTCTAATTCAATTTTGGTCAAAAATGATGAATTTTATACAACTCACATAATTCCATTTTGTACTAAATTTGATGTGAACCTCATTTATATTTCAATTTTCAACAAACAAATAAAATGTGTAAGAAAATGTATTAATAATATCTCTCTTCAAATAAAAACTAATAGTATGGATAGGGCCAAAACAAGTGTGTCTAGCTTTCTTTTTTAGTACATGAAAATACTGTGGACTTGGTAACCAAATGGAACTCTCTAACTCACTCAGTGACATCAAGAAGGACTCTTCAGCTTCTGCATCAGTTTCAGTTTCCTCCAACAACATGAGTTCTTTCCCAAGTCCAGGAGCACCATATTATAGAGACAGATCAAGAAGATATGAGAACAATAAAGGGTGGAGCTCAGAAAGAGTGTCAAAGCATACAGGCAGCAACAACAGCAGCAGCAGAAGACACACTATGTCTGGTTTAACACCATTCAGTGGTGGAAGAACAATGCCTTCAAAATGGGATGAAGCTGAAAGATGGATTTGTAGTCCAGTTTCAGCATCATATACTGATAACAGAAGAATTTCACATACACAACAAAATCAACAGCGTAGACCGAAATCGATTAGCGGTCCAATTGTTCCTCCTCCTGGAATGGCTTTGTACTCAAATTATTCACCATCAGTTACACAACTTAGACAAGGTTTTGTTGTGAGGAACTTAATGGTTAGTTCTCCTTTTTCAACAGGAGTTTTAGCACCTGTTGCTGTTTCTGTTCATCATTATGATGATGATGATGATGATGATGATGACCCACATGGTACAGTTTTTGGTTATGACATTGACAATGGAATCCAATATTCTAGTCCTGTGCTCAACCAGAATGGTGTAAGACATTCATCAATGTCCACTGCACCCATGTGTTCTGAATCTGATTTGCTGTGTGACCCTTCATCTCCTACTTCTCAAGGTAATATAACTAAATAGTATAATATGGTACCTTGATTTTGCAACTAAAAGTAAAATTCATGTATTTACAAGTTGACATCTGTATACTATTACATGATGACATCTGAGATCAATGATGCGAATTGCGAAAAAATAGCAATTTGTTCAAATTGAACAAATTTGTCTACATTGCAGCGCTATAGCCGCTGTTTTTTACAACACTTTGTACTAAATAGTACTAGTATATTGCAAAACAATAGTTATGTGTTTAAATTCCGCTATGCGCCTATGCTATAGCCGTGCAATTTGACAGAACTGTCCGAGATCCAACAAATTTACATGTTTAAAATTATTCTGTTATTTCAATTTACAGATGAGGAACAAGATAGAATGAATAATGAGGACACTGAGATGTCTCTTGTTCCAGGATGTGATAAAGGTACTCAAATGAGCCCTACAGAAACAGAGAATGATACAGATTTATCTCCAAAATCTTCTGCCACTTCGGCCATAGATCAAGGATATTGCCATTATCCTAAATTAGAAGTCAGAGATGTGGAAGTTGACAGTCAAGCCACTGTTACCAAGGGATCCAAGAGGCATGGAGCCAAATTAACCAAAAATGGTTCAATGCATAGAACAGAATTGAGAGAGAATGGTGTTGATGCCCAAGTTTCATGCTGGGATATTGAAGAGTCAACCTTGGACATTTCCAAGTATGTCTCATAAATACTAAATGCATACTTTCTGAAATTGTTTTACAGTTTGGAGGCTGCAAAAGGATCCTATCATGTTTTCAGATCCTTATATAATCATAGAATGTGATTGTTTTGCTTATCCATGAGCTTCGTTCTTTGGCGCAGGTTACAGAGAGAGGAAGCCAAAATCATTGCGTGGGAGAATTTGCAGAAAGCAAAGGCCGAAGCTGCAATACGGAAACTCGAGGTATCTATTTTCATTATACTAACTATTTCTAATACCAATTATATCTAGTGTCTAGAAGTAGACACAAATTAGAATTCATATTATTAATGATTAAAAGCAAGATATAAGTTTATTAAAAGAGGCTTCACCCTATTTTCAGTCAAATTGTTGTATAGCAGTGTTAAAAAGCTCAAGAAATAATGCAGCAAGTGTATATAGCAACAGCAGGGGCACTTGTAATATCTTTCTGACCATGATAATGTTTGACACAGATGAAATTGGAGAAGAAGAGATCCTCAACAATGGATAAGATTCTTAAAAGGCTTAGAAGGGCACAGTTAAAAGCAGAAAGTATGAGAAACTTCACACCTGTACAACAGGACCATCAAGCTTCAAAGATTTGCAAAGTATTTTCATTCCCCAAATATGCCCATATAAGGTCTCTAGGCAGCTGCTTCACCGGCCATGCTCAGTGACCCATTCCATATACGTGCCTGAAGTCATTTGAGGTATTGAGCATGATATAAAAGAATATTCTGCATTTCTTAATGCCCATTGATGTAATTGGCATGTGTTAGAAAACTCGACATTACAACATCATTCTTTGTACCTAGTTATGTGTTGTTTGTATATATAAAACACAATTATTTATGTGGACGGACTTTCTTCTATAAATATTTTGATTCTTGTTCTCTTCATGGATGAACATGTTTTTGGAAACGCGCAAGTACTCACCCTGTTGATCAAGACACACTACACAAGTCTAGCAGCCATAGACAATAGTAGGGGGGAAGTGTATCTCTAGCCACAGCCAGCGAGTTTTCTTCCGAAAATGTTTTAAAAAAAATCATGTGACACAAGTTCTTGACTCTTGAGGTGTGTCACTAACTTGGAACACTAGTTAACTGGCAAAAACTTAACTTGCAAGAGGACAGGCAAAAAATTATTATAAATCAATGAAGGTATATAAGATTAAAGCTAAAGGGGCAAAATAATAATTTATTTGCTTTACAATGTAATAAAGTAAAGGATCTTGCTAACAATTGCCCTTATGGAACTCTAAGAATTCCAAATAAAAAAGTTATTTAAATAAAAAAAAATGAAATATTTCAATTTGCAATGCAACGAATACACGCATTTTCATAAAAACTTACTATTTTAGACCTTTAAAGAGCGCCCTAAGGGCACTCATTACCATTTCCCTAAAGTAAAATCCAACTCTTAGTGCTGATAATACTTGAAACCATTCTTAAAAGAAGACCTTCACAGCAGTTCTTGGCATGCATTGCGTTTGGCATGCATTGCGCCAATTCAACCATGCTCTCCTAGTATGGTCTATACCTCCAATCTGCTCTTGATGGTCTTCTACTAGCCACTCCATAACTCCACTGCGAAATTAAAAAAAAAGCAACAAAAAATAAGAATAATACCCGGAATCAAGAAGCATGCAACTAGATTCAGTATTCCAATATTTTATTGTCCATTCTTTTACATCCAAGGAACACTTAAAAGAATATATATAATCCATCTTAAGGGTCTGTAGATTCCAAAAAAAAGGGGCAAATTCTTGTCAAATAATCTAATTTACATTTTCTTACCAGTTATAAAGGCATTCCAGTGTAATATAAATATATTTGTCAATTTGTATTTCTGCTATTTAAATGTATTTCTCCTGTTTTGTTTCTGTTAGCAAAATGGGTCTTTGGGTCATGGGTTAGCAGACAGGGCCTAAAATCAACTGCAGTTTAGTGTTAGGATGAGCTTATTGTAACTTAGATATCAGATTCTGTTAGCAACAAACAGAATCTAACAGTTAACTATAACCATCAACTTGATCTATAAATACTGTACTAGTATATAATTAGTTGCATGCTATGTCAGAAAGTATAAATTTCAGATTTTCTCAAATCTCTCCAGTTTTGTTAAGCTTTCTATCAATTTGTAACATTTTTTCAGCAATGCAAATAATAATAATGAATCTATTTTATATAGTCTATACTCACATCATCGAAGTCCAGGCTATCGTACATTCTTCCATATGGCCTCACAGGACTTTGATCAAAATAAGGCCTCACAGGACCGCCATACCCCCTGAAAGAATCCATGCTATTCAACATAGTATTCCCACTGGGCCCTGCCTCATCAAGAGGTGCGGCTGAATCAATGGCAACCTGCAGGAGCATGATGCAAAGAAATAAAATCATTCATAAATCCAAGATTCAAACACACACTTGTATACGAGTTTTTATACGAAATAAGGAATAATACATGGCAAGTCAAGTTTCAGAAGAAAGAATTTATGCAGCCTTAAATACACATGTATAAACAACAAACAGAATCATCATTGAATTTCAACTGCACAAACAGGAATCATGTAGGTCTACTGTACATGTCTGTTATGATTCAGTGCAATTACAGCACACTGATGTAATGTCAAGCAGATCACTTTAAGCAGTAAGGAGGGGGAGAGTTGATGAATCTTATATACATCCACTTATTCCACCGTCATTTCCAAATGCGGGGAAAAAAAGGATAGATTCAAGTAGGGTAATAATGCACAGCAACAAAAATCCATATTGAAGTACCTGATGTCCACAAATTTCATGAGATCTTCGAGAGACACGATCTGCAACGCCTTCGTCCGCAAAAGTCACAAAACCAAAACCTCTATGACCAGGTCTCTTGACATCCTAAATCAAAATAGACAGATGGTTAATGTAGGGGTATTTCCTATCAGTTAGCCAGCTTTCAACACTAGTATTTGTTTTATTTGACATCTTACCCTAGGGATATAAACATCTAATATATGGCCAAATCTTCCAAAATACAGGCGAAGATCTTCAATGGTTGCCTCTGGGGGAAGACGACCAACAAAAATCTTTTTGCTCATTCCACGAACAGGTTCTCCCCCTAATATACCATTTAAAACAGTCAGCATGCAGTTCCTATAAGAATTAATAATTTTAATTTAATATCCGTGTTTCCATGCTTACTTCCATAAAGTGAAGCAGGATGATCATACATAGTTGGAGCACCAAGTGCTGCATATCTAGTTGGTGCAGAACTATATGGATTATATGCACCATATCCTCCTTGTGACGGTCTGCTTCTGCTAATTGGCTTGAAATCATCTTCCTGCCAAAATGACCTAACATCTTATTAGCAAAAGTCATAAGAAAAGGCATGTATAACCGTGTATCTTTCCACCATCAAACAAATAGTTATGCATGAAAATGAAAACCGGCAGTGCGAAATAGCAGCATTATACAACAAGAGTCAAAAATTTCAGTGGCATATTGGGTGACACCCTACCGAGATTCGAGAATGTGTAAGAATTTATTTTAAAAAGAGTTGAATAGGCTTGGGTGGGCCTGATACCAACGAAGATCCAGTAATAGAGGTGACTCCAAAGAGGCCTACTATATGGAAGGGTTATTCTAGAAGAAGGGGAGTGAGGTCAAGAGGAGAATGTGAGTTAGTGACATGCTGTTAGAAAGGTAATAATGAGGTGGATAGGATGAGCCGATGAGGTGGTGGGCCATTCATGTGTTTGTTACTGAAATTGGGTAGGAGTTGGTGTCTCTGGTAGGAGCCAAGTAACTGGCTTTCCATTCATTGCTCCTGTAAAGCTCTTGAGTTCCTTCTTTTCATTAAATAAACTATTATATTCCCATTGTTTTCTGAGTTCTATCATTGGTCCGACCTGACGGATAATTGAGAGGAGCTATAGAAACAGAGGATGAATTAACATGGCTGATGCCCAAGCAGGGGCTTATTGAGAGGTACAGAGGAAGAAAGAGTGACAACCATTTGAAGAATTGAAGGTTAACCGATAGTGGTATTTGTTCAATCATAACTAGAATAAGATAAAATCACTAGCATTTTATTCCCAAAAAAAAAATCACTAGCATATTCAGTATAATTTTATTATATTATTAAGACTATGAAGTAGTACAGAAATGTTTTTTATATGTAAGGTACTTCCATACATTACATCCTAAAATGGAAATGCATGTTTTTCTCAAAAATACAATATAAAAACTTATAGCTTCTTTGGCAAGCAAATTAATGAGTTCAGACTGTACAGGTGAAAATTGCATCTCATATAAATCTTGTTAATAAGTTCCTTCAGTTAAATAAAAAAAATTCAGTTGTACAGTTTTATTTTCTTTCAACATTGGTAACTTCTATTGTGAGTATAAAGCCATGCTTTTATGAGAAATGCATGGCTTCTACAAACAGATAATCACTTCAATAGAATAATCAATGAATAAACACCAGGAGAAAACATTAATTAAGAATTTTCACAAAACTGTTATTATTATGTAATAGAGTAAGCTCTAAAAATTCTTGCCTTAGGTGTTGCTCGATCAACCACCACATCAGAACCTCCCAGTTCATGAGTTTCTTTCATCAAGTTTTCTACAGAATCTGCAAGCAAATATGAAATTACAGGTTTACAGAAATTTCAGGTTTACAGAAATAATTAATACAGGGGGCAAAATAAAATATGAAAAACAAAACAAAAGAACTTTTACAATTCTTTTGTAATCAATAAAGCTTAGAGAAAGCTATCCAAATTTATAGATTGAAATGTTCAGAAAAGAAGTTATATATGAAATATAAATATTCCAAATGCAGAGGGAAATTACTGAATACTATGAGCAATACAGAGTACAATTTAACAAAGTTCAATATTCAACTTAAAAAAAGATACATTTATTTTCTGTGTGTAAAAATCAATTTAAAGTCCTGTGAAAACAGTTGCTGGAAAATTAACGATGCACTCTGTTTTATTTATATATAGAGACAGCAAGAAAAGACATAGCAGCCCTATCACATAACTGAGAAGTACTCACAATTGTCTTTTGCGAATGACTAGCTAATTATCTAAGATTCTAAATTCAATAAATTTTAAGGATAAGTAAGTTATGACACATCCATAAGTTAAAATATGTAGATAATTGTAACAGACAAATAATGACGGTCAAACCTGCACTTGCAAAAGTTATAAAACCAATTCCTCGATGTGTTTTTGATCCTCGATCCTGTTGAGAATAAATGATAAACAGTCTAGAATTAAAAATAAATAAATGACAACTAAATTGACACACACACACACATGTGTATAATAATGCAGTGCAATTGTATACCTAGCAACTGCTATTAATATTATGCTATGGGTATATGTACACAGCATGCATAAATAGATACCAACAGCATTTTAACTTTACACAAAGTCAAGAAAGTACCTTTGGCATGTATAAATCTGTTATTTCACCATATTTCTCAAAATGACTGCAAGGGGAAAAAATAAAAAAGAAGAGAAAGAAATATGTTAAATTAATGCATCCGTTTCCTCAGCATCAGAGATTATATTAGACTACATCCTCAAAGAAGAAAATACTCCCAGTAAATTTAAAGAAGGTATCACACTCAATATACCTCCTAAAAGTTTCTTCTGTTACTGATGGTGCAATCCTGGCCACAAAGATTCTGGTAACCTTTTTGACGGGTGCTCTCATCTCCTCCTTTAATTAAAAAGGATAACATGCCAAGAATCAGTAGTATAATCTAAAACATCATCACCGTATCTCATATAACTTAAAAGTAGAGCAACCATGAAACACAATTTTAAATTTCATGTATCAAAACCTTCGGTGTGGCCACTTTGACTTCCAGCATCCTGTTGCCAAGACTGTGTTCACTCGATAGCACATTCTGCATTTAGAAGTGACGCAAATTGGGATTAAGCATATTCAAGCTACATTCTCATATACTAACTATGTGTGAAAAGCAGTTACCTTGGCATCATCCAAGGATGCAAATGTAACATATCCAAAACCACGAGACCGGCCAGTTGACCGTTCCTATGTTAAAGAGGAAATTTAGCATTATAAATAATCACTAAATCAATGCCGTATAAGGATATTTGACAGAAAATGACATAAACAAAACAACAATTAGTTCTTTTCTGTTCTATTATTTCTCGCTTTCATGCATGTTACATTATCTCTCGAAAATCCATTTAAAAGCATTTCAATAATGGGGCATTAAAATGTAATTCCGATTACAAATATTCAACAAATTTAGCATCACCACATAAAAGAAAACGAAAATCGAAATCAATAGCTAACCTTCATAACAATACAATCTTCTAGCTCACCAAATTTGCTCATATATTCTTTCAACCCATCAGTTTCAACGTCCCATGGGATACCCAAAACCTAACATACAATTTTAATAACCACAATAATTCAAATTTATATTGTTTTTTCAATTTAATCGAAAAAATCGGAACAAGATTAACGAGATGCATGATGATTGATGACTAACCACAAGCTTTCTTTGCTCCATTGAAAACTTCAATAAATCTCAAAGAAACACAATCCCTAAAAATTGAAGAAAAAAAAATAGGAAAAAAAAAAACTCTCGAATGGTTGTTCTTCACTCGTCTCTCTCTAAATCCCTCACACTCGTCGCTCCCTGCACATAACAAAAACACTTCTATCTCACACACAATTTTCGTCGTCATTATCATCATCATTTGAATTTTGAAGGGGCTTCAAATTCAGCTGCGTTTGAATTGCAACTCAAAGAAGAAGAAAATGGAATCAAAAAAATGCAAATAATTGAGATGAAATTAGTGGATTATTACGCACTCACTCACCTTGGGATATTGAAATTGGGGAAAATCAAAACCCTAATTGGTGAACACGCTCGCTATTTCCATGTTACTCTTCCCTCTCTCGCACTATTTTTATATTTGTTTTCCTTTTTTTCTATTTCATTCATGAATTGATTTTTATGTTTATTTTTTTGTTTGTTTCACGATTTAATTTATGTTTTTTTGTTTGATTTCTATTTTGCTATTTGATTCATGATTTGATTTTTTTAGAGTGAATAATGTCATTATACATTAAAAAGTATAAAACAATGTATTAATTTTAAGATAAAAAATAGGTTCAAGCACCTTTTTGAAATTAAAATGTAAGTATAGAGTCAATGTGAATTTTTTTTTAAAGAAAGTAGAAAAAATTCAAGTGACTACAGAGTGCATGGATCTTTTACATATTTAAATCCAAGATAAAATAGTAAAATTATCACATAAACTCTCAATCTCTCTCTTTTTCTTGTTAGTTTCTTTAACTTCCAAATAAGAGGAAGTTTTTCCCTCCTTTCTCTCTTCCCTCTTTTTCCTTCCCTTCTCCTCCTTAATCTTTTTCTTCCTTCCGCTCCAAACTGAAACTCGCAAACAGAGCCTAACACTATGTTTGGTTTCATAGAAAACAGAAGAAAAGAAAGAGGAAGGAGAGAATGTGGATGGAAAGATGGACTTTCCATTGTTTGGTACCTCTTAAAAAAGGAGAGGAAATAAAATTTTAGCTGGAACCCACACTCAAATACTTTCCTCCCTCTAATGGACGGAAAGGGAAGAAGCAAACCAAATTCGTGTTAAATGACATAAGTGTCCATGATAAGACATATATTTCAAAACCAAAATGTTACATATGTGTTTTAGAAAATTGAACATATACCATATACGTACACACTCTAATGTAATGTACACAACATAATAGTCAGCACGTGATAATGTGATATAAATATTGATAAATTTTTAATTGATATTTAATTTTTATATTTAATTAATGGAGTATGTTTAACTAAAACATTATTTTTACACAAGGGTGTTAAGTCATTTACAAAATATTTATATTCTTTTTCTCATCCTTTTTATCAATTAAACCTTTCTTTCCTTTCAGTCTCACTCAAAGCAAACAACTAAATAATCATCTCACTTTCTACCTATTTTCTATCCATTTTCTTTCCTTTACATTGTTTCCTTTTACTTTCTTTCCTTTCACTTTCTCTTCTCATCCAAACAAAGCCTAAGGGTGAGGAAGAAAAAATTGCAAGAAGAGAGAAAGATCGTGGAATGACCATTTTTCCTTCGTTTGGAACAGCAACAAAAAGCAAAGGAAAGAAAGATAGAGTTGGGCCCATTTATGGATGGAAAATGGAAAGCTTGTACTATTTTGGATGAAAAGATAAAAAAACCACAAAACCAAAATAAAAATTATATTAAAGATGATATATTTTTTATTTTTAGATAGGTATTTTTGTCATTTAACAACTATACTATCTTTCTTTCCTTCTACTTTCACTTTTACCAAACAATCAAACAATCATCTCATTTTCCTTTTATTTTTTTTCCTTTAACAATCTTTCCTCTAACTTTCTTTTGTATTCCAAACAAAGTTTAAAGGTCTTGCCAACTTTTAGCTTCCTTTTAAACATTCGTGAAAATAACTAATATTGACAAGTCATTTGGATATCTTTTTTTTAAAACATACAAATATTATATTTATAACCATAGAAATATTACTCACATGAATTCATCAACATAAAAGTTCAAAAACTTTGATATAAACATAAACCATATAGCAACTAACATCAACATCAACCTCAACCTAGAGTGTTAAAAAGCTTTTCATAAACCAGGAGCCTCATCACTAACATCAATCAACATAAAGGGTTGAAAACCATGTCCAAAGTGCCAATTACTTCCTTCCTCATTTCATCCAAATGATGTTCAATTGTCCTTTTGCCCTTGATCTTTCGTTCCTCAACTAATGATCTAACAGCCTTCTTCATGAGATCCAACTGATCTACTGGTGCAGAATACCCAAAAAGTTGTTTGAGTCTTAGGTTTTCTTCAGCCAATCTGTTCCTCTCTTCAATCAGCCCCTTCAGTTGATCATCAACTTCTTGCTTCTCTTTTCTGGAGCTCTTGATTTATGTTCTTCTTCTTCAGCATAAAATTTTCCTTCTTAATTGAATCATGTTCAACGTTCAGAGGGACTTGGTTTTTCTTCATGTCTTGAAACTTCTTGCGAATACCAGTATTTGATCTTTCAACAACTTGAAGTCCCTTTGATCGAAAGATCTCTTTCAATTTCTCTTTGACCTCAATGACCGTCCAAATTGCCCTTTACATAAGTAAAATAAAGATTATAATATGAAAAAATTGTTCAGGTGGGTCATTAAAAAATTAAAATACAAAAATTATATTATATAAAAAAATTTAAGTTATAATAAATATAAAGTTGATCATCAAAAAATTTAATTAAATATCTTAAAATTGTATTTTTAAAAGATATTTTTTAATATATTAAATTAATTAAACACCTTAAAAAATTATAATAGGTAAAATGAGTATTTTTTACCAACAAAAACAAAGTATTTTTGAAAGATATTTCCTTTTCCATCAAGAAAATAAAAGTTTATTTTAATTTTTTTTATTAGTCATTACATATTTAATTTTGTTTAATGAAAATATGTAAGAAATTACAATAATATTTAAAAATAATGAAATAAAAGAGTTCGCAAATAATTTTTTATTTTTCTAAGATCAATTGTATTAATTTAACTTTGGTAAATAAAAAAGTGTAATGATTTAACTATTCTACTCTCAAAAGTCTCATGTTCAACTGTTCAAGTCCTTTTGCACAAAATTTATATGCATTTTTTATGTACTTTTAGTATGACTTTTAACATAATAAAATATGATTTCTTCAAATTCATGATTTTCTTAAAGTTTGTTATAACCATTAAAAATGAATTTATGATAAGAACCATACGAAAAATACATAAAAAATTCATCTAATTTTTTTCTCTCAAAACACTTAAAGTATATCAATAATTTTCTTTTATAGAGGTGAGTCATGGCCCAATCATGTCGCCACTAACTTCGCCCCTGTATTGATCTCAAAATTTATCTGATAATTTTTTTTGAACATAAATATATTATTAATAAGAATCATATCTCCACATAAGACTATACCAAAAAAAATATCTCCGCATAAGACGAACAATTAAATGTAAAATACAAGACATAAGTATTGTATTGATCTCAAAATTTGTCTTATAATAGTTTAAGAGTTTATTTCTTTAACAATCCACACCAGTTCAAGTACGTCAACTAATCTAGTGCATTGATCTTGTGGATTGTCCTATCATTTTGAAAATCCACAAACTAAAAATATATGAACTAAATTTACGGAACTAAGTTTAAAAGTATAATAATGTACTACTTCTGTTTCACAATGAATGTGTATCGTTTTAAGTGCTTTTACACATATATATCAAGAAATATAATAATTATGTTAAAAGTAATAATATTTTTACTAAATTAACTCTACTTTTACTTTTATTTTCTTAGAAATAGTATATAAAGTAGTAACGTAAATAGACGATAGAATTGGAAAAATGTTGCATTGAAAATTGAAAAATGACACTCTTTTGAAACAAATTTTTCGAGCAAAAGCGACACTTATTGTAAAAACTAAATTGATCAAATGCATAATATATACAAAAAATTCTAAGATATAATATTAGTACAAATTTTTCAAAGTGAATTCTCCCCTTGCCAATCAATTTTTTTTTGCATATACATGAGTCAAGAATCGAACTCTTAATCACATACTTAAACGGACTAAATTTTTTACTAGTTAGACAAATTCATTGTTGATAGATAAATTCAAAGTTAATATGCACAAAATCGACACTTTATTTTTTGGTTATAAAGTTTTTAATGTAGAAATTTAAGTGTTTAAAGCTCAACATATTATTATCAAAAAATAAAAAATAAAAATATTGAGTAAAAAATAGTTCATTATACAATATCATACAAACTTCGACAAAAATATACTAATATAAATGAAAAAAAAAAAAGAAAAAAAAAAGAGGTTGGAGGGGTCTTAACCATTCGTACCCATTCTAACTGTGCCTTTAAGCACAGACCCATATGCTTCATCATTCATTCCACCATTTCAGCCTACCCTAAATGTGCTTCCATCTATCATTTTGGGATTGCTCCTCCTCAAGGGCAATCTTTTGTATCAATTTTAATTTGTTGGCACATTATTAACAAGATACGTTGTTTGATCACAACATTATCAGACAGAATTTCATTATAAGAAATCTGTCGAACCACTAGTTTCATATAATTGGTTTGATCATGAGCAGAGTCTGTTGTGCACCAATATCAAAAATATCAAAGTCGTCAGATTTGCGAGTTTATTCATATTCGAAAAGAGTATTCAAACTCGACTGACTCGTAGACTAGTACGAGTCTACAGAAAATTAAAAATGACTATCAAAAACCTAAAAATAACACATATATATGACAAACACTATATATAATAGAACATCAATTAATATAGAAATTTAAAATTCAAACTCTATAACAAACTTGTTAACAAAAAAATCCAAACCTAAGAAAATAGTAAAGTATATAAAACAAAAAAACATAGAACAAATATGTTAATGGCTTCAAATTTGAAGGATGAGAGATGAACTTGATCACGCAATCGTTGATGGGAAAAAAAATACCGGTGAAGAAGGAGAGACTCTTATAAGGTTGGTGCAAAATAAAGAGACAAGGACTAGAATATTGACATTTTCTTTTTCTAAATGTAACACTTAAAAGACTAATACTATTTTTTTTTTACTGAAAAAGACTAATACTATTAGACAATAAATCTTCATTCAAAATTATAAAGTGCTAAAAATATGAATCATATTACTTATATATTTTGTTCATCATATCCGCATTTACTCTGAAACAAGCGATTGTTTCAAAAGTTTAAGCTGTTAAGAAATGTCATATCAATAATTATATTATTTCTATCATAGAGACTCTGATAACATGTGAAATAGTAATTGATTATTTCAAAAGTTTAAGCGGTTAAGAAAAGTCATATCAATGGTTAAAATTAATATTTCTAATATTTACATTCAATATGAAACACTTACTAATACTTCACACATGCATCAAAATTTCCATTTTAGAACATTTGAACTAACAAAAGAGACATTATTTAAACTAAGTTTAAATAATCTTTTAGTCTCTGTAAATTGGTGTGTTTTTGTTTTAGCCCTTACATTTTTTTTGTTTTTGAAATTGATCCCTAAATATCAAAATCATTTTGGATTTGGTCTATAAAGTTAAAATCCGTAGAAAAATCAGTAGTTTTCGTGCATATTTTTCTGTGAATTTTAATTATAGGGACTAAAACTAAAATGATTTTAACATTCAAGAATTAATTTCAAAAAAATAAAATATAAAAACTAAAACAAAAAATACGTCAACTTACAGGAACTAAATATCATTTAAAATTTTAAACTAAATCACTTTCCTTCTGCCGTCAACAAAAAAACAGGGCAACAGACATACTACTCCGTCCCAAAATATAAGAGAAAACTAATCATAAAAACTTGATGTATTTGGACCAATTTTTTAACCAGATACATCTATTTTTTTTACCTATTTTCTCTTATATTTTGGGACAGAGAGAGTATGTATATATGACTAGAAAAAACATTACATTAAGAAATTTGTGATTTCAATTTTTTATTCAACTTAAGTACCTAAATCATATTTGCCTTTTGATATTACATCAAAAAATATATGCCTTTTGAAAAGTTGTTTGTTTTGATATATTATCCTCAAAAGTAATCAAATTGTCATGTATGATATGTTTATTAGGTGCGTTTTAACTTTTATGTCGATATGTATACATTCAAACATAGAACAATATTGAGCTTTTGATCCTATATATAAATGATTAATTAGTAAAGATAAAACTATAGTGGGTGGTTGTGGGATATAGAAAATGGTTATATATGAATTGGAATAGAATGATAAGAAAGAAGAATTTGTCAGAGTAGGGATTCAAATACAATGCACCAACGAATGCGTAGAGATAATGCATATTGCAATAGATTGGTATTTGCTCTTTAGTCTTTATTCTCAAATAAATGAAAACAATTAAAAATCTCATCTCAATTGGGGTGTCGGGACGCTAGTGGAATATCTCACATGGGTTGAATTCACTAGCTAGATCATTTTGTGCCTTGTCCATATCTCACATTTCTCACTATATCTTCCTTATTTATTTTTCTTAGCTTTATTCTTTTAATAAAAAAAATAATATTCATCTTTTCAAGACGGTACGTTTCTTCGCTCCCTGTATTACTCACATTGAAAATATATTTCAGGGGATATCTTCCGATAAGATATGCATTATTAACATGTATATTTTTGAGTAAGATTTGCGCTACTGAAAGTTATCTCATATTAGGTGGGAGACATAGAAGATATATGATCAATTTATGGAGACAAAGAGTAACTACTATTTTTTTTTTCAAATTATTAGAGTATATTAGATACAGATACGAATTCAATTTTACTAAAAATAAAAAAGATGAATCTGTAAATAAATTCACAAACACATCGAGATTGATAACATAAATTTGGCACACTTATGTTTTTAAATAATGTGATAAAATCAAATGAACGCATTACTCGTACTGCATCATTAATTAGGACATGATCATTTGTTGTATTAACAATTGGTCAAAATTAATGTCTCAATCTAAAATAAATAAATTTTGCAATAGAAATAAAATCAACCAAATATCGTGTCAGAAAGGAAAATTAAAAACAAAATTACAAAATAAATTAAAGAAATTCAATATTTGTAGAAACCTTTATTTAAATTAAAACAGACACAAAAGTAAATTTATGACAAAAAATAACTCAAAATCACCTATATTCTTATTGAAAGAAGAAGAAAAATTTAGAGAGAAAGTGATGTCTCTAAAAAATTAAGACAAGCTTAATTCATTTATTTTTCTTAATTAGCTTGATCATTAAGATAATTTGTAATTTATTTATAAACAAAAATTTGGACTTTTTTGATTTGTTGAGGCATGATCCTTGGAACATGAACACGTAAATTATTCGACCTTGCTGCAGGAGGCAACCTACTTAATTCTCCCTTTGCAAAAGGACAAATAAAGAAGTATGGGTGTATAGCTGGTGCAAAAGAGACAAGATAAGATAATATATAATAAAAGGCTAGTGTCTTTTATTACTACTTTATGTCTAAATACATACACTAGTATTTGACTTTTTGTGATTACATATATACGTACGAGCTACAAATTCATTAGTTTATTGATTAGATCATGCAAAACATATTTAACATGTAAATGATATTAATTAATAGGTTTATATCTTGCCCAAATCCGTACCACGACCAAATCAAGTATAATTTTTTACATGAATGGCATGCTATAAAAAGTGATACAAGAACATAATTTAGATTATGGAAAGCAAACCTCCATATAAGTACGGTTAGAGACGGCTAATAGATATATGAGAGAGAGAGAGAGAGAGAGAGAGAGAGAGAGAGAGAGAGAGAGAGAGAGAGAGAGAGAAAGAGAGAGTTTATCTCACTAATATAGATAGGAGTATTCAATACAACACAACAAACCAAAAATGAAAAAAAAAAAGACAATGCACATACATAATCAAAAGATATGATTGCCTAAATATGCAAACAATCTAAGGGTTCGTGGACTACTCATAAAACCTATATACATGGTCCCCTTTCCCCCTACCTAAGATTTTTCTTTAAGATAGTAACTTGATCGGACTAAGCATATGTTCAGAATCAAATGTGATCTAATTTTGCATAAATTACAATGTGTAGTTTCTACAAAATCATATTGAGGAAGGTTTGCTATGTATATACCAACCATAAACTAAATTAGATAAAATACAATTAATTAATTCTAATTGTGCAGCGTGTCAAAAATAACATGATAAACTCGTGCATTGTATATATACACTACTTTATGAATGAGAAACAATGTGGTCTAATCCGTATCAAAAATGTCTTAAATGTGAGTTTTACGTTATTTCGTCTATATACAAAAAACGTAAGAGTCTAGTTCTCTGATTATTTTATTTATGCACTAAAAGTCTAAAACCCCAACTAGCTTTTGAACATTATTTTTCTCTTGGTCTTTTTTAATTTTATTTTATTTGGTACAACTAACGTTCTAATTTTATTGATTAGATTCACGTCAGGGTGAGTGCAATGTAGCCCAACCTCATGAAACTAAAAATTAAAAATATAAACAATGAAATAAAATTAAAATAAGGAACAAAGCTTATTACAATTGGACTTTGTTTTTTTGTGCTCCCTTTTAATTAATGAGAAATTACAATCACAAACATGGAGAAAAAAAAACCATGCACCAATTAACAGTACTACAACATAAACAATTAAGCAAATCAAATGTCTTAATTAGTACATTCAAATTAATTTCAAATATCTCTCATCATCAACCTAGCTAAGCAATTGTTTAGAAGTGGACCCCATCATTTGAAAAGGTTGACAACCCTTCATCATCAAACCAGAATAATTCACATTAAAGTTGTTCATGTTCATAACACCACCACCACCACCTACACCAATGTGTGACATTGATGATGATCTATTATTAGCTCCTACTTGTTCCAATGTTTGAACTTGTTTCTTCAAAAACTTCACATAATGTATAGCTTCATCTAACATAGAAGCAGTGTCCATTTTTGTTCCACCAGGTACTAATCTTTGCAATATCCTTATCCTTTCACTTATCCTTTCCCTTCTATGTCGCGCCGCTACACTTTGCGGATCCTTCGATATCTTCACGTTCCTTCTCTTCGGTGGCCTAATCGATTCTGGATCGATATGTATCGGTTGCATCACCGCTATCCTAAATATCATTTCCCTCATCGCAGCCATCGAATTTTTCTTTTCAGAAGAATTCGAGGAATTCGAGTAAGGAAATGATGGTGTAGTATTCAACTGTTGGTGGAAGTTGTTGACATTGGAGTGTAGATTTGGATCAATATTATTCAAAGTTTGTGGAGATGATAGTGCATTTTGTTGGTTAATGTTAAATAATGGAACATTGTTGTTGGTGGTGATAATATCTTGGTAAGTAGTGTTGTTGTAAAAAGGTTCAGAGAATTGATCAGGAAACTTTTCCATTTGCATCATCATTGATATCATGTCCATGCTTCCATGATCACTAGAAGTTTTGACTATGTCCACATCCATGATGAGAAAGGATGGAGAAATGAGGAAGATGGTGAGAAAAGGGAGGTGCAGAGTATGGGAGGGGAGGGTGTGAAGTAGGGTTTATGTGATCAGAAAGATAAGGGAGTGAAAGAATATATAAATAAAAATATTAGTATATAGTGTAAGATTAATGGAATGAGGTGAGTGCAGAGGATAGAAAGAAAAGATGTAGAGATGATGTATATTATGATAACCGACCAACAACAATATCTATAGCTGCCTGCAGGTTCAGTGTGTAAGTGGAAGCCCTTTTTATAGCAACTTGGTTATCAAAATTATTATAAGATTTTTTTTCTATAGACAAAATGTTATTGGTAAGTTTGTTAGTGAGGGTAAAATTGGAAATGAGATTTCATGTAGTTGAGATTTGAGGCATTTATGTATTTAATATATATGTGTTTGTTGTATATATTGAGATCAAACAATATATATTTTATTGTAGTTTTTAATTTCTTAAACAAGATATTGATCTAAAAATTTAGATAGTTCAATCTTAATCTAACAATTATGAATATGTTCGCTTTGTTTATAGGCATACTTTATCCTAATTGTTAGCAGTAAAACCTCATTTGTCTCAATTTATACTACTGAACTACACTTTCAAGAAGATATCAATTTGAGAATGATATTATAACCTGTTGATATGACTTTAAATGATTTATGAAAATGAATTATTTTACCATTTGTTATCATTAATTTCATGATTTAGTTATAAAAATGAAAGTGATTTAGTAAAATAGTAAAAAAAAAGTTTATTTATAGATAAAAATCGAAAATGAACTTAATTTAATTAGACTCCTTCATGATAATCTTTTTGAATTCAAAACTATATACTAGACTATTCTTTCGATGATCATAATATAGTAAACTTTTATTAAATGTTAACACACCATCATTGTACCTCTTTTAAATACAAATTAGATTATTTTCCACCTACAACCATGAAAACTAATCCTATACAAAAATATAATACTTGAAATTTCTTTAACTATGAGAATGATATATTTGAACATATACTATACATGCATGCATATTATTGGCACATCATAGATAGAAGCTCTAATTAAATATTTAACCAACCAAATATTTTTCATTTATACTACACCGTGTTGATACTTGTGATACATATTTTAAGTATATTAGAATTACAAAGAAAATCTAAGAAGCTCATAAATAAATGATTGAATATTTACAATATTTATTTAATAATTATAATTATTATTATCACCGATGGATCAAAACCACCCATGATGTGTGGGGTAACGTCTAATGATCCACCATTGATTTTTATAGCTAGATGAAAGGGTCAAAGGTTGAAGCATTTAAGATCAATGGTTGAAAATGAAATAGGGACCACAAAATGGATGGGGTAGAAAGATTGGTTGAATGCTGGTGCATGAACCAGGTTTCAAAGTTTACATAACAATGTGTTCTTTTCTTTTGACTGAAAACTCTTTGCTTTGTAATGAGATTTTACTACTTTGATTTATAAAAAGCCCAAAGTGGACCCCACACTCACATGACATTATGTCAGAGTTAAAAAAAATTGTTCAAGCTTCTAGGTTATACTTCCGTCACCAACGGAAAGTGCCACAAAAGGATGATGATGAGATAAGATATAGTTTGTCAAATTGACCTAACTATATGCATATCTATATTGATTAGAAAAACAAAATATTGGACCAAATAAAAATGGTTCAAAGTGGGAATTTAAATAACAAATCAAATCAATATATATCTTATCATTTATATTAAATTTTAGATAATTTTGAAGTTGTGGTAATTAAATTAAATAACAAAATATGTTATTATAATGCTTGATTGAAGAATTTGAATTCAAGTTATAATATATTATGAATATTTATATGAGGTAATTCACCCAATAGAATAGTGTTGTTGTTGAAGACGGTAGAGTCTTTAGAATTTCTTTGTTTCTATCACCCATTTAATATGATTTGAAAGTCAGTTATGATATTAAATGATTTTAGACCTTCCCGAATAATGCACGAGTTTGATATACTTGATTTTTTTTAAAATGATTAGTAGGATAAAATTTAATGATAAAATTGTGGATCCATTCCTTGATATAAAAATCTCAAGCAAAATTACAAGTATTATAAAACTTATTAGACTAATAAATTTGTCTAAAATGTATGTATCTATACTAAATTTATACACAATATTTATTTATTTATTTATTTATCTTTTATTCTATATGTTTGTTACGATGCTTGCAATTCAAGCATTACTTTTACCCTAAATTTTCCCTCTCATTTTTTATTAATTATTCTCTCCACTAATAGAATTATGACTAATTCTATGTACATGTTTAATGATTAGTCAATTAGTCAATCCATTAAGCATTGGTAATTCAAATATTTTTTAATTGTATGTGATTACTAAGAGTTGCTATTTAATTTGATTCATGCATATCCTTACCATTTCTGCCGCGGAAGTTTCTATAATTCAAATTGAAAAATAAAGTGTTGCTCCACTATATATATATATATATATATATATATATATATATATATATATATATATATATATATATACACAATATAAAGTGTATTGGATTCTTATCCAAGTATTTTTTTTGCTTGCACTTCAAATATCTCATATCCAAATATTATTTTTAACTATAATGAGTGCAGATTCAATCCATACCATTCTTTCTATTTATTGTTTTGAAAGGTAATTGTAACACTAAATATAAATGTGTGGTGATTTTTTAATTGGCTTATTCAAAAAAATGTGTGACAATTTCTAATATTTTATTTTGTTGATATTATTATGTTAAAGCTCCATTGGAAAAAAATCCAATAAGTGATGAAGAGCTACGCGTCATTGATTTGCGACTAATGTATACTTATATTAAAAACACTATTGTTGATATAGCAGAAAATCTTGAATAATTTTGGTATATAGTTCTAATCATTAACAACTGACACACGTGCATGTTCTATGCATATAGGTTGTTAATTAATTAGTTGAAAAAAATATTAAAAATCTATATAATTTGTTTGTGTGCTCTATGAAACTATGAAGTACTATGGGCACACTTTAATTAAATTAAATATTAAATAATATCAAACACGGGTCACTATCTATCACCGACACATATGATTATTAAAAGGTATAGAGTTTTTTTCAAATCAGTGACGGATCCAGAAATTTTGAATAGTGGGGGCACTATATATATAAATTTACAACAAATTTATATATTCTATCCATCCAAAAATATAAGAAAAAAAATCTATTTTTTTGTCCCAAAATATAAGAGAAAAAACACAAATTTATTTTTTCAAGAAAAATTTATTCTCTCTTTTCTTTTTTCTAACCAATAAAAATTGTTTTTACATCTTTCCGTTCAACTTTTTTCAAAGAAAATACTAAAAAACATATTTTCAATCATTATGTTTTACTTTTTTCTCTTAATAAATGTGATTTTTATTTTTTCTCTCATAATATGGAACTAAGGGAGTATATGTTACATTTCATTTTAAAAATATAAATTTACATTTTTTACGGGGATTCATTTTTTGGAAATATTGAATGATTTTCTCATTTTCAATACCAATAAAAATTCTTTATGTTTGGAAGCAAAAAGGTTATAAGCCTTAAAATAAAAATTGTGGAATTTGTGTGGGCCTTGAGACAAAAGATGTAAAATTTGTGTAGGCTAAATGATCAATTATTATCAACTCATATTATATGATGTATATACTTAAAAAAATTAAAAAAAAATTAGTGCAGGCAATTGCCTACATATCATCCTATGTGGATCCGTCCCTTTTTCAAATTATGAATAATGTCAACATGTTAATTTGCATAGTAACCGATGTGCTATGTAGGTAAGAAAAGGTCCACTTGATTATAATTTTTCTACTTCTATTATGTTTCTACTTCACTTTGCATCTTACATTTTTTTCTTTTCTTAATTTACTTCAAAATTTTAATTTCTTATACCATTTTTTTGGTGTTATAAATTCTCTAATCTTATAGTCATTTTTAATTTTATTATATTTTGTTTACACACATTTTAATGTTGTCTTTTTTATGATAAATTTTATTGCTCGAAATAATATACTATAAAACCCGCGCAACGCGCGGGTGAAAGATCTAGTTTATTTGACATCCCAACTCAAAATCCTAAACCCTAAACCTTGAAGAGGTTAATAACTCAATCTATGTTGCTAACTGCTCTCTGGACAAACTAATTAATAATGCAACATATTTATTAATTAACCAATTAATAATGCAAAAGTCATGATTTTGATTTTAGTACTACATACAAATTTTGATTTTAGTTTTTCACAATTGTAACCAAACATGATCTAGCAAGACAATGATTACTCTTACGATAAGAAAGTTAAGATGAATGAGTTGTTGGATTTCTGACTAATAACCGCAAGACAACTAGCCACTGCTGGTCTATCAAGAGAGAACGTTTATCGAGGTAGATTGGGAAGTAAGGGTAGTGGTGAGTGACTGACTTGTTCTTTTTATTAGCTTGCAAGTTTTACCACGAACGACAGTGGTGGCATCAGAATGTGTTGGGGACTAGTGCAGACGAGCGCCGAGAAAAATAGCGAGTTAATGCTCTACTCTAGGAAATTAAGATCATAAAAGGGAGAGATGTCATATCTTCATCTAAAACAATCTTCTTATTTATAAAGACTTAATCAGTCACATTTAAAATTCAATAGAATGTGGCTGTGATGCAGCCGCACGTACTATTGTCAGTTAAATTAGATTTTTCTTATATGCATGTGTGTGTTATGACTATGCGTGCAAAATTCACAAAAATAAGTTGCAATTGACCAATCTCACAATTTCAACATTTTACTATATGAATTAAAATTTATACACATATATGTGTGTATGTGCGCACACATGAACGGATTCTTGTGCGTGCATCTATTTCATTTATACAAATATTGGACACAAATTTGATACTTCACACTTAAAACTCAAAATTTTAAGACCATTGATGATCATAATTCATAAGTAATGATATACTCTTGGCATTGTTTTTACATATTCAGTAATTCTATATATATACTACTGTCTGTCATTGCTGCTGGTACGGCTAACTGTTTTGGCAGCCTTATTCGGAGTTTCAATTTATGGTAACAAACTTTTACATTTTTAGTAACTTTTTTCGTTACACAAACGTGTGCAACTGCAAGAATACTGCAACTCAATTATTTTTCCAACATAAATAATTGGTCAGTCCAAGTACAATCTGAACACACCGTTGTTTCTTTTCTTCAATTCCCCGAATCTTCTTTGTTCCTACTTCCACAAGCTAATATCAATTCATCATGTACTTAACTACTTCAAGTTTGATGTATGGTATTTTCATATTTTTAATCAATCCATCGATAAAATATATTGATATTTGGATAAAATAGTATATATGCCAACAATCAATTGATTCAAATGATCTAGTCCCACCTATTAAGGTGTTTCCAATTCAGCGAGAGGAGTAGTCACTGTGTTCGATGGTGGATACTCTGATTTCGATAAAAAAAGTTGATTCAAATGATAAGAGACTAAACTATTTAAATAAATTGATTACAAATTTAATTATTCACTTTTGTGTATAAAAAAAAAAATCAATTGAAAGAAGAGAATTTACTTTGTATATCTCTCGGATTTTGCAAGGAAAAAAAATCACAAATACACCATTGATAAATAAGGTACAAAATCCTATATATTGCTACTAGTTAGTTGTACAAAATCTTGAGTTTCTCATGCTTTCACAAGATTCTTGTCTCTCTAATAGTAGTAGTTTAATTTATGTAGATAATTAATTAACTACGAATCTTATAGCTTCTCTGTTGTGGGGACCCATTAATTTGGAAGGTGGAAAACATATTATGCTCGTTGTTTGAAAACATGGGAAAACTTAATAGATATTCTCTTCGGTTCTAAATATAAGAAATTTTTTATTTTATAGATTCATGGAATGATTGATGTATCTAGTCCATATTATGAACCAAATATATTAATCATTCCATAAACTTAAAAAGCAAAATCTCTCTTATATTTAGGACCGGAGGGAGTATTAAATTATATAAATATTATTTTATCTATATTAAGCAAAGATTGAGATGAAACTGATCTAACTATCATATAAAAAGAAAAAGAGATAAGAAGATAACATGTTAGTTTGAGTCAAAAAACATGTTATTAGTAATTAATTTGTAAAAAAAAAATGTTAGTTCCATTTGAACATAAAGTGGCCCTTTGCATTTAACTACATTGATTCATACTATATGATCTCTAGCAATTAAATGTGATTCAATATTAATTACTTTCACACAAATATCATAAATCTAAAGCTAAAGTGAAGAAGTAACATTTCAGGTTGTCTGGCTATTATTTTTTATATATATGATCATAATTCATAATTGTTAATAAAGCAGCCTTTTTCAAACCCTATGTTTTTTGAATGAAAAATTAATCAAAATTGAAAAAGTAGAGTAAAACAGAAAGCATCTATGATCTATCACTATAAGATAGATGCAAGAACTTTTTTATAATTGACAGTGAGTAGAGTCAGCTAGTTAACAATAAAAGATTTTTCTTTCATAAGAAAGTTTACAATAAAAGTTTTTTGGCAAATTCTACCATACCCTTAAGGTATCACACCCAAATGAGTTGTCATATATCTGATTGGCCCATGTGTTAATGAGTTTCCACATCATTTATAAATTATAATTTTTAAACATTGCCTAATCTTTTTTAGTTATTATTTTAAAACCCCAATTAAAAGTAACTTATTACTCATAAGTCCTTATTTTTCTTCCATCATTGTTCATCTTCCTTCACATCATCTCTGTTCATTATCTTCTACCTTTTCTATGTATCAAAAAAAATCTTCTACCCTTTCTACCACAAATTTCTATACCACGAATTCTTTCCCTCAACAAATCGGATTTACCGGAAGTTTTTTTAGATCTGTATTATTTTCGAATTTTATTTCTTCAAAGTTTTAGAGTTTATTAGATCTGAGTTTTAAAGTGTTTTTGATTGAAAATACATTTGGAAATCATATAGAAATAGACTTCGTAAGATTTATGTAATTTTAGTCCTAGATTTTTCTGATAAAAACGTACATAACAACTCGGGTCACAGCAAGGTAACCGGGTCATATTCAGACCCGATTGAAGGTTGAAGGTGACTGGTTGTTGATTAAAATGTTGATGTTCTTTTATAGTATGTATATTTAATGTAAGCTACATGTGCAACTAAACGTAGCTGGTGCAGTGGTTTGTCTAGTACCATTCATTGTGGTAGCGCAGGTTCGAGTGCTGTCTCTGACGATTTTTTTATAAACTTGACTCAATAAATTTTATCCTTAAATACAATTTTAGTTTTTCTAATTTTTTAAACATGAAAATTTTGTTACTTTATTTTTAAACTTCAGCTTTTTAAATTTATGAGTTTTGATCTCTATCCCATTTTAAAGTCAATTTTACTAACATTACAATGTTTTAGTTGATAAATTAAATATTCATGCATTACTATTTTTGAAATTGTAATTTTTATTACTATTTGGAATAAAAAATGTAATTTAATTGGTAATAACAAATAAATGATAAAATATATATAATTGGATTTTTTATGTCATAGTTAGTATAATTAATTAAACCGTCATTAAATTAAATAGTAGTTCCTTAAAAGGACGGTTATGTCTCGACTATTCGGACCGATTATAAATCAATAATCAAAAAATTTACTATCATGTTGTTGAATCTCACCTAATTGAATAATCAATCAAGAGTTAATATGTCATAGCATAATTAATTGGAACGTCAAAAAACCTAATTCATATGAAAGGAATGTCAAGTCTCACAATCAGATTATTCAATTACACCTAAGCCCCTATTTGGTTCAACCGAGGGGAGGGGAGTTATTTTTAAGAAGAGGAGGCGAAGTGAGATAAAATATAATTTAAAATCAGTCAAAAAACCTAAAATCGACGTTAAACTCGATTCGAACCCTAAAACCATACAAAAAAGCCTAAAATCAATAGTAACCTTGACTCGAAACCTAAAATCATCTAAAAGCCCTAAATTGACCCTAAATCGACTCAAACCTTAATACAGGCCAAAAATCCTACAACAGGCCTGACCATAAAATTAGTTGAAAAACCTAAAATCGACACAAAACCTTAAAATTAACACTAAATCCGACTCAAACCCTAAAATAGGCCAAAAACCCAACATCGTATCTGACCATAAAATTAGCCGAAAAACATATAAATGACCCAAACCTTAAAATTGACACTAAATTAATTAGTACGCCTACTTGTTCACCTTTTAAGGGATGAAATTCTAACTACTAGGCTACTTGACCAAGAAAATAAATAAATTAGACTAATAGAAAGTTGAATTGATTTTTTATTTAGGATTTTTCTATCACGTGCAAATTTGTACATATTAAAATAGTAAACTTATATTAAAATTTATGAATTTATATTAAATATATAAATTTTTAATAAATAATTTTAATTTTTCAATAAAAATTATTAATTTTATTTTTTTTTATAAAAAACATTCTTTTATTTATTTATAACTTGAGACGAAGGAAGTAACTTTTTACTCACTTCGTTCATATTTAACTGTCGTTGGAGATGTGCATTATTCATAAAACTTACTTTTAATTTATTTTGATCATGTATATTTATTAATATATAATAACAAATACTTCCTGTATTTTCTTTTTTTTTTGACTAAACTTTTTGTAGTTCTTATTATAAGAAAAACTTTACTTTTTAGATTCATTCAAAAAGTAATGAATCTAGTCTATATTGTAAACATGATTCATTACTTTTTCATTGAATCAAAAAAAGGAAATTTTTTTCTTATAATAAGGACCGGAGTGAGTATTATAATATAAAATATTGTTCAATTTGTTTTGATAAATATTTTATAATACATAATTAAAAATATTAGTCGTAAAAAATATGTATTCAGAGCCGGTCTGGAGTATTATGTGTCCTTGTTCCAAAATTCAAAATAGGCCCTTAATAAAAAATGTAATTTTTTTTAAAAAGAAGCAATCTTTAATTTAAATTATAAATAACATAAATTTTTTTGTAACTAACATAAAAAGATTCATATTTTTTTTGATAGACAATGTTAGTTGTTAGTAAATAATATATTACAATCTCCTTTGCCAGGATTTGAACCCTGAACTTCCAATAGCTCCTTAACCCTTAACTCAATTGGTCAGTTTAACATGTACCTAACGAGACCCATAAATTAATCTCATATTTATTGGTGAAGTACTTTTTATCTATCTTTAGTTTTCCTTTTCCATGTTCCATATCACACTCACACCTTCACTCTCTAACTTCCCACCTCATACATGTTTCGACATCTTCTTCACAAACGAATCATATTCTAATACCTCATGACTTACTTAAAACAAATCATTTTATTGAGACAACTGTGACCGGAATAGTCAACAAAATTCTATATGCGATAATTATGTTAGGAAAACAATTTATGCCTTTCGAAAAGTTTAATAGTGTATCAACACGGTCTCATGTTTATTTCACGCAACATATTTTTTATTTTGGTCAATTCATCTAGTGGCTAAAAATTTGATCTATAAAATACAATTTCCCTTGCCAGCTGAGTTAAACATATTTTTTAGTAACTTTAATTAATACTCTCTCCGTCCCAAAATATAATTCAAAATTAGTCTATCAAAGTTAATGTATTTAGTCCAATTTTCTTAATCAAATACATCAATTTTTTTGAGAAAATTTTATGTTTAAAAATAAATATTTAGAGGCCTTTAATTTTTTGAGGCCCTACGTGGTGATTCATCCAGCACATCCCACAAAACTGGGGCTATATGTATTGTCATATGTACAGCGGTCATTTGTGACAGTAAAAAAAAACTAAAAAACACCAATTAATTTGTTCCAAAAAAAAAAAGACACCAAATTAAAAAACTCGTCTATTTTCAATGTTACATCACACCTTGTAAACTGAAAAGGCACCATAACTACTTCCTAGTTCCTATGTTGCATCACATGTTTTTATTAAAAAAAAAAAAAAAAAAAGCTACCCAAGAGGATTGAACGCACGCCTTATCTGTTGCAAAACATGACTTTACCACTACACCACCGCTTAAAATTTAATAAATTCAACGCTGTTTAATTATTTATCTGTTTAAATGTTTATTTACAAAACCCAATCGTCATCTACCTTCAGCCGGGTCATTCCGACCCGGTTACTACCCGCTCCCTGAAACGTTTTTTCTACCTATTCACAGCACTGAAATCTTAAAAAAGTAATCAGAATGTTTAGAAATTCCTTTATACATATTGTTCAGAGAAAGAATAAGAAAAGAAATTGGAAGAAGAAACATTTTAAAATTGGGGTTTTCTTATTCCTTTTGTTTTTAATCTCAATGGACTCTAACATCAAATTACAAATTACACATGATAACCAATGACAAAGATGAAGATGGGAAATCCAGTTCCAGCGGTGTTGTGCAGTTCCGGCGGACAACAAAATATAATCTGCAAATTTGATAGGGTTGATTGTTTTTTTGTTTTTTTTCTCATAATAATAACTTTAATTTGACAGGGGCTGATTTGCAAATTTAAAAGTAAAGTGTATATTAATAAAATATAAAACAATTTTAATGATATGGTAAGTGAAACACAGATGGCAATTTTTTATTTGTCCAAACTCATTTTGTGTTGCATACCCAAATTAATTTAGAGGGTGTGGAAGTGTTCACCAAGTTTTTTTGTTTGGACTAAACAAAAGATTAAAGTCTCAACTTTTGCAATATTATCCAATGTGTAATTTCTCAACCGACATTGACAGTGTACTTTAGTCAACTATAAAGTAGTAAATGTTAAATGAGGTTTGGTGTCTTGTCTTGCTCACACCTTTTTTTTCGCTAAAAATTAAAAGAGATGTACATACAAGTTACAACATTCAAGTTAATTGTATAATACTGCTAATTATAAAGTTTACAACATGATAAAATTTAAATGTTCAAAATGGTTATATTTCTAAATCTGCAATGTCTATGATGAAGTTAAAGTCATTAAATTTGTCTAAATTTTGATCGAGCGAATCTGTATATTTGAACAAACAAATACCGTTCAAAGATAAAAATCAAAACAAACATCGTATGAAGACGGGTAATCAAAACAAACACTTTACAATGAAGGAAAATTAAAATAAACATCGTACAAAGATGAAAAATCAAATCAAATACAACTCTATGTAACACTAGACAAAGATATTAAAAAGAAGAAAAATCAATCAAATCTTAAAAATATTTGATAATCACTAATTTTAATATAAATAAAATAAAATTTATCAAGAGGGTGGCGGCTAAGAGTGAAAGGTATTCATTGAAAAAAAGAAGGGAGGAAGAGTCTCGATAGGAGAAAACTTTAACCGGACACAATCCACTCCCACGATTTGGTTCTTCTCTCTGTTGGTTTGGAATAACTTGGTTTCACTTTGTTACATTTGTTTCAGTTTTGGTTAGTTTGGATTGGACTGAATATTAAATTGGTATAATTTGATTCTTCTATATGATGATTTCTCTCTTTGGTCGCTTCTCTTTTCTCGGATAGTTTCGCTCTCCAATTGCTATGATATTAGTTGGTTTGGTTTTTTTTATAAGGATTTAGTTGGTTTGGTTTATGTTCATGGTTAATTTGTAACAAGCTTACTAAGCTTGAACAATAGTTTTAAAATATTAGTATGTTTTGTTTATTTATTTATTTGTTGTTTGACAAACTCTCAATACTTCATTGTTAGTGCATTTTGAATTTGATAAGAGATGTTAGATAATATGTAATAAGCTTTTTTGTATATTTTGGCTAAGAGACTAAGGGTAGTTACATTTAATATTCTTAGTATTTTATATTTCTTTATATATTGACTATTGTAACTCACTAACTCCTTGTTTCAACAGAAGCAGAACAACGTAGCATACCAAAAAAATTAATTAACCATGCTTTTCAATATCATGTTAACATAAGAGGAATACAATGATATAATACAAAGGAAGACTAGAGATTTCAATCACAATAGTTTACCAAAAACATTTAGGGATATTAATAAAATGATTTTTCTAACTTGTGCAACGTTACATTATACTCCCTCCGTCCCATTTTAAGTGTCGCAGTTGACCAAATCACACACTTTAAGAAAAGTGTGTAAAAGAAAGAGAGATAATATGATTTTTACTAAAATACCCTCTATTTTTATTGGTAATAGACATTAGAATACTAAAAAGTAAATTTACCCTCTATTTTTATTGGTAATAGACATTAGAATACTAAAAAGTAAATTTTTGAGTGTACTTTTTCTTTTACCTAATGATTGCTTTAAGGGATAAAATAGTAAAAGTTAATGTTATAAATAGTATATGACACTTATTTTGGGACAAACAATTTTGGCAAGTATGACACTTATTTTGGGACGGAGAGAATACAGAATAAAGGGTTAGTTAATGTACTCTCTCTCCCTTTTTCTTTTAATGAGTCAATTTATTTTTATTTTATAAAACTGTTTTTTTCACCCCCTCTCCCTCTCCCCTTTTCATTTATCTCTAATTACTCCATTCACTCGATCACTGGTCAATGTTGCACAAGTTACAAAAATCCTTAATAAAAAGGTGGAAACAAACGAAAAAAATGACTACACCGGCAAGAGCATAAGTGAAGCTTCATTGACTTGTTTGCTATTAAAAAGAGTTTACAGTTATTGTGCCAAAAAAATAAATAAAAGAGTTTACAATTATAATCGCTAAAAATAAATCTACAATAATTGGAAAATTTCTCTCCACCCCATCCCACTTCTCTTTCCCCCTCTCAACTATCATTTTTGCCCTTGGGGAGTTATCAAGACATATCGGATATTAGAATCTGAAAGGGGATGAATTCCATAACCATAAACTCAATTTGTGCAGAAGTTTCAATCCAGAAACTCGATTTTTGCCTTTTAATTCGGATCCGAGAAAGAAGCAAGCGGTGAGCACGATGGTCGTCGTTCACTCGTTTGTCGGCGATGGCACACTCGTTCACTCATTTGTCGGCGATGGCACACTCAAGAATCTTAAGAATTGCTAAAATGGGTCTCAGGAATCTCACAATTGCCACTGTCTCTGATGTTAGTTTTAAATCTGGCTTTCTTATTCAGTTATTTCATCCCAATTCAAATTCTATTGGAAATTTCTCTTTGTTTTCTCATGAAACTGATGTTGCCCATGATTTGTTTTGTGATAAAAATCAATCTTGATTGATGATGATAATGATAACGATAGAGCTGATTTAAAAAATGATGGAAATGGCAATGGAGGAGGGAGAGAGGAAGCTAAAAACCTGTTTCTGTAGCTATGAATTAGCTACGATGTAGCTACAAAATTCGGATTTTATGATCCGAACACCCACAAAATTTGGATTTTTTAACCCGAACCTGTTAAAACTTTCACAAAGTTTGAATTTTTTAATCCGGACTTATTAAAACCTCCCATAAAATTCGGATTTTTTAATCTGAACTAAATTTTCACATGAAATTGAAGGATAATTTTGAATTTTTTGGGGGTAATAGAGAAGTGTAGGGGGGCGAAGAGAAATTTTCCAATAATTGATAATACTCAAGGGCTCAATTTTTTTCTCAATTCTAGGCCCAAAGTTTTAAGTTTACAATCATTGGGCTCTTAAGTTCACACCGGGTAGCCAAACAAATAACAATAGGAAAATTGCTCTTTACCATCCTATAATGCCCACTGACCCCCTAAACTACCAATTTTGCTCTCCATTTTAAAAAAAAATTGAATTTAAGTAAATATCATAAAGTATTTTTCGAATTAAAAATGAATTTAAAAAATTCGGAAAATATATTCTGATTTTTTTTCCACTTGGTTGATTATCAACGTTTGTCAGCCCCCTAAGATATACGCATTGTTAGTTTCACTAACGCGAAACTTCAGAATGACTAACATGTTGAGTATCCAAAATTGATGATGATTTTGTGTGTGTTTTTATTTAATGTATTATTTGAATTTGTTGTTTTTGTATTAATGTTCATTTTTTATGCGAATAATGTGTTAATGTTCTTGTTGAATGATTTTTTTAATTATTTTTCTTATGTTATTTTTTTCTAACTTCCATTATTCGAAAAATGTTTTTCGAATTATTTTTGTTACAAATTATTTCAGAAAATATTTTTTGAAGTTAGCTTATTATTTTCATTTTTTCTAGCTCATTTGATAAATTTTTAGGATTTTTCTGGTTATGACATGTTAAAAACATTGAAAATATTAAATAATGATTGCAAAATCAAGTTAGAATATGTCTAGTTTCTTCAAAGTTGAACTTAAAAAAAAATATCAACAAAAAATTTAAAAAATTCGGAATATGTTTCCCGAATTTTAGTCAAAAAATATTTAAGTTTCAAAATCCTTACGACTTTGGATCAACTCATTATTGCTTCAGTTAATTTGTGTGTCTCCATTTTTGTCTTTGACCATAATTTTCCCCAAGTTATGTGGGTTCAATTTTCAGGCTCACAATTTGGAGTTCCCCAAGTTTTTCCGTGCTCGAAAATGTATCATTGAGCGGTTCAATTTAAGAAAAATTTCTTTCCACCCTTACAATTATACCTCAACCCCTCCAAAATTCATAGATAAAACTGTCACTGAAGGTCCATATCATAGCAAAAAAGTCATGTTGGGATGACTTCGTGTGGTCCGAAAGCGTGAAAAAATAAATGGTAAAATTAAAATGTTTTGTGTTTTGTAGGGGCGAGTGTGTACTTGTAGGGGTGGGAGAAACAAATTTCTCAATTAAATGGTCACATTTTTTAGGCCATACTTTGTTTGGGCCTTTCAATGGACCTCAACAATACTCCAATTTGTGATGTAGTATTTCCCTAACACTTTATATTTATTACATAAAGTTCTCTCTTCTCTCACCGTCGGTCCTAAAAACATTCTCTTTCATTTTTTAGTTTTCTTTTCTCTTGTTTATAAAAGGAGTGATTTCAGCTCATCTTTGGCCTAGAATCACCCCTTTATTCTTGTTCGTTTCTTTCTTTTAATATAAATAAGTGGTTCTCGCATACCATCAAGTTTTTTTTTGTTTGTATTTTTGTGATTTCGTCGTTTGTGTGTGGCGTGTTGTTGTTCGTCGTCTGTGCGGCATTGTGTTTATTCGTTGTTTTGTGCGGCGTTTGTTGGTTTTCCTTTGTTCGGGATTCGTTGATTTAATTTGGCATATTTATATTAACTCATTATAAATTTGATAAAGACTTGTACGTCATTGCTATAAATCCGGGAGTATAAACATTAAGTTCTCAACTTTAGCTTTATTTATTTTGGTAGAGTTTATTAAACATTTGAGTTTAATCACTTGGGTAGTAAAAAAAAATAACTTTATGACAAAAAAAGAGTAATAAAAATAACTTATAATAATAAGGAAAAGAAAAAAATTTCTATCTAAAAATTCCTTCATCATTCATAACATTATCTTATGACAAATAAAAATATGAACCATTGAGGAGTTTCTTTTTTTATGCTTTATTTTTATAGGTTAATACTCCTTGTAAAATACGCGAAATTTGCAATACTTTCTGTAATTTTTTTTTTCTTCAGAATTCTTCTGTAATTTTTAATTTTTTACAATAACCCCTAGATTCAGACAACCATAATATTAGAATAAGATTCTAAAGTGTTTGAAGAGGGATAGAGACAAAACCACATAATTTAAACTCTAAAGATAGTGATCGACGACAACGCCTCCTACAGAAATCACATGTCCAAAAAATTTTCACTTTTGAAAATCAGAACTAACATTTACTGAATTTATACAATTCGCTGAACTTGACATAGAATTGTATCCAAGATTGATTCAATTCTTTTGGAACATTCTATAAAGATGAGTTCCATGTCTTTAACTTAATGTTCAACTTTTGTGTTGCATTGAATGAATGTGGAAAAGAATAAAAAACGTGTTTATATTACTAATTCAATTGTTTTACACAGATGACCATTATTTAAGGTTGACATTAGGTATTAGCAAGATTAGCAGTACTCCATTAGAAGTCTGCGGTCAATTGGATTGACTGGACCTAACAATCTCGTGTTGACTTTTTGTTTTGAATAAATATTTGCTACTCCTACTAAATTTTTTGATTATATTGTTATAGAAAAAAAGTAAAACATACTATAAGTATATCAGTATTATTTTTAAAAACCCAAACACTTATTTAAATCATTGCGAAATACCACTCCTACCATCTCAATAACAACTCATTTCAACAAGTTTTAGACAAACTTCAAATAATTTGTATAAGTTAAGGAGAGTGTAACACTTTTACTAAATTATTAATCTGACCAAATATTAGTATTTTCTTATAATTACCTTAAATATTAAATAAAAAATATTAATTTAGAGTGATAAAAATACGCATTACTTTAATTGGAGGCTAAAATTGAAAAAGAAAAATAATTAATATCATATTAAAAATTGAAAGTACAATAACTTATTTTAAGAAAATATTTTTACAATACTTCATTTTGTTAGGAGGAAGTATTTAATTTAATTAATTTTTTTTCTTCTGTCAAATAGCATAATTTTATCTTATTTGAAAGTTCGGTATCTGGTTCAAAGATCGACTAATTTGAGATGATCAATCTCACCATCCACTTACGAGATTCATTTAAAATGAGAGTTTTTGTATTGTATGGACTAGCCTGCCGAAATTGACAGAAGAGATAATCGAACCTAAGATCTTGTAAGAAGCACACTCTAAGAACCCAAACTAACACTACTAAATCAATATAGATTTTAATTATACGAAAAATGCAATAAAATATGTGATAAAAGTATGTGTAAAGTGGTATTGATAGTGGTAAAGGATGTGTATGTGTATGAAAGAATCAATGATATGAATATTCCTCAACTGTAGAGAGGGCGGCAATAGCATATAAAAATCCATTTTATCCTATATCCTATACTTTCAAACATTTCATCACAACCAAACATTATCGGAACCTAGACTAACTCATTTATGTTATTATCACTTTCCTAGAACTCAGCTAAATATGTCAATAAAATATCACAACACAAGTTGCATGTTACAACTCTCCTTGCAACTAAAACCTGACTATGACTTTCTTTGCAGCCCCTAGTTTACAACTTGTTCAAATGGCATAAAAATTGTTTTTAATTTTTAAAATAATAAATAAGATCAATCTTTGTAAGAAGATAGAGTGGGGAAGGGAGAATTGATATGATTGGAGGATTAGAAACGCAGATGCAATGCAAATGCACGGGAAATGGGTTCCATGACTTCAGGTGCTACCCAATTGAGTGGGGTCCAAATAACAACCAATTATTTTTTTTGACAAAATATAACAACCAATAATTAAACTTACATATATAAATGCTTTCCTTTTTTAGTCAAAAAATACTTTTCTTTTTTATATAAATGGCACCAACATGTCCCATGAGCTTAGCTCAATTGGTTGGACATCGCATTATATATGCAGGGGGCGGGGGTTCGAACCCCGGTCATCCCACTTCTTCACTTTAAAAGTGGAATTTCTAGCCGCTAGGCTACTTGACCAAAAAAAAAATAAATAAATGGCACCAACATTACTTTCAAGCTATTATTCTACTTTTACAAATAATTAGTAAGGTTAATTTAGAAAAAGTATTATAATATCACTTCAAAAAAAAGTGTCATATTTTTTTTATATAATTATCGTATTTTTTAATTTGTATAAGAAATCTAAACAATATTTATTTTAAAACAAATAGAGTATTTAAGAAATTAAAATAAATAATCCATTTGTTCTTAGTAACACATAATTTAAATAAGTTTTTTTTTCGACACAAAAACTTAAATAAGTTGAAAAAGAAATTTAGAATATTTTTTTAGTAGAATGGAACTTATTATATTCGAAATAATAATTGGGATTTTTTGAAAGAAAAATAAAATATAAACAAATTTGGTGCCGTTATCCCAACTTAAATTCATAGACTTTACTGTATTTAGAACTTATATGAAGAGACAATTTTTTTTTTATAAACAAAAATATATTATAAGAAGTACAAGAGGTACTCAATCCTTACAATACAATCGAACATCTTTAGATACCATGGATACAATCTCAAGAATTATTACACCAATCTAAAAATGAAAAATTAGTGCAACCTCTTGTGAAAGACAATGATTTAACCTTTAAATATTTTCTAGCCCTTCATTTGAGAGCTATATCCAAATTTCTTGGCCAAATCAATTTTGACAACTCAAGCCATCAAATAAACTTTATATCCATTTTAATACTTTAAAAGAAGTATTTATAGTGTTATGCATATATCAAAAGTATGATACCAACCAATCACTTAACACATATATAGTTACATTGAATTACATCATTATTTTGAAAAATATTATCAATGTTTATATATTATGTATGATGTCTATATATGAATGTGAACGTTTATTTTAACAATAAATATATTACTTAAAAGATGTTGTATATAAGCGGAATACTAATGAAAATACAAAAATATATACTACTTAAAAAATATTTACTTCTAATCACATTCTTAGAAAGACACTCTTTAATTTCCAGACTACCAGAGAGACTTCAATCCGACTTAAATAGATGTTACTAGATACTAACTCCCGAGCTCGAATCGAAAGTATTCGGCTCATCAGAATCCAAAGAACAACTTCTTGAGTCAAAAATTGAAAAGAAATAGTAGAATATAAATTTAAACAGATAAGTTTCAACTCACAGACCTCCTCCAAACATTTAACATCGACGCGGTAGAAATCAATTAAATACGATAACATCAACGCCGGAGAATGTGAATGTTATAATTATACTTGATTTGATGTATATGCGAGTAATAGAATTGCTTTATAGATTAAGACCCATAAAGTTGTACATAGCTAAAATAAAAATCCCACTCCCACTCCCAAGTCCCACCCATGAGTTGACACACTGAACCTCAAGCCGAAAGCAAACAAACCACAAACGTTGCTGTTGGCGCAAAGTGACTGGAGAACTAAAATTGGAGGGTCAAACTCACACTTCACGAATCCGAATCAAATTTTCATGAACCCTATTAAATGGGTCCATTTTCCCCTATAACTATGATATTTAACAAAATGCATAAATATATGGGAAGCTCAAATTATAGCCTATCGTTCTCCATAATCTAATGGACCCACAAATAATAATAGAGGAAATGAATACGATGTAACAAAGTTGAAAGTGGCTAAAAAATGTGCAAAATTGACTAGAAATCAGCTCCCTAACTTTGTTTGTTGCATTGCACCAATATGAAAAATGACAAAAAAATTTCATTAATGATTCAATTTGTCCATGTGAGATTAACCCTTCACATCAATATTCTAGAGCCGTCAAACGATTGGTACAAACAGAAATGTTCACTATCGTATGCGGGTCCGTTTACAATTGAAACCGTAGGCTAAGATGTTTATATAGTGATTCTTTCTTTGTATCTAAACACCAATTGTTCCATATTTTTATGTGTTATTATTGTTTATTGGAAAGTGAAAGATTTGAAGCTATCTCTTCTTGCTTCTACGTGAGGGACTAGCTAGCTAAGTGAATGATTTGATGGAGTTGATCTCGGTTGATGCTCTAAAGGCGCCCTATATATCCTAAACTTTAATTTTTACATTTGTTTTCGGTTTTAACTAATGTACAATAAAGAAAACTAATCTACAATAAAAAATTAACACATAATTGCAATGTTCCAATTTTAAATTTAGATAAAAGTGCCTTTTTTTAATAAGCAAATAAAGATATTATTTATAAAAAGTATAAGGGGTACTTAACTCTTACAAATCAATAACACAATTTCTTTATGTACAAAAAAACAATATTATAGGGGATTATTACATTAATTCGAGCACAAAACATTAGCATTATCTCCTATTCGGCCTATAAATCAAAACCAAAAGATGTAAACAATTTGGTCCATCAAAGAGTTCGCGCTAACGAACACAACATTATTGCGCAAACGCCAAATACTCCACATCGTCGCTAATCAAATAAGAGGATGGAACTTGACCTTCTTGTTTACTTTAACCGCATTACCAAACAAAGTGAAATGTTTCCGAGCAGTATCAAAAGGGAGCACATTGATACCCAACCATTGAAAAATGCTATCCAAAATATGTGCAATAAAACTACGACACTTAAAGAAAACGTGATTAACATCTTCTTCCTCGGTGAGGCAAAAAACACACCTTGTATCAACAAGAGACGTTAAAATTACTTTTTGGACAAAAAACATGTTAATTGGGTTAAAATTTTATTTATGGACTCAAACTTTTGAATTTTAATTAATAATTATAATATTATATATGAATAATTAATTCATTATCAATATATTGATCACATCCCTCTTAATATAAGTTACAAGACAATCTAAAAATGTACTTTTTTTTAATATCAGAAGGCTCGGTTGAACTCCCTTCTTCACCAACTCCACCACCTGATTTAATTTAAAATTGCAAATCAATTTAAAAAGGGTAATAGTTGAATATTATTGAAAGTTGTCATGAAGTCTTAATTTAACTAACAAAAATTATCAAAATTGTTAGATCAAACACCATGATCGAAATTCGAACTCCAACTCTCTTACTTGTTTATGCGAGTTTATGATGATTTTATTATTTCTTCTATGTACAAAAAAAAAGTATTATTAAAAGTCTTTTTAAATTTTGTTAAAATCTTTTTAGAATTTGAATTTGACTTAATTTAATTCCTACAAAAAAATCTTGCAAAATAAAGACTACTTACTCCCACCACTTCATTTTACTAAACTAATCCCACATCTTATAAACATATTTACACATTTTTACGTCATATTTAATCCATTGTACCAACTAGATTACGGGACAATGAAAGCTCACTACTCTGTCACTTATCATAACTAACTTTTTTAAGGAAACCAAAACTAATTTTCACAATATCACAACACAATAATCATGTAAAAAAGTTATACTACATCAACAAGCTCCAAT
The DNA here is from genome assembly GCA_951804385.1 of Trifolium dubium. Taxonomy (NCBI): domain Eukaryota; kingdom Viridiplantae; phylum Streptophyta; class Magnoliopsida; order Fabales; family Fabaceae; genus Trifolium; species Trifolium dubium. The sequence continues at coordinate 25,420,118 of OX638073.1, forward strand.
TAATATTACTCATGTGATCTAATGACGATTTCTTAACTACTTTATTATAACAGTGATGGTTATTTTTCTTTTACAAAATAAACTAATGTAAAAATATATGTTACTATTTGTTCGTACAGAACTCAGATTTATCTGTGGGGATAAATGAGGGTATGTTCTGACCCGACCTCAAGTCCACATTTCTGAGAGATTGTCCGCTTTGAGATTTTATCCGTCACAGTTTTGTCTCTGTTCTTTATAGAAAATGTGTCTCGGTGATTTGAGAAGTGTGACGTGTTATATATAAACTATCATTAGACTCAAATTCCAAACGATGTGCGACTTTAAAGTGAGTCAAAACACTGCTTCTAAATTATTTTAGCTCTTTTCTAAAATACATGTGAAAAAGGAAGTCATAGCTGCAAGCCATGACTTTGCTATTTTAATATAGAAGTCATGGATGATAGTCATAAATTTATTTATTTTTATTGAAAAAATAGCAAATTTATGGCAATCGTGCTACTTTTTGCTGAAAATCGAGAAAATAATGGCTAAGCTGTTAGTGGAAGTTATGACTTGTATTATTCTAAGTATGGAGTACTCTCTCCCCAATCACTATTATAAACCAAAAACAATATTTATGTATTGTTTAAAAAATTTAGTTAAGTATAGTTAATTTTTTTTGATTTGATGTAAAAACATTAGTTAAATTTATTGTATATTCCTTTTAAATAAGTACCAAAACATAAAAGTGGAATAATTATCTAAAAAATAATAGAATTAAATAAGATATTTTTGAAAAAGTAGTATTAATAATTTTAAAAATACTCTCTCTGTACCACAATATAAGTCGTTTTGGAAAAAAAATTTGTACCAAAATATAAGTCGTTTTACAATACCAATGCAACATTTAATGCTAATTTTCTTATTATACTCTTAACTATTTATTACTCTCTCTTCTTTTACTTCTACAATTTATCTTTTCCATATCATTAATGAAGGACAATTTTGTAAATTAACTCATAATTTCTCTTTTCCATAAAACAATGATTACATTTCTTAATTTGTGTGATATGGTAAAACGATTTATATTTTGGTACGGAGGGAGTAGTTAAATTTTACTTATAATAGTGACCAAAATTTGAAATGTTTTTTCTTGATGATTATAAACATACTTTTGTTTATTAAAAATGATACTAGTTTGATGATTATAAACTTCAAGTAATTTATTTATTTTTGTTCTAAAAGTAATTGCTTTAAGTTACCTTACTTTTGGACCGGTTTTGTTGGTGTGACTGGTTCGCGCTCAAATATGGGAGTATATATGAAATTGATCGACAAGTTTAATTTTTGACGAATGCTAATTAATGTACATTAAAAGTTTAAACGTTGATATGAATACATATATATATTTTTTTAGTTCTTTAACTAGTGTACCATATGCAGTATGCACAGTAGTTAGTAAGACCCTTAATTTTAATTAGATTAGTTTGAGTTGTATTATACTTCCTCCGTCCCAAAATATAAGGGAAAAAAACTTCTTTTTTTTTGTCACAAAATATAAGGGAAAAAATCAATTTCAAAAATGTTTTTTCCTTATTCTCATGAAATTAAATGTAAATTGTATTTAATTTTCTTTCTCTTCACTTTTCTCTATAAACAACAACCAATTAAAATTGATTTTACATATTTCCATGCACTTATTCTAAGAAAAATCACACAAAATCATATTTTTAATTCTCATGTTTATATTTTCTTAATAAGTGTGTTTTTTTTTTCCCTTATATTTTTGGACTCATTGAGTATTTTAATAAAAAAAAATTATGACTTAATAAACTATTTAAAAAATAAATATGAATAAAATAAGTACTCTGCACACGCAACTTGGTGGAATAAATTGTGCATTGGGATTGCACAATATGGGAGGAAACATAAATGCGTAAAATCCAATATAGGGTTACTTGTTAGCACGTGATTGAGGTTTGATACATGGTATCGAGATATTGCTTATTAACAACAGCATAAAAGTATGCTTTATTGTGATAGCTAGATCTTAGCAAAACAATGTCATATATATGTCAACAACATCAACATGAAATGAAATCTCATGAAAATGCCTAAAATGAAAAGGGCATATCCAACTAACTATGAATGTACGTTTTGGATAGGGAAGTTGGAGATTCCAAGATTGTGTGAAGATGAAATTGAAAGTGCGGTGCCAACAGAATTCGCTTGTCATTCTATAAAGTAGTACTACTAGAAACAACAATTTTTTTAGTTATCCTTTTTAAAGTTCAACTAAACATTATGAGTTAAGTTAGTATTGAAAACAACTAAAAATGAATATTGAAAAGTTGGACTCAAGAAATTTAGTAGTTAGATTCACACATTTAAATATGGAGAAACGTAGAACTAGAGGTTTGAATTACGACTACTTCAATAAAATTGACCAATATTCTAATATGTTTAAGTGGCGCATATGGTGTACAAATAAATGATAATGTTATAACGAATATGAATTTTATAAAATTTACGGTTGAAATCGAAAGTTTATATCATATGTATTATCCATATTGAATTTTAAAGAAATTGAAAATCATTTGATATATTTTGAGACTCATCAAAATTAACTGTATTTTAAAAAAAATTCATAAATGTTGATCTTCATGAATCTCAATAACATATCAAATGATTTTCAATTTTTTAAAAATTTAACATATAATTTATATAAAATATACATTTTCAATTCAATTGTAAATTTTTGTAAAATTTATATGCGTTATATCGGTATCATTGATTTATGGTCTTGAAAAGCTAGTATATTTTTTGTATTAAAAAAGAATGTGTAGCGTGGCTTGATCCAACATGTTATGTGGTGCTTAGTTTGCAAGCAAGTTTGGCATCTGAATAACCGTAACTTGTCATCCAATGACTTTTATCATCAACCCATCCACTTGACACTATCAATAACACTCTGTTTGGATGTTGCAAGCAACTAGCTAGCGCCGCAAATCTACTTCCAACTTCCAAGGCACCATTAACTAATAATATTCATGTATTTTTGTGCACTTCAATTTATATTATTCGTGATTTGCTCAATGTACTTGTAAACCAAGCTGTCCAAGCATGATAATGTTCCCCTTCAACTTAAAAAAGAAAAAAGAAGAAGAATTGAAGCATGGCAATGTCAGCTTATTATAAGGTTAAAATTTCGGTGGAATTAAGCTATGTTTTGATTTATGAAGGTGAAATTTGAGAAAATAAATGAAATGAGAAGAAAAAAAGGAAAAGGGTAGGAAATGAAATGACTTTTTAATGATTTGGTATATGAGAAAACACGAGAATTGAGAGTTAGAGAAAAAATAAAAAATAAATAAGAGTGGCAACAATCATTTGATTTTTTTTTTGTCAGGTAGCCTAGCGGGTAGAAATTTACAGTGGGTATATCGGGTTCGAACTCCGATCCCTACACTTCCGTGCAATATGTCCAACCAATTGAGCTAAGCTCATTTGATATTTATTTAGGCTCATCAAAATTAATAATCTCTAAAATTTATTGAATATCGTTAATCTTAACGAGTCTCAATAATATATTAAATATTTTTATTTAATTTTTGTAAAAAAATTATGGACAATTTAAATAAAAAAACTTTCAATTCAATGAAATTTTTATAAAATTTACATTCGTTATAATATTATTCGTAACTTACCCACATACACCATTTGAACCATTCTTTCACATTGGACATGAGTAATGACCGATTGACCATGCAAATATTATATTTATCGCATTTCTTATTGCTGATTTATCACTACCCATGCCCCATGCTTGATTATCCTATTCATTACCCTAATTAACTTGCTCAAAATGCCTGTTATTGTTGTCGGTGTTCTCGCGAGGGTTGATTATCTTGCAAGTAAAAATCTAATTAATTATATAAGTGATAGTCAACATCTTGAACAGTATACTCTGCATCCACCAAATATGCATGCACATTTTATTTCAGGCCAAACAAACCGGAAGCAATCACAAATGGTTTCACATTAGACATTCACCTTCCAAATGTACGCATTCCATTCCAGCCTCCTTTTATTAGGGAAATTGAACTAATTAACTAGGCAACAAATTCTAATTTAAGCGTCAAATTACCTTGCTTAAAAGTATCAGTTTTACCCTAAAAATTAACCCCTAAAATATCAAAATATTTGGCCAAGCTCAAGACGTGCCAGGCTGACCAGACGATATATCCTCCCCTGACGCCACTACCATATCGATATTTATACGAGTTTATCAAAAAACGAGTTTAACATCGATTTATAGTTGGTGGGTAAATCCTTTGTTATGTTTGGGTATTTGACTTTTTAGTCGGCATATGTATTATTATTGATGTAAACACTTTTAATATGTTCTAACACACCTTGTACTGAAACGTGACCTCATTCGTATATATATATATATATATATATATATATATATATATATATATCACTTTTGGCTCGTTCAAAAAAAAAACATCGATTTAACTCAATTTTCAACCTAAAAACTTAAAATTGGATAATTTACTAGTTAACTCACGATTTTAACCACCATTATATATAGACATATAAATTTAGTTCATATTTGTACCCAAAAATTAGTCCATAAGATTTATAAATCCACGTTTATAATGTATGCCCGCGAAAATAATAATAATAATAATATACACAAATGTGATACATGAACCATATTTAAGTTTAGAGTCTTGCCTTTTAAAAAATAATATAAATTTGAGCACCTTTTAAACACTCTTAAAAAGTTCACGTAAATAACTCAAGAGGTAGGAGTTAAGAGACATTTTGAACACCCTTAGTATTACTAGTACTCAAAATCCCTTACAATTCAAATAATAAAATTGAAATGTTTTATAAATATATAAGAGAATTATCATACCAAATGAAAAAAGAAAAAAGATTGCAGAGATAAATTTGTTGGTTCAGTAGTAATTAGTGTTGAACTAAGTAGAATGTATCAAAGTTCAACCCCACAACTGTACTAAGAGTTTGAAATTATTTAATACCAAAATTCATTTCGAAATCTGGACTATGAGGGACATTTTCCTTAATTAGGAATCAGAGGTTAAAATAAATGTTATATAAAAAATCATATTCCATCTAATGGTATAGGAATATTCAAACAGATACTAGTACTCTAGTAGCAATTAGAGAATAGTTTTTGGCTGTTTCATAAAAAAATAGTTTTTGGTTATAAACAAAAAAAAAAGAATAATTTTTGGTTGTAAAAAAATAAAGAATAGTAAATTTTGGCAACAAGCAAATCATTGAATTGATTAGATTGAGCTGGAAGCAGTGAATGTTGCGAAGATCATGCTCAAAATATATCCCCAAAACAAACTTATGATAAATGCTAAACACACCTCTTGCAAATAAATAAATAAATATATTTATATTATAGGACTTTATGTAAATGCGTGTGAAAATTCACCAACAACCAAAAACATTGTTTGTTATGACTCCAAGCGATGCGTAAAACGACACATCTCTTTTAAAGTGGTGCGTTAAAATAATTTTTTTTCTTCTTCTTATTTTTGATAAATTAATTAAAAACATTTAACTGATCATACATTGTACAATACCAATTTTTTGTTGATAAAATACATATTAGTACAAATTAAACTCATACATGTACCAATTCACACATAAATTTTCATTCAACTTATCATACATTAATTAATTCATACATAGAACTAAAAGTGTCACTATCCAAGCAACATAATATCTTTCACAACCCTTCATCTAAATAGGAATGCAAATCTTTCCTTTCCGCTAAAAATATCCTTGCCTATCACGTGCTTTAATTAATCATCCACGCTAATATTATTACACTATTTTTTTATTCTAATAATAATTCATCCCTCTATTTTTTTTTTAATATCAAATCATCACAAAATATTTTATTCTATTAAATTTAATTTTAATTTCTCGATACACCTTATTTCTTACGTCATTAAATATCAACTAGATTTCATTCCACCATATAAATATCAAAGGGTTCTTTGATTCTTGTATGCCACAGTCTACTTGTGTTTTCTTTCTTCTCCACAAAGCAAAAAAAAAAAAAAAAAAAACAATATCAGAGAAACCAAAAAAAAAACAGCAACATGAATTGGGTACGAGGAGAAACCGTTGGTAAAGGAAGCTTTGCAACTGTTAATTTAGTTTCAAATTCCACTCTATTTCTTTCTCCGACAGCCGTCAAAACCTCCGAGGTTGAAACCTCGTTTTCACTCAAAAACGAGAAACATGTTCTTCAATGTTTAGGTTCACACCAAAGAATCATTCGTTGTTTCGGAGATGATCACACATTCGAGAATGGTAAAGAGTATTATAATTTGTTCCTTGAATATGCTTCCGCCGGAACACTCGCCGATCAAGTTAAATTCCACGGTGGCCGGATACCGGAGCAGTGCGTTAGCAGTTACACGAGGTCTATTGTTGAGGGTTTGAATCATATTCATCGGAATGGATTTGTTCATTGTGATATAAAGCTTCAGAATGTTTTAGTGTTCCAAGATGGTGAAATCAAAATCGCTGATTTCGGTCTTGCGAAGAAAACAGGGGAAAAACAGAGGTTTGAATGTAGAGGAACTCCACTTTTTATGTCGCCGGAAACGGTGAACGGTGGCGAGAATGAGTCGCCGGCGGATATTTGGGCACTTGGGTGTGCGGTGGTGGAAATGGTAACTGGAAAATCAGTATGGAATTTGGAGAAAGATTCGAGTATGTGGTCGTTGTTGTTTCGAATTGGTACCGGAGAAGAGTCTCCGGTGATCCCCGGAGAGTTATCGAAAGAGGGAAAAGATTTCGTTGAGAAGTGTTTTGTGAAGGATCCGAAAAATAGATGGACGGCTGAGATGCTTTTGAATCATCCATTTATTGAAGAAGTGAAGAATGTTGATGAATCATCACCAAGAAATCACTTTGATTTTAATGATTGGGTTTCTAGAGTTAGTGATTCGGTACCAAGTTCGCCGGAATTCGAAGAATTAAATCAATGGGAGTTGGATTCTAGTTTTTGTTCGGGGACTGATCGGCTTCGGCAACTTGTTACAGTTCAGGTGCCGGTGAATTGGTCAGAATCAGATAGTTGGATTAGTGTTAGATGAAATTGAAAGTTTCTTGGCAGAGGTGAAGCAGAGTAAATTAGAAGTAGAATAACATGGATCATAGTGATTAATTTTGTTCTAATACGATTTTGATTATTCAAATTTGTTTAATCTAATTTTAGAATGTAAATTGAGTAGAATATGTACAGATTCTTGATTTGGGATCTAATTAGTTTATGGAAGAGTTTTAACTGGTCCTTTTATACAGATTCTTGATTTTATTATAATACAATACTATACACTTTGCCTTTACTCAATTGTTTTTGTTTGATTTATTCCTTTTTTTTTCCTTCATTTTTTTTTTCTTGAAGATGAACAACTAGTAGTATGTTTTATGGTTAGTTTAATTGGAATCTTGTAGAATTACACTCAATTACTTAAGTAAATGTTTGAATTCAAGTTTTATAAATGAAAGAACACTCAAATTAGATTACTCTTGATTAAAATAGTTTGTGATTTGAAACATAATTCCTTGGCAAAATTACATCATTGGTCCTTTATCTTTTTTATTTGTAACAAATTGGTCCTTTATCTTTCATTTTGTAACAAATTGGACCTTTATCTTTTTTATTTGTAACAAATTGGTCTTTTATCTTTTTTTTTGTAACAAATTGGTCATTTATCTTTTTCATTTGTAACAAATTGGTCCTTTATCTTATATTATTTTTTACAAATAAGAGGTCCTATGGTGAAAATTTTAGTAAAGATAAAGGACCAATTTGTTACAAAAGAAAAAAATAAAGGATCAATTTGTTAAAAAAAAAGATAAAGGACCAATTTGTTACAAATAAAAAAGATAAAGGACCAATTTGTCACCAAAAAAAGATAAAGGACCAATTTGTTACAAATGAAAAAGATAAAGGACTAATAATGTAATTTTGCCTAACTCCTTTTATGAGAAAGATTTACGGTGAAGGTAGATGGATGAAAAAGATGATTTGAGTTGGAGGTTGAAATCTAAGGGTTAAAAAGAGTTCTACACAAAATTTATAAACTAATGAACTTGACTTTGAGTCAGGGTTGGCTTAAAGGCTAAGCCAACCAAACAAAGACTTTAGATCCCAAAATTTTGAACAATAAAAATGCCTTAAATATTTTTCAGTTCATTATAAATATATAATACCGTAATTAAATTTTAAATATTTCTTTAGTTGAATATGTAAAATTGAAAACCTTTTTATAGTTGAATATGTGACACTTATAGAAGCTACCATTTGTGATTTCTAACTTTTTAATGTGAGAGACCTCTAAGAAGCCCTCCAAACTTTTAATTATAATCCATGTACTTAAGGTTTAACCTTAAAAAGGGATTTGAAGTTTTAGAGTTTAAAAGAAGGTTAGTAAGTTTTAACCTATATGGAATATAAAAACTAAATATGTGAACATGATCATTCAACACATAATTGCTTGGTGGCACAAAAATAGAAATGAGCTTTATGAACTTTTCTGTTGGTTAATTGGGTTTCAATTTTCAAATATCCAAAGTTTAATTCATTTGGTATATTGTTGACAAATATTTTGTCAATGGGTAAAAGACCAGTACTAGTAAGAATGAATGACTTGGTGTCGGTTGACATATTTTTCTCTCCTTCTAATTATGATTTTCTTATTAGACAGCGTTGGTTACAATTTTCTAATTCAAGTGTGAATGTATAAAGTCATTGGGAACACTTGGGCCTTCACGGTGTCATGTGCCAGCCAGGAAACAACTCTTTCAGCATTTCCCAAACCAAATTTTTTTGTGTCTATCTACTAAAAATAGAAATGGAGAGTGAAAATATGTAGTGTCAAGTTCCGACGTTAAGGCCACAACACTACATCTTAATGTTTTAAAAGTCGGACATATCATCAAACCGATGAAAGTATTGATTGGATCACTGATCAAACTGCATGAGACTTGATTTGACTAAATTGATTAAAACTAAATAACTCATTTGAATAAATCAGTGATATGACTAAACCATAATATTATCTTGTACCAACTGTTATGGTTTTGTCGTCTATAAAAATGTGTCTTATTATATAGAGGAATATGAGTGTTGTATATAAACCATAATATCTTTCATTTCTAAATAATGTAAAACTATTTTGATGCAGAATAACAAGTTCTTTCAATTTGGTGTGAAAAGAATCATGAACAAGTCCTAATGGAGCGCCATCTAAACTAGTTCTAGTTCTTATGAATAGTATTTATGTAATCACATAGGAAGATGTTAGTAAAAGAATCGACAATTACGAAACTCATCACTCACACAAAGCATTGTGGAATTTTGGCAACTTAGGAGTGAGATCAAAGTATTCTATATTTTCTTCTTGTGGGAGAGGGCTAAGGTATTAGAAGATCACACAATTACAAAATTGAAAGCATAACCCAATTTGTATGACTTGTACAAAGCACAAGTGAAAAGAGATCAATTAGAAAAATCTTCCTAGCGTGTCCTTTTTTTTTATGACAATTTTTTTCTTTCTAGAATAGAAAAATATTTAGAGAATGGTATAATAAGGCTTAACAAGTTGCCAAATGCGAATTGGAACTAGTATTCAAGAATCACAAATGTTCGAGATGAATGTTTCTATATCACACACGCAGTATTGAACAGTCCGTATGCATAAGGCTTAACAAGAATAACATGATTTGCAAAATTAATATAAATTATTAAATTACATGTGAAATTGGATTTCTTGCAAGGATAATTGCTGACTTACTAGTTACTACCAATAAATTCCAAAGATTTCTTGTACTTGATCTTCAACTCATAAAGTGATATGAGCAGTAAATATCCATTGTTCAATGTTAGCAATTATAGAATATGCGATTTTGTTAGACACTTACAGAAGACGATGGTGTGGGCTTCTGAAATTGGGTCTGCTCGACCTAGGTGAAAATGGGCCTAGCACTATATATGCTAAACCATTATTAGGAACTACCTCCATAAAACATTATGAATATAAAAAAAATTATTTGAGTAATAGATTTATATATGTAGTTTTTTGTTTAATTTGTTATAAAAGAGAGGCAAATACCAAAAATAAAGATATAAAAATAATACTACCTCCGTTCTTTTTTACTTGTCGTTTTAGAAAAAAATATTTGTTCCTTTTTACTTGTCGTTTTAGCAATTTATGTTATATATTGCCTATTATATCCTCCTTCTTATTTTATTTTATTGACTAAATTTTGTATAATTGTTTTTGTTTAAACAATAAAATCTTTTTTATTGTATACAAATTTTGTTTGTTTTTAAATAAAGTTTGTTATAATTTTTTTGAAAATAGATAATGTTTGTGAAAAAGGAATTTATTGGTGGATTAAAAATATAATATATTTTAAAAAAGGGCATATTAGGAAAATAAGATGCAAAAATATACCCCTCCTACTTTGGTCTTTTTTTCTAAAACGACAAATAAAAAGGAACGGAGGTAGTAATAAACTAGTTGAGAGGAATGCTATGAGGTATAGAGAGAGTTGAAAACTCTCGGAGAATTCCACAATAACAAATTTATAAGTAGATGTTTTGATACTATAATTGATCGGTCAATCAACTAACATATCATTAACACTCCCTTCAAATATGAATAAATTGAATTTGTCAATTCATCTAATCATATTTCTAAACCTATGATTCCATTTAGAAGCGTAATATCTCATGTCTGAAATATGTAGATTTTTCTAAATTATTACTCCCTATATTCCTAAATAATTGTCACAATTAACAATTTATGTATGTTAATGCACATTTTTTTATCACAAATATATTTATTTATGTATTATAAAAAATTCTAAGATTTTTATAGTTTGAAAATATTCCTCGATACAAATTGAACAACATCATATATGCTAATATTTATTTTTATATATTAATTAAAATACTATGGTTAAAATATGTTATATAAATAGAGCGCATGTAACTCAAACGACATTTATTTATGACCGAAGAGAGTATTTATTTTAGGGATCGAGGAAGTAAAAAAAGAAGCATATTCTAGTGATTTTTATAAAAAAAAGAAAAGTATATTCCAGTTAATGATATGAAAATATTCAAATGATACTAAAGTATCAAATACCAACATGAATTTTTCTTATTTTACTCTTTATTACTTCTAGGCTTAAATGCACTTTAGTTCCCCTTATTTTAAAAACCAACTTTTTAATTCCCTTATTTTGAAAATCATTTTTTTTATCCCTCTTTTATTTTAATGATGTGACACTTCTAAAACTAATGTGGCAATATTACTTCTATAGTGAAATGATTAAAAAAGACAATAAAGTAAGTAAAAAAAACTATTTTATAAAATTTTAAACTTTGCTGTCAATAAAAAGAGGAGTATTTTTATAAAAGTCATATTTCTCTCTTTCTTTACACATTTTTCTTAAAGTATTTGAAGTGTATTTGAACTTCAAATACTTTAAGAATTTTTTTGAAGTGATCAATTAAATCATTTAATTTAGGACATAGGGAGTACCAATTGGTCAGGAAGAAATGTTGTGGTACCAGAAGTCTAGAGACAACTGGGTGAAGTATGGTAACCGCAATACAAAGTTTTTCCATACACAGTCAGTGATCAAAAGAAGGAAGAATAAGATATCTGGCCTTAATATTGAGGGAGTTTGGTGCACAGATGCGGAAACTTTGAAGAGAGAAGCTTCTAAATTTTTCATGCAACTTTTTCAAACTAATGACCCTTGCCATCCTTATGGTCTCAATCTAGTTCACATTCCTCAAATCAGCCAGGAGCTTTATGATATTCTTCTTCAACCAGTTTTAATCGAGGAGGTTAAAACAGCCATATTTTCAATGGAGTCTTACAAGTCACCAGGCCCAGATGGGTTCCAACCAATCTTTTTCAAAACTTATTGGAATATTGTTAGTACAGATGTGTGGCATCTTGTTTCTGAGGCTTTTAGTACTGGTGTGATTGATCCAAAGTTAGCAGAGACTTTGATTGCCCCCATTCCGAAGGTTGACGTCCCATCCACCCTCAAGGATTTTCGCCCCATTAGCCTTTGCAATGTTCTTCTTAAAACTATTTCTAAGGTTCTAGTTAGTCGAATCCGTCCTTTCTTGGATAAAATTGTTGGCCCACTTCAAAGCAGTTTTATTCCTAAAAGAGGTACCGCAGATAATGCTATTATTGCCCAAGAGATTGTGCATTATATGCATAAGAAAAAGGGCAAAACAGGTTGCTTGCTTTATAAGATTGACTTTGAGAAAGCTTATGATCAATCTCATTATGTGTTGCATCACCTCTTGAGGAGTTTCTTAATTATCACTCTTGAGGACTTTGGTTTCCCTGCTATAATTATCAATCTCATTATGTGTTGCATCACCTCTTCTTCTCTTGCTTTAAAGTGGAATGGCGAGAAGTTAGATAATTTTGCACCTAAAAGGGGATTAAGGCAAGGAGATCCTTTGTCACCTTATCTTTTCGTTCTCTGTATGGAAAAATTGCCCCTTCTTATTCAGGACAAGGTTGACATAGGACAATGGTTACCTGTGAGAATTTCGAGAAATGGACCTTCTTTCTCTCACCTTCTTTTTGCCGATGATTGACTCCTATTTACTGAGGCTAAAGCCTCCCAGGTAAGGTTAGTTCAAAATGTTATTAACAATTTTTGCAGGGCGTCAGGTTTGAAGGTCAACATCCAAACATCCAGGTTTTTTCCTTCCGCTAATGTCACTAGATCTAAAGTTTTAAAGTTTGAATCCATTATGGAGTTCCAACATACGTACAATCTCGGTAAGTACCTAGGTTTCCCTATGCTTACAGGTAGGGTGAGAACTTCTGATTTCAGTTATATTTTGGATAAGATCAATGGTCGTCTCACTGGTTGGAAAAGCAACTTGCTTAGTAGGGCTGGTCGTGTGACTCTTGCTCGTAGTGTGATAACTGCTATGCCTATTTATAGTATGCAAAATCTTTGGCTCCCTAGTACAGTGTGTAATGGTATTGATTTTATTATCCGTAATTTTGTGTGGGGTCGTAACTCTTGTCATTGGGTTGGTTGGTCTACTTTAACCAAGCCTAGGCTTAAAGGTGGCCTTGGCATTAGGACAACGAGAAAAGCTAATACAGCTATGCTGGGGAAACATGTTTGGGACTTGATAAATGATCCTAAAAAATTATGGGTTCAATTGCTTACTGATAAATATCTTGGTGATACACACCTCATGCATGCTAATGTTTCTCAAGGCTCTTCATGTATTTGGAGATCGATTGTTAAAGCAAAAGATGTCCTTAAAGAGAGTTTTATATGTAGGGTTGGTCGTGGGGATGTTTCCTTTTGGTATGACAAATGGATTGGTGACGATTATCTTTGTCACTTGGTCCCATATGTCCATATTAGTGACCCTTCCCTCAAAGTCAAAGATGTTGTAGAAGATGGTCAATGGATCTTTCAAAAACTCTACACTATTCTTCCGAGTCTGGTGAAGGATAATATTAGGAGCATTTCTTTGGATAGCAATCATGATGATGTTCTAATTTGGAATGGTTCTTCTAATGGGATTTATACGGCGTCTAGTGGTTATCAATGGTTAGAATCTCGTTTGGTGCATCAAAATGACCCTGGTGTATCATGGAGTTGGATATGAAAGCTTCATGTGCCCGAGAATATGAGAATTTTTGCGTGGCTTATTGCCCATAATTCTCTTCCTACTAATTCTCTTCGTATGTTTCGCCACCTATCTTCGGAATCGGCTTGCACTAGATGCAACCATTTGCATGAAACTGCTCTTCATACTCTTAGGGATTGCCCTCTCTATTGGGCTGTTTGGCTAGCTAGTCATTTCCCCAATTCTGCTCATTTTCTTGTTGGTGATTGGTTTCGCCTTCATGCTACTGGATCTGATGGACCCCTTTTTGTCACCACTTGTTGGGAAATTTGGAAGGCTAGAAATGAGGAAATTTTCCAATCTAATAGGAAGCCTACTTGGTTTATTGTAAATTGTATTTCTAACTCTCATAATTTTCTTTTGCAGGTTTTGAACTCTCCCAATAGGACTCACATCACTCTGCAAGTGGCATGGCTTCCTCCATCGGGGTCATGTTTAAAGTTGAACGTGGATGGTAGCTCTTTCGGTAATCCAGGTCGTGCTGGTTTTGGAGGTCTTATCTGCAATGCTACTGGCGAATGGATATATGGTTTCTCTGGATCATGTGGTCGTGCTTCTAACCTTCTAGCTGAGCTTCATGCTATCCTCAAAGGGCTTCAACTAGCTTGGGACTTAGGCTATCATACCATTACTTTGGAATCTAATTCCAAATCAGCTATTGATCTCATCCTTGAAGATGACAACAATTTTCATCCTCATGCTATTGTGCTTGGCCAAATTCGTATCTTTAAGACGCATAATTGGTCCTTATCGTTCTCTCATACTCTAAGAGAATGAAATGAATGTGCTGATTGGTTGGCTAAACACGGTGCTCAATCTGAAGTTAATCTTAAGTTGTGGGCTTCTCCCCCTCCGCAATCAGCGCATGTGCTACTTGCGGATGCAACAGGTGTTGTGAGGCTGCGTCCTCATTAGTCTTTCTTTGTTTTATTCCTTTTCTTTCCCTTTCATCAAAAAAAAAATGGTTAAAATTAAATTGTTGGCAACAAATTAATCGTTAGTTGGTTTAGAGGTGGTTAATGTTGAACTTGGTAGAGAGAACCACAATTCGATCTCCCACAACTGCAATCAAGAAAGGACCGAAATGACTTGATACCATAACTGACCTTCAAACCAGATTAAACTAGTGGAGAAAACAATAAAATAACTAAATTGTTGGCAACGAGCAATGAATTGATAAAAGATATTTTTTTTGATAAGGAAATTGATAAAAGATTGAGTCCATGCCGTGAATTAATTCTTGTGAAGATCATGCTCAAAGGTTTTCCCCAAAATAAACAGATTTTTTTTATTAATCCCCAAAAATAAACGGATGATAAATGCTAAACACGCATTGCATAAATAAATAAATAAATCTTGTTTGTATAAATATGACACCTGTGTTGAAATCACTGTCCAAATTCCAAACAGCGTGAGTGTGTATCAAAATCAAAATTAAGAACATTTTCTGATCGGCGTGTTTTTGTTAGTATGCTACCAGTGAAGACAAAATAGGAAATTACACGTTTCCACAAAAATATCCTTGCCTATCACGTGCTTAATTAACATTGATATTGTCCGACTAGAAATGTTGATTAGTCGTATGCACCACCATACGCGGTTGTTGAAGTAGAGATGGTTGTATCTGTAGGAAATCTGACACTCAAGTCAGTGAACTATGTGATAAACAAGTATAAGTTAAAATATTTATAGTTTTGCCATTTGTGAGAAATGTCATATATATATATATATATAGTCTAAGCTTGGCAAGCGTTGGGAGAAGACTATTGTTGAAGGGAGAAGAATCTGCCTCGATCATCAATAAGTAGATGGTCATCAATAAGACTATGTGGAAACACTCTGTGTTTGTGTAATGGTAAAACAATATATAGTCATAAATTCACACACATAAAGTGAAGATCTAATGCTCAAACCTTGCTGTTTCTAAATATAAAACTATTTGAGAAAAACATGGAGATTAAGAACATTGATTTTTGTATTGTCAAAAAAAAAAAAAGTTGCGTTTTGGATAAAAAAAAATTGACTAAAACTTTTTGTCTTAAATTTGTTGATAATTAGTATTGCCGTAACATTTTTATCCTTTTAAAAGAAAGAAATAATTGTTTGTCAAAAAAAAAAGAGAGAGAGAAATACTACTCCATCCGTCTCAAAATATAAGGGAAAAAAAAAAAACACACTTATTTAAAAAACATAAACATGAGAATTAGAAATATGGTTTTGTGAGATTTTTCTTAGAATAAGTGCATGGAAAGATGTAAAATCAATTTTGATGGATTGTTGTTTATAGAGAAAAATGTAGAGAGAGAAAATTAATTGTAATTTACATTTAATTTCATGAGAATAAGGAAAAAATATTTTTAAAATTGATTTTCTCTTTTATATTTTGGGACAAAGAAAAGTGGTTTTTTCCCTTATATTTCGAGACAGAGGGAGTACTAATTAATGTCTATAAAAATTGGAAAAAATGTTTTATAAAAAAGGACAATTTTTTTTCAAAATAATCTTAATTATAATTAGGATCGGGAAAAAGTATATTTTAAAAATTAACCTAATGACAATTTAATTTTGTGCATGTGAAAAATAATTTACACCACTAGTGTATAGTGTATCCTTAATTATTCTCTTAATCCAAGACAGCTTATTGCTTACGTCATTAAATATGAATTAGATACGTATCTTTATTTGTTTCACCCTTTATATGAAGGAAAGGGTTTCCTATTACTTGGAGGCCAATGTTCACTTTTTCTCTCTACTTTGCGTTTTCTTTCTTTCTTTCTCCAAAAACCATAGTAATATTACAAAACAATTATTTAGTATCAAACGAAAACATAACTCAGATCGATGATGAATTGGGTACGAGGAGAAACTGTTGGTAGAGGAAGCTTTGCAACTGTTTATTTAGTTTCAAATTCCACTCTTTTTCCTTCTCCGACAGCCGTCAAAACCTCCCAGGTTGAAACCTCGTTTTCACTCAAAAACGAGATACATGTTCTTCAATCATTAGGTTCACATCAAAGAATCATTCGTTGTTTCGGAGATGATCACACATTCGAGAATGGCAAAGAATACTACAATTTATTCCTCGAATATGCCTCGGCCGGAACACTTGCTGATCAAGTCAAATTCCACGGTGGCCGGATATCGGAACAGCGCGTTCGCTGTTATACGAGGTCAATTGTTGAGGGTTTGAATCATATTCATCGGAATGGATTTGTTCATTGTGATATAAAGCTTCAGAATGTTTTAGTGTTCCAAGATGGTGAAATCAAAATCGCTGATTTTGGTCTTGCGAAGAAAACAGGAGAAAAACAGAGGTTTGAATGCAGGGGAACTCCACTTTTTATGTCGCCGGAAACTGTTAACAGCGGTGAGAATGAGTCGCCGGCAGATATTTGGGCACTTGGGTGTGCGGTGGTGGAAATGGCAACAGGAAAACCAGTGTGGAATTTGGAGAAAGATGTAAACTTGTGGTCGTTGTTGCTTCGAATTGGTACCGGAGAAGAGTCTCCGGTGATCCCCGGCGAGTTATCGAAAGAGGGAAGAGATTTCGTTGAGAAGTGTTTTGTGAAGGATCCGAAAAAAAGATGGACGGCTGAGATGCTTTTGAATCATCCATTTGTTGAAGAAGTGAAGAATGTTGATGAATCATCACCAAGAAATCACTTTGATTTCAATGATTGGGTTTCTTCTAGTGTTAGTGATTCGGTTCCGAATTCACCGGAATCTGAAGAATTGAATCAATGGGATTTTCATTCTAGTTTTTGTTCGGCAATGGATCGGCTGCGGCAGCTTGCGTCAATTGAAGCGCCGGTGAGTTGGTCGGAATCAGATAGTTGGATCAATGTTAGGTGAAATTGGAAGTTTCTTGTATAGGTGAAGTAGAGTAAATTAGAAATAGAAGAAGATGGATCATAGTGATTAATTGGATTCTAGTTAGATTATGATTATTCAAATTGGTTTATTCTAATTCTAAATTTTTTAGAATGTAAATTCTTGATTTAGGATGTTATTAGTTGATGGAAGAGTTTTATGGCAATTCTTGTTGCCCTTTGTATAGAGGATGATTTTACATTACAATACACTACTATATTTTTGCCTTCTCTTCATTGTTCTTTATTTCATTTAGTCACTTTTTTTTTCTTTCTTGAAAGTTAAATATGTTTATACTAATTAATTTACACTGAATAAAAAAGAATTACACTCGGATTATTTATGGAAGATTCAAATTCCACTTTTTGTTAATGAAAACAACACATGAATTGGTTGGTGGCACAAATAGAAATAATGAGGAATATTATTAACTTTTCTGTTGGTTAATTTAGTGTCAAATATCCAAAGTTTAATCTTTTGGTTTTAACTATGTTGACAAATATTTTGTCAACGGGTATAAAACTATAGTGAGAATGAATGACTTGGTGTTGGTTGACATTTTGTTTTTCTTCTTTTAATTATGATGATGATGATTTCCATTGACGGTGTCGGTTACAATTTTCAAATGTCAAGTGTGAAGGTATAAAGTCATTGGGAACACTTGGTCCTTCAAGGTGTCATGTGCCGGTGAGGAAACAGATCTTTTACTAGCCTTTTGGAAACAAATAATTTTTGGTGTCTACTCTACTAAAATTTGTTCTAGTTCCTTTGAATATATATATATATAGAGGTAGTTCCTATGAATATATAACTATATTTATATTTACTATTATGGTAGATCTATCAGAATCATAATAATCTATCGTGATTTTGCAAAAAATATACCATGTAGTTTTTTAAAAATTAATGAAAATAACCGTAATTTTGTCATATTATTATGATATCAAACATATACTATAGAATCAGAAATTGTTGTTGAAGAGTATGTGTGACCATTTGAGATTGAGATGTTCTAGAGTTTTTTTTTGTAGAAAAGAGAAGAGGTATAAGTCATGAGATTACCCTAGTTGGTATGATTTAACAATTTAATATGTAGAAAAGAAAAGAAGGGGAACCATCTTCATTTTGGTCAATTGAAAACAAACCTTTCTAGAATGCTAGTAAGTAGGATATATTCGGCAAAGGATAATATTTACATTATGTTTGGTTGGGGTGAAATAAGAGAGAAGTTGGAGAGAGAGAATTTGAAGAGAAATGATCAATTTTTCATGTTTGGTTTAAAAAAGAATGGAAAGGAGAGAAGTTTCAAATATGGAACCCACGTGTTTTCTATTTCTCTCCACTAAAGCAAAGAAAGTGAGTAGAGATGATCCTTTATTCCAAATTTTCTCTTTTACCCTTAGCTTATTCGTGCTTACATGCGCTTAGTAATAGATTTTTTTAGTAAAGGGTGTTATTGTCTTTGCCATAAATAAATACACTTCTCTTTTTTTTTAATTTCTCTTCTCATTCCTTTGTTGAAATATTAAAAAATTTAAGTATTTTTTTTTGTCAATAAAAAAATTAAATTTTCTACTCATTATATTTTTGTTGTTGTTATATACTACCTCCGTTTCTTTTTACTTGTCGGTTTAGGGGGTTATTGGATTGAGATTTCGAGGGATTTTGAGGGATTATTTTGACAAAATAAATCTTGAAGATTTTAAAAGTCTTCGTGGGATTATATTGATTTTGAGAGATTTTTTTTAAAAGATATTCTACAATCTAGATTCTTAACACAGGATTTTGTGAAAATTATAATACAAAAAAAAAATCTTGATTAAAAATCTTGATTGAATAACAACAGATTTTGTGGCATTGAAAAAATAAAATAAAAATCTTGATTGAATAATACAAGACTTTTAAAATCTATTAAAATCCCTCAAAATCCCAATCCAATAACCCCCCTTAGAAAAAAATATTTGTTCCTTTTTACTTTCCGTTTTGGCAATTTAGGTTATATTTTGCTTATTATACCCACTTTTCTATTTTATTTTATTGACTAAATTTTGTATAATTTTTGTTGTTGAAACAATATAATCTTTTTATTGTATACAAATTTTGTTTGTTTTTAAATAAAGTTTGTAACAATTTTTTAGGAATAGATAATGTTTTTGAAAAAGTAGGAAATTGTTGGTGGATTAAGAATATGATATATATTTAAAAAATGGCATAATAGAAAAATAAGGTGCAAAAATACACTCTCCTATTTTGGTCTTTTTTTCTTTCTCTAAAACGACAAGTAAAAAAAAACGGAGGTAGTATCTATTAAACTTTTTTGACATAATATATTCATTATAGTTTAATCTTATATAGAGTTTATAAGGTTAAAGATAAAAAAAAAAAGTAAATTACTTATCCTCTCCCCTCCACTCCCCCTCGTTAAAAAATTGAACCAAACATAAAAAGTTTAAATTTTACCTCCCCTCTCCTCTAAAAACCCTGAAGCAAACATGGTCTAAATCTACTATATTTCTCACATATTTTTCTCTTCTCTTTCTCTTAGAGAAAAAGAATACTTTTAAAATAAGTGTTGTTTTAGTCAAAATAATTTGTTTTAAAATAAGTGTCGTTTTTAATTTTCAATGCAACATTTTCCAATTATTTCCTCTTTTTTTTGGTCGAGACATGAGTATCCACAGCTGAACGTAGTGATTATTCCTCTCGATAAATTGGAGGCATCTCAAATGGTGAGATAGTTGGCCTAGAGATTTAAAATTGTTCTATATCCAAGGTGAGAATCGAGATCTTTGATTAAGTGATGATGAATCCCAACTAACCAACCACACTCCTTGAGTTTTCCCTCTAATTATTATTATTTGCACTAATTTCAAGAAACAAACCAATAAAATATACTCCCTCCGTTTCATTATATAAGCCTCTTTGATCATTATCCAGTTTATTAAGAAATGTTAGTAGAGTAATTATTGTGGCTAATTAGTATGTGAATTTTACTAAATTGTCCTTTATTTGTATGTGTATTTAGTTTGACTTTTTTATTTTTAGTTTGACTTTTCATATTTCAATGCAAGTTATTGTAATAATTAGAGATATGTGTAGAAAAAATAAATAATAAATGCACATAGTAATTTGTAAAGGGTTTACATTTAGGGACTATACTTTTTTTGAAATGGTGCTTATAATTTTGGACGAAAAGGATAGTTAATTTAGTAAAAATGTTATTTTTGACATAATGATTACATTACTTTTTTTGAATAAAATAATGATTACATTATTTAATATGTGTACATTTTAGTTAAAACGACATTTATTTTAAAACCGCGTATGAAGTAGTTTCATGCTAGTGTACAAAGTACGTACCAAAAAAAAAAAAAGGCAAATGCTAAATAGTGTCACTAGGACACTTTTTAAGCATTCTAAATAAAAACTTTTTATAAAAATCTGTAAAGTTAATGCATTGGAACTTGTGCTGTTTATTTTTTTGAATGAATTTTTTTTTTAAATAGAATGTTTAAAGAGTGCCCTGAGACACTCAAGACCCAAAAAATAACAGTGTACAAAGTCAAAGACGAAAGCTTTTATAATATTTTTATTTTATTTTATAAATTGATTTGGTCAAATTAAATTGCCAATAGAACCACTCTAATCAAGAATCAAGAATCACAAACAATGGCCATGCTTTCTGTTGCCACTTGTTGCTGCCGCCACTAAAATAAGTTTTCTAAGGACCATAAGATTTTAATTACTCCTTCCGTCCTTCGGGTTTTGTTTGGCTTACTTTTGTTAAGAGGAAAAGCTATTTTAAATTTAAAAATAATAAAAGGAATTTTATAAATAAAGTAAAAATTATTTGATAATTTTTTTATATTTAAAAGTAACTTTTTTTGTATTTTCAATTAAAATATTTTGATATAATTTATATTTTGTGTTTATTTTTTTTACATAATTTATTTTGATTTTTTTTTTGTCGAGACAAATTTCTATATTTTTTTCATTAATATTAAACTGCATTTGTTTTTTGAAAATGCAAAATATATTATATAAATAATCTCCTACACAAGACGCAAAAAAGAGCTATAGAATACAAGGCAAACACAACCAGGGAAAAAATCACAAATAAAGGCCCCCCATTCCCAAAAGCCATGCCCCCAAAGCAAAAATAAAAAAACAAGTAAGCTGCATTTTTTTTAATAAGAGTTTCATAAAACATGTATTTGACCTTATCTATGATTTAAAAGAGAAGTAAAACTAAAATAAAGTTGGGTTAATCAGACATTTAAATTAAATAGATGATTCACTTAAGAATACAAATAATATGCTACACCTTTGTTATGTAATTTTTTTTTTTACCAATTTTTATACATCTTGTGAGATTTGATTATATGAAATTGTGATTGATAAAAAAATTGAAATTGTGTGAATTTTTTAATTTTTATAATTAAATTAGATCTTGAATTCATCTGTACTTTAACTCAGTTAGTTAATTTGGATATGTAATTTATATCTAACCATCATAACAAATTACGAGATTGTTACAATTACAACTTTAATCTATGATCAATTTACAATTTCCTCATCTTTTAGAGTATCCAAATTCTTTTATGAAACAGGCCGGAAGCATATTTTTTAAGATGTATTTATTGTTTGGTAAAAAAAAAAAGATGTATTTATTGTTTAATTTACTTTTTCAAATGCCTCACAATTATCTTTAGATTTGTGCTACCTAGCTAGTTGAATTTATGCCACATTCATTCTGGAATGCAGCAATGTTAAAATTTCTTGAAATATCTGTAACTTTAACTCAGTTGATAGAGACATCACATTTAATATGTAGTAGTTAAAATTTGACCTTCAAACAATCCAATTATTCACCAATCCTTAACCTTTCATGATTTTTTTTGAATAAAGTGTCAACCTTTCATTCATCCCCAAGAAAATATTTTGAATGAAACATTGTATTAAATTATATGTTGTGTATGATTGGCGATACTATGTCACAGACTCACAGCCACTCAGTGGTCAAATTTTTATAAGCTTTACTAGTTAAAGTGTAAATTGAGTATACACACTAAGTAGCAAATTGAGCTTACTTCGCTACTGAGATAACAAACTGAGTTAGAGTTCGCTACATAGATAGAAAATTATGTTTGAGTTCGCCACCTAGAAAATGAACTATATTTTTTTTAGAATATTTTCATATATGAAAACATGAAAAGTTCAAACGCTGATGATTTGGTCATAAAAAAATGTCATTCTCTACTTAAAATGCGATATAAGTTTGTTACCTAAGAAGTAAGAAGTGAGTGATGTGGCATTCTTGTATTTTTGAAGACCGCGCGAAAAGTAGTGTTCAATAAATAAATCCTTGGTGTAGTTGGTTGCTGAGGACCAACTTTTAAAATTTATCCAATTTGGAGAAGTATTAAACCAGTCCATATTTGATCCCAAAAAAAGAACCGGTCCATATGCAAGATGGGCCATATAAGTCCATGACTTTTTTCCAGATAAAATAAAAATCCGTAAGTGCGTCAAAAAAAAAAAACCGTATGATTTAATCTGCATTTCTTGGTGCTCCACTGCTCCCTAATATTTTTTTTTTGAAGAAAAAGGTGCTCCCTAATTTATACAGTACCATCTAACTAACAAATTATTTTTATTAGACCATCTCTAACTTCTTGTACAATTGATGATTTATATTGGTTTTTAAATTTTTTAAATAATAATCAATATTGAACTATTGATGTTACCAAAAAAAACGTATTGAACTATTTTTGTTTTGGTGGAGAGTCTTTTTATTGGTGGAGAAAAGTATTGAACTATTGATAAGACATACTTAAGATAATGAAATATGTAAATATTTTGACTAATGTATTCTAAGTTCATAAATGTTAATCAATATTATTTATATTCATTGATAAAAAAAAATATATTACTTGATGTAAAAAGAATTTTTTTTTTCTTTTTTTATATTGATATAAAAAGAAAATGTTCACATGAACATGTGATTAGTTGTAGGAGGTTGTTTATACTTGTTGTGATTAGTCATAGGAGGCAATAGTACGTGAATCTGTTTGTGTTGATAGTCAGTTCATTCGATGTTTCACATCTTAATAAATATTTACGAATCACTTTTTTTTATACTTGGTTTCACAACCGTATACAAGTTTGTTGACTAGTGTACGACGAGTATGTGTTTGCTTTGATTTTTTTTTATGTCTATCCCACAAGATTTGGGTTATATACCCTCAACTACTTAAAAAAAATTTAACCGATATAAATTTTTATAAATATACTGTTGGATTAAAATTTATATTATATAGATCATTTGTGTAAAATTTTAAACAAATTTAAAATCATTTAACATATTATTGAGACACATCAAAATTAACAATTTCTGTGATTTCTTAAACTCCGTTAATCTTTATGTGTTTCAATAACATATAAAATAATTTTAGATTTGTCTGAAATTTTACACAAATAATCTATATCATATAAATTTTCAATCAAACAGTTTATTTTATAAAAAAATTATACCGCTTATAACTTTTTATAATAGTTGTATATACCTTCGAATCTTGCGAATCTTGAAGGGGTACACAAGTATATACTGGCTAGGGGTGTTGTTTCTTTCTCCAAGAGATACTCGGTTGTTTGTTGAATTGAGAGAACGTTGGCATTCTATGCTTCTGACGTTTCTCATGAAGCTTCAATTGTTATGGCTTATTTAGAAATCGCCAAATATAACGACAACAAAATCAAGAAAAAAACTCGGAACATATTGTTAAGAGAGGATAGTTCGGAGATCATCCACACGATGATCAAGAACATAGATATAAATGAGTTTGGTACCATACTATTACCTAAAATTTTAAGACAATGAGTTTATGAGTTCTCTCAATTATAAATGTTCAAGTTTTTATATTTCTAAATAATGTGGGACTTCTCCACGTTACTCACACATGTTTCTCAACTGATTCGTCGGATGTACTACGCCAGAAAAAGGTTTGACATATAGATTGTAAATAAGCAGTCTAATGATGTCGATTCAATGTAATTCCTTCGTGTTCACCTTGTGACATTCAAGGTGATAGTATGTTTGGTGTCGGTGAATCTCATAAGTTGGTTGTAGAAACACAACCTGGTATGGCAAATGTTCCATCTTGTGGAAATGAAGTCCAATCTTGTGGTGCAGTGCGGCCAAGTTCACATCCTTAGCTTGAAATGAATTTATAAGAATTTTAGTTTTTATCTTGTTTTATCTTACTCCTTCCAGTCACTATTATAAATAAATTTAATTTTTTTTATACATTTGACAATTCATGTATTTGGTTCATATTATAAGCTAGATACATCGGTAGTCAAATATATCATAAAAATCAAACTTGCTTATAATAATGATCGAAAAGAGTATATTTTTACAACCATTTTTATACACATTAAACAGAATCATATACTTCCATATTAAATAAATAAAAAAACCGACACAAATGTTAAAACATATTTCATAGTTACTAACTTTTGATTATTAATAATACAATATTAATATAAGTTGAAATAGAACCACCGACAAAATCCAAATTACACTCTTGTGCTATTTCTTACAACTTTCGTGTAACAAGACAAAACAAAGCAGATTCTCATAGAGTGAAGCCAAAGTAAACTGCATTATGAAATGAGAATCTAGTCTAGTACTACTAAATAATTAAATATTAAATTTCTACATAAATTATTATTGCATGCATGATTTATCACTCATCTATAACTCATACTTACACTTGTTGGTAAGTGGAATTGGCACACCCATTTTCTTCGGATCCATAATCAAATCACACTCTATTTTTTTGTTGAACTTTGGTTTCACCAATTTCCCCAAAACATAAGCTTTTGACTTTACTGTCATGTTCAATGTGAATGGTATTGATTCAACTGGTGACCCATTTATACTGTTCAATCTTGCTCCCCCTCCATATAGTGGAATATGATTTCCTTTCACGGACACTTTAATAGATCTCTGACTTTTTCTCGATTGATAAAATTTTGGCACCTACATTAGAGAAATGATATGTTAACATTAAAACAATGTCACATGACAGATTTGAATTGCATGCGACCAAAATTGTACGCAGCCTTAAGAGATGGGACGGATGGTCAAATCTCTCCTAACTGCATAACTGCATGCAATTTGGATTCATGTATTTTGATGTTGATTAATCAATGATTATATAATATAGTTGATTTAATCACTTACATTTCCAGTGGCTAATGTAAGTTGATAGTAATTGAGATCTAATGGAGTTGATGTAACATGGACCCCAAAAAATGTTGCAGTGTTTCTATATGTCATTTTCACAGTGGAATTCATGGACACCATGCTTGTTGCAACTCCTGACACATCCGCACCCGCTTGAATTATAAATCTATCAAACGTTATACTCTGCCAAAAATACACACAAAACAAAATGAAAAATTTAATTTAATTGAAAGAAAGGAAGAAGATCAATTATTAATTAAAAAATCAACATTAAATTCTATCAGATTAATCTGGATCAATCTTAGTTTGGATTCTGAGATTGGCAGAACTACATTTAAATACTTCAATAAAAGTTAGTCTTCAACAAAATCACATGATTGCATGTTGAATTTAATATTCAAATCTAAAATAAATTTTAGTCACATTATCCTTATCATAACTCTAGTTAACCAAAATATTGAGCGTTAATGAACTCTAGAAGATTAAGAGAAAAATAATAATCATGAAGCTTCATTGCCACTGTAATTTTGTCAAATTCAATGTCGATATATATATATATATATATATATATATATATATATATATATATATGCATTAGAAATGAAGGAGAAGTAGAACATACCTTGAGAAAAACGTCAGGCTTTTGAGGACGACTAGCAGCCCAAAGAATGAGAGAGAAAAGTGAGAAGAGAACAAGAAAACAAACAACAAAAGCAGGGAAAAAACATCTACGAGGAAATCCACCATGTGAATCATAATGTTGATGATGATCATCAAGAAGAACTTCTTCTTCAATGGGATAGAATTGCTCCTTCCAAGGTCGCCAATTTCCTTTCCGGTTACTCTTACTACGCGAGGCAGAGAATCGCGTGGAGGTAGAGTTACCGGAATCACTGGAATGTGGACCCAACGAGGAGTTGGAGTTCGAATCTGAAAGCGGACCCAATGAGGAGTTGGAGTTCAAATCCGGAACCAATGAGGAGTTGGAATCCGGGCCCAATGATAAGGTGGAATTTGGGCCCAATGATGTGTTAGAATGATGAGGAGAGCCCAACGGGCTTTGAAGTGGGCTTGAGTTGAAGGAGTTTAATGTCTTTTCTCCGTCGTTGGAGGAATCGCGCGATGGGCTTTGGACGTAATAGACCGGGCGTGGGGGTGATGATCTTGTTGGCGAGGAGGAGGATTGTGTTTGGCTGCTCGCCTCGGAGTCTGTCTTTGTTAGCATTATAATGTTGTTGTTGTTGTGTTTCATTGTTGATATGAAATTTGAGTGAAGAAATGAGAAAGAGTGAAAGTGTTCTAAGGACAAAGACTTTAGTTAGTGTTTTGTTTTTCTGATGGGTTTTAGAATCTGTATGGCGTATATGTTGGGGCATGTTACAAGGCCAGCCAGCCAAATGGAATTTTTCTTTTTTTTAATTTGTTTAGTGTTAAGGGAGCTTTAGCTCGTGGCGCGTAATTAATACCAAAGGTAAGGAACATGGACTTTGTCATATGCACGGATTTTGCTACTTATATTTTAATGGACTGTATTTTTTTAACCTTTGAATTATTTTTAGGGGAGATTATTCTACTAATCTGTGTTTGGTCATCAACAAAAAGTAAATAAAGTTTGGTAAAAAAATTCACTGTTGAATTAAATTTTAAAATTTTCAAAAGTTCACGATACCAAGTTAGAAAAAATTTAAGTTGAAGATCTCGAAGTCATTGAAGCTCTTAACCCAACAATTTATGTTTACCTCATTTTAAAGAATGAATTGACCTCAACGGTAAAAGATTTTTTTGACAAAAAATAGTAAAAAATTTAAATCCTTTGAAATAATTATTATTTACTTGAAAAGTAAAGAGTTTATAATAAATACTATTATTTTTTTTTGAAAAGAATTAATATTATATTTATAGGGTCGGATATAGTCTCAGGGATGAAGACGAGAGAAAGAATTTGCTAGTAGTGTAGAACAAGGAGTGAAAGAATACTCTTCTTCTGGCTTAACCCTGTAACATCCTTAATCATATATCATGCAAAAACTATCTCAATTTCAATGTAGAATTTTAAACCAAATTACTCAAACAATATTTTAAAATAAATACATAAATAATATTAAAAAATAAAATAATCTCGTGCATTATACGGCCTAACATACTAGTGGAATAGAATATATATAATGAATTACATCGCATACCACTACTTTTCATCAAGTATGTTCCCCTCCAATTTGAGAGATAAGAGATGGAATGAAAAATGTCCAAACAACATGTAATGGAAAATTTATTTCATTCAACTCCATCCTATTTCATTCCACTTTAATCTATTATATTTCATCAATCTAAACAGAACGGAGCCTGAGGGGCTGAAGTTCATAAAGGAGATTAGACATAGCTCAAACAGAAAGTAGAAACTCAACTGCAAGAGGAGATTGCTCAAAAACCAAGGCACCAGTGAACTTACAACCCATATTAGATAAACCATCGAAAACCTCATTTGTATCGCGTTAAACATGTTGAACCCAAACGTTCCAAAGATGATCCATCCATCATCAATTAACATTTGCATATAGTATAAATGATTCACAGGTTACCAGAAATATTTCAATTTAGTACAAAAATGCTTTCATCAATAACTTGAAGAAAAATGTGTAACATTGATACAGACAATTTCATGTAAGGTTTATTATATGATCAAATATTTATTGCACAGGAATGTGATCAATGGCAAAGACAGACGTATTATTTGTACCATAGGCCTTGAAAGAATATTGGTTCTTCCAACTTAAATATACAACAGTGAAAAACATTAAATACATCTATAATGTATGAAAGAAATTTCTATCCGAATCCTTTTTGCCCTGTCCACTGGGTTCTCAAGGCATGCAATTTCATTTGTCTTGTTATTACTGCAGTTCCCCAACTGGTGCCTCATTGAGCCACAAGAAATGAATGAAGTCGTATAATTTTGCACTTACACTAACCTGCTTATTCAGAAAAATATTCAGCGTCATTCAACATGAAAACAATTTCATTTCATAATTTGAAGCAAGCGATTAATAACTTCCTAACCTTATATGGAGTTGGGTTAAGTTTCCTCATGTGGTCAGGTCGCATTTGCTCAAGTTGTGTGATGCATCGCTCTCTAATTTCCTTTAGAGGTGGTAAAGGTTCCCTCTTTTTATCTTAAAAAAAATAAATAAGCGAGTTACAAACAAAATGTAAAAAGTAACAATCAAAATCCCAATCCGCTGAATAATTGAATTGCCAATAAATGCTTGTAAGCCACTCTATATACTGCAGTGTTCCAAAGTGCAACTTTGATCATCCAACGAGTGACAGCATTTAACCATTTCATGTAAGAATTGATCAAGTGATAAGTTTAGGAACTAGCATTTACATGTTACATTTTTTTCTTTCTTTATCGAGGTGAGAGGGTTCAAAAGATACAGAAAAACAATAATAGTAGGTTAATAATGAACTGTGGGTTGGGATGTTCTTAAAAACAAAGCAGCACTTTCCTCTATCCTATGAAAAGGTTTAATGTTATCAATAACTATGATTGCCATTATTTTTATAGTTAGTTCTCACCTGATTTCCCAGGCTAGTAACACCTTAGAAGCTCCTCAACATGTTGTGGCACTACATATGCCCTCTTTGATTCTTGGAAGGGATGACGGCACAAGATTCTTTCTCCAACCTGTATATGAGTAAAATAGGATAAAGTAAACTGTATGCCTACATTTGCAAACTAATGTCCAACTCTACGAATGGCAAGATATGCTGGCAAACAGGTTGGAAACTTGACCTAGTATATGCAAGAAGATGAGAAAATGATGCAATGCAAGGCTATCTATCCCATTATTGGATTTATATTATGAAACAGAATAAGGAATAGCAATTAAATATGGTCTAATATTGGGGTTTTGTCAATAGCTGCCTCTACATTATTGGGTGCATATTAGTTTTCATTCATTAAGCCGGTCTGAAAGAAACCGATATGAATATGAAGGTACCTTGTACCACTGCCTGACAATAATTGTTTCGGTGCGTAGTTGAAGCAAATAAATGACTACATGCTTTAACCAAGATGTTATTATTTTTCCTGAATTTCCCCCAACCTGGCATGCTGGTGAAAACATGCACTAACACTTGCCAACTCCCCAACCCCATCAGCAGGAGGAGGTGCAGAGTGAAATCAATGAAAATAAATAGAAAAAGAGAGCGTCACACAAACTACAGTCAAAATAATACCTTTGGAGAGGGTTCATTTTCTCCAGTCATTATGTCTACCAGGGGATAACCTTCTTTCCCAAACAACCTATAGGATCGCTTCTTACATGGAATAGAGACCTAAAATACATATAAAGATAATATTAATAGTTAAATACAAATAGATTATTATAGACAAATGTTAACATGTGCCCTTAGGATACATGTTAAGGAACTAAATATATAAATTTTGTCTTAAAAATATTAGCACAACCAATTATTATAAATTTATAATATCATGTTTAATTTATAATTTTCATACCTTTGACACATCTTCAGAAAGTTTGATTCGAGGCTGATTATTGATCTCAACCAGCTTGAAAACAACACCTAAGGCAGCCTGAGCATAACATGTCACCAGGTATGTACCAATTCCAAAGGCATCAACTTCATGACCCTGTAGGAAAAAATTAAATCCAATCACAAAGGGAATGGCAAAAAATTATGAACCTTAGTTAATTTTACTTTTTTGTCAAGATTAACATAATTAGAATGACGGTGTTTCATCTCAACCTTAAGCTTAGCGCATGAACACACATAACAAAAGAAATTATAGTATTTTATTTTGTTATGATATGTTAATGATGTGGTGGAATATTTCTCAGCACAAATCACTAATATCATAATATGGGATCATAACTCAGTAATGAAGACTCTCCTTAAGCGTAATGATTGATGTTATTGCAATCATGTTACACATACATGGAATATAACTTGCTCACTACCAAAGAGAATATTATGATATATATATATATATATATATATATATATATGTATATGTGACAACACTGTAGTATGGGTAGCAATACACAGCAAAGATATGACAGATTTCAGCTGTAAAGTACACAAACCTGTGAACTAAATTTACCATTTAGTTTTGTATTCCTTAATTTTATACACTGGTATATTGACATGCATGTTAAGTGTGCCGATTTAAATCTCTAATAACTATCACTACTATAACAACTTTGTTTATTTTATTTAGAGGATGAAAATATTTTGATAATAATCCCACCAGTTTTATTAACTTACATTTTGAGAACCAAATTTTACAGAGCAGGAGGGATTATCTAATACCAAATCAAGGTTTTGATATAATATATATAAGTATGAAATTTATAAAGGCAAATGAATGTGAGAAATCATTATCAACCATTACAATCTATACCAAGTATGAACTCACAAAAACATGTGCAATAACTTCTTTATAAGAATTTTCATGTCATGCTGAAATCACACAATGTGTGCCATACGCAAAAGAAAAGTATTATCATAAAGATTGCTCAATTTTTAAGCCAGAATAATAAAAACCACTAGACACATGTGCAAGTTTCAGTCTGCAATGATTATTACCTGTTTATTTAAAGCATCTAATGTTTCCTCGTTGAGGTCATTACTAGCAGTGATTATTAACTTCCCAAATCCAGGCACCCCAAATTCGTTCTCAATGGAGCAAAAGAACTTCCTGGCCTGACAAGACAAATACGCAAGGTCACCAGAATCCAATCTAATGCCAACTGCTTTGTATCTGCGCAAGACATCATCTCTAAGGTCAGTTAAGACTTAAGAATATAAATGACACGTTTCTTTAAAAAAGATGAATGGATGATGCTTCCTTTGCAGGATGAACAGAAGGATACTGTAAGACTACTTGAAGCAAAATGTCATCGTAACTTATCAGCTATACGACATAAGACACACTTGTAAATTAACAACAGCCTGCTGCTATCTTTAAATTGAAAATAACAGACACCATAATAAAAGCGGTTAATGAGTTCAAATGCAACATCAAGTAGATTCTAACAACATTACGGGGGTTGCTATAGCATCCAGAGTCCAGAGTACAAGCAGTTGCTAACTTCCTTTTGCTGTATTTTATGTACAACATCTCTGTCAATATTACGACAGCTTACCACTTTTCATACACGTGGTAAGAAGGAAAAAAATGCAACACCTTGTACCGTTGTCAACTAAAGATCAACTGGATAATGAACGCATAAAAAAAATTCCAAGGTCATGTAAAACCTCTAATCAACTGACATTAAAAACATGACATACCCTAAATCACCAAGAGCTAATGCAACTGCACAGAAATTGGGGATTCCACTTCTCATCACCTGTCAACAAATACAAATGTCGCATCTGATGAAATAGCCAAAAAAAAGTGGGGGAAGGAATAAACCAAAAAATAAAAGGTAGAAACTTCAGCACTCGTTATCAAACAAATTACCCCCAAACTAGACATGGCATGAAAACTGGAAATAACAGTTTTTGCAATTCCAAAATTAACATTTTCAACTTCAGGAGGTAAGATAGAACAATTGCCAGGCATGCAGAATACAGAGAGAATTGAATGTTACAATATAAAAGACTGAAATACTCTGAAGCATGGGTACTTGCAAAATGGTGAAGTACCGGTACATATACCGTACTTAGGCATGATTTATCACACAACTCACCAACTTATTCAGTATCTTGGCCTTTTCTGCACTCCCCATTCAATCGAGTTATACTCAATTTAGTTGAAAGCACTGACCTGTTATCAGCATTTCTAAGTGTTAACCACCACAATATTAACCACCATCCTCTCATCCGTTATCCACATAGCTAATGTAAATCAGAATGTGATTCATATGTGAATTGCTCCAACTGAGAAGGTAGTAAGTGATATGTGTGCCTTTTCATTCTAGTCTTCAAGTAAGTTGCAACTTAATGTTATGCATAACTTTAGGGCAAGGGAAAATGGTGGAGTACCTACTATACCAAAACACATTTTTAAGTGCACAACCATACTCATCTTTCCAGTTACATCATTCCCCTATCTTTTGTATCTTAAAGCCAAATTGATATAACATGCTACAAGAACTTATCCCCACCATTCCGTAGTTTGATTTCTAATAGTTTTCAATTATATTGTTAGTGGTTGAAATTAATATCACACTTGGGGAAAGGGGAATAGAGCATCTTTCTCAGAAAACCAAAACATGCTCACAAAAGTCATGTATGAGATATAAGTAAGATTTACCCACAAGCTTTTCCCTTTATAGTTAAAATGGTTTTAAGATCATGAATGAAAGAATGACTATTTAAGAAATAGAAAGTTGGTAAGCAAGTAATTACATCATATGTGTCTACAAGGGCAAGAAAGTTATCAGGAAATGCCAATGCATATGACGTGAATGCTGCCAACTCACTTTGATTGGTCTCACCAAAAACACCATTTATCAACTGCAAAGTGCAAAAACACATTAGAATATTCACTGATAAATCCATCATAACATCTCTGAATTTGCAAGTGAAGTGTGCAAAAAGATAAACATATGATAGAATGGTGTATATCATTCACAACATTGGCATAAAATGAGTGTTCAAATTTTTTCAGGAGATAGGAAAGAATTAGCACAGGAGATACTATAATGAACTAAAATAACCTTCCTGCAATCATATTATTATTACTATGTGTGCCATGCCATTATTTAAATTATGTTAACTCAATCGAATAGTACTATACTATTATTCATAGTTATATTTCAACTTTTTATATGGAAAATATAAAAACAATTATTCATAGTTGTTTAAATGTTTATAAAAGGAGCAAAATCACTTTGCAATTCAAATCCCATAAAATCATATAATATTTTATTTTCAAAGACAATTACCCTGCAATGCTTAATTTTATAGGATAAGGTTCAAGATTCTAGTGATGCTTTCTGTTCATATGTCTAACACATTGTTAGGCTCGTGGCTCGCTATTATTAAGAGGCCCACTATCAACACTGTGTGATGTTTTGTTAGTGAGCGACTCCCCTACAAATTTTAGCAAGTGATTCCCCTATAAATTTCCTTTTAAGTACAAAAATTAATTCTATTTATTGGCCCTAAAACGTATGCTTGGTCGGTATAGTCGCAAGCGACCCTGAAACCCACCCACATAACTGTGGGTCCCAGGTTTGAACCTGGGTGAAGGTTACCAGGCTAACAATGTTGAAATTATCAGCTGAGTTAGGCCTTTACAGACCCCATAAATTCAAACATAGCCTAAGGGTACAATTTATTATATCTTAGCACCTGTATTTTGGTCAGCCATGTTTGAACCAGACTAACAAAATCTTCACATGTACTTGAACCATCTTTTCTTCGAAGTGACTTGTCTGTAATCTCATCAAGGCTCTGGAAATCATAAGACATACAAAGTAAAGGATACAAATAAGTAACAAAGGAAATATAACAGCAAGTTCCTCACGTCATAAAAAGTACAGTAATATTAATAACAAAATTCTCTTCATAAACATTGACCAAACATGTAACAAAATTCAGTGAATTGGTTACATACCATATATGAGCTAACGAAGGCATGGGAATGTGTACCACGAAGCGGTATTCCGAACAATTTCCCTGCTGCAACATTGCTATTGGTACACGTGGAAAAGGCAAGTTATGAAAGATCCAAGCTATACAAAGCAACATGGAATTTAAAATTCATAGACCACAACACAACACAACACAACACAATGCAATCTACCCCTTCCTCCTAAAAATAAGAAGCAATTTCAGTCTTACCTTCCAATCTGGGACTCTCGAAATGTGAATTTCAAGTGTTTATCATAGTGTTCAAATAATTTGTGAATGTATCCAAATGGTTGCATGCATATTAGTGAATATATGTTACCACATCCAAAGGAACTTAACTAGATCACCTCTCAAAATATGATTTTTGATTTGTCAACATCATCCAGTTGTACTTAATTTCAAGTAATTGATATTAGATGTTTATTTGAAATGACAATAGATCAATAACAGAAGAGTTGACCTAGAAAAGCGAATAATAAATCTCAGGTTCCTTCCAAAACAACCATACCAAAATCAATTACCCTTCTACTACTCATTTCTTTGTAAAAATCAATTTTGATTTACTTCACGTCCCAAAGATGTCATCTAAATCAACAGTGAATAAGATTGTTTGATTGATAATACCTTGTTGCGTCAAATCCGCCAATATAACAGTACTTTGACGCTCCTACTCCACCATCAGGCCCCTATATTCAACATGAGAGTTTCTTTTGATGAATAATAAAGGAGGCCAGTATCTAACTTTACTCATAATAAAGTATTTTAAAAAGACTGTAACCTGAGCCCTTCGTAGTCCAAACTCAAGTAAAGTTTTGGATTTTCCAGCAACTTTGCGATGCCTTGCAGCATTAGTAGAAACTAATGATGCAAAATTAATTAGATTCACAAAAGGAGTTTCCAATAATTGAACGGCCTGAACAAATATAACAGTCACTTTAATGTAAGAAATAGGTAATCTTTTACTCAAATCAAACATTAAAGGAGGGTATTAATGGTGGCGAGTACTCACAGCAACTGGACCTTCAACTCTTAGCAAAGGTATCTTAGGAAAAACGACTGATCCCTCGGGAATAGCATACACCTCAACATCGGAGCAGTCCAGTCCTCTAAGATAGTCAAAGAACGCTTCCTAGATTTTATTGATCATCATTGATAAGTCAAAATAATTTGAAGGCAGAATCTACAAATAATGTCAGCAGCATCATACTTTCCACATAATCACAGCAAACCCAATTACCAACCACATTATTGCATGTTTACACTTGGTACAAAGCAATTTAAAAGGAAACAAGCAACAGAATTGTATAAAGACAAATTTCCATTGACTCTTTTTATCTGTCATTTAGATTTTCCAAAGTTAGTTTCAGGGACACCTAGTTGAACATGCTAAAACAGTTGAGATTTAATGATAAAACGTCAGCACAAAAAAGGAGAAAGCAACAATGCCGTGTCCTTAAGAAGTGTAATAAATACAAAGAAGCTTCGATATCTGACGTTGTTAACAACTTAACAAGCATATATTTTTCTCAAAAACTGCAAATAAACCGTACTTTTAATAAGGACATGTATCTTAGCAAGGTTTCCCAGCTCTAAACATTTGTAATCCATATAAGTAACGTCAATCGCAAATCGCGGAAAATAACATTTTGTTCAAATTCCGCTACGCAATAGTGCTATAACCACAATTTGACAACATGCTGTAGTTATTTAAATTCCGTCATGCTGCAGCGTTGTAGCGCCGCTTTTTAAAAGATATGACGTATCACATTCAGTATAAGTAACGGAATTAAACACTTCTTAAGTAACGGAATTATCCAGTATGACATATCGCTTTTTTCTTCTTGTTTTTTTTTTTTTGGGGTACAAATATCACTACTAGTTTCTATCCCCAACTCAATTGCAGTCATCTAATTTCATCTTTATTTATTGTCACATCATTTCCATATTATCAAAAAATTCTCAATTTGACACGAATTCACGATACTACTCCAAAACTCCAATCCTTACTCGAAAAGTTTCAATAACCATACCTATCACCATAATTAAACAAGGATGCAATATTGCAATAGCTAGAGTGACGAACAAAATTGCGTATACCTCACAAGAAGTATTCAAACTTTGCCTAACAAAATCAATCTCATCTTCAGTAAGTTTGAAATTGGCTATAAACCTTATACATTCTTCCAAACCAGAAAACACAGTATACTCTCCACCAAATGGATTCTTCCGAAAATACAAATCAAACCTGAAAAAATCAAATTACAAATTCTTACAAATTCACAATTCAATCAAACCTAAAATGATTCAAACAAAACCATAAAAACACCTAAATTACTCAATTAATCAAAAATTAATCAAAATCATAAAAAAAGCTTAATCAACAACATACAATAATTCCGCTGAAACAAACAAAGCAAGAAAGAGAAAAACGAATACTAACACAGCACGTTCTTGATGTTTGCCAGCTTTCCAATAAGCATAAGCCATGGTGAATTGATAGAGATCATTGAGAAGAGGTGTGACCATAGGATTCGTTGGTCCGTGTATGCCTCCATTGGAGATTCTCTCGCTAGGTTCGTTGTTATTCTTCGCCGCCATCGTTTCTCTCTCTCTCTCTCTCTCTTACACTGTGGTGTGTGTGTGAGTGTTCGTTTTCGTTTTTGGTTTATTCAGTTGGTAATGATTTCAAGTTTGTGTTGTTGGCGGTTTATATAGTATATAGCCACAAGCGTGAGCGTGACGCTTTGGTATTTAGGGAAAATATGACTAGAGAAGACTAAGACTAGTCATTCTTTGAACTTTGAATTGATTAAACTTTTAGTATAGTGTTAATACATACTCCTTCTGTACATTTTTATAATTTTTATAAGACTTGGTTTTGTCATGTGTTTTGACCGTAATTTTTTAATAATACATAGATGTAAATATTAGTATATAAGATCTAGTTTGATTTGTTTTGATGAGTACTTTCAAACTATCAAATTTTTATAATTTTTATTATTAGATAGTTAAAGATATTTGTGATCAAAATTATGCATTGACGTACGTGCAGTGGTCAAACGAAGTCTAATATTTAGGGACGGAGGAAGTATCATAATCAGATCCGTATTCAAGACTAATAAGAATGTGCAGTTCCAACAAGTAACATTAATATTAGTCAAAGTGGTAAGAGTTTTACTCTATTTAAATGTTTAAATATGTGATTGTATGTTCGATTTTTGATCCGTGTGTAATAAGTAGGAAATATCACAGTTTGATTCTTTGTAACTGTGTTTGTCCAATAAAATGAAAACACTTTATGTCAGAATTCACTCTAAATTTTGAACTATCATGCATCTTCACATAAGAACTAAAAGGTAAAAACAAAAAACAAATTATGCAAATAAATGGAATATTCAAAATTTAAATCTCAACTCTTATTGACTAAATCAAATTCAAATAAACACTTTTTTGAATATGTGTTAAAGAATAATATATAATAATTTTGTCTTAAAAGTTATATAATTAATTTCTGAAATATAAAAATACTCTTTAATATAAAATTTCTACTTTTAAAACTCGTAACAATTTGTCCTTAAAGTACAAATTAAGACAAATAAATTATAAACTATCCAGCTTTGTTGCTTGGAAATGCTTGTTGTTTTTAACTTTTTTGGTAGCAAAATGCGAATTGGATTGTTGGACTTGATTAAAGAAAGAATAGAGAGGGACAACATGCTACAGGTAGTGCACTTAGTTGAGTGAGAGGGAAAATACAAGAAAAATTATCAAAGTCTTAGTAGTTTAACGTTTGTGAGATAAATAAGATCTAATAAATAATTGTTTTATTCAAAAATTAAACTTAAGTTCCTTTTTTTTTTAATAAAAAATTCAAGTTCTTTTAGAATTTATTTTTTAGGGAGCTCATTAATCACTTGAATTCAATATTTTGTAAAGCTTTTTATTTTTGTATTTAAAACTAAAATATTTTGATATAGTTTATACTTTGTACTTATCTTCTTTTTACATAGTGTATTTTGATTTTTTTTTGTCGAGATAAATCTCTATATTTCCTTCACTAATATTAAAC
Organism: Trifolium dubium; assembly: GCA_951804385.1. Classification (NCBI taxonomy): domain Eukaryota; kingdom Viridiplantae; phylum Streptophyta; class Magnoliopsida; order Fabales; family Fabaceae; genus Trifolium; species Trifolium dubium. The sequence goes on from OX638073.1 coordinate 25,458,671, forward strand.
CACTTTCTTTTAATAAGAGTTTCATACAATATGTGTTTGAACCTACTTATAACTTAAACGAGAAGTAAAACTAAAACAAAGTCGGCCCAAACGGACACATAAACTTGGTAGGAACGACTCCTTTTTGATTCCCACAACTGCATTTGAAAAGAAACTGAAACTATTTAATGTCAAAATTCGCTCCAAACTCTAGACTACTAGAATTCCTTCTCTGATAAATTAGAGGGTGAAAAAAAACTTTTCTGATGTGTGTTATATGGTTACTACATTTATGCTCATCCTGTTCTCCCTTTGCAATGTTTGTTTTCATCTTCTTTCGATGTATGGTATGTCTTTACCGGATACTTTAGTGATCAACTTCCATCTTTTATGAGGTATACTAACAGTAATTTTTTTTGTTTTCACTTTTAAGTTTTTAGAGAAAAAGACTAAGTAATCAAGAATTCGGAGCGAATTTTGATATTAAGTGATAGAGTGATTATAATTACAAGACTTTGTTCATTTTCACCATCAGAAGTGGTAAACAAACTTACCACGTCACTTATTACTACTATCTATTTTATGAAACGAGAAACATAAGAACAAAAATTTAAATAATGCATTATAACACCAACATTTCTTCCTATCTGCATATATCCTATATATGATACCCTTGAAAATGCCTAGCACACAAACAATAAGTGGTTAAATTTAAAACCACGGAGTGAATAATTTAATCAAACTATATTTTGGAAAGGCAACTTCAAAAGAAATTATATATTCAAGAGATTATTCTCATGTCATCCATATCATAGTAATATTTACTATACATTTAATTTTTAATAACAAACAAAATCACACAGAAATTCAAGAGTATAATATGCATGAAGTAGTTGATTTAGCAACAATCAATTTACATCATCAAACAACACACAATCCACCGCGTTTACAAAGGGGGCATTTGTTATTTTCTACTAACCACTCTTTGATGCAATTCAAGTGAAATATGTGCGCACAATCCAGCTTTCCAATTTCTTCTCCAGTTTGATATTCCTCCTAAACATAGATTTCAAATTTGTTAGAAAAAACCAAAAGTCATATATATAGGGCTTTGTCTAACATGCACTATTTGGTTAAGTGGTGCATAAGTTTGCAAATAATATTATGACGAATACAAATTTTACAAAATTTATTGTTAGATTAAAAATTTATATTATATAAATCATCCATGTCAATTTTTACCGAAATTGAAAATATTTTGATATGTTATTGAGACCCATCAAGATTAACGATATTCAATAAAAACTCATAAACTGTTAATCATGATGGGTATAAATAATAACATATCAAATAATTTTTAATTTTGGTAAAATTTAACAAGGATGATTTATATGACATAAACTTTCAATCTAACAGTGAATTTTATAAAATTCGTATTTGTTATAGTGTTATTTACGACTTGCACGCCATGTATATAAATAGAACCGTTCACATATATTAATCTAAGTGAATATACCATAATACTCCATCCGGCCTTCAATATAAGCAACTTTCACTTTTTTAGATACATTGAATAACTAATGTATTTTGTTTACAATGTAAGTTAAATACATTAATTATTCAATGTATCTAAAAAAGTGAAAGTTACTTATATTTAATGCCAGAAGGAGTAGGTTTTTGCAGGGAAATGTCGTAGATGGGAATTCAACCCATAAAGATAAACATCTTATTTACAGTTAACTAATAGTTAAACATTCATAACATTTTAAAAATCACTTTTATGCAGTTTTTATTCTCTTTCTTCTCATTAGTATGCCTTATATTTAGTGCCATTAATAAATTAGCTATGTTTCAAAAAAAAAAATACTTAATATTCATAACAAATATTTTAAAATTCTAATAAACTAAAAATTTGAGGCCTATATTTTTTCAGGTCTTGGACGAAGAATCGTCTTGCCTTGCTTAGAGCCGGCCTATGATTTTTTTAATAGCTTGTAGTTAACATAATATAGTTTTATTATTGTGAATATACCTGACAAATGCTACACAATTCTTGATTTTCTAATGTTCCTTCAATTGTGTCCTCAAAGTTTTCACATCTAATACACTTCATTATTTCATCCTCAGTGAGCCTTCTTTCGGTTTGACTGTCCCTCATCTGCATTGTGAATCAATATTTTGTACAACAAAATTCAATTCAAATTAAGTAATTTAGGAATTGAATGATTTTGTTTGTAAAGAACACAAGTCAAAAGTTAAGATAACATGAAAATGATATCAACATGACATAATATTTTCAAGTGCATAGAATAGGCATGACAACGGGGCGGGTTTAACAAATATCATCCCCGCCTCCAAACTCAGTTGAGGATAATATTTGAACACATACCCCCGCTCCATCTCCGTATTCAAAGTTCGGTTTTTTCTCTGCTCTTGCACTTAGTTGAAATGATTTTTCTCCTCTAAATTCGCAGCAAGGACGGGTGGGTGCGGGTGAGTCTTGGTCTTGTTGTCATGCTTAGCCTAGAACACCATCGCCCGAGACTTTGCAGTTGTGTGAAAGTTTCAGTAATATTTGTCACTTTTTTTTAAGGCATATATATATTACTGAAACATAATTAATATTACCTCCATTCCTTATTATAATGTATCTGGTCAATATATAAACTAGATACATTAATTATTCAATGAATTTAAAAAGTGATTTGTCTCTTATAATAAAGAATGGACGTAGTATAAGATATATAATTTGATTATAACAACATGCATGTGCATATTATTATGATAAAAATACCTCGAATCTGAAAAATTGATCACTGATATGTATTTGTTCCATGATAGTTTCAATCTGTATACATGGAAATCAATATATGAAAAATCCAACTATATAATAGTTAAAATAATTCTATTTTTGATTTTGATTTGTTATAGTGTACATTTGTACAAACATTGCACGAATTTAACAATTGATTAATCCAAATACAAAAAAAGAAATATGTAATAATTCTACCTAGCTTCATTTATTAATAAAAATAAGTTATTACATTTATTTTTATTAAAGAGACATTTGTTTTTATTCATCATTATATCCCATACTTTTTTTTAACATGGTAACATTTTAACCACATCTATAGGTTTTAGACTTTCATAATTAGAATATGATATCCTTACCTATCAACCGTTCGATTCAAATTAATTAATGGCTGAGATTCTTTTACTGTGTAAACTGACTATGTAATTTAGACTGTTTAATTTCAAATCAACAACCCCAAATTTATTACAGCATATGTGTAACTTTGTGAAATCTGAACAGCAAAAAATCATCAATCTTAACCAATTGTATGTATATCAACGATGAAATATGCATAGATCATTTTCAGAAATTGTTATTTTCTTGCAAATTAAGTGAAAAATTAACTTAAAGAAAAGTATGGTTAATATTTGATCATATGCATGCATACCTCAATCTGCCTCATTGCTCTCATTTGTTCAGGATCATGTGTTGATAGAATATGAGGTTGTTGCTCATCATTTCCACCAAATTGAATTTCAGTACTTGTTGAACTAGAGCTATATTGATTATCTAATATGGAACTTATAGCCAATGAAACATAAGGTAAATAATTAATTGTTTGAGTACTATCATGATTGTGAAGACTTTCAAGGTATATGGCTCCCCTTCTAGGTTGAGGAACAAATATGGTATTTTCTTGAGTAATATTGTTTCTTTGATTGTTCATTGCAGCAAAATTTCATGTATATAGTTGAGAATCAAAAGAAAATAATATTATATCATTATAATATTTTTAAAACTACCAACACTACATGCACTTTTAAACATGACAAAACAACTTATGTCAATAAATATTTTTTGTCAAAAACTTTGACCCACTTTTTCCATATGTATTATTTTACGGAGCCTAACATCACAAACAATTATGTTGTTCAATTAGTGTTTTCTCAATGAGACAAAAGTAATTCAATTTCAACCTGTCTTTTACGTCATAATGTTTTTTTTTTATTAATTGGAAAAGGAGAATTTTTTTTTTTTACTCAAAAACAATCATATTCATTCATTCAAATGAGTAGAGTACATCAATCGAAATCATTACATATTCAAATTCGCTAAAAACTAAAAAGGATAAATCTGCAAACAAGCTCACAGTATCCGAGTTAATAGCATAAAACGGTATAATGTCTATAAATGTGACGAAGCCTACAATTGATATGATAATCTTCAAATGTCCGGAATAGTCATGCCTCCGAATCTGCAACGTTGATGATGCTAAAATCATTGAATCTGCACTGAATTTGGATCGAAGTAAATCTGCAAATCTGAACAAATCAAACACCAAACCACGACGAAAAATCAAAATAAACTCCGCACTAAGACGGAAAGACAAATCACCGTACTATGACGGGAAATCAACACAACTTCATACTAAGACGGGAAATCAACACAACTTCGCACTAAGACGAGTGTGAAACAACATAAGACACAAAGAAAAACTCAAAAAAAAAACCTATAAACTATGTGAAAACCACTTATTAAAATAAAATTGAATATAAAAATGATCAAAAGGGGTGATTATAGGTCAAAATTGACCTTAAATCACCCCTCTCTAATGGAGGAACAAGAAAAAAAACAAAGAAGAAGAAGTAGGGTTATAGGGGTGGCAGTTGGAAAGAAAGAGAGAACTTATTATTACTAATAGGTGATATTGTCATTTTACAATTATTTCTCTTAGAATTGAGTGTTGAGCCTAACTCAACCTCACATAACTGACTTATAAGGTGAAGGTTGCCCCTCACTTATAAACACATATTCAGGTCATCTCGCAACCGATGTGGTACTTCTTAACACACTCCCTCGCCCCCAATACTATTGGGCTTGGAGCGCGGATATAAATGATGGATGGCCCGATCGATAGCAGGCGGTCATGCGGGGGATGACCCGTTCGATAGCAGGCGGCCATCGGAAGTGGCCCAGCGAATTGTGGATAGGCTCTGATATCATCTTAAAATTGAGTATTAGGCTTAACTCAACCTCACAAAACCAGCTTATAAGGTGATGGTAGCCCTCACTTATAAACACATATTCAGATCATCTCGCAACTGATATATGTGAGACTTCTTAACAATTTCATGCAGAACATAAATCACATCCTTAAAGATTATAAAGTCAAACTTTTACGACTGAACCTGCATTTCTTGGACAAAATCGAGTAACTCCTAATTAATTAAGTTATACCATAATGATAGAATTTTTTTGACAAAATTGTACTAGTGATCATTTATCTTATTTATTTGTAACAATTTTGTCATTTATCTTTGTTTTGTATCAAATTAGTTATTTATCTTTGTTTTGTTCAAATTGGTCTTTTATCTTTTTTATGTGTAATACTTTAGTCCATTTTCTCTGCAATTTTTTAATTGACACATTAGGTTTTTTTAATAAAAAAAATAAGAAAATGGACTAAAGTGTTATAAATAAGAAAGATAAAGGACCAATTTTATACAAAACAAAGATAAAGAACAAAAGTGTTACAAAAAAAAAGATAAGAATCAATTTGATACATAATTAAGTTAAAGTTAAAGATCAAAGTTTTACAAATAAATAAAATAAAGGACCACAAATGTAATTTTATCAATTTTTTACATTCAAATCAAGTAAATAATTTCCTAACCTTAGATTTTCGCATTTCATGTTTAATGAATTATTTTATTTTTACTCATAAACTTTTTCTAAGAAGAAATTGAAATACTTTTTTTGAAATAAAAGAAATGTCCATAAATTTTTTTCTTAAAAAATTATTGTATAAGCAATAAAAATTTGTTTAAAAATCAACAATATATTAGTTCAAGTGCTATGGAACTTGAGACCCTTAAACAAAGTGATCACATATTCGAGATCACTGACACTAAACATCAGTGAAAAACTTGATATAAATCTATGTTATGGTAACTAAAAAATATATCTTAAGACAAATAAAAGTATAAATCTCTATTTTGAATTAGATAGTTAAAAATATCTTATTATAAAAAAAATATTTTACAAAGTTTGTAGACGACTAACCTATATGACAACTTAAATATTAGAAATGCCTATGAATGTGAATAAAATGTCAACAACCTATAAGATTGTTGATATCACATGCATTGTTTGAATGGAAATTTTTTTTGTTGTTGTTGATAATTGTCAAATTTTATTGATATATAAATAATTCTAAGCATAAGAGGTGCTCATAAAGAGGAATAAGTACAATACCTGCAAACAAGAGGTGCTCATGAAATGATATTGATGTACCTTATACCTCTCAATGTACAAAACCAAATATCATCCTTTATATATAATAATTCTTGCCAATTATCGTTAATTTATATAACTCCAACTTCATAAATTTTTTTTCTAAAATAACATGTATGCAACCTTTCAACCTTTCAAAAACAAAACATGCATGTATGCAGATAAATTATGGAAATAAAGTAAAAGGAAATATATATTTAATTTTTTCATGAGTACTTTTTTAAAAAAATTTAAAAAAATTATTTATTATTTTCTTTTACTTTGGATAAAATAAGCGATCATTAAAATTTTCATTTAATCCTTTTGTCTTTTGTCAAAACAAATATTTAAGTCCATTGTCCATTTCTTTAATTTTGAATTGAAAGTAGTAACATTGTAATAAAAGAAATGTTTTTGCTTTTTTTGTTAATTGTCTAGTTTTCAGTGCGTTCATTTGACTTGTCAAAAAGTACTACTACCTTCGTACCAAAATATAAGTCGTTTTTACTATATTACGTAAATTAAGAAATATAATCATTGTTGTATGGAAAAGAGAAATTATGAGTTAGTTTACAAAATTGTCCTTCATTAATGGTATGGAAAAGATAAATTGAAGAAGTAAAAGAAGAGAGAGTAATAAATAGTTAAGGGTATAATAAGAAAAATAACATTAAATGCTTCATTGGTAATGTAAAACGACTTATATTTTGGTACAAATTTTTTTCTCAAAATGACTTATATTTTGGTACGGAGGGAGTAGTTTAGATCATTTTATAAAAATTAAAGAATGTTTTTGATTTTGTATGAGAAATAGAAATTATGAATTATTTTATAATACTGCTATTAATTAATGATATTAAAAATATGGATTATATAATTAAAAGAAAAGAGAGTAATATAAAATGCACAAATAGCTTATCAATTCAGGCTAAATACAAGTGTGATCTCCTTTATTGGGTTCTTCACATACATGAATTTCAGAATTTAACATCTCTGCAAAGAGTCGTAGTCTCACGTGTACACCAATCATTAGTAATCGCACACCTACTAAATCCCACAGGATAGATGAGGTTACTCAGATAAACACCAATTCAATAAAAGTCCCATCTCGGGAATACATGTTATAACAAACATATATATCAAACATATCCAATTATTGCACAACAAAACGCTTATGCATATATGGAAAACAAAGTATTTCTTTTACATTATATTTGATAGGTAAAAAGTTACCTTACGTCAACGAACTTTCAATACATTCAACTTACGTTACGCGAGCAATATGTCTCTCTCAATGAAGTCCCCGATCCAGCTAATCCTCTTAACCTTTTAAATAATGTAACTTATCTAAGTTAATTCTATAATCTATTTGGTCACTTAAATAAGTCATAGCTCGGCCACTACTGGATTCAAGACCAATGGTTGTTCTCTCACAACTAACAAGGCTCAAAACATTTTTAAAAGGGTCAATAGCTCAATACCCTCTGTAAAGTACGCGAGTTTTGCAATACCCTCTGTAAAAAAAAAATTGAGAATCCCCCTATAATGTTTGATTTTTTGCAATATCCCCTAGACTCAGTCAACCATTATATTTTGCGCCGTTTTTTTTTTGCCGCGGTTTAAAACCCTGGCTAAAATTATGGTTTGCGGCGGTTTTTATTTGTGGCGGTTTAAAACTCCCGCTAAAATTATATTTTGCGACAGTTCTGTTTTGCGGGTGTTATATTATGGTTGACTGAGTTCATGGGGGTATTGCAAAAAATCAAACATTACATGGGAGATTCTTAATTTTTTTTATTCAGTGGTATTGCAAAATTCGCGTATTTTACAATTTACCCTTTTTAAAACAACTTTTAAAAATATTAACTTTATTTTTGGTACAAAAAAACATTATAACTTAAATAAATTGTTTTTCTCGCAAAAATGCTCTAACAAATATTTTTATCCTAAAACATACGCCAATTAAATTCCAACTATTTTAAAGTTTCTCGAAAAACAAGAATACGTTTTCGAATAATTTGCGCACTTCTTTATAAAATCAAACAAATCCGGACTAAAACTTTTATTATACGACTTAAAACAAAATACTTTTTACACATACGTACTAAAACGTTTATCAAAATAGTTTATAGATGTCCTACTCTTAAAACATAAATCCTTTGACCAAAAAAATTTCATCATTATATTTCACTTCACAAATTTATCATACCAAAATTATATATGTTTCCTTCCATTTCATAATTTTGTTTTTCAAGATTTCAGTCACCCAAACCTTCAATATTTCCTTCCTTACAAATATCTTTCCATCATCGAGAGGCCCAACAAAACCGACAATTGAAAGATTTGATGAAGACAAAATTTCCTCACCATATTTTAGTGTGCTGTTTAGGGTTTTTTCTTCTTCAGTGATGCACTACTTGTACTCATCGTGGTCCAATATATTTTGAAACCCCCGGCGAATTTGATAAAAAGACTCTTAATCTCTAATTCTTAATTAGTATTAGTGTGATACAAAGTTCATGGTCTAAAAATTCATAATTCTCTAAGAGAATATATACAAAGAAAATCCTATAATCATATAAGCATGCATGATGACAAAACTTAGTTGATTTTACAGTTGGTTTAGTTTGTACAAAAGTTAAAATGGTTTGATAAAGAACTTAGTTTGAATAATAAGTTTTAATAATATATATGAAAAAATATTTAAAAATGGTGAACACAATTCAAACCATCATTTATTGTGTTCCATCATCCACCTTTAGTCACTTCATAATCGTATCCTTTAACAGAAAATTAAATTAACATAAGAATTATTTTGATAAATGATTCAATTTTATGAAATTTAATTATTTTGCAAAATTTTAGAGATTAAAATGCTCAAGTATTATAATTTTGAGGACTAAATTGAAGATTCACTCGACTAAGATCTAATATTTTCCTTATCATATTTTTTACAATTCTTAGAAATAGATCTATCATTTCCAGAAATTTTTTACCGTTCAAAAAAAAAAAATCCATAAATTTTGAAGATGCAAAAATATCATTCTTAATGTTTCTCAAAATGCATTTTTTCTAACATTTTGACTTACCTTTTTTCTTTATCACAATTATTCACTATATGATCTTTCACATTTCATTTTGTACTTAGACGAAATTAATAATAATTTATTAGAGACTTATACATAGTAGATAAATTGAAATTTGAGCTTCAATCATAGACGTCTAATTAACTTAATAATTAAATTTTTTTTTTCCAATTGAGTTATGTTAAGATTTGTGGACCGATCTTTCACATTTTGTTTGGGTACAGAGATAATCTTTCACATATTTAATAAAGTAAAAACATACTTAAATTATGAAACTGAAAATATTTAAAAAAAATGTAAACGGATCTATGCTACTTACCACATGGACACTATGAATTGCTTACAATTAGTGATTTCTCCAAGACAATTTGTGGAGATTCTCTTCTTCTAAAATTTCAGTTAAACACTATAAAAAAATGTAAAAAGTGATTTCTCCAAGACAATTAGTCAGTTAAGCACTATAAAAAATGTAAGATTAGATTCTCTTCTTCTAGTTTTTGTGGCGTCCTTGTTGTAATTTATAAACTTTTAGTAAATATCATATCATTGACAATTTGACATTGAGAGATATCATTGAGTGATATATTTATAAAATTTATTGTTAAATTTCACATTTATATTATATTGATCATTATAAATTATTTTAAAGAATGAAGTCGAATATTATTTAATATATTATTGATCAGACATCAAAATTAACGATTTATGTATTTTTATTGAATATCGTTATACATATTAAATGACTTTTAATTTTTTTTAGAATTTGTATAAATAATCTAATATTATAAATTTTCAATCAAACAATAAATTATATAAAATTCTTATTCTTTATAAAATTGTTGACAAATCGTACACTTTACACCGCTTCTCTAACTAACTTTCGCCATAAAATTAACAAAGCCTTTCAAACATGATGTGCCAATAAGCGTACTCCCTCCGGACACAAATATAAGTAAACTTATTTTTATAAACTTTTTAAAAGTTTATAAATTTTTTTAAAAGTTTGAATAAGAAATTTAAAAGTTTATAAAAATAAGTTTACTTATATTTGACTTTTTTGGTACATTTCACTATTGATGTATTTGGTCTATAATATAGATCAAATACATCAATAGTCAAATGTACCGAAAAAGTCAAATTTGCTTATATTTGTGTTCGGAGGGAGTACTATAATGGACTAAATACATCAATAGTCAAATATACCAAAAAGTCAAATTTACTTATATTTGTGTCCGAAGGGAGTACTATAATATTTTTTGCTGCATCCGAAAATCCACGTACTATAATAAATGTATTTTACACAAAATACATATTGTTAAAATAATATATTATTGGAAATATTTTTGTAATGTCCTTGTAACTCTTGTTTTTCCCTAATCAGACACATCTTGTGCTGATCTAGGCGATCATTAATAAAAAAAATTAACTACTTCAAATAAAAATTATTGTCATTCAGGTGTAATCTCTAATGCCCGGCGAGTTCGGCTGGCTACTCTTTTGGGGTTTCATGTTGGGGTTTTGCCATTCACTTATCTGGGTTGTCCTATTTTTGTCGGTAAACCTAAGAGTATATATCTTCGTCCTCTGGCTGATCGGGTGAAGACTAAATTGGCCACTTGGAAAGGGTGTCTTCTTTCTATTATGGGAAGAGTGCAATTGGTGCGGTCTGTTATTCATAGTATGCTTATACACTCTTTCCAAGTGTATGTTTGGCCGCGTGCTCTATTGAAGAAATTAGATCGTTGGATTCGTAATTTTATTTGGAGTGGGGATATATCTACACGAAAGGTGTGCAGGGTTGCTTGGCATACTATTTGTCAACCTTACGATTCCGGTGGTTTGGGGCTTCGCTCTCTTGCTCATATTAACTCCTCTTTGATGTTGCTTCTTTGTTGGAAATTTTTTTCCTCCACTGATGAGTGGGCGGTCATGGGTAGGAAGAGGTTCTTGCGTCATGGTTCTCCGGTTACGACATTTGTTAGCTCCTCTGTTTGGCCTGGTATTCGGTCTTCTTTTGGAGTAGTGCAGCAAAATTCCCGTTGGTTAATTGGTTCGGGGGAAAACATCAATTTTTGGTTAGATAATTGGTTGGATGAACGGCTGGTTGACCTTCTTCAAATACCGGTGCCGATTCATCATTCTTTGCGTGGTATGGTTAATGATTACATTCATAACAACACTTGGAATATACCCCCTTGCATTTCAGCCCGTGATTTAGCGGTGGCTCAACGAATGGTAAAGGTCGTGTTACCCGCGGTTCCTTTGCCGGATAGATTGGTCTGGTCGCATTCTACTGATGGTGTGCTCACGGCAAAAAATGCTTCTGATTTTTTATTGGTGGTGTTGCCATGGGCGGTTTGGTTATGGTCTCCGGCAATTCCGCCGACGGCTTCTTTTGTTGTTTGGCGCTGTCTCCATGATCGCATGCCCACTGATGATAATCTACGGAAGCGAGGCTGCATTGTTGTTTCCATTTGTGTCTTTTGCCGGTCAGCTTTTGAAACAATGGACCACCTATTTCTCCATTGTGCTTTTTCTTCTCAGCTTTGGTCTTGGCTAGGTACTGTTCTTCAATATGTGCTAGTTCAGAATACTATATCTTCACTGTTTGATAATCTGCCCCCCTGGTGGAGTGACTTTGTGCGCAATGTTGCGAGGGTTTCTATTGCTCATACTTGCCATGCTATTTGGTTGGCTCGTAATGGTGCCAAGTTCAATGATCATGGGTTTACTATACATGCCGCCAGGATTAAAATTCTTTCTGCGGTTGCTTTATCTGCTCCTTGTTGAAAGGTTATAGTGTTGCGTCAGAGGCATCGATTTTACATAATTTTAGTCTCACTCCTCGGCTTCGGAATGCGCCGACTATTGTTCCGGTTACTTGGCAGCCCCCTCCCATTTTTTGGTTCAAGGTTAATACCGATGGTTCTGTCGTAGATGGAAGGGCTGCTTGTGGAGCCATTTTCCGTGATCATTTGGTGAATTTTTTGGGCGCCTTTGCACAGAATTTAGGCCATGACTCTGTTTTGTCGGCGGAATTGATGGCCATTTGTTTGGCTTTGGAGAGGGCGGCTAGCATGGGATGGTTGAACATTTGGGTTGAAAGCGACTCCACGGCTGCTTTGGCATCTTTCTCTCACCCTGAATCCGTCCCGTGGCCGCTTCGGAATCGTTGGCATAATGCTTTGTCTCTTGGTTTGAATATTAGACATTCACATATTTTCCGTGAAGGAAATACGTGTGCGGACAGGTTAGCTGCACATGGGCATTCCATCAGTGATTATTGTTGGTGGGATGCCCTCCCGCCTCTTCTTCAGGCCGCTTTTACTCTTGATAGGATGCGTTTACCGATGTATCGTTTTTCTTAGTCGCTTTTTTGTCGGCCTTGAAGCCTTTGTTGGGGTTTGGTTCCGCCCCCCTCAACTTTGTATATAGTTCACTTTTCTTTATCTATATATATTATTATTATGAGCTAAGGGTATAGGATGGGGGTATATTGATGTGCCAACCTAGTTGGGATGTTAATTTACGCCTTGATACTTCGATGCTCTTAATTTATCAAAAAAATAAAAAAATATTGAAAATCATGCCTTTAATTTACTCCGTAATCAACAACCATCTTAGCTGTAAGAATATTTTTATAAAAACAGTTATATTATTTTCTTATTATAACAAGGATTCAAGAGCATTCATATTCATGCTCATAATCAGGGGCGAATCTAGCATAAGGGCTGCTAGGGCACTAGCCCGAGCTCGCCCGAAACATTTTGGTATTTTAGGGGTTAATTTTAGATAAAATTGATATTTTTAGAAATTAATTTCGGGTAAAATTGATTTTTTTTGTTTGTTCAAAAGTAAGATTTTTCATTGCAAAACAAATATTTTGGTGTATTAGAAGTTAGTTTAGAGTAAAAATGAGATTTTTAAGGATTAGTTTAGAACAAAACTGAAATTATTTTTTGCGTTAATTACATTTTACCCCCTGTAAAATAGGCCAAAATTGTTTTGCCCCTGTAAAATAAATTTGTTGTTTTACCCCCTGTATTATAAGATTTTGTGTTTTACCCCCCTTGACTCAAGTCAACCATAATATAATTTGAGGCGGTTTTGTTTTGTGGTGGTTTAAAACTCTCGTTAAAGTTATATTTTGGGGAGGTTTTTTTTGCGGCGATTTAAAACTCTTGCTAAAATGATTTTTTTGCGGCGGTTGACTTGAGTCAAGGGGGGTAAAACACAAAATCTTATATTACAGGGTGTAAAAGCAACAAATTTTTTTTACTAGGGGTAAAACAACTTTGACATATTTTACAGAGGGTAATAGGTAATTAACCCTTATTTTTTTCAAAATTAAAATTTTTATTTACGTTTAAAATTTTGCCCGGGCTTCATAATTTTTCTGACTCTGCCACCGCTCATAATATATATCATATTACTTCACACTTTTCAATTATTATATTATTTGACACTTTTTAATTATTTAAAAACTCAACAATTTTTTTAAAGTATTCATACTATTCATCTAACACTCTAAATTGAGTCTTATTAATCTTACAATACACACTAACTTCGTATTTTATAGAATAAAAAGTTAAATATTTCGGCTAAAGCCATGATACTGCTGAAAGGAACGGTAGCATAGAAATATCACAACAGTTCAATTTTAATAATATTATTTCCGACAATATGAAAGACTTTTACTAGTTTTATAGAATAAAAAGTTAAATGTTTTGGCTAAAGCCATGATACTGCAGAAAGGAACGGTAGCATAGAAATATCACAACAATTCAATTTTAATAGTATTATTTCCGACAATATGAAAGACTTTTACTAGTTGTTATAAAATTACCGATATTCATACTCTAAGCCCAAAATATCTTACCGAGTATTAAATTAATTAAATCTTATTTAGTATTATTTTAGATTAATATAGATCTGTCTTTTATTAACAATAACTAATTAATTAATCTTTCTCAAACTCCTTACATTATTTTGACTTCTCTATAAAATGGACAGCATTTTGGAGCTTTATTCTTCATCATCAATAGAGCTTTTGATTTCATATATAGTCTGAAAAAACATTAATTAAGTAAACGAGAGATGGCTGAAAATAATGAAGAGAAACAACAAAACCAATCCACAGGATTGAAAATGTTCAGTGATCTTGCTCACAAGTCCCTTCTTCAGAGTGATTCACTGTATGAGGTATATATCCAAATCTTATATATCTCTGTTTCCTACTTATATGTAAAATCTTCATTATTATTTGCTTTGCTATATATATATATATATATATATATATATATATATATATATATATATATATAATTTGTCAATTAATTAATGTTTTCTAATTAATTCAAAAAAATAAATAAATTGTATTATGCAGTATGTACTTAAAACCAATGTGTATCCAAGAGAGCATCCGTGTTTGAAGGAGCTTCGTGAGATGACAGAAACACATCCTCGGTAAGAATATGCGTTTTTTTTTTTGTCAGGTAATTTAGTGATTAAAAATTCAACCAAACTTGCAAATTTTATGGAAATTTTGTACATGGTTATGATTGTTTCTGGGTAGGGTGAACATCATCCATCTGTCAATTTTGGTCTTGTTTTGGCCAAATATCGTCAAACTCATAAAAACTATACGACCATTTAATTTGGATCCAATTCCAATGGTCTACATATTTGGTTTGTTCGGTTGTTGGTTAGTACGGGTGACGAGTAGAACAAAATTGATAGTTGCGGACTTGCGGGTTAAGTTGGAACTTCGTTGCTACATTTAAAATTTCATTAATTCAAAAATTATTATTATTCAAATAGATCAATATCCCGTACACAAGACAACAAATGATAAGAAGTGATGAAACGTAGTTAGTTTGTTTCAAATTTGTAGATTTAAAGACAATAATATATTAACTAGATGAGGAGTAGAAATTAAAATAGATGTAAAATATTATTTGAATATTTTTCACACGTCCTTCATCAACATACTACAAGCTTGTAAAATATAATATTTCTCTTATATATCAAAGAGGATAAAAACAACAAAGTAAAGAATACAACAGATTGAGAGAGGGAGGTAGAGAGAACAAAAATAGATTTAATTTGCATATTAACAATTGTTCGGTCAATTTCAATTATAAGAGATAGATTTTTAGATATCCTCACTCACCCGTGCATACATGATCAATTTATCACATTTGTTGACCTAAGACCTAACCAAACACTTTGATGCATTGTCGATTGTGTATCGGTTTTTTATTGGAATATTGCGGGTTTGTGTTCAACTTCATTTTCAAGAATAAAACTGTTTTATTGTGCCAACACAAGAAATCTTTTCACTTCTTTATAACAATATTTTAAAGTGTAGTGACGGTATTAATTTAATAATTAAGATTATAAGTATCCGCTGTTTCTAACCCACATGCCTCAAATAAGATTTCTCCTCGTAGAGAGAAATATATTCTAGGGTTAAATATATTTTTAATTTCTATAAATATTTGACTCTTTTATTTTTAGTTTCTCTAAAAAAATCATTTTTTGATCCTCCAAATATTTCCGTTCATGATTTTTGGTCCGTGCTTTTCACTCAACTATATGTACGATTTAAATTTTTGAATGATATTTTGTGATCATGTTTATAATATTTTAAAAATTACTCAAACCAAAATTTATAATTTTTAACAAATGATAAATTAATTATGAATTTTTAAGTGCAAACACTTCAAAAATTTATATTTAATTCATCACTAATTAAAAAATTTCAAATTTTGCAAATCAATTCAATTTTTAATATACTAAACATTACTGCAATATATAATTCCAAATTTTAATTAGTATACATGAGTTGACTTAAAAGTAGGGATCACAATTCATGTTAGAGAACTTTGTAGGACTAAAAAGGGGGAAAAAAAATTAAAGGGATTGAAAGTAGAATGTTTAAATATTTATAGGGATCAAAAACATATTTAACCCTATATTCTATCAAAAACATAAACATATAATAAATCATTTTCTAAAATTTTACATTGTTCAATTTATTAATTAAAATATGTATCTATTTATGCTTCATCAAAAAAACATATTATGTTTAATAATTCTCAATTAATATTGTAAAACAGGAGTCTTATGGCTACACCAGCCGATGAAGGACAACTTATAAGCATGCTGATTAAGCTCATCAATGCAAAGAATACAATGGAAATTGGAGTATACACTGGTTACTCTCTGCTTTCCACCGCTCTTGCTCTTCCCTATGATGGAAAGGTATATGCCTACATAATTTATTATGATAGGAATTTTTTATTTTTTTTAAAGAAAATAATTATATACTAGGTTTTAAGAAGGGAGCTTCTATAATACATTTAAATTGATATTTGAATAATCCAAATGTACCTGTATATTAGATCATATAATTCATAAATTAACGATAATTTTTTTGAATTAATTAAAATAACTATTAATTGATTATTGTATTTTAGGAAAAATAATAGTACAAGAAAAAATACAATTTCATTGAATATAATGATCACACTAATGTTTTGACATTTTTCAATAAAATAATTGAATATTGATTATTATGAAGAATAAAAATTCAAAAAATATCAAAATTTATGTTTTTGACAATTTTGGTTAATAGTATTTGATTATTGTAATGCTTTTAATGATAAAAAATCATGTCTTTTGAAAAAAATATTCATTTTATTTATTAATTTGATAACTCATGTACCTGTACATTATAAATCGTCTAATGTATCGTAGAATTTCCCTTTTAAGAATTTATTATGATAGGAATTAGTTACAAATTACTTTTGGCAAGGTTTTAAATTGTAGTCTGCATGCAACCGCAATTATATTGCAGCCTCAATATTGCTAATGCGGCAGCCTCAACAACTGCATCGCACCGCAATTGCAATGTGATTTCTAATTGCATGTCAGACCGAAATGTAACCGCATCAGCAGTCGCATCGGAGAATTTCTAATATGTTTGTTAAAATTTTCTTATCAAAAATTAAGATTTTAGAATCCCAACTACTAAAATATTATAGATTTAATGAATAACCTTACTTTTAATCGTCTATCAATTATGTATTTCATTTACTTGTAAGTTAATATGTCGGGACAAACTAAAGCTCTACTATATGGGGTAAATTGTATAGTAGCGCAGTGGTACCACTTAATATAAGTTGTAAAATTTAAAATTCATTTCACGCCATAATGCGCGTCGTAACAACCGCAATGTCTATATCCGCAGACGCAGCCATATTACAGCAACTGCAATTCAAATCATGCTTTTGTTATAAATTAAGCAGAGGAAATATACAAATTAAATTAAATTAAGTCACGAATAATGTGTAACTCATCATCATGGTTGATTTATTTGATTAGGTATTGGCTTTGGACATTACTCGTGAATACTATGAGTTAGGATTGCCTATGATTAGAAAAGCTGGAGTGGCTCACAAGATAGACTTTAGAGAAGGACCTGCTCTCCCTCTTCTTGACCAACTTCTTCTAGATGTAAGTTTGCATATTCATCGATCTCTTACAAACTTTATTTCATTATTACATTTTGTTTTTGTCAAGTAGTTTATTGACTAAAAATTCACCCTGAATAAATGGACATACCGAGTTCGAACCCTAGTCTCTGCACTTCTGTGCAATATATCCAATCAATTGAATTAAGCTCACGAAACCATTATTACCTTTTTTTTATCCATGCACCATTGATTGAATTTGTGTCCATTAATTTTGTTGTAGGAAAATAACAAGGGATCATTTGATTTTGTTTTTGTGGATGCTGATAAAAATAACTACTTAAATTATCACAAGAAGGTTATTGATCTTGTGAAAGTTGGAGGATTAATTGGATATGATAACACCTTATGGCTTGGATCAGTTGCTCTTCCGGATGATGCACCTATGTTGGAGGTCATTAGAGGTTCACGTGGTCATGTGATTGAGGTCAACAACTATCTAGCTCAAGATTCAAGGGTCGAGATTTGTCAACTCACTGTAGGTGATGGAATTACTTTGTGCCGCCGCATTAACTAGCTGATACTTCCTTCGTGATCATTACTCATTAGTGTGTTTGGAGAATTTGGGTTTTTATTATAAGTATTTACATTTTTATAAGGTTATGTGACTGCATGTTAGACAATATGTATTGGAGTTTTGAGGTGATGCATACCACATTGTTCTAATTTAAATTTTTGGCTATTACAATTTAATTTTAATCTTCTATTTTCACTTATATCCATTTATGATATTTGTTTCTCCATTTTAAAATTATATATTTTGATCCCGTAAATTTAGTTCAGTAAGTAGGTAGGACATTTGTTAGGGGGGCCTTGGACCAAGAAATCATAGTCTTCAACCTTGGGCCAAAAAACACCCTAAAAATATAATAATTAGATAGTTATATGACTTAGGGTCTGTTTGGCAACACCAAAAAATGAGATTATAGCTTATAAGTTCATTATGAAAAATAAGCCCTGTTTGGTAACCTTTTTTCCACATGAGTTTATAGCTTATTTTGACCAGCTTTTAGCTTATTTTGATAAGCTAATTCAAGTAGCTTATAGCTTTTAGCTTATTACTTTTTCTTCCAACTATACCCCTATCATCTTACTTAAAAATAATTAAATATTAATTATATATATTTTTTATGTCATTTCATATCAATAAATCACTTCGACCACTAATTTTACCAAACACTACAAATTCAACCAACTAGTTTATCAGCTATCAGCTATAAGCTCATCTCCGTTATTTTTTACCAAACAGACCCTTAGTTCAAACAAGAGGTTCAATCTATATATGTATAAGGGGCGCGCGAGAAATGTTTTTATATATGGGGGGTGCAGGAGTAAAACATGTGGGAGGAGGTTTATTAACTTCCTCCCACATGAGAGGAAGTTAGCAAATCCTATATACATATATTCTTCCAATACGAAGATGCACGAAAATATGACTATAGAAAGGCAATCATTGAAAGACAATGCCAATATAACTATACGAGAAATACTTTCGGACACATATTTGGAGATTCGGATTTCTTTCATATAAATTTAACACACCGTATTGAATTTGGATAGTTTATTTACTATTGGAAGGTACAAATTTCATACACAATTTCGTTTTAAAGTAATCTGAATATCGATTTAAAATTAGATGGTTCAAATATGTTACAGTAGAACGCCGTAATGGCGTAAAATCATATCTCCATATTTATATGGTTTAGACTAAGATTATATACTATATGGTTTTTCAAACTTTAAACCAAGTCAAAATTGAATATACACTCAATTGAAATAATATATTTGTTGATAAAACATATATATACACACCAATTATATTATCAAGATAACCCTGATTAATACTACGAAAAATAATGAAAATAGTGCATCTGATGTAAATGATTAAGAAAAAATAATAATATTATCTTGAGGTACATTTCATATTTTTTAGTTTTTAACCATTATATCAAATGCATTGTAATGTTTATCATCTTGAGGTACTTCTTAGTTCTTAGCTGTAACACTTGACGCTGAGCTTTCTCTTTAAATTGGACAGTTTTGTGGATGCCGTACACAATGCATCATTCCGAATAAGATGATAATTATAAATTTTATAAAATTTACGCTGATTTAAAATTTTATATTATATAAATCATTGATATAAATTTTTAATTAAATTCAAAATCCTGTAATAAATTATAGATATTCATAAAGACTAATAGTTTATGTAATTCTTCGTTATCAAGAGAGATAATATAGCTTTTCAACTCACAATCCTAAAAATTACAAGGCTTAAATTCATTTTTTTGTCCCACTATTTTTATATTTCTAAATTTAGTCATTTTTTAGGAGTTTTTTAGTCTTTTTATTAAAAAAGTCAACATAATTGTTTAATTCCTCGTCAATTGAAATGAAGTGGCACCTTAATTGCTGACATGAATGCCACATAAGTATTTTAATTAAATACAAAATTAATTTATTTTCTTAATTAATAATTGAAAATTTATGAATATGGTCATCTTTCATCATCAACATCTAAATACTTGAAGAAAAATAAACTTTTCTTCTTGCATCGTCTAACAAAATTAAAACCCTCATTTTCCTCCTCTTCACTATCAAATCATTAACAACAACAAAAATATATATTTTTTGGTTTACAAAAGAGTTGAGGATATGACCTATACCTCAACCACTTAAGAATAAGTCAAAGAAATTACATATGACCTTTATTTAAAACCAAGGAAGAACAATTACACTCTGTTAAAAATAGAAGAAATTACACGACCTCTTTCTTTATAAGGAAAAACCTGATAGGAGAAACTATTTTTTCTCTATATTTTTTCTCACTATTTCAACAAAGTTCTAAGAGGTAGAGAGAGTGAAAAAACATTGGTACACCCACTTTGCATTTTTGGCATAATAGAAATTAGGCTTATTTATAATTTTAGTCCCTCAATTTTTACTCCCTCACAACCATCTATTTTAAAATCTCGCACTTTTAATTCTTTCATTGTACTTTTATACGTAAAATCATAATTTAATATATTTTAAATGAGTTGATATATAATCTGCTGATGACGTTGATTTATCTAAATGAATTAATTATTTCTATTTTATTGATTAATTTATAAAAATCAATAATTTCAACAATTAAGAGCAAATTTGCTTACCTAAGAGTAAGAAGGTTTAGGGGTAAAAAAATTGGAACTTTTTAACACAACATCGCTAAACAAATGGAAATGGAGGTTTTTAGTTGACGGCAAAGCAGTATTGCTATGTATTTATTTCTTAGTCTTTTTACTTTCGAGGCATATATCAAGATATTATGATTTCAAACAGAGGTTGTCTTGTAATGGTGTATCTCACTTATGGAATTGGCAGTGGTGTGTTGCGTTGTTAGAAAATGAAAAACTTCAGCTTATTGATCTTCAAATTTTGTTAGCTAACTTTTATCTTCAATCAGATTGCAATGATATGTGGAAGTGGATGTTGGGATCAGTTGGTCTTTTTTCCGTTAAGTCCTGTTATAATGAGCTGCTCCATGTTTGGAACTCTGTTCCGTTGAATCCTAATGTCTTGGTGGCAATCCAGAAGTTGTGGAAGAACAATGTGCCCTCTAAGATAAGCGGATTTGGGTGGAGACTTTTATTACAAAAGTTACCTACACGGGGCAACCCTCCACCATAAAGGTACCATGCTCAAATCATTGTGATACGTCTTGCATATTTTACTCACAACTCTTTGAAGATTGTACCCATAGTGTACTTTTGCTAAGGGTGTGTGGGAAGCAGATTTTTAAGTGGGTTGGTTACAATATGATGACATGTGTGGAAGATTTGAATCATTTCTTATGCTTTGATGACATGTTTCGTTCTAAAAAAAGGTAATTTTATATCTCTCACTTGATTTGGCTAGCAACTTCTTGATGTCTATGGAAAATTAGAAATGACGTCATCTTTAATGGGTTATACCTCATGTAGGGATGGCGAAAGTACTCATACCCACGGGCCCCGTCCGAACCCGAACCCAAGTCAACGGGTAAAATCCGAGTTGACTGGGTTTGGATTCGAGTTCGGGTGACACCCGATATTTCGGATTTGGGTTTGGGTTGTGTCAAATCCACACCTGAAACTCGAAACCACACCCGTTATATATTAAATTATATAATTATCTCTCTTAAATTAGTATATTGTAGACTATTTTAACGTTGTACACTTTTTTTCATCCTTATTTTAATGTTGACAACAATGTTAGCATGTTGTAGACCGTAATTTCGTTGAATTTTTCGTATTTTTTTTACTTTTGTTAATGTAAGCTCGGGTCGGGTTCGGGTGGGAAAAACTCAAACCCAACGGGTTTGGGTGCTATTTTACCACCCAAAAACCCCTTTGGGTTCGGGTTTACCCGATATTTCGGGTTCGGGTTTGGTTAGTGCCAAACTCGCACCCGACCCTACATATTGCCATCCCTAACCTCATGCTTCTTCATTGTTAGACAATATTAAAGTCATGTCTTGAATTTGGTTTAGTGGTTGTTCTAGTCGTCTTTCTTTTTCATAGTTTTCAAATTGTTGTATTGATCTTATTGTTTGTTTACAAAGCATTTGATTTTTTGCTTTGTGTTATAAATGATTGAATATCCCTTGTACTTCTTTATAATATATTTTGTTTGTAAAAAAAAATAATTCTGAAATTGAAAATGATATTGAAGTTTTTAATGAATTTTTATTTTGACAAAATAATTAATATTTTTTTAATTTCATAACTTTTGATCATTTAATATGTTTGAATTATATGTCACATTATTTAAAATGCACTGTATTAAATTATTATTTTTACATACAAAATTTTAAATCAAATGACCAAGATAAAATCATTTTGAAATAGAAAAATCAATTTCTTAAATACCCAAAAATAAGAGGAACAAAAATCAGGGCTATAGTCAGACCCGTAACTGCTCCTAAAAAAGAGGATTATAATCACTTAATTTCAGAACTCATCTCTAATTAGATTAAAGAGGTGATGAAAAAAAAAATTATAATTAAACCTAAAATTTAACAAATTGCAAGATAACTTGTTTGGCAATACATGTGCTAAAAATCTTCAAAAATTAATTTTCTACACAAAATTCAACAGAATTAATTGGCTTTACATATTTTTCAATGCATTAAAAAATTGTGTCCAAAATATCCTTGTTAATACTAATAATGGTTACGTAAGTTTGTTGGAAGGAATCCATCCAGTACTTCTTACCGACCCCTTTTAGTGTAAGTATGACTAGACACCCACCTTTATAAATTTGGCACCTATTAAGAAACTTTACTCTTATCATCAAAAAGTACTAGCTTTTCATTTCATAGTCCTAAATCACAAAAATGGCTGAAAATAATGAAGAGAAACCTATAGGACACAATGATCTAGCTCACAAGACTCTCCTTCAAAGTGATGCACTTTATCAGGTATACAATATTATGTAAAATATTTTTTAAGATCTTTTGTCAATTTATTAACATTTGTGTTCTGCTTAATTTGTAAAAATAAAAATAAAAATATTATTGTGCAGTATATACTTGAAACAAGTGTGTTTCCAAGAGAGCATCCATGTTTGAAGGAGCTTCGTGAGATGACTGAAAAACACCCTCGGTAAGACCTGCGCGCGCTTGTTTCTCTTCTTTTGAAAAATTAAACATTACAATTTATATGTACAAGCTAAGACTCAATAAATATTATGTGGATTTTGTACATGGATATGACTTTGACTTGTGAATGTTTCTGCAACAACGAACAAACTCTATTAGTAGGATTAAATCTTTGAACTTCTATGTGAGCCCCAAACTATATGCTATTTTTTTTGTATTAACTAGAAAAAGAGGTATAATAGAGTTGGGCCGTGAGATAAATAAAATTGTTTTATCCAAGAATTAAACCCGAATTCTCTCGAAATTTATCTTTTAGAGAAACTCATTAACTACTCGAGTTCAATGTTTTGAGCAATAAACTCCTCTAAAAGACAAATTTAAGAAGAATTCAGATTTAATTTTTGGATGGAACAATTATTGATCAGACTTTACTTACCTCACTATTAACAAATAATAAGGTGCATTTATACCAGCACAATACACCGAATCACATTAAAATTTTGTTTTATAGTTAAACATGCTTGGGAGATAATAGTATTTAAGACTGTGACCTGTGAAAAGTTTTATTGTTGCACCTCTTTTATTAAACTATATGGTATTTTGGTGAATGCATATTTTCACTTTTTTGTTTGGTTCCTATATATGCTTTCCCCTTTTCATTTTAAAAGAATAATTTAGAGTGTATGTATGGTCATGAGGGGTTCAGAGGTATCATCGTGTCGTGTTGAAGTTTACACAAATTTTAATCCAACATTTTAAAGTATAGTTTGTGGATCTTCTTATAAAATGTCTTATTTTTTGATTTTCAAGTAATGTGAGATTTTCAACCTCACTCTTGGCATTAGCTTATTTTCATACATACATTGTTGTGCACTCAATGGGATATGACGCCTATAATTACTATCGTAAAGATGATTTTCGACATAAGCAGTCAATTCAACCCTTGATTTTAATCCACTTTGATTGTTCTGGTGGTATTAGTTTGGGGTTTGAGAGTGTGCTCTTTTTCGAATGTCTCAAGTTCGATTCTCTCCAGTGTCAATTTAATTAGGTGGGCTAATTTAGCTTCTTCAAAAAAAATAACCTCCAATTTTGATACTATTGTTGGGTCATGAAGGTCCCGGAGGATGTGTAATTACACAAGTGAATTGGACACCATATATTTATTCAAAACCTTAAAACATTAAGTTTATGGTTCATCTCTCATTTATAAAGTGCACCTCCACTTTTTCAAATAGTGCGTGGGTCTTCCAACCTTACACTTCACATCAATCTTCCTCTAAAGTGTGGATCTTTACTACCACCGTAAGGAAGACTTTTAATACAAGAGTTGGTGAAACCCTTTGTCGAACCATATATTTGTAATAAATTATTAAAATATTTACTAAAAGATGTGTCTAGCAAAACTCCTAAACTCACAACACGGCTCACTTGTGCATGTTAGAATTTGTCTTAGTTATACATTTTTTTTATCTATTTATGTGTCTTCTAAAAATATAACTATTTTATTTAACGTATTTTTAATTTCAATTTTGGATGTAGGAAACTAATTCTAAAAGTGCATAATTGATTTTAACTTATTTGGAAGTTGCTAAGCATAACTAATTTTACCTCTAAAATTGATTCTAACTAGAAATTAGGATTTGTATTTTTTAACATTGACTATAACTCTTATATTTAATTATTTTTTTTATTACAACTCTTACATTTAAATTTTTGTTCTACTAATTTTATATATATTCACTTCACATTTAAACTTTGACTTAAATAATAATCATTTTACTGCGGTTGTAAAACAGGAACCTTATGGCTACACCAGCTGATGAAGGACAACTTATAAGCTTGTTAATTAAGCTCATAAATGCAAAGAACACAATGGAAATTGGTGTGTACACTGGTTACTCTTTGCTATCTACTGCTCTTGCTCTTCCCTCTGATGGAAAGGTAAGGCTCCCTAATTATTACAGTTGATTAAATTAAATCTAACTCATGTATATATAAGTTGTTACTCACAGTTGATTTATTTTATTAGATACTTGCTTTGGACGTGAATCGTGAATACTATGAGTTGGGATTACCCATAATTGAAAAGGCTGGAGTAGCTCACAAGATAGACTTTAGAGAAGGAGCTGCTCTCCCTCTTCTTGACCAACTTCTTCAAGATGTGCGGTTCATCACTAATTGCCACACTATATATTCATTTCATTATCTTTAGGCTTAAATATGTAAAATGTCCTTATACTTTGGGGTCACTTGAGTTTTAGTCTCTGTATTTTAAAAAAACTTTTAAATTGACCATGTACTTTCATTATGCTTTCAAAAAGGTTCTGGACTCATAAGTGCCAAGTCATCAAAAAAAATGATGTCATCAAAAAATGAGTCCAATGACCTTTTTGAAAATAAAATGAAATTACATGGTCAATTTAAAAAAATTATAAAATACAGGGACTAAACTCAAATGACTTCAAAATACATGAACTTTTTACATATATTTTAGCCTTATCTTTATGTCATAACTTAACTTTATTTCATCGATTCACAATTTACAAACTATGAAACAAAAAAAATACTATATCATGATTAATTGAATTGGTCTCCATTAATTTTGCAGGAAAATAACAAGGGAACATTTGACTTTATATTTGTGGATGCTGATAAAAATAACTACTTAAATTATCACAAGAAGGTTATTGATTTAGTGAAAATTGGAGGATTGATTGGATATGATAACACTTTATGGAGTGGATCAGTGGTTGCTCCACCTGATGCACCTATGTTGGGTTACATTAGGGAGTTACGTGGTCATGTGATTGAGTTCAACAAGTATTTAGCTCAAGATTCAAGGATCGAAATTTGTCAACTCCCAATAGGTGATGGAATTACCTTGTGTCGCCGCATCATTTGATTCCACCTTCATGGTGATTTGTGTGCTTGGATAATTTGGATTTTTATTATAAGTTGGTAACAAAGTTATGTTATGCTTGTGGAGAGTATTTTTCTTTTTTATTAAGGCTTGTGGAGAGTATTATAAATTTAAGAATATATTGTTCTCATGGTTGAGCTTTGCATGTCATTTATGATTAATATAAGAATTTTATATATAATATACTATTCTATTTTAGTCTTTTTTCTTTCTTTCTTTTGAATGACAAGTAAAAAAGAACGGGGGAGTAAAAGTCCAAAATTTAACATTATTAAACAGAGCCAGCCATAATATCTCTGTTATTATGTATGTAGTCGCATTGCATTAAGACATTTGAAGTTATCAAATGAATGAAAAAACAATTATGTCCAAATGCTATTAAATTTGGTGGGTACCTATCACAAGTTTTTCCATATTATATCTAATTCATTTTATAAGTTTTGATATTTAAAGTGAAAAGTGTGTTACTATTTATAAACTCACACGTTATCTTTATGTTATATAAAACTTGAGTTTTTTCCAAACACCTAAACATCATGAATGTTAATATACTCTCAAGATTGGTTGATTTGCTTTATTATATTAGATATTGGCTTTGGATGTTGTTCTGGACTGGTCAAAGGACCAATACAAACTTATGATCCAGGCACACTACACGTGGGGACTCGTCATGGATTTCAAAGGTTTTCCACCATAAAGCTACTGTACACGCACCCTAGACGGGAGCTTCTGGGCGTTTTGATCTCACACAACTCCCAACGGCCCTGATTCTTAAGAGCACCATTATCGCAAGGTGCTACAGCAGGAATACCACCCTTGTGTCAGTAATACCATTGATAATTGACTCATGTTGGATAGCCAAGTTTAGAACCGTATCCATTATGCACCACCGTTGCTTTTCAATGTTTGTTGTATCTTTTATGCTATTTTATTATATGATCATTGCATTGAACATTAATATTGTGAAATTTGTGGGACCATGTTAAAATTTTAGATAAGTGGTATGAATATTTAGAAAATATAGTTGAGTGGTATAAATAATTGGAATGTGTAACATAATATAATATATTAAGTGGGACTCATTTATACCACTCACATTGGTGGTATGGATGTGGATGCTCTAAATGGTTATGTGATTGAGTTCAACAAATATCTAACTTAAGATCAAGGATCGGAATTTGTCAACTCCCAATAAATGATGGACTTATTTTGTGCCACCGAATATTAGTTGATTCTTCCTTCGTGGTGGTGATTTGTGTGCTTGGCGACTTTGGAATTTTTTTATAAATTTTTAACAATGTTGTGTTATGGCTCGTGGAATGCGTTATACATATAAAAATTTAACAATTGTAGCATCTTTAAAATGCCGATATGAGTTCAACTCAAAAGAATTTGATTACCTAATCGTAGCTTGGTCTATAGATCCACGCCTAAAAATTACAATGACGGAATCGGTATCTCGAAAAATGATACTATGACAATTGACAAAATCGAAAACATAAACATTGCACCTAATTGCACTGAGAGAAAAGAATAAAAGTTTAACCATTAAAAAGTTGCAATATCTACTAGAATTTGATTTCTACAGCCAAAGAATATAACATACCTGAACTGATTATAGCTCCAGATAAACTCTTGATCTCTTTAGATTACAATCTACATCAAATTTCCTTGAATATAGCCTAAGCATAAACAAAGTTCATCTAATTTCCTAACCTACCAACAGTTCCATGAATTTCACAGCTTAAGGTAATACGGTAGTGTACATGAAAAGACGGTATAGCTTTTTCACGAAAGACTAGTTTGCATAAGGTATATGATAATGTTTAGTGATCATAGTTTCAACAATACTGTAACAAGCAGGAAGTAAAACAAGAAGACAAGCACGGAATTCGGACAACGAACGGATGAAGCAGATTTAGAGAACTGAACAGATCCGGTAAAGCTTCCACTACCACCAGTGCTGCTCGCTGGATTTGAACTAGGTACAGAAATATTCTTGCAAGATCCAAACGATGCACCTGCCTGCAAAATTTCAGTAATAATGTAATTGTCGATGCTATAACTGTCGTTACTAGTGTCAATCTTTTTATTTCAATAAACAATATTTTTTGTGTCTAACGAAGATTTTGAGTTAGATAAGGATACTTTTAAAATTCCGGGACAAAAAGTGAACATGGTTAATTACTTCCATTTTCTCTTTACATATTAACAGCAGCGATAAAAAACACTTAGGGTTCAAATGAAATTTTGAGATACAAATAAATTCAAACATACTAATAGTATTTTCAGTACACAAGGTGACTAAACCACTCGTTAGGGCCTCAAAGTGACTAAGTCTAAATCTTTCTATTTAACATCCAGAAATTAGTTTGTCTCAAATTATTGTCAGTTCAAGAATTAAAGAAACAAATTTGATCAAAATCTGCTACACAAAAGCACTATAGCGCCACTATAACTGCTATTTGAAAATATTTTGTACTAAATAGCGCATCACAAACAATAGCAATTTGTTCAAATTCCACTACACTATAGTGCTATTGCAGCACTATTTAAAAGCACTGATTTATATCACAAAAAAATGTGTATAAACATTATTTAAGGTGACCGACCGACAAATTATCTGATCCTATGTTCAGAAGGAATATTTATATTACCCCTACCCTGATCTAATGTGAAACAGATACACAATCAAGCTTCAAAGAATATCCTATTGACATTCTGCTCAAGTAGACGACAATTTCAATTAAATAAATTAGATGAAAAATCTGGAAAATTTTACAGCGTGTAAGACAATAATCAATAGGTTTCCAGTTAAAAGTTTGGGAATAGAAGACATACAGAAATAAGGAATTAACAGAATACCTGGCAAGCAGCAATTGTACTACATCCACACACTGAGTGGCCATTCATTTTATCCACGATATCAAAAACACCACCACCATCACTCCTCTGCAATAAACTTTGATCAGATAAGAATACTAAAGCGCTTGCAGCGTGTGTGCTATAATTAAGTTTCCATTAAAAAAGCTGAACTATAAGGAATACCATGTAAAAGTTAACAGCTATGAAGTTAGGCACCACATTCCCTGCAGCTTTATAACATGTATTCACCATCTCAGCAAGTGGAGCCGAATGCTCTTTGCACGAGTCAGCTTGTACTGGATATGTTGGAAAGTAATTCATCAAGAAAAGTGATGCACTTTTAGAGTTTAACGCCTTTGATTCTTTCCTATGTGGGCAAGAACCTTTTTGAACTCCGGGGTCTCCAGCTGAAAACAAGTCAGTTATGAGGTTTTCATTACAAATCATGTATAAAGGAGCTGAAAACACACATTGAAACGATATTGTTCTTGCTTACACTCATTTTCAACCATGTGCTTCCACTGATAAGCTATTCCTTCTGCAGCTTCCTTTGAAGCATCGGAAGTGAAAACAACAAGCCGGTGATTGGATTGAACCATCTCGGTTACAGCAGGCCAATCATCACCCTTTTTTGGCATCTTGGACAAGGGAAACCAATACTTATCGAGTCCAGCGCTTGTGAACAGATTTGTCAACCCCTTTGGAGTATGCACGTAATCTTCAATTATGATGGTAACAATCTCCGTGGGATTTTGCGTCAAGAATGTTTCCACTTCTTTCAATGTATTGATTGCAGGTTGCTGAAAGCAAGAATATTCCAATATAACCACAAATGCACATAGCAACCACAAAAAGCAATCTTAGATTAAAAATTCAGTTTAACAAAGAGAGTTAGAGTTATTACAAAGGCGGTGAAGTTAAAGCATTTCCCTTGAAACGAATGACAGAGCCAGATATCATTTTGAAAGTCGTACATATCCAGCATAAGTCCTCGCACTCCATTCTAGATCATCGAAAGCAAACACACAGCACTACAAATAATTAAATTCCCAAAAAGGAACCAAAAATTCATCAAGTTGAACTACATAGAATCCAACTTAATCAATAAAAATCATGCAAATGCAAGCACAATATTGATTACAAATTTACACACCCTCAACTGATTAGTCACACTATCTTCTTGATTGTAAAATGTTAGCCTCTGAACACCAGGCAAAGGCGGCGAATCAACAATGCTGAAGGCATTATGAGTCACTATCCATGAGTACTTGTTAAAGGGCAATCCATTCACCTGCACCATGCCCCAAAAGGTAAAGTACCGTCACAATTACAATCACAAACAATATAACACAAACACTTCAGATTAAAGTCATGCCCGGTATCCAACTCCCGGCACATGTAATGTAACTACATTCAATTCAATTATTCCATTTTCTTAAATTATATTATCACAACCTTACAGATGTCGTGTATGATGTCTGTGTCTATAATAGTATGTCATATATTTAAAAGATTATTTTTTTACAAACCCATTTGTCTTATTTAGCTACAAAAGTATACAAAAGTTCCTACAACTAAAAGAATGGAACTTACAGTGGATGTAGGAATTATAGGCTGCCCTCTGGTACAAATGGGTTGGTTCAAACCCAAAGCAGGACAATTACCACAAAAGAGACCCGACCCACAATCTGTAGCAGCAGAACATGCTTCCAAAACCTGCAAAATTCAGTTAAGCATCACAAAAGAAAGTGAATTTTCATAGATCTCTTGTATTGAAAGGAAAAAAGAGTGAACCTGGCAATTGCCATTAGAGCAAGCGGTGGAAGAAGTGAAGAAAAGAGAAGAGATGAGTGGTAAAAGGAAGAACATGGTGGTGGTAACTTCTCTGCATTTTGAACGAAAATGTGAAAACATGGTAGGTAAATTTTGCAGAAGAACACTATGAATGAACCTAAGGTACTACAATACAAGGTTGGAACTTCAAAATCAAAGGCAAAACAATATAACAAAGATAATTGAACAGTGCAGTGATCTATGTTTTTATCTTTTTTGTTTTAACCATCTATATTCATATTCAATTCATTGAATCAACTAATCTGATTCGTAAAAAAATTTAATATTAAATTGTTTCAATTATCTTATTTGGTTCAGGACGAAGTTTGATATCTAGTTGTTTCAGTCATTGGTTTTTAAAATGACAACAACTTCTTTTTGAGTTTACTTTTGATAATGAATTAAAAATTTGGATTTTTATATGAATAAATAAATAAGGGTAGTATTATTCTCTCCCACTTCTAACGACGAGTTAGTAGATAGATATATCAGGTGGAACAATAAAAACTATTCTTGTATCATTCTAAATGTGGACGGAAGTTGCCTCGGTACTCATATTCGAGCTGGATTTGGCGGCATCATTAGAAACACCTTCGGCCACTATCTTGCAGGCTTCTCAGACTTCATTCAAGGATCATCTGACATTTTGCTCGCGGAGCTGACTGCTATCGTTAGGGGCCTCTTATTGGCCAAAGACAGGAATATTAATGAATTTGTCTGCTACTCTGACTCTTTACTCTGTGTTAACCTCATTAAAGACCCACAAATTATGTATCATATTAATGTTGCGCTGATCCAGGATATCAAGGAGTTGCTCTCTCAAACCAATGGTACTCTCCATCACACCCTAAGAGAAAAAAATCAATGTGCATATTTTTTCGCTAAATTTGGAGCATCATCAGATGCCGACCTCGTGACTCATATATCTCTTCTAGAAGGTCTTCGTGAACTTCTTAAGAATGACACAATGGAAACTTTCTTCCCTCGTGCTTAGTTTTTCTTTTTAGTTTTCTTCTTTTCTTTTTATTAGTTTTCTATACCAAAAAAAATAAGGGTAGTAGTAACCCAAAAAGTTAGCATTAAGCTATTGACAAAAAAAAGCATTTTTTTAAGACATGTGTGAGAGGATTTTCGATTAAATACTTTGCACTTGCTGTCATGTGAAATTTTTAGTAGAAACAAAAAAGTCTCAAGTTTTATTTTATGGAGGTGTCAAAAAAAAAAGTTTTATTTTATGGAGATGAAAAATAAAATTTTGATTTCTATTTTTAACAAATAAATTTTTTGTCACAATTTTTTTTTTTTTATAGATGGCCAAACATTTTTTTTGACAGAAAGATGGTCAAACATTTTTAAAATCGGCATTTCGATTTTCAACCCTTTGTTTTTTTCTAAATTTACCAACCTCTTTGTTTTTTTAAACAACCAACCAATCTCTTTCGGTGTGTCATTTTTGTTGATTTGACGCTTCATTAAAAATAATACTCTCTCCCGTTTTTATTATAATAAAAAATTGTTTTTTTAATTTATTAAAAAATTGATAAACCTTGTTTTTTTTTTTTGATAAAAATACCAACTACTAACTCAAACAATTACAGCAGCCATATCTTTTTGGATATGGGCCAATATACAAATAGGAAGATCAGTAGACCAATCCTTATTAGGCTCAGTTTCAGCCCATTTAGCCAGTTCATGGGCAACCCAATTACCCGAACGCCTGACCCACTTGATTGAAGCTTCACGGTTGCGATTGAGGAAATCAGCGCATCGCGTAACAATGGCTCCCCAAGCCTTCCTCACCGGTAATTTCTTCTCCACAGAAAATGTTTGTATCTAGGTGGTACTTTGAGTTTCCATATTCTCTCCCATATGTCAATAGTCTCACTGGGGAACTGCTTGTAGGACTATTTCTAGAGCCTTCAGCCCAGTTCATAATAGAATGATACCCAGAAGCTACAGTGTAATTGCCATCTAGAGTACCATCCCAAGTGAATACATCCGGTTGAGACAAATCCACCAAAGGGATGTGGAGGATTTGTTGAGCCTCATAAGGAATGAAAAGTCGATTAATGGCTTGTGTGTCCCAATCCTGGTGATTACTATCTATTAAGTCCTTAACCTTTATGTAGATAGTGTTCTCCGATTTCGGACTCCAAGTAATAGAATTACCCCTTTGTTGAATCCAATTATCCCTCCAGATATTCACATGTTGGCCATCTCCAATAGTCCAATAACTTCCTTTTTTGAGGACCCAACTGGCATAGGACCCAACTGGCATGTGCGTAGTCTTACAAAATTTGTATATTTTTTTTTTTTGGATAAATTAAGAGCGTTTAGGCATCAAGTAATGAATAGACAGACCAATTAATTGGCACATCTAGACACCTCCGTCTTCTACCTATAGCTCATAATAATATATTAATAAAATAATAAAAAATATATACAAAAATGGGGGGGGCTAGACCAAACCCCAAGAAAAAAAGCAACACAATTAAATAAAGCGGCATATTGTATCAAACTTATGTGTGGAACACAAATTATGCAAAGCAACACGTGATTCAGGATCACCGGATCGCCGAACGTTCCAATAGAGGATCTTCAGAAGGTATTTGGATGAAACCCACCCTTATAACGAGTGTTATACGGCTGACCCGCATTATGGGCAGCTTTCAAATGTTTTTTCCGTTCCTTCTTCGAAACAACCTGTGTGTACCCGTGGTCGTCTTGTCTCCCAGCCAGTGCACTTTGTACCAGCTCAATATCTCTTCATGCGACTTCATCAAAATCATCATTATTAGCCACCACCAAATTTTGAGTTTCAGGAACCAATTGAGAGTTAGGTGGTTGTTTGTCGGGAACCAATTGATTGGTAATAAACTGTCGTTCTTCCGACTCAGCCGCCCAAGCTTGTTGCACCAAAGCAATATCACGACGTGCAATCTCATCAAAATTTTCATCGTTAGTCACAACAAGATTTTGGGTTTCTGGAACCACCTGAGAATCTGCAACATTGGACTGTGTTAAGACCGGAGAAGATGCAATAACAATTGGAGACTCAATAACATCGGGATTGTCAATCACTTGTTCTACTTGTTGCATAATTCCCTCCCCCTGTCTCAAATCTCCTTGCGCTATCTCATCTACCACATTATGTAAAGCCATATGAAACGACGTTGTTTCCACCGAAGGTGTTGGAGCAATAGCTACTGGAATAACAATTTCCTTCGCCACTGCCGGCATAGCGGTTGTAGTGTTAGAGGGACCGGAGACATCACAAGTGGTCTTCGCAACATATTTCTGAGTGATTTTTTGGCGTGGTATTTCAATATGTTGTTTATCATGATCTTGCTTCTCTGGCGATGGGTGCAACCAAGTGCAATTGGCAATAAAATGTCCAATAATCTGACAGTGTGTGCAAAACGATGGTAGTTTTTAATATTGCACAGCCAACTTAAACGTATAACCCTCGCGTTCGACCACAATATCATCGAACAAGCGGCGAGAGAGATCAACGTCCACCAATAGACGCACATAGTGGCCAAATGTCCGGTTACGAGTAGAATCATCAATCAACAGAGGAGTACCATTTGTAGGAAAACAAACAAATACTAGTAATAAATTTCTCATTTGCACCAAAAATTATAAATCAATGTTCAGGACAATTCTGGACAATTTTTAAGACTACTGTATTCGTATTTTAGTACATAAACAAACTAGTCTCTTAAGGGGAAAAAATAAATTTAACTTATAAATCTCAATATATAATTATAATTATAATTATTTTATACATTTATCTAATAATAACAACATGTAACCCGACCAGAGAGTGTGATTGAGCTGTTGGAGTTTGATCCTTATTTTAGTTATTGAGAAGTTTTAAATCTCTGGATTAATTGCCTCACTCTTTAAAGTATCTACAATCCAACAAAAGATTAATCAGTGCGTTTAACAGTGAATACTTGATCTCAACAAAAAAAATAATGACTTGTAAACCAAAAATTAACACGAGACCAATAAGAAAAAGTGTTTTCAGATCAATTCATTTAATAAACATATTTTAATCAATTAGACAAATTTTAATTCTCTTAAAACCCAAAGAGATTAGTGTACTATAGTAGTACTACTCTACTTTTTCATCGTATATTTGGTTTTATGTGCGTATAAAGAAATAGATTAATGCAGTAGCAATATCATCAATAGCTCCATCAAGTGACGAAAGCATCGCCAATTAATTGCCACTAGACCAAACAAATTGGACTCCATTTTCTTGATTTAAGTGCTTATGCGTTTAATATATTAATCCATTTTGGCCTCTTCTCAACGTCTCTTTCCGTGTGATTCAAACAGTGGGAATATTAAGAGATTAAATAATGAAAACGAATTAAAATCAAATTAGTTCATGGAAACAAATGGTACATGCTTGGTGTTTTCACCGGCCTAGGGATAATTTCACATGGGTGTGGATAATAATCTTAATAATTTACTCAAGTATTGGAATTACTATTTCCAATTATCTCATCTTAGTTAGAGTTTTATATGTCCAAATACAATGAATTTGGTGTTAAAGTCTCACATAGTCGCTGTACAGGTAGTGTTGAAGAATAATGTTTTAAAAATCGGACCGGTCATTCAACCGGCAAGGGTACTGGTTCACTGGTCGAACCTTAGAGTTACTGGTCGAACCGCATGATTAAACTGGATTTAACCGGATCAAACCGGTGGAATGAACCGGTATCTATAATAAAATTATATAGTAACTAAACCGGTCAAACCGGATCAAACCGGATGACTCGGTCTCGAAAAAAGGAGGATATAAACATTATTTTTATAATAGAATAGCACCTATTTATTTTTATTTAAAAAATTATAACATATGTATTTTAGTTATAAATATAATAAATTAGAATCATTAATTTTTTTAATGACAAAAGCATTAATTATTATAAGTAAAAAGCATTTAAATAACATTAGGCAAGCAATAATAATTTAAATCTTACTAAAAATAAAAATTAAACAAACAACATTTTAAATCTAAAGTCCATAAAATTAAAAATTAAATTTGCTTCTTACATAGTAAATCAAAACTTGTGAGAAAGTTTGTCAAAAAAGAAACTTGTGAGAAATCTTTGTTTTCTATAAAAAAAATATTAATAATACAAGAATATGCATTATATTAAGGATTTTTCTAACCCGTGCAAAACTGCACAGGATAAGCCATAATTAATGTACAATTTTTCCAAATCTCATTAATGAGTCAACTTATTTTTTCCTCTTTCTCTCTCCATTTTTTCTCTCTCTTCCGTCTCTCCTAATTTCTCTCTTCTTCTCTGCTTTTCTTTAAAATAAAAAAGGCAACTGCTTTCTCTCTCTCGTCTCTCCTATTTTCTCTATTCTTCTGAAAAATTTATTTTTTATCTTCCGAATTGCAAAAGGACACAATCGTTGTTACTTTCAAATCTAGCTTTGGAATCATTTCTACCATCTTAAATTTCCAATTCCTTAAATTTGTTTTTCGATTCACAACTATTAGCGGGCAGCAAGCACTTGGTGGCGGCGGCGGTGGTGGATGAAGGGCCATGACAAATTGTTTGTGAGAATGTGAGAGACGAGAGAGAGAGAAAGCAATTGCCATTTTTATTTTAGAGAAAAGCAGAAAAGAAGAGAGAAATTAGGAGAGACGGAAGAGAGAGAGAAAAATGGAGAGAGAAAGAGGAAAAAATAAGATGACTCATTAATGAGATTTAGAAAAATTGTGCATTAATTATGACTTATCCTGTGCAGTTTTGTACATGTTAGAAAAATCCTTATATTAAATACAAATACTAAGTAATTATGTTCAAAAAATAACAACTTAGCAAAGTGATTTAATACTCCTTTTATTGAGAGGTCAAGGGATCAAAACCAAGTGATGACATTTTTTATATTTTTAAGCATTTAAATTCTTTACACTAAAAATTCATTAATAATAAGATTAAAAAAATATTGTGTGCTTCAATAAAAAAAATTAAACGAGAAACTAAAAAAAAATATCGAATTTTCAAAAAAAAAACCGGCCGGTTTGGTAAAACCGTCTGGTTCACCTGTTTTCTCCGGTTTAGCCCCGTTTGTGCCGGTTTTCTCCAGTTTACATGCATACCCGATCCAATAGCCAGACCGAACCGGTTAACCTCCTGTTCGACCGGCCGGTCCGATCCGGTTTTTAAAACACTGCTGTGGAAGATTGTGATTTTTGATCTTACTGATATTCATCTGGCATAATGGAATGACTTGGTCGAGCCATGACCAATACCGAATAGCTAACCTTATAGGTGAAATTACTAAATCTCATTACTTCACATTCTAATTAACCATAGTCCTATTCTGCTCAACAGTTCACTGTTCGAAAGAAATAGCTAGCACCATGCATTCCGCTTCGAAAATGTATGGTTGAAAGAGGAGGATTTAAGGGAGGCGGTGGAGGAGAGCTGGGGAGAATGGAGGGGCATCGAAATTATTGATAAAATTACTCATTGTGCGGATAGATTGAAAGGGTGGAGAAAACAGAAAAGAATGAGATTCAAGCCGGAAGTGAACGAATGTATGAAGAGTTGGAGAGGTTGAGAGGAAATGTGGATTTGAGTAGTAGTAGACGGTATCAGGATATACAAGCAAAGCATCCACGACTCCTCGTTCAAGAAGAAACATATTGGTGCCAAAGGGCAAAAATGCATTGGCTTAAAGAAGGAGACCTCAATACTAAGTTCAATCCAATTTAATACATATCATTATTTTTAATATATATAATTATTTGATATTTTTTAACACTGTACAAGTATTAAATATTTTTAAAGACTGAATCGTTCGGTTCAATATAAAATAAAATACTTTATATTCTCTTACTTATTTTGTTGTGTGCGTGATGACTATATTTTTAGTTTAAATTTAAAAAATGAACTTGTTAAATTATAATATTTTGAAATTGTTACAATTTTAAGGTGTCATGATTTGTTCAGTGTAACACCTATATAATTTTACTATATGGAGATCAGTCTATTCATCTAAATTATCTGGGGTTTAGTCATGCAGTTCGACTAATCACTTAACCGTTCGACTAATGAATCAGTAATAAATCAGCACTTTCACCGGTTGATGACCGATGATTTGGTTAAAACACTGCTCCCATCACAATTAAGAAGTAGTATGGGAAAAAAAGGATAAAGCGTCATACCCAATATATAAATTATAGTTAATAAAACTTGAGCAAAAAAATTAAAACTTAAAATCTAAACCATCATTTTTATTTATCAAAGGTAGATAAGCTAACAGCAGTAAATTTTGAGTGCACCAAATTCATTCCCCTAACGGCCAAACATGCATGTATATGGTAATCCATACAACCTTACTAGGAATATAAATAAATTATTTCAAAATAAACTAATCAAAGCCAAGGGTAGTGTTAATGAACATAAACACATGATCATATGTAGGTATTATGCAGATATAACATCCATAAAGAAATTGTCATTACCCAAAGCCTCCAAAATATCACGTGGAAGACAAACTTCAATATCAATGCTACCATCTTCTTCTGCTCCACCAAATAGAGTAAATCTACCAAATTTGCTATTATTTACTTCAAATCCACTCCTAACTGCTATAGGCTTACCCCAACCAAAATCATTACCGTAAAAATCTAATCTTGGGGAACTGGCTACTGTCAACACATTACTTGTTGGTCTACTTGCATGCTTTTGTACAGGCGCCGGTTTCAACCAAGACTCATACTCACTCATTATCTTCTCATGAGATTGCATAGAAATCTTCTTGTTCATTTCCATACCAATTTTACCAATACCACTTTCCATTAATTCCCCTACTTTCTTTACTAAAACTACACATGCTCCAATGCCGTTTCCAAAATAATTTTCTCCTAACTTTGGGCATGTTCTTGTCCTGCAATCTATTGTTAAGAAGATAGCTGTCATATCTTCTGGTTTACGGTGTTGTTTACTTATAGTTAAACGCCAAAAGTGACTTAAAAGTGCTTGCAATGAAGATATAATTATTTCACTATTATCGATCTCTGCATTAGCTTTGGATTTGAGTTGCAGAATTTGCTCCTTTGTGAAGTGGAAGATTCGATGAGATGGAATTTCTTCACACTGTTGATTTTGTGTTTCCTTTGTGAAAGGAAACACTATGGGACGGTTAATATTGTTTGGAAAAAACCGTTCGAACGAAGGGATGTTTGTTGGTTTATTGAAACCACGAGAGATTTCAGCCCAAGAATTGACGAAAAGCCAAAATGACTTGGCGTCTACAACAACATGGTTAATTGCAAAACCAATAAAGATACCGTCAATTAACTCTGTTACTTGAACAGCAAGCAATGGATGTGATGTACCTTCGTAGTTTTTAACCCCATTGAGTGGGAATAATGAGTGAACAATTGGAGGAACGTAGTTGGGTTGAAGGATGTCGGCAACGGTAGTGTTTTCTAACGTGGCGTGGATGAACAGCGCACCAGCGTTGTTGCAAATGATGGAACATGAAACGTTGTTATGTTCATCATGTTGTGTTATTACAAGACGACCAGCAAGTGGTGGGAAGAAGTTGAGAGTGGAGGAAAGTGTTTGTTTAAGATGTTGAATTTGGTTTGTTTTGGGTTTATGGAAAAGAAGGCCTCGTTGAGTTAGTGCAATATTGAGAAAAGCAAGATCCCATGGAGTTAAATCTATAGTTTTGTGAGTTGAGTTGTCAATGTCATCATGGTTTGCTGCATGGATTGTTGTAGATGATATAAGTTCAATGGTAGTCATTTTCAATGAATTAAGGAAGTGTGGGACATGCACACATATATAGTACATGCTTAAAAGTTATTTTAGTTTTTTCTGTACGTATGCGAAATTTTGGTTTTAATTTTTGTATGTGATTTTATTTTAAAATAGTCTTCGTATCGATCAAATTTTTTGCTTCTAGTCCTTAAAGCAAAAATCTGCAGAAAAATTCGTAAAAAAATCTGTAGGAAACTTGAGAATTTTCCTGCGGATTTTAACTTTAAAGATAAAAAACAAAATGTTTGGTAGATACAAAGACTATTTTAGAATAAAATCTAAAAGCAAAATTTGACCAAAAGGATATTTAAACCTATATATATATATATATATATAGTATATTAATGCAGTACTCGTGTCCCTCGTGGGTCAATAATTTATATAAATGGGTAGCAAGTAGAAACCGTGGGAATGATGCGATTTGCATAGCCATTTTTCAATGCACCGCTGCTTATAGTATATCTTAATTAAAAAACTTATAAGATATACTCTCGCAACAGACATTTGTTTGCATTGTAAGCAAAATAAGATATTCTTTTGAATTATTTAAGTCTGTCTAAACAGAGCATACATCACCTCTAAACAGCTGCTAGCCTGCTACTACTATGATTTATTAAATTTAGTTTACCAACTAACCATACTAGTTTGATTTGGGTTTTGTTTCCAATTAAAAATATGAAACTTTGTTTATGGGTGTTGTTACTTTCGGTCGCTATGATTTTGTGGCTCATTCAATGAAGTAAAAATAGAAGCCACTTTTACTTTTGAGATGGTTTGATTTTGTTGATCACTTATTGATTCATTAATTATCCAATTATGCGTTTAAAATTTTATTTTTATCGATGAATGAAATGATTGTCAAAGAGTTATGAATGATCAAATAAATCTTCACTCTTTTTATTTTGACGAAATAAATACACATCTTTATTTTGACTAAATTGTAGTACTCCTAATTTTTTTTGGTATTATGTAGTACTTCTAACTTTATAGGTAAGTATTTAACACATAAACTGTATTAACATCATTATTAATATTAATTCTCCAATTTACAATTAACGGTTAAAATTGTTAATCTGTATAAAGTATAAACCATTTAATGGATGATATGTGAAATTAAATACAAATAACTTTAATTTTTACACTAGCTTGTGTACAAAAAAGTTACTATCATCATTGCTAAAGAGTATAAATGGTTTCGAATTTCGATGCATATCTTTTAAAAAAAAAAAACAAGACAAAGGAAACGGTTCGGTTCAGTATGAACCGGTTTACTGAACCATATTAACGGTTCGGTTCGGATGGAACAAGAATCATGTTAATGGTTCAGTTCGGTTTATGCGAACTGTTCGCATGGTTCTACACGGTTCGGTTCGGTTCCGAACCAGAACCATGAACAATCCTACTAGTTTTAGTTAAATTAATTTATAAAAATCACTTAATTTATGTCCCAAAAAATAGGTTAAGCTAATTAAGAAAATACTCCGTCATCGGTGGTGTAGATCATAATAGTTTAGCACAAAAGACGACTATTTAAGCCTTTATTTTATATCCATGCTTTGCTAGGTAACATCTCAATGTTTATCATTTTCCTTATTTTTATTATTAGATTTAATAGAAATATATG
Organism: Trifolium dubium; assembly: GCA_951804385.1. Lineage (NCBI taxonomy): Eukaryota > Viridiplantae > Streptophyta > Magnoliopsida > Fabales > Fabaceae > Trifolium > Trifolium dubium. The sequence goes on from OX638073.1 coordinate 25,500,237, forward strand.
ATGAAGATAATGATGAGAATATTTGTTGGATTTGTTTGATTAATGAGGATAAAGTGGATGATTTCGTTGGGAATTACTTTGAAAAATTTAGTAAGAAAATAATAACAAACAATAAGGGTTAAAATGTTTTTACCTACAGTGATATAGGAGAGTTTTGATTTACCTCTTTCAAATTATTTTTTTTAGAATATCTTTTATAAAATTATTATTTTAAAATTATTCTTTAATAATTTTTGATTGACATGGCAAGTAAAATTCTACATCAGTACGGTACAGTGCCATGTCAGTTCACACAATGTTAAATTGATTATTTGATGACAATAAGTTTATTTGAGATTATTGGTGTTGTGGATTGGTGCTTGGATTGTGATTGAATATCACTTTGACCAAATCCATGACCATATGAAGCTTTAGTAGTGTCTGTAGATAGGTGAATGATGCGTAATCAATGAAAAAATTTCTTTCCATCTCCCAACAGTCTCTTTTCCTCATCTCCTCTAATACTTTCTGATACAAAATTTTTTTACTCTCATACAAAAATCATTTTGGAGGGAGGAGGGGGAGGAAAGAGAAATTTTCGTAATCAAATATGTATGAAAATACGATACTTTTCGAATTAGAGATGTCTCAGTGTTGAATATGTGTCATATTTGATACAGTTTAATTTGTATGACATCAACAAGACACTAACTTTTATAATTACATTAAATTATTATTATTTTCCAAAAGCTTATCTGCGCCGATAAGAGAAAAATATTTGTGTTGACTGAGTCGTGGTGATAGTGTTAAGCCTCATTTGCCCGGGCTTATTTTCTAGATTTTTTTTTTCTCCTTAAAAATAGTATAGAAGAAAAAAAAATTGTGTTTGACTTCATTTTTCTGTATTTTTTACTTTTTTATTTTATTTCTGTAATATTTTTAAAGAGAAATATGACTAAATTCAAATTTATACTTATCTATTTTATTTAAAAAAATTTAAAAAGTTGAAAATAAGTCATACCAAACGAATGTATTTATTTCTCCCCATAACCACCATAACTCCACACCATGATATCACTTTTAATAGCCAACCAATATCACCACCACAACACAGTATTCCTAAAAAGACAGGGACCCATGCACTAGCCACCAAAACTTGGACAACTAGAACAAACTCTACCTACCCAATACATACCAATACTCAACATGACCCACAAGCTATAAAGCTAGATATGAGACACACACACGACATAGATACGATACGCTACGATACAGATACGGTAATACGAGAAAATTTAGAAATTTAAGATACGATACGGTTAGGATACTTCAATAAAAAAAATTAAATATATAAATGCAAAATATATAAACATAACTAAAATTGATAATAAAGAAACATTCACATTATTAAAATTATCAAAACAAGTAAATTATATATCTTAAATATTACTCCCTCCGTCCCAAAATGTAAGCAAATTTGACTTTTTAGGTACATTTGACTATTGATGTATTTGGCTCATATTATGAGCCAAATACATCAATAGTCAAATGTACCTAAAAAGTCAAATTTGCTTACATTTTGGGACGGAGGGAGTATCTAAAAAGCGAGTCATGTACATCTCCACTAATGTCCTATAATTTTGTCGCTCCTTTCATATATTTTTCATCTTTCTTTATTAAAGTTGAAAATTTGTATGCACATTAACCAAATCATTAGCCATCTTGGATTCATTTTATTTCTTTTCAAATAATGAATAAAATATAAACACCGAATACTTCTCTGATACGTATCGAAAAGTATCTGATGAATATCACAGAAGTGTCAGTTTTTTTTATTTAAAAAATAAAATTTAATTATTGGATACTTTTCCGATACGTATAATGAAGTATCGGGAAGTATCTGACGCGTATCGATATCGGATACGGTATCTGACACAATACTTGATCAATTTTGGAGTATCGGGGCTTCATAGCCCATAGGCCTTTATTGCCCAACTTCATGACCCATATATGATGCCAACCATGAACCATAATATGAGACAAATTGCAAAAACCGTAAACCGTCCATGTGCTAATAACAAGCCCGAGAGCCAGAAATAACAGGAAAACATGAAGGTCCAATGTGAGAAGAAGAGAAGAAGGGAAACTGAAGTGAACAGAGGTTATTCATACATTGAGGTGGAAAAACAGAGGGCTGAACGGTAATTTTGTACTAAAAGTTGATATTAGTAAGACAGACTTATGATAAAGTGATTGGGATTTCTTGCGAATACAGGTATTCTTGAGAGGTTGGGTTTTGTTAATGTGTTGAGTAAATTGTTAATGAAACACCAACAATAATCAAACTAATTTTGTTCACATAAAATCACTGATATTCTTTTGAGTCTGTACATTTTCCAAACCCAACTACCTCAACAATATAGAGTTAGAACTCAAGAAAAGCTATTAGTTTGTTTCTTTGGTTTGATCATGATATATGTGAGCTCCACCATTGCCGAACAACCAAGGCAGTCTTTTATTTTTAGTTGTGAAAACAAATTATTCAACATAATAAAACGTTAACATAGCATTCATAAACAGTAGCACAAACAAATGACAGAGTAATACCTACATAAAATATTCATAGGGTAAACTCCAAAGTAGCAAAAAAGAAGCAATTCCAAAATAAATCTTATCTCAATCCATCAAAAAATAGTATAACTTGTAGAGTATAATGTAACCCAAATGGCAAAGGGACAAAAACTCCAACGGGAGGATCAATATTTTTTGTCATAGGAATGAATAGACAAACACATCACAATGACATGAAAATAGATCTCTTATATTTTTTTTCCTTGCATAAAAGAAATGAAAGTTTCTCTTGCATATCATTTAGTTGTTCAAATTGAAGCTTGTATGTCACCATTCCAATCCCCTATTCAATTTGTTGTGAATTCCTTTGAATAAAGTCACACCAATAAATTTGATGTGTGGAGCAAAGTGGTTAAACAACCACGTATCAAAGAATATATATAGAGATAATGAATATTAATCCAACAATATGAAGCAAGAGATATTATAGAGAAAGTAGTAAAAAAACACAATAGTTTGTTTACCCAGTTCAGTCAAATTCCGACCTAATATGGGAGAGAGAGCAGCCCCTCCGTTCCACTATTTCCAAAGTATCACCGTTACAATGAAACTCCCAATAAGGGTTACAAGAATTAGCCGTCAACCTAATCCTACCCTAATCTCAAGTTTCTTCCTGTAACCTAGAAACTTAATATAGTGTTTTCAAGGTGAAGAATAAACAATTTAGAGAGTTAATTGTTTCTTTCCTTCTTCACTTGTTTTCTTGGAGCTACATCTTTACTCTCTTATTTTTCAATGAAGAAACAACCTCTATTTATAGAAAAATATGTCACTTAAAAATTGGAACAAATCTGCTTTAAAATAAAACAGAATCTCAATTTGTTTGAAATATATTTAATTTAAAACCAAACAAAATCTTCCATTGTTTTCAAACATATCTAGTTTAAAAACAAACATAATCTTTGTCCTTGATTTTCAAGTCAATCTTCACAATTCTCCACCTTGACTTCAAATCAGTGGTGATGCCAATTTACACCAACCACCATGCTGCTCTCTCCATCTTGAACTTCTATTATTCAAGATCACAAGTCAAGTCCAAGTCACACTTGAACCTTGACCTAGGCACTTGCTTCCCGCAAGCATTGCTTCCTTTCCTTCATCTCAGAGTGTCTTCCTTCATGAATTTCTTGTCTTCCACTACCATAGGGTGTTTAGGTAGCCTAACAAGATGCACCGTTTCCTCTTCAGCCCCCGGAGTGATCAAACACGTCCTCCTGAAGATTTGCTTGCTCACAACTATCACCGGAATTTTAGATAGTTCAACAAGCCCAACCACCATCGGATCCCTAGGAATACTTTCCGTCATCCGAAGTATTGCTTGGCACCATACCAACCTTGGAATTTTAGGTTGATCCACCTCAAGCTGCAACATCAAACTCCCCTTGCTTCCAACTATCTTCCGCAGTATAACAAGTTCTCTAGTTTGATCAAAGCTGCTTTCAATTGCCTCCTTGAAGTTCCTCTAGAGGTTTTGCACTTCTTTAGCCACAATTGAAACGTTACCACCAAGGTCCCCATGGCCACACCCCTTTGGTTCAACACTTCCATTCTCCTTCCTATTTCCAAAAGCTAATGTTGTTTCTCTCCCACTATTGGAAGACTCCACCTCAATCTGAGATTCCACCAAAGTATTTCAACCATGTACTCCACCTTGTAATTGGCAAGACCTCTCCAATTCCTCTGAAACATACTTCAAGCCATTGTTAATCTCCAACAATTCCAGTTTAGTTCCAACACCTAGTAAACCTTGTTCACTAGTCCAACTAAACTCATGTCACTAACAAGACCACCAGAAGTCAACAACTCAACCACATCATGAGAATCACCACTAGTAACATATGCACTAATAGTAGAACCAACTATCTTTGCATCAAAGTTCAGGAACATACCACCCATCATGCAAAAGAAACACACGTTTGTTAAACCGAACTCATACCTTGAACCCTTCAAGCATTTCGTCTCCAAGGTGAACGACTCCACCTTCAACTAGCTTTTGAGTCTCAAAGTATATCCCTTCTTTGAACACATGTGATAAGAGCCTCCAAAGTCCATGACTTGACTCTCTTCCGATTCCCAACTTAACCAACTAGCATAATCACATCCTCATAATAAAGTTGTTGTTTCAAAGTAACACGAGTATTCTAAGCACCGCCTCTCCAGACTGATGCTGAGTATTATTACCACCGCCTCTCCAGACCGAACCAGAGTATTATCATCTCCGCCTCTCCAGGCCAAACCTTTTCGCTGCTACTTCTCTCATCAAGGCTTCAATTGTCTTGGACTAAAAGAACCTTCATCTTTACCTTCCACAACCCGAAGTTGTTTTTCCCGGTAAACTTCTCGACATCAAACTTCGAACCCATGGTACCTAATTCACGCTTTGATCCTTGCCCCACGGTGGGCGCCAATTGTTGTGAATTCCTTTGAATAAAGTCACACCAATAAATTTGATGTGTGGAGCAAAGTGATTATACAACCACGTATCAAAGAATATATATAGAGACAATGAATATTAATCCAACAATATGAAGCAAGAGAGATTATAGAGAAAGCAGTAAAAAAAACACAATAGTTTGTTTACCCAGTTCAGTCAAATTCCGACCTAATCTGGAGGAGAGAGCAGCCCCTCCGTTCCACTATTTCCAAAGTATCACCGTTACAATGAAACTCCCAATAAGGGTTACAAGAATTAGCCGTCAATCTAATCCTACCCTAATCCCAAGTTTCTTCCCATAACCTAGAAACTTAATATAGTGTTTTCAAGGTGAAGAATAAACAATTTAGAGAGGTAATTGTTTCTTTCCTTCTTCACTTGTTTTCTTGGAGCTACATCTTTGCTCTCATATTTTTCAATGAAGAAACAACCTCTATTTATAGAAATATATGTCACTTAAAAATAGGAACAAATCTGCTTTAAAATAGGGTTAATTACATTTTATCCCCCTGTAAAATATACCAAAGTTGTTTTACTCCCCTGTAATTTTTTTTTGTTGCTTTACCACCCTGTAATATAAGATTGTGTGTTTTACCCCCCTTGACTCAATTCAACTATAATATAATTTGAGGCGGTTTTGTTTTATGGCGGTTTAAAACCCTCGCTAAAATTATATTTTGCGGCGGTTTTTTTAAAAATCGGTTTAAAACCCTCGTTAAAACGATTTTTTTGCGGCGGTTGACTTGAGTCAAGGGGGGTAAAACACAAAATCTTATATTACATGGGGGTAAAACAACAAAAATACTTTACAGGGGGTAAAGCAACTTTGACATATATTACAGGGGGTAATATGTAATTAACCCTTTAAAATAAAACAGAATCTCAATTTGTTTGAAATATATTTAATTTAAAACCAAACAAAATCTTCCATTGTTTTCAAACATATCTAGTTTAAAAACAAACATAATCTTTGTCCCTGATTTTCAAGTCAATCATCACACAATTGTTATAAAAAGTGTAGTTATTTGAAACATGAAGTTTACATATAACCGAAGTTTAATTACTTCAGCAAATTATAGTAAGTTTAGCAGCAAGATACTCCCTTCGCCCCTAAATATAAGACTCCGTTTGATCTGTGCACGTAAGCCAATGCATAATTTTGATCACAAATATCTTTAATTATACAATAGTAAAAATTATAAAAACTTGATTTTTTTGAAAGTATTCATCAAAACAAATCAAACAAAATCTTATATGTTAATATTTACATATATATATATATATATATATATATATATATATATTATTAATAAAATACAATAAAAATAAAATAAGTGAATAGTACAATTTTGTCAAACGGAATCTTATAAAAAAAGATAGAGGGAGTATCATAAAACAATAGTTATTTGTAAATTGTAATTCATTTTGAATTTGAATTTAAATTTAAATGTACCTTATAAACATGAATAGTGAGTTGTGGTCTTCTATAGTGACTTTTGAGAGATAAATGCTTAATTTCATTAACATAAATGATATTTCTATCAATCTAACCATAAAAGAACTCAAGAAACAAAGAAGTCAAAACATGTTATATACTTCAGATAAAATTTCTTGATGTATCAAAAGAAGAGTAGTAATCTTTAAGTTCACTGGACATAAATATGTTATAAAAAAACTGTTATGAAATTGAAATGGAGAAACAAAAGATCAAATTTAAACCTTTTTTGTGCATAACTTCACTTGATTAATTTTTTTTTTCAATTTTGTGCTTTACTAACAAAATAAAGATATAGTGAGAAGAGCACGAGGGTTGTACATTATTAAAACTTATAAAAATTTGATATCTTGAAAATACTCATTAAGACGAATTAAACAAGATCTTATATGTTAATATTTACATTTATAAATTGTGAAAAAAATACAGTCAAAACAAAAATATATAAATAGTGTCATTTAGTCAAAATGAGTCTTATATATTGAGACGGAGGTAGTAGACAGAAGGAAGAGTGGCGAGAGAGAGAAGATACGTGTGAGTGAAGGATAGATGAACACGGGTGAAAGACAGAGAGATTGCATTGTTTCATTTTTAGTTTTGTGTTGAATTAGTCAACAAATACTAAATACTGGAACGCGGGTGTTGATTGGATTTAAATTTAGCCTTCAGTTTTCCAAAGTATAAATCTATTGGAAAATGAAAAGAATTAATTTTTTATTTATTTATAAACAATGGCAAGAATTTAATGAAAAGATTAGGAGGAAAAAAATAGAGTTTAATTGTTGTTAATCTTATATGATTTAAAGATAAGAGAAGAGATTATCATAATCATTTTTATTTAACATTTGTTTTTCAATTGGTAATAAAATCAATACATTTAATATTTGCTAAGATGTTGGTATAAGATAAATTTTTATTAATTCAAATTTCAATATGTAGATATTCAAAAGTTATATATAGTTGTTTGGATTCTTTAGAAATTGTAATTTTATAGTCTCAATTTTATAATAATTTTTCTGAAAGGCCTTTATCATTTTTTTGGATGCCTTTTTTTTACTGTTAATTAAGGAAACTACGAGTTATAAGAGACCTTTTTTTCTTAGTATTTTTTTTTTCGGAGGCCTAAAGTCCTTGTTTGAGTTGCCTTACTCTTGGATCGGCCCTATAGTAGTTGATATTATTATTACTCCGAAGAATAAGAGATGGAATGAGTCTTTTAAAATGTGTGGCAAAAATTTTGTCCACTCACTCTTTTTACAATTCAGTGCTAGAAGACAAGCATATTTGGTGTGTGGATAAAGATTGTATGTATTCTATAAGAAGTGCCTATAGGCTTTGTGTTCAAGAATTATTAAATACTTTGCACTTAAAATTGAGTAATGAGTGAAATTTGCTTTGGAAGAATAAAGCTCCTCCTAGTATTAAGAATCCGTTGTGTTCCAACTCATGTAAATCTTTGATGTAGGGGCGTTAATTGCACAACTGTGTGTGTTTTATGCAGTAATTATGAAGAGGACAATTATCACGTGTTATTTAACAGCTCAAGTAGCATGAATGTGTGGATCATGGGTAGCTTCAATCATTTAATCGTTTCAGCTAAGCAAAATTTTCATCATTTGTCGCAACATTACATTTGTAGCAATATTTTTTGTTGCAACAACTTAATGCAAATGATTCATGTCTTATGGCTTGCATCATTTGGAGCATATGGATGCAAAGGAATAATCTTATCTAGAATGAGGTTATACATGCGCATGATTTTGTGTTTGTGAGAGCATATAATATGTTGCAAGATTAATGGAGAGTTGTACAGACCACTAGAACGGGTGTTTCAGACACTAGGATACACATATTAGCAAGTGGGATAAGTCATTGAAGGGGCGTGTAAAATACAATATTGATGTTGCATTCTTGCCGCAAATTAATAGAGTTGATATTTGTTGAAGTTGCCTTCAAGTCTCAAGAAAACAAAACAGAAAAAATAAAATTTCTCCCTGTTTCGATGGAGGCGGAAACGGGAGGCAGGGGCCTGGGAGGTTTCTGTCTGTTCCGCTGAAGTGCGCATGGAGAAAAAATGTGTTGCACAAGGAAAAAAGGGTGAGAGTGAGCCAACAAAGTGAGCAAGGATGTAGCTCAGAGGCAGAAATGTCTCAATAAGGTTTTTTCATCAACACAAAGGCAAGTGTTTATAGAGATACAAAGGGGTTGTCTCTTGGTATATAATTTTAGGGGTGGGCAAAAGGTTATTGTATTTCACCTTGGTAATGATACTATACAAATTGAGTCTCTTGGTCATGAAAAGAGATTCAGGAATTTGGTTGAGTTAAGTTTGAAGACTAATTCATATAACCCTTTTAGGAATCACTTTGTAACGAGACAATTTGTGATAGTGGAACATAGATATGCTTTCTCCCTACCCTATAGTAGGTCATTGATGATGAGTACTTATATGATATTTTTTATAGTATTTAGTATAGAAATAGTATAGTTTATAGTCCTTTGATAGTTAGATTACATAACACCTTTAAGAAGTCAAGTACCTTGTCGAAGAAGCAAGAAAAGTGGAAATTAGGTTAAAAAGAGTGAAAATTTGGAAAATCTGCTCACACGCAGGATCCATCGTGCCACGATGGTGGCGTCACTTTGGTAGATTGTATATACGATGCGCCAAGATGAATCAAAGTCTCTATAATGAAACAAAGGAGTCCATCGTGACACAATATACCCATCGTGGCATGATGGAGCGCTGAAGAAGCTCATTAATTAGACTACTACTATCATTAGGGGTTACGTCAAGTAAGTTAACTCCTCTAGTAATATTTGAGACCATGGATCCTAGTTTAAAAATATACTAGTATAACTGACCCGTGCAATGCACGGGATAATAATCAAAACTATAATATATGTTATTAACGTTAAAGTAAGTTAGTTGAGATATTAGTTTTTTTAATTTAATATTAATCAATAATGAATTTTTTGTCAAGTAATATTTATTTTTTCAATTACTTGGAAAATTGATTTTATATTTTTATTATTTAAATATGAAAAATAATATATATATTTAGCAATTTTAAAGAAATAATATAGGGTGCATAGTGATCTCCCGCTCCCCCGTTTCGAACAATATGGTATTTCGTTTCTAGTCCCTGTGAAATTACAAAAAAGATAGGATCGTGTATTAATATATGAGTATAACTATTGGTCCTCGCGTAAATTATAAAATTAAAAGACACTCGTATTAATATGACTGTAAATATAAGTCATAGTAAAAAAAATAGCGTTCCTGTATTAATATATCTATAAATATTTAAATTCCTATATAAAAAAGTCTTTCGTCTTGTATTAATAAATTTCGTATTAAAACATTCGTAAAAATATAATTCCGTAAAAATTACAAAAAAAACCGTACATGAGTATAAATATAGCTCCTGTAGAAATTAAAAAAAAAATTATCCCCATATTAATATATGGGTAAAAATATAGACTCTCATAGAAATATATGTTCTCTTAAAATTACAAAAAAAATGTCTTTAATTCCCGTGTAATATGAATATATATAAATATAAATCTCATGTATATATAGCCACTTGTATTAATATATATAAATATTGATCCCGTGTAAATTAAAATAAAAAATACAGTCATATATATTAATATAAGTATTAGTATTTTTCATAAAAAATAAAATAAAATATCATAAAATTGCATCAAAAAATATTATAAAAATATAGTTTTAGTTGTTAGTGGAAATCAAACCGTGTACTTCATACTAAATTTTATTCGTGACAGAGACATAAATGATACATATAAACTTTAATTCATTGGAGATTGTCACTTGCAATTTTGTTCATGAGAGAGACATTAATAAATATATACTATAGAGATTAATAAATTTTTTAAAATTATAGTTAGTAATAATTAAGTAAAAAAATACATCATAAAAATAATTATTTTCATGTTCCTCTTGCTAAAACTCATAATTAAATATATGTAGTATAAGTAAAAAAAATATATATCATAAAAATAAATTTTTTGTTGTTGGTGGGAATTGAATCATGTTACTCTTGCTAAAGCTTTTAACTAAATCTAAGTAAAAAAATAGATTTTTTTGTTGTTGGTGGGATTTGAACCATGTTACTTTTGCTAAAGCTTTTACCTAAATCTAAGTAAAAAAAATAGTTTTTTTGTTGTTGGTGAGATTTGAACCATGTTCCTCTTGCTAAAGCTCCTAACTAAATTTATGTAGTATAAAATAAAGAGGAGATGACACGTAGGATTATGTTAATTGAGAGAATGCCACGTAGGAAAAAAATCAGGAGAGAGACATCCTTAAATATATTATACTAGTATAACTAACCCGTACAAATGTACCGATTAAAATTTAAAATTATATTAATATATATAATTAAAGTTAAAGTAGATTAGTTGAAATATTAACTTTTTTTTAATTTACTTTTATTTTTTGTATCTTATTTTTAATTAATGAATTTTTTTTGTCATGTAATTTATGTTTTTCTAATTACTTGTGAAATTGATTTAATATTTATATTATTTAATTATAAAAAATAATTATATATTTAGAGATTTTAAAGGGATAGAAAATGGTGGAGAGTGATATTCCACTCCTCGTTCTCAACAATATGGTGTTTTGTTTTCATCCTTGTAGAAATTACAAAAATAATAGGATCTGTTTTAATATATAAGTATAAATATTGCCTTGTATAAATTACAAAATTAAAACACACTCATATTAAGATGAGTACAAATATAAGTCTTAGTTAATATTTTGGAGAATGATCTTCCACTTTTCGTTCTCAAAGATATGATATTTTTTCTCCTATCTCCTTAGCAATTTAAAAAAAAATATAGGACCTTGTTTTGATATGTGAATATAAAGTCTCATTTTTAAAAAAAAATAATAAACTCTTGTATTAATATATGATTATTAATATTGATCCCGTGTAAATTATAAAGACATACATTAAAATAAGTGTAAATATAAGTAATCATAAAAATTACAAAAAAAGGGTTTATTGTATTAATATATAAGAATAAAAATATGTTCTTAATAAAATACAAATAAAATAGGAATAAGTATGATTTATATTTGGTACAACTTAGTAATAAAAAAATGATAAAAAGAAATGAGTTAAATTTTGCATGTGAACAAAAGTTAAAAATTAAATTAATAAAATATACTTTTATTTGAGAAATTATGTTTATCATAATAATATTTATGTAATAGTATATATTAATTCATACAAATTTATTTTAAAAAAATTAATACATATAATTAGTTTTTGTACTTATACTTATAAAATAGTATTTCAGCATTTGAATCAACTAAATTTTTTTATGATATATCATTAGTTATGATGATTAAAAAAATATAGTTATAGAAAAGTTATTATGAAATTTTTTCATTAAAAGTATTAATCTTAAAAAATTATTGTTATTTGTTATAAATTGGTTTGATTTACTTGTTTTTATCCAAAAGTTTTCTTTGTTTTTGTCTATAAGTGACTATTAATCTTAGCTATACAGAATATGTGTCTCAAAAATATCTTTAAAAAAAATGTCCCATAATTGAAAAAGTGTCATGAGTGGAAATCGAAGAGTAATACATTAAGAAAGATTTTGTTTATTATATAGATGATCTCATAGTTTGCCACATAGAAATATTGGTACTTGATAGCTTGCCACATATGAATATGATCAGAAGAGAGAGAGAGAGACATCCGTAAATATATAATATAGAGATAGAGATTTGCTTGTTTTTATCCAAGAGTTTTGTTTGTTTTTGTCTATACTCTATAATTAACTATTAATCTTAATTATACAGAATATGTGTTTCAAAAGTATTTTTTAAAAAAATGTCTCATAATTAAAAATGTGTCATGAGTGGAAATAAAAAAATGATACATTAAAGAATTCTAAAAAAATAAAATAAAATGTATCATAATTAAAAAAGTGTCATGAGTGAGAATCGAAGAATAGTACATTAAGAAATTCTAAAATATCAAATAAAATGTCTCATTATTGAAAAAGTGTCATAAGTGAGAATCGAAGAGTGGTAAATCAAAGAACTCTAAAAAGTAAAATAAAATGTTTCATAATTAAAAAAATGTCTTGAGTGGAAATCGAAGAGTGATGGAAGACTTTGTTTGTTATGAAGATGGTCTCTTAGTTTGCCACATAGGTATATGGGTACTTGATAGCTTGCCACATAGGATTATGATCAGAAGAGAGACATCCATAAATATATTATATAGAGATAGAGATAAAGATAAAGATATAACACATCTGCGATTTACTAATCTATTTAATAAATATTATTTTAATAATATTTTTGGAGATAAAGTTTCGCTGAAAAAGGATAAAATTCTGTCCCATCCATCCAAAATCTCTTTCGGGGGACTCCGTCCTCCTCATCTTGGTATAAAATAAAACCCTCGTGTTAACTGCACAGTTAACGTGAACCCTAACCCTTTCGATTCCCAATTAGGTCTAAATTTATTTATTTGAATCAATTCTCAAATTGGAACCAATCCTTCTCTCTACGGAATCACAACCCTTTTCCGGTAAGAAAATTGGAGCAATTATATTCAACAGATTATCGCGTAATTTTCCTCGAATTACTCAATCGATAGCTTCACATGGTAATTTCTCAAAGTCTGATTCTTTTGTCTATTATGATTTGCATTCCCATCAATGTATTTCAATATAATGCTATCACACAACATTATGAACTTATGAATTATGAAAATAGCTTAAGTGTATTTTCAAAAGTTTTTTTCAGCTTATTTTCATAAGTTATTCAATAATCATCAATATAACTTATTAAATTAACTCATACCATGTATAAAAAACAATAAAAAAACCTGGTCACCCATATTTTATTACTAGATGAAACAATTTCTTGGCCAGATTTTACTTACGCAGCCGAACTCTGGACCAGGTTTCTTTCCTTAGGACCTAGAAGGTTAATACAAAAAAAAAAATTATTTTTAGTTTATTTCTTGCTATAAAAATAACTTATGTGAACTTATATGTAAGTGTTTACCATAATTAAGTGTTTGTGTTGTATGCTGCAAATAAGTTGTTTATTCAAATAGGCCTTATATATGTGAAATTATGATACTATTGTAATTTGTAACCACACTAATTTATAATTTGAATTCACAAGAGTAAATAGATGTACCATTCTATGATTCTTGAATAGCTAATACGTAAGTAGATACGTATATGCTAACCTAGTTTGTTGTTTGTCTTAAGGGAAAAAAACAAAAGAGTTCTACTCTTCGAAATGTGATTGATGCGGATCCGGACAGAATAAGTTGCTTACCTGGTCATGTAATAGACCAGATTCTGTCTTGCTTGCCAATTGAGGAAGCGGTCAGAACTAGTGTTTTATCAAGAAAATGGAAGAACAAATGGTATACACTACCAGATCTTGTGTTTGATACACGTATTGTCTCCGAAGACCCTTCAATTGTTGATCATGTACTTTTACTTCATTCTGGGCCAATCAACAAGTTTGAGATCTCCAACTACGATCGTAGTCTCATTAATGAGAATCTTGAGGCTGATATTGATCGGTGGATTCTTCATATAATCAAAATGTCTGTTAAAGAGCTTGTACTGGCAGTTTGCATGGATGAAATCTATAAGTTACCTTGGTGCTTATTCTCTTGTCAAAGTTTAGATCGCTTACAATTATATTCATGTTGGGTTAAACTTCCAACAATGTTTGAAGGCTTGAGGAATTTGAAACATCTTGATATGGATCAGGTTACTATAACTCAAGATGCTCTTGAAAAATTTATATCCGGCTGCCCTCTGCTTGAAAGTTTGACATTGACGAATATTGACAACATCACCCAAATTAATGTTCACGCACCAAATCTTAAGGATTTTGACGTCTTGGGTAAATTTGAGGATATTAACTTTGACAACACTTTCAAAATAGATACAGTATACGTTAGTTTAAGTGTGTATTTGAACTCTGAAAACAATCAAAGTAGAGTGCAAGGAGGCTTTAGCAATTTGCTCAAATTTTTCGATCGTCGACCTCACATAAAAAATGTAGAGATTCTTAATCATTCTTTAAGGGTATAGTACTCGACCATCTTATTTACATTGAATTTGACTGTATGAGTGATTCATCTAATGCTTGCTTAAGTCCCCTTAACCTGTACAAATTCTTGTAAGTATTAAGAACATTATATTCAGATTTCAATTTAGAGCCATTATTGTTCTTTTTCAGTATTTGGCTGTAGGAGTTGTGCCGGTAAAGCTTCCTACATCATGTATGGAGTTAGAATATCTTTCCTTATGCATAAACTTCGATGACATGAAGGAAATTTCGGCTGCTCTTTGCTTGTTCAGAAGCTCGCCTAATCTTCAAAAATTAGAAATATCTGTGAGTACTCTTTTAGTTTGGTTTGACTTGATTTTGCTTGCTGGTTTGTGGTTGCACTTGCACATTCTATTTTTGTTTTTGTGTAGTTATTAAGCTCTAGTGTTTGTCTAGTGTTTGCAAAAAACTTAACTGTGTTAAATTCAAACTTAACAATAAATATTTTTGATATGAACTGAAAATTGAATTCTATGACTATCGATGTGAGTTAATATTGCTAACAGAAGTTATGAATCAGTTGGAACTTAGATAGAGTTAGTTACACTGTCAGTGTTGTAGATTCTTATAAAATAAGAGAGTACTGTATGCTCTATATCTCTCTTATGCAATACTATGTTTTCCCCTTTGATCAGTGAATTTGTCACAATTGGATGTAGGCACAAAATGAGGAGCAGACAGACCTTTTGACATCAGAATCATATTGTTGGGAAGATTTATTTTCGATGCCAGACATGCCCATCCAAGTGGGACATGTGACGATAAAAGGCATCACCGGTACCGTATCGGAATTAGATTTTATCAAATTTCTACTTCTGTATTCTCCTGTGCTAAAAAAGATGATTGTGAATCCTGATGAAGACGTCACACCGGAATTGACGAAAGGACTAATTAGGTTCAAAAGAGCGTCGGTAGAAGCTGAAGTTATTTTGGAAGACTCTGAATAATAATTTATACTCTCGAGAGGGATAAATGATGCCAATTATAATTGGTCTTTCAAAAATGGGGAATGATTCAATTTAGATGCATGAAACTTGAAAATTATGTGTTTTAAAAGATATTTGTTGTTTCTAATTGATAATTCTTTTATGGGTTTTTCTATGTCACTTTATGAGTATAAGTTATTATTGAGAGCCCCGGTGCTAGTACACCACTGAGAGGGGTAGTAAGGAGCTCACTGGGACTTAGTAGTCTCACACCACAACCATTTAATTTCATATATTCAGGTAAACCAAGGAAGGATGCTCACGGAGTAGCAGATGATGAAGTATTGGATCGAGAAGCTGGCTAGATTATATTTATGTCCTTTGTTGTATTTAGACATATTATTCTAGTTTGTATGTTTTAGACTAAGTATTGTATTTTGAAGGTTTAAGTGCTACATCCGTATATTGTTTATATTTAACAATTTTTGTAATTTTAATGTATCCAGTACTATTTATAAATAAATATTCTATATCGCATTCTAGATGACAATGTAAAGGTGGTGATTGGGAAATGGATAGTCTCCATCAGAAAATAAACTTGAGGAAACAACGTGGAGATCTTGATCGTTGATCTCAACATTATTGTCAAGATCTATTATTGATCTCGAGTCTTGACCATTGATAATAGTGAGTTCAATTATACATTATTTCCGTAAGTTTTCATACAAGTTTTAAAATAGTTTATTAGTTGGTTATGTAGTATGTAATCAAATTTTATATGGTTCTATGTTGTAACACATGAAGGATTTATATTATGTAATTGTTGAGATATAGTGGAAAGTAGCTTAGTGGCTAGAATTTCACCCTTAAAGGTTAGGTGAATGAGGAATGAGTGGGTGTACCGGAATTTGAACTCTGGTCCTTGCACTTTACGTGCAATGTCCTACCAAATGAACTAAGTTCACGGGATTATATATTCCGGTTTCTATTTAATGTCATTTTAGACAGCCAAAAGAGGAAGAGCATAATGTCCAACACACCAACACGATTGAGGAGTCAATGCTATGTAGCAGCAGAAAAATGAAATAACTACGGAATAAAATTCCTGCATTTTCAGTTTCATTCTATGTTCATTGCATTATCTAAGTTTCTGAAATTGGTTAATTGACTGTGACAATTAACAAACTAACTCATCTGATGAACAATTCCAAAGACATAAATAAACATCCTTTACAAGAGTGATGATGCTGAGCCTTAATCTTGGTTCTCTATATTGTTAAGTTTGTGGATTTTTGTTTTAGTTTTATAATCAGATGTAAATTAACAATATTATACTAGAAACTACAAAATCTGATGTAGTAAAGTGAACCTTCAAGTTTAATATAGTGGTTTCATTATCTAAATTGGTGTTTAATTAATTCTGATATATTATCCTATCAATAGGTTATAATAAATTTATACAAATAATGTAGCTTATTGTTTTGAATCTATTCTTCATTGTTTTCAAATTCTGATAAGTGCAACTGTCATAATATTTTAAAACCGTAACTTGATTTTATTGTTATCAAAAGAAATTTTATTTCAAGCAACTGATTAGACTCAAACAAATAATTTAAATCTCTTTATTCTTTAATCTTTATTTTTAAATTTCCTTTTAATATTTTGAGAACATAACTATATTTGGTGTAGTGTGATCAAATTGGTGTTAACGGTTCAATAGAAGTTTAATCGGTCAAATTGGTTAAACTATGACTTAGAGGTCACACCAGTTCAACCTCCGGTCAGATTTTTAAAACACCGATCAAAAAACAACATAGTAGATGACTTTCTTAACATGAGCTTTCGGTCGTTAGTTTTAAGGAGTATATATACAAGATCAAAACACACAAAAGCACCAACAAAGTTCCTTCAATAAAAAAATTACGAAAGAAATACAATTTCCTTCTTTCAGCAAGTACTGTATTGAACAACACTTCAATTTATTATATGAATGAGCCTTTCAATTGTTCAATGGAAGAGTTGTTTTCATGTTGGCACTTTTCTTCTTTTTCCATAATAACTTCTTCCACAAACTACCGCTTCCTGGTTTCTTAGTAGGTACAATGGTCAAATCATTAGCAGTATCGCTAGCATCCTGATCTTTATATCCGTTCAATTTTAAAATCTTCTCCAGAGGCTCTATAAAGCCTGGAATGGTGGCGAGATTGGAGTCGCGGTCATTTACTTTGGAAACCTTCGCTTTAGTATCATCTTCAGACAGCATCTGGTCGAGAAGAGACCGATTCTTCGCTTTCATAATTTTTGGGGGAGCAGGGCTAGGATTCTTTTTTGATGCCATGGTGGCGGCGGCAGATGACGTATTGGTAAGATGTGCAGAAATGACGTTGTCAAAAAGGGATGCATCCTTTGGTGCAGCCAATGATCTCAATTGCTTCCCGAGGTTAAGGATGGTTTCTTGACACTCTGCCAACTTTTCTGAAGCAGCTGTAATCTCCAAGTCCTGTAGGATTGATCAACACTCTTCAATACAATACCAACATTAAACATAGATAGTGTCGAAGTAATATTAAGTGATATCGTCTTATTCTTTAACAAAGCAGAAGCATATCTTTCTGATAAGTTCATATTCTCTTCTTATTCAAGTTAGTTTTAAGCACAAAATATCAAACGATATCCAATAACTAAGGCCGTCAATATGTTTATTCCATTTTCCAATAGTATTTAACCAGAAGAAAGTAAACCATGTTGCAAAAATATCAATGCCACACTTTGTTTCAGAGGTTTATTCAAATGATATGTTGTTCAATGCTTAACCATGCTCCAAATTGAGATCTCTGATTTGTAACTTATAAAACAAGTGAACCTCTAAATCTGAATGCTATCAAGAGTCAAGGCATAACTTTGTATTCAGCAAAATCATACTTAATCTTGATTAAATATTCCAGAGTATATTAACAAGTGAACTAGTAATCTTACTATGCATGAGTCATCGAGAAAAAGGAATATAATGAGATAAGCTTACAGTTCGCAACGGCTTGTCTTTCTGGTTGATGTCATGGTCTGAGCTCTCCTTTGACATGCTGAGAAAATGAATTGGATATGTAACAAATCGTCGATAGAAATTAAAAGCTAAACGTTAAAAAAAAAAAAGTTATATTGAAACAAATATTTGAATATAGCTCATACCTTTCAACACGGAGCTGCAATTCAAGACATCTGGTCTCTAATTCTTCACAACAGTGGTTTTTGTTTTCCAGTTCCACTTCTAATTCCAAAACCTTGAGACCAACTTCTTTTAATGCAGCTCCTTTACACTGTGCATCAAGATCTGATTTCATCGCTTTGTGATTTTGTATCTGATCCTCAAGCATTCCATTGCATTTGTTTGAAGATTGTAACTCTAATCTCAAGCTGTTAATAGTATTCTCCGCTTCTCGAAGTTGATCCGTTAAGGAATCAATCTTATCCGTGGCTGACTGAAGTCTCCCTTCCAATGTTTCCTTTTGAGATTCTGCAATGATCAATTTGCCTTTAATATTTTTAATTTCTTCGTCGTCACAATACATCTCTTGAGTCTGAAGATCATGATCATCTGAAGTAGTTGCTTGGGGCAAACATGACAACTGTTCCGCGTAATGATGCAACTTATCTTCCTCTCCAAAATGACTCATCATCCCAAACTCTACTTCACTTTCGCTTCGTGTCTCATCCCAATCAAATTGTTTTTTTATGGCATCCTTCATACAAGAAACATCCTGAAGTGAAAAGCAGTGATTCATTATCCAATCCAAAGCTGTTGTCAGTTCTCCGGCAAATTTTTCATGATCAACCTTGCCATTCAGTAAACCGTAACACACATGTAGAAATTGCTGTAAAACGTTGCTGAGTTCGGATGTTTTCCACTGGAAAACACGAACCATATAGCCTGTTGGCATTCCTGAATTCTTGAATGGGGAAACATTCTCATCACTAGTGCTTAAGGAATCTGAGTTATCACAGTCCACAGCAGGCAAGCTGATTCTTTCGATAAGCTCAATTATCTTCCCTATTGATTTACTCGGATCTTCGTGAGCCTGTTGTTTGGTTCTCTTTACTGGTGAGTGGTCAGTAATATTTACGTCCGTGGATGGAACTACTGACAAAGAGTTGTTTGAAGGATCAGATTCGTCAACATGACCAGAGACTTTGTTCGAACCATAGAAACATGGATTTTGATTATTCAGATGTCTCAAAGCTACTCGAATATTCTCGAGTATATCATCGGGATTTTTGTGAGTCACATGGTTTTGTTCCAGGACCATTTTTACTACATCTTGAAGCCAACTGGGAATATTATCCTTAAGTTCATCAAGGGAACATGTTTTCTGATTCGGTGTTCTGAAGTCCGAAATGTGATTAGAAACTGGAATGATATCCTCGCCTACTACTTCGGGGGTAGTCTCCTTTTTCCCAGTCTTCGAGAAGCCGTTGATCTCATTAACTTCTTTCAAAGAAGCACCAGAGATTTCGGCGGATTTTTCAACAGAAACCACTGCTAATTTTTCCATTTCGACAAAGTCATCCATGAGATTTATGTCCGAAGCTCCAATGCTTCTGCAGGACCATGATTCCTTTTGTTTTCCACCTCGAAAGTGCTCCAATTCTGAAATCAATGCAGAAGCCGAGGAGTCAGCACAGCTAACCTTGTCATCACTGCCAATATCAGACATCGATGCAAAAGAGAACTCATGTGATGTAAGGTTAGTTCTAAGCTGCTCCGAAGATAACTGATCTTTAGATGGTTCTTCATTTTGAGACTCGAGTTGCAAGAGTTTGGAAGCTGTGCGAGACAGCATTACTCTTGAGAATTGAAGCTCGTTCATTTTCCTATTTAGGGAATCTTTTAAAGCTTTGTTTTCTTCTTCCACAGCATACAGCTGCTCTGTCAAAATACTGATTCTTCTATTCGGAGTTCCGGGAGAACTGTCAACCGAAGATTCGACTATCAAACTAGTTGAGTTCAACTTGTTCCTCCTAATTTCCACGGAATCTTGTTCTAACATTTCAACTTCATTTTTCATTTTCACCAAGGAAGCAGGACCAGGTAACCGTTTTCGAACCAGAACGCGCAGCCTCTGACATTCTGATTCTAACTTGGCTATTTTTTTAACATTCTCTAAGTGATGTTTATGAGAAACATCAGCTGTCCGACGACTAAATTCTCTCTCTTCATTTCGGATCTCCAACTCCTTTTCAAGCACTCGAACCTCGTACTTCAATGAGGCATTATCTTTCTCAGTGGACTCTAATCTATTCGTCAGTGCACTATGATCTGCCTCGGCTTGAGTCAATTGTCTCTTCAGATCCTCGATCAATTTTTCTCGTGCAAAAATGGTTTTATTAAGATGAGAATTTTCAGTCTCAGATTTTGCCAGCCTTTTACTTGTCTCAGATAACTGCCCCTCCCAAACTATGCACTCTTTTTCAAATTCTTTTGAAGCCTTCATCACAGCATCATGAATCCTTTGTCCTTGTTCTTCTCGAACAAATCGTAACTGCTGCATACATTCCTTGAGAGCTCCGTCCAAATGGGCTACTCTTTCTTCATAAGCTAAACGGTGCTGCAATGCTTCATCTAGACCTCGCTTGATAGACAACACTTCAACTTTTTCTTTTTCCCAACCTTCAAAACAAGATTTACACAGACTGATAAAACTACTCCAATAATATTTCAGTCATACATTAAAAGGCAAACAATTAACGAACACACGGAAATATGCACAAATGTTACCTGCAACTGCTTCTTGTGCCATTTTTGTTTGTTTCTTCACCAACTCATCTTTAGCATTACAGTCAGAAATTGCCAAATCAAGCTTATTGTTTAATTCTTTGAAATCTTTCTCCAATTCTTCTTTATCAGCTAGAAGTGCCTGTACCTAAAACACGAAAAAACAAAACAAGCATACCAGTTATTTTTAACACAAGTTGAGCAATAATTATTTTGTTCATTTTACAATCTATATATTAATTCAACACAAAGAGCCTAAAATATTAAGTAAAAGAAAAACAAAAGAATCTTCTAAGTTCTATAATATCACTCTTGTTGTCCCCGTGAACTTATTTCAATTGGTAGGGACATTGCATATAATATGCAGGTTCACCTTTGAGGGGTGGAATTAAAGCCACTAGACTACCCAACTAAAAAAAAATCACTTTTATTTATTTATTTATTTATTTGGTTTTAACCATCAGTATCCGGCTCACTGGGCCGACTAATCCGGTTCGGTGCTAGTTATGGCATCAAGCGGTTCTACTCCCTCCCAAGGGAAGTTGTGGGGATCGAACTGTGGTCCTACCAAGTCCAGCGTCAAACCAACTAGCATTTGGTAAAAAATCACTCTTGCTAATAATGTATTGATGAAGTAGTATCTCTACAATAGGTAAGAAAAATAAATGAAGAAAAAGCATCCAATGTATCCATTCATATGCTATAATTATATAAACTTACAAAAATCCATAACAATTGGAAAATGAGAAAACTATACAAAAGCTAGATTCAGAATATGAATAAATTGAAGCTAAAAAAAACAAATAATTTACCTCTCCATTTTCTTTTGAAGTGAGATTAGTGTTTTCAGTAGTTGAAATTGTCTTTTCTGATGACTTTTTCCTCCAAGGCCATGATTTTTGATCCATAATAATGCTTACAAGAATCTAACTATAACAGTCATAAAAAAAAACAAAACTATTAATCTCAGAAAAACAAATCATCAACAATAAAATTGCTGTAACAAAAAAAAAACACAAAAATCTTATATTTCAGAAAAATGTTTTTTTTTTCTTTTCTATTATAACTATAAGTACAGTACTAAGTACTAACATAAGCTATGCAATGTCTTAAAAATAAAATAAAAAATAGAAGAAAAAAATGGCTAAGAGAATATTTGTGGTTTTTTACCTGTATGAATGAAAAATGAGATTGAGGTTGTGCATGATGAAGTAAGAAAGTGAAAATGTGGTGAAGTGAATGTAGAAGCTTATAGAGTTATGAAGGGAAGGTAAAGTGTTAAGAGATGATAATGTAAATGATGTTTGATTTGATCTGTCAAACAGTGTATGAAAGAACTTAGCAACAACAATAACAATGAGACATGAGGTAAGGTAAGGTTTGTGTTTTAGAATGAAAGAGAGAGTGTGTTTGGTGAGAGAGAGAGAGAGAGAGAAGTAAAAAGATGGGAAAGTGAAGAGAAAAGGAGTGAGAAAGTGATTTTGTTGGATCTGCCTAATAATACGGGGAAAGAGGAAGGGGAGACTGAGTTCTGTTTTTCTAAATGGAAAATAATGTACTGTAAAATAGACTATAAATTTCCAGATTCGTGTCTCACAACAGAAGAACACTGTCTCATCAAAGTTGCAGCTTACCACAGTCATATTAATACAATAATACGGATGTAAGTTATAGTTTCACATTCATGTTTACATATTAGAAAATTATTTATTCATAAAGGATCTTAGAATATATGATTCTCATAAGGGTCTTGTTAGGTTACCAAAAAAAGAAAAAGTTGCATTGGAAATTGTGTTTTATTGTTTTTGAAAAGTAGAAAACACAAATTTCGAGAGTTTTTTTACTATTTTTGTTTCCTTAACCATTGCCCTTGCCCTAAGGGCAATGTTTATCATTTTCCTTCTCACAAAATAACGACTTTAAAGGACATACCTTTTACCATGATGATAGAAAGTAGAAAATAGAATAGAAACTACAATCCTCCTATTCCCAATCTATCTCTTTCCCGTTCTTTCTTTCTCATACCCTTTCTTGATGGTTATATGATAGAGAAACTTTATGGAAGAGACAGAACCCTTTTGTCATTAGTTAATTAGTAACTTCCATCAAGTTACATATATTTATAGAAATTCACTTGCACTCATTCGTGAATTCTTGCATCCTTTGTATGAATATTCACACCCTTTCACTTGAATATTCAAATCCTTTCATAAATGTTTGCACTCTTTCACATTAATATTTTAATCATTCCACATGAGTCACCATAAATTAATTATAATAATTAAATTATTCTTACAACGGACACTCACATTAATATAATAAGGTCGTGGTAACTAGTGTATTTGGCGCACTAATTAAATAAAATATAAAAAAAAAATTAAACGGTAATTAGTTTAGTGGTGTTTGATGTTGGACTTGATAGAAAATATTATTATTTAATTTTGCAACTGTGTTTGAGAGATGATTGGAACTACTTGATGTTAGAATTTTCTTCGAATTGAATTTGTGGGTCATGTGGGCCGGATAGTGGTGATGATGCCAAAAACAAAAAAAGACAACAAATTTACTAAATGGAATCCACTAATCATGTGTTGTTTTCTCTAATGATGTTAAGAGGAGTTATGAAGAACAATAAACAAGTGGTTCTTCAGAAAAATGAGACATAAATAAAGAGTCAACTAAGATGCACTTGCACTGTTTCATATCTTAAAGCCTTTGGCTTTATGCTTGGCATTGTTCTGTCAAAGCTTTATTATTATCTTTATCTTTATCATTATTATCTTAACTTCATCAATAATGGAAATTATTAAAATTGATCTATAAAGTTGATTGGTGGACCATAATCTGACTCATGTATTCGGTAGTTAGGAAATCAAATATATTCAAGTAACAAAAGGATGTGATGTGACCAGGTTGTTTCCACTAAGATATTTTTTTCCCATTAGATTTCATTGCTTAACATTTGAGAGACTAATTTTCATATATTATTACAATTTAGTGCTCAGATCTCATAATTTAAATCTAAATAATATGTTTAAGTTTTAGTAATAATATATGCTCAAATCTCATTATATTATTACATATGGTACACTTAAAATAGTTTTAGTTTATAATACTACATGGACCAATAAATACTACCTGGACCAATAAATGGTCTATGGTGAACTAATAAGTTTTGTCTCATAGGTCATTGACAGTGCACTAGTTTGAGGATAGATAGCTTAATTGATTAAGCTAGTAGTTGAGCTGAGGGTTTAAGAAGTTAGGGTTGACCTTTGCCCTAAACAAGCAGTGCTTTAGCTTGGGGCCTTCAAAAAATAGGGACCTCAAAAAAAAAAGGTATTATATGACTAAATTTAATTTATATTTTTGGCCCAAAATATTTGATTGAATAATTTGTTTCAAAAAATGTTAGGAGGAAGACTTCTTTTAAGTAGCTAAAATGTATTTTGAAGATATTTATTAAAAAACGACATTTTGTTTATGTTAATTATACAGATGAATAACTAATTTTGAAGTTGTTGATCCTGTTTATAATTTAAATAGATGATGTTCGTTTAAAATATGTAGTATGTTTTTTTGGTACAATTTTTTTTTATTAAGGATCCATTTTATTTGTTTAGAACCTCCAAAATGTCGAGACCAGTACTGCAACTAGCATTGCTTATCAAAGAAGAAAAAAAACAGTGTGCAAGTCTTTCATATCAAATTGTCATAGATATATTGAATATAAATTTTACAAAATTCACAGATATATTAAAAGTTTATATTATGCCGATCATTCATACTAGTATCAAATTTTAAAGAAAATTGAAAATTGTTGTTAATCCTATCCATGCATGCATATCCTTGTTGGAATGTTTCTCCGTAGTTATAGTTTATTTCCGTTAGTGAATGGAACATGAGTAAAATGTTAAATTGTCAAGTTTCACTAAATTTTAACTGATTCCAAACACACCCACAAACATTCATGGACCTAAGCAAACTTGAATTTTTATTTTTGATTAACTTGCATTAAGCTATGTTTGCATTCACATTCAGTAAAGAGAAATTAGGTTAACAATTTATTCACTTAAATTCTTGCAGCAGTTGAGGAGTAATGTTTTGAAAAAATAAATAAATAATTTGGGTATGTTTTTAAAAATATTAAAATAAGGGGTGAGAAAAAGAAAATCCCGAAATAATTTTGACCCATGTTTGTGAGGCCCATGGGCTCATAACACCACCAAATTGAGTTTGATAATAATTGCGGCTCTCTCTGGTTTTTAGTTTTAGTTGGGAATATCTGCTATTCTGCTTCTTCCCTCTCGAACCGAACCGAACCGAACCGACATCTTCAATAACAATATGGTTAAGCCGAAGCAACAGAAGAAACCTCCTCCTAAGAAGAAGCAACAAAATCCACAAGTAATCATTTCAATCTTCTTTCCTCAATTTTGTTTTTTATTTATCTGCATTCAATCTTCAATTGTACTAATATTATTTATCCTTCAATCTTAATGTGGTTGCTCATATAGTTAATGTGGTTGCTCATATAGTGATAAGTAAATTATATATGTTTTATCAAATGTTAGTTGGTCTAGTAGTGATTGCCGCCGGACTTGTAAGGAGGACCACAATTCCATCCCATGCAACTGCGCTTGAGAGGAGACTAGAACCACTTGATTTAGAATTCGCCCCAAACTCTAGACTACTAGGGCCCTTTCCCCTAGACACTAGAGGGTGAAAACCAAAACAAAATTATGTATGTTTTTGCCTGCATATTAAGTGTATGTTTGGTATCATTGTGATTTGTGAATATGCTAGAATGACCGTGATGTAGCAGAAGGTGTAGGTTTTGAAAAATTACACTGGTCAGTGGATCATCTTTATTTTGGCATACCTACCGTGATACCAAACATAGGCTAGGGTTATTAGAGTTAAGCATTGGGTCTTGAGGATGAATTTTAAGTAAATTGGTTTCTGCTTCTCTAGAGCGAGCAACTCAATTTTTGGTGTAAAGTAAGTAATATTAACCGATGATGAATAAATTAATGATTGATATTACTCCTTCCGGTCTTAAATATAAGCAAAAGTCGATCTATATTTGGCTTAAAATTTGGATCAAATACAGATTGACTTTTGCTTATATTTAAGACCGGAGAAGTATATGTACAAGCATAAAACATAAGTGTGTTGAAATAATAAGTCTTGATCTTCTCACTTTACTATGTATTCACATTAGGTGAACCAAATCTCTGTATACGAACACTTCCCAAATGCGATAACTGATAGTATTAAGATCTCTAATCGTATCTTCTATTAATGTAAAAGATTTGAAAGTTAAGAATAATTATACCTCCTATATTGATTCTGTAAGTAACAAGCCCAATTTTAAGGTTTCTAATGGTTATAGGAAGAGTTTAATGTTCATGCACCAACAGTGTAAAATAGTTTTACACGATCATCCAATAAGAAACCATTAAACAGCCATGTCATACAACTGATTCTAAAATAACTCGATGATTTGATAAAAATAGAATACAAGATGCTCATTGGATGTCAGTGTAAAACTATTTTACACTGTCAGTGCATATTCTATTTTCTCTTATAGGAATGATGGGTGATGTTTGTATACCCGGTCATTGATGACCCGTCATTCATTTTGTGACAGAACAAGAAGCAAGGAAAACAGGTTGATAATTCTCAATTTCGGACTCAGTTGGATGCTCTAGGGCTTCGCATTGTTCAAGTGACAGCAGACGGTAATTGTTTCTTCAGGTCTGCTTTAATGCTTCACATCCATTTGCAATTACTATTATCTTTATCATGTCTATAGTATTTTTCAGCAAATAGTCATGTGCCTGTTGCATATAAGGTGTTTGCACTTGCACAAAAATTACCAACCTGACCTCGTCGTTATCAGTTATTAATTTGGATTTCTACGCCCTACCCCTTTTCCCTTCTTGCATGTGAGTCACAGTGAACTTAGGGTTCACATTACAACGTGTCAATTGTGTAGAAAACATTATTTTTAGTTCTAACATCTGCACTGTTCTATTCTTATCCAGAGCCCTTGCTGATCAGTTGGAAGGTAATGAAGAGGAACATCAAAAGTACCGCAGCATGGTGGTGAAACACATATTGGTATGATGTTTTGGAAACAGATTTTTCTTTCCTTTTCTTCTTGAGATCTGAACTGCTTTTGCAATGATTTTGATCCATATGGAATTCTTGCACAATGATAAATGCCATTAATCACTCGGTCCCTCTTTTCCCTAAATGTTCTGATCATGAAAGTAAAAAAAGGTATGGCCAGAAGCTTTCAGTTTTTTTGCTCTGTAGACAAAGGGACAAACACCACAGAAACTCACACACAATTGCGACGTCTCGGGTTTGAACTTGGGTGAAGGCGCCCAACCTAACATATTTGGCATTGCCAGTTGATCTAGGACTTGTGGACAAGCTTTTAGTTAAATATGTAGTATATATTGATATTGATTTTGATGTGAATCTGTAGGAAGAAAATAGATTTGGGCAGTCAAATGATTATTAAATCAGAACCTTTTTCTACTTAATCCCGTGTATAGTGATAGTTAACTTGGTAAATATAAGGTAAGGTTGCAGAACAACAGAAAATAGATTCTCAATCATAAGTATTTCTGATTGCCTCATAGTTGTTGATAGCGGCGGATAGCGGCGCTATAGTGGCGTAACGGTTGCTCTCCGCTCTGAGATGGGTGGGCGCGGCGCAGTAAGACATAGCGGCCACTCTGGCCGGGATAGCGGCCACACGTAGCGTAGCGGATATCTATAGCGGTAAGGCCTGCTATTGGGTTCTTAGGAACAAAATTGAATATTCCCCTAATTTTTAAGGTTAAAAATTGGTATTTCGGACTTCCTTTATACCTTTTCTCCTATTTTTCCTTGTAAACCGACCAAACCCTAATTTCCAAATGTTCTTCCACGTTGTTTCATATAGCGGTCATCAAATAGCGGTCATCCCGCTATCCCGCCATCTCACTTTTGGGGTCGGCCGCTACGGTACGCTATCCGGGATTAACAACTATGGATTGCCTACATACTCTCGACTTTTACTGTGATATTCATATACATAACCGTTGATTAAGGTTGTTTACGTTTTTGAATAAGCAAACTAGATGCGTCTGGCTAAATGTACATGTCACGTCTCAATTATTATGCTAGCTTTCTATGTCGTTTTTCCTCAATTATTACGCTTGAACCTGTAATTAACATTTAATAGGATAACCGGGAGACGTTTGAGCCCTTTATTGAAGATGAAGTCCCATTTGATGAATATTGCCAGATTATGGAAAACAATGGTACATGGGCTGGACATATGGAATTGCAGGCAGCTTCTCTTGTAACACATAGTAATGTATGCATCCATAGGGTGAGTAGTCATTGAAGATATTTAATTCCTTCCCCTTATATACTAATATAACATCTTTTTATATGATGCAATAACGATTGATTGATTAGATTATTCATACTTTCACCTGAATGAAGATTAGGGTGTGCCGTAGTGGAGATTCGTGTACTTGGACAAGTGCTTCTTAAATTTCTTGGATTGACTTTGAGTGTTGTTGCTCTCGTAAGTTAACTGAGATTCACATGCTTATTGGTTTTCTTATGCAGAATATGTTTCCTCGGTGGTACATAAGAAATTTTGATGATTGTCAAGTTCACATGGTCCATTTGTAAGTACTTTGGAGTCTATTTTTATTATGGGTGTATGTTAGAAATGGTTGTACTTGGATTATCTCTTAGAAATGGTTTCCGTATTTCCTTATATATCTTTATTTGTTTCCTTAATTATTCAATAAATTAGGATTAGGAGTTTATTATCAATGTAAATAAGGATTGGAGTGTTGTCTTTTGCAAGAACATCCGACGAATCATTCACGTTATTATTAATACCAATATAATTTTATTAGTCTAAGTATTTCATTTCCCGTTGTTATGTCTAAAAGACTAATCCTAGATCATCAATAATGTGAAATTCCACCATGTTATCGATTTTTGTGAGGCTGGGTGTTATATTGATCTTGTTGGTATGCCAAATGAATATATTTCTGAACAAGCAAAGAATTGTTTATATCTTCTACTTGCTGGATATGAATTTTGATGCTTTATTTTGGTATGGTTTATTCTAGATCTTATCATGACGGGGAGCATTATAATAGTGTGCGGTTAAAGGATGATCCTTGTGATGGACCTGCAAGATCAATTGTAATTAAGGTTCTTATTGAAATTCTGTATCCTAATTCTCAAATTAATGTTAAGAGTAGTAGCTATTTCCTGATTACTTATAGTTTGTGAAAGGCTGATGCCGATCTTTCAGTGCCATCACTTCAAACGAAAGATAGGGCTAGCAAACTGTATGCTGAAGCTGGAAGGAAAACTTTTCCGCCGGGGTCTGTAAAGGTGGTTATGTCTGGAAGTGGATGTGAAAACAGAGAAAAAGTAGAACAGGTGCAACTCTTGTCTTGTGCGACTAATATCCCAGTTTAGGAAGAAAAGAATTCTTGCAGCTTGCATTTTTCTTTATTTCTTTCTTGAAATTATAAACTTGACATATAATAAATATAAATTCCTGGTTGCAGATTCTAGAGCAGGTAAATGGAGATGTTAGTGCTGCAATAGAGTTTCTAATAGCAGAACAAGGGGCAGAAGAGTGCCCTTCGAATTCTGATTGTCTTCCTAGTCAGGCTAGTGCTGATGGTAATGTCTAGTCATTGCATTTTTCTTTTTATGAAATGTTAACCACTTTATTTTCTGTTCATAATTGGTAATTTGTTTCTCTATTAGCATATTACATCTAAGTAGGATTCATTGTTTGTGTTTATTTATTCACTACATTCCAATTTCCAACTCGTATCTTGAATTCCTGGAATTTGCAGGTTGTGATGAAAGTCATGAAAACAAGAACCATGAGAAGCACAAAGAAAACATTGTAGAGGACATCACTAATGATGAATTGATCAATAGCTCCAAGAAAACCAATGATAATACCACATTCCAACCAAATGACAAGGTTTTTTTCTACTTCTATTTTCTGGTTTATTGGTATTTACAAGGTTTTTTTTCTACTTCTATTTTCTGGTTTATTGGTATTTAGTTTAGGGTTTAGGGTTGGGGAGGTGATCAAAATAAATATGTTTGTTCACAAACGTCGTTCAAATATCAAGATATCGTTTGACATTCTTGTTTATTGTTCTTTCTGCTCCTTTTAACTACAGAAGATTTCTAGAAACAAGGTCTGCCCATGTGATTCAAAAAAGAAATACAAAGCATGTTGTGGAACTGTGTTGGGGAAACAATCTGCTAAATTTGTAGTGTAAGCATCTTAAACTTATATCTTCTGTTTTATTTTCAACTATTCAGACAATGTCTGCAGAGTGTTTAGAAACATTATTCAGGGAACTATCATGATGTTCTCTGGGTTTAACTTTGTTGATGCATAATATAGTTTTGTATGCTACTAGAATATTATCAGATCAAGTAGCGTGCTGCGTTATATGGTTATATTGTAATATTTTCTTGAATCAGTAACCAAGAAACCGACTCAAGAAGGAGCAAAAAACAAACAAAGAAGGGGATTTCTGAAAAAACTGTAGTGACACCTGATATGGGTGCACTTTGTATCTAAACTAATAAATGTAAGACACCTTGTTATATTGTTTACAGCAACTTTTTCTTTGCGTCATGAAAATGATTTACGGGTTGTTGTTTCTTCCGGCAGAAGTTAATTTTGTGCTCCACAAGAGGATAGAAACTACTGACAGGTCAGTGTATTGCTTCAGATTTGTTTGTTTACTATAATAAGCATTTAAGGAGCCATTATAATTCATGCCTGTTTCTGTTGAAAGTTTTGCATTCTTACCAGATTAATGTTAATATATCTGTAATTGATCTATTCACAATATAAAAATTGCAATTCTTAGCATTCACAATATAAAATTTGTCAGTCTATTCACATTATAATTCATGACACCATTGGTATTGAACTATTTGGCAACCAAGTTGAGTTACAATTATTACGTTTAAGGTTTTAACATGCGGTAACAGTTGCAATGGCGACACAAGTTTTTATATTGCATAGAATTGTGGTCCAATGCAGTTTTTCTGATGCCAAAATTGTTAGGTCGGATGCCATGACCAGGGTTCAAACCCCGGCTCCTTCTGTTACATAATTTTGGAACAAAGGGAATAGTTAAGCGCAATTTAAAAAAGTAATTTTTGATGTCGTCTCAATCACTGTCATATTACAGTCATCCGGACATAACCTCGATGTCCAAGCCTGCATTGCAGAACTTTTCAAAACCGTGATTAAGATGTTATGTTGTCTTGTATAGGATTTTTGGTTGAATTTCAATATATAGCATTTCACTAGTAGGATAAAAGTAATGCATCTTATGTCCTTAAAGGACAAAATTTGAGATAGCTCCAACTATGACATTATATTGTTGAATATAGCTAACTTTCTCTAAACACATTTCCTTTGTGCAGAAGCAAAATTTCAAACTGGGAAAGGATATACAAAAGGAGAAATAATGATGCTAAATCATTTATAATTTTTGTTGTTAAACCAAAGATCCTTTTGGAATGAATATGCAAGCCTTGATCATTTTTTTTTTCCATTGGAGATCTTGAATATGAACCAGTTTTGCTAAAATTATAGGGGTAAAAGAAAATATCAAAATCAATATTCTTAGTCATAATGTTCTTGGAATTGTTTGTCTCCTGAGAGCCTTAGATGTCACTTGGTTGAGAGATTACTCTTCAACCTTGATGAAAATCGGTTTGAGATGGATACCGAAACAAAGGAAAATGGTCGCGGAGGAACATTTTTTAAAGAGTTTGTGGAGGAATGTTTTTTAAAGAGTTCTAATTAGGAGGTCTATGGTTTGAACTATAGAACCTAAAATAATCACTAATTTACCTAAACAACTGGTAGTGGCTTCAAACAAAGTTCATCATTATGATGATAAGATTAAGTTTGTTTAAGTGATAAATTATGTACTTTTTTTTTCTACATCAAAAAGATAAATCGTTCTCTTCAAAAATTAATTCTCATTGATTAGTTCATTTGCCGTTATTGACTTGGTTTAATTTTTATATTAAGTTAAAGTCGTGATAGCAATAGTATTTTGTTGAAAATTGTGTAGTCAATTTTTTGAAAAGTCTAGAAAGTTTTTTTAACATAAAACAACTGTTATTCTAAAATGACGTGGCTTTTTGAAAAATGAATTTGTAATAAAATGACCGACCTTTTTAATTTTTAATAAAATATTGCTTACTTTTTATAATTCTACCTCTAATTAGTACTCTCCCGCTTAATAATGAGTGACCTACTTGATCATTAGAGCGATGGAAAACATTTTAACTTCTTTTTTTGTAACATTAGTACATTACAAAGTATTTGTTTTTCATTTATAAACTATTGATTGAATTGAATATGAATGGAATGTAAACATGCAACAAGATATGCCGCTATTCTTTTTTAGATTGCAAAATCAATTCTCTTAAAAATAACGTTCTTAGACATAGAAGAAACATTATTTTGCATGACCATTTCAACTTTATTCATAAGATTCACAACCACTTGTGCTAGGAAGTTATAAGTGTCAAATACAAAATGAATAAAATTATGTTGATTGTCAGAATAAAAATATGCTTTAGAATGTTTTGCCACTTTGTTTTTAACTTGGTTTAATTTGATCTTTTTCTTAGAATATATGCATTTGGATCTTGCAAATCTATGATAACTAATAATGAACTATCAAGACTTAATTTATTTTATTTTTCTTTATCTTCTTCATCACCGTCTTCTTCATGACATTCATAAAAAATCCTTTTAGATTTGAGCAAATGGTATTGTTGGCTTGAGACTTTTAAATAAGCTCTTTTCAAAGGTGTCTTATTTAATTTCTTTCAATTTCAATTTCGGTGTAGTAATTCATATAGAGTTTTGCTTTGACTTTAAATAGATTCCCACAAGTGAACAATTAAATTAGATCTCTTAAATTAGTAGGATTTTTAGCCGGATACAATTATTTAAAAAAATTGTAATAAAAAAAAAGATTTAAATATATTTTTCGTCCTCTAAATATTTTCAAAGTTTCACTTTGATCCTTTAACTATTTTTCGTTCCGTTTTGGTCCTCTAACTTTCATTCAGTTAACTTACTTTGTCCTAACTGTTAGAAAAATGTAAAAAACGAGTGATAGAAGCCTCTATTGAGAAAACGGACATCAGATTTGGATTCACCGTGAATAACGAGAGGTTTTGGGGTATCGTTTCGTAAGCTTTCGTGACTGGAAAGATCACTAGTGATGAGGACGGAGACGGTGATAGAGGAAGCTCCGTACGCGATGAAGAATAAAGTATATGGCCACGTGACGTTTTTCTATTGGATCTCACACCAAAGCCACAAAGTTCCAAAGTGTCACGTACGCAAAATTAACGTTTTTTGCATTTTCCTGACGATAATTAGGATCAAATAGATTAACATAATGAAAGTTAGAGGACCAAAATGGAACGAAAAAATAGTTAAAGGACCCAAAACGGAATGAAAAATAGTTAAAGGACCAAAATGAAACCTTGAAAATATTTAGATGACCAAAAATATATTTAAGCCTAAAAAAAATAAAAATAAAAAGTTAGATTATGACAATAAATTGACTAATTTTAATAAAATTTATGAACAATATCATATGTGTATGTATAAAAAGGAACAATGAAAATTGCAGGATCTCAACATAAGAAAATATCTGGATCTTGACATATTTGAACAAAAAATAATAATAATAATAATTATTATTAAAATAAAAGATTTATAATAGTGAAATATTCGTTCTTCTTTTGTTAATAACTGTAGTTCTTCTTTTGGGCCTAGTCTAACATCTAGTCTAGGCTGAATTTGCATTTATAGCATTTTGTTTTGTCAAAACTGGGCTGTTGGCCTAGATAGAAATTAAAAGCATAGAGTTACTTATAATTAGCAAAAATTAAATAAGTGCAACTCCATCTTCTTTTATTGATTCAAGCATAAATGTTCTTTAAATTTGTTGCAACAGAAAGCCATCAAATCAACTAAATTCATCTCAGTTTTATATATGAACGTATTTAAATATAAATTATCTTACTTTAAACTCATTTTTTGTCAAAATTAATTTTATAAAATCATTTCACTAAAAATTAATTTTACTAATCAAAAAATAAAAAATATACTAAAACTTAATTTTACTCACCGTAACACCAAATATACGTTAAATAAAAAATGGAGAGAGTTGTTTAACCTAGCGCGTTATCAGGCGGAGCATTGCAAGATGACAATGGTGGTTAACAATAGATATATAACAAATGTAGGTGAATTTTATTTTGTGGTGTTACAAAGTAACGAAGAAAAAGGAAAAGAAAACAACAAAAAGAAATTAAGTTGCAAGAAAGACAGCAAAAATTAATGTAGGTGAATTAAGATTGAACAGTTTGTGCTGAACACACTTGCTCCAAAAATAGAAAATCAAATTGCACTACAAAGTCCAATCACAATATTCAAACATCGAACCAAAATTAGATAGAACCTTGCTCAGCAAATTAACCAGTTCAAGATTTTGCTTGCTTTGGGAAAAGTAGTCAGTAGTAGTAGTCTATGACAAGACAATGCAGTGAGGGAGCATGCTTCATTTTTATGAAGGCCAAATATAGATTTTAAGGGCAAGCATACAAGTATATATGTGGTGAAAGACTTCACCAAGTCTTTTATCGTGCACAAGATATGATATCGCTACGATGAATATAAATTTTATAAAAATTACTGTTAGATTGAAAGTTTATATTAAATAAATTATTCATATCAAATTTAACAGAATTTGAAAAATCAATTAATATGTTATTGAAAGTCTTAAAAAAAGAAACCTAAATATATATAAGAATTTCATCTTTAGAAAAAATGATTTTGATCATAATTCATAAACAAATAGAAAGTAATTAACTTTAAATTTTTAAAAAATCACTAAAAAAGAATTTCTAAATTTTTTCAAAACAATAATTTTTTTAAACTTGAATAACACCCCATTATCAACTGACTCAAAATATATTTTGATGTGAGCATATCCAAAATAGACTTAAACCTATTTTGGTCAATTGTGTACCAGTACACATAAACCTTAAAAGGCACCTTATATATAGCGTTTCCTGTTGAAATCTAGCAACTTGAACAAGCATGGTCAAAAACAGTGTTTGTTTCTGTTTTGTGGTCTCATATCAGTCATTCAGTCCCATAGAAGTGCTCCACCCTCCCTTGTACTAGTACATTTACTAGCTAGATTCATGGTTTCATAAATGTCAAATATCATCATCATTCAATTTATTGATTACTACTACTACTACTACTAAACTCTATTCATATTGAGAGACATGATTTTCATTTCCTTTCTAGGGAAAGAACTTGCATAACAAACCGATCCTCATATGAATGACTAATTCTATAATATGCACAAACACTTCCAATGATCCATGGTGCATAATATCTAGGATTACATAGTTACACCATAAATTTTATAAAATTTATTGTTGGATTAAAAATTAAATGAAAATGATTTGATATATTATTAAGACTCTTTAAAACTAAAGAGTGTTTAATCTTTTTAAGAATGAAATTAAAAGTTGACATATTTTAGGGGAT
Source organism: Trifolium dubium (assembly GCA_951804385.1). NCBI lineage: Eukaryota > Viridiplantae > Streptophyta > Magnoliopsida > Fabales > Fabaceae > Trifolium > Trifolium dubium. The sequence goes on from OX638073.1 coordinate 25,536,298, forward strand.
GTCTGTTTTGATATTTTACATTGGTATTCCATTTATATACGGCGCTTTAATTTTGTGTTGTAGTTCTTTCTTTACCGGTTTTTGTCTGTCTTGTGCAGAGACCAGATTATTATTAATAAAATATTTGTTGTTCAATTTTTTTAATGATTTATAGGTTTTTAATGAATACTTTTAATATTGACGGGTCTTAATAATATATCAAATCATTTTTAATATTTTTAAAAATTTTGCTTTTGAATGATTTATACTATATTAACTTTTTAATTTAATGGCAAATTTTGTAAAATTCATAATGTTACTGCATAATTAAAAATAAAGTAAGTCATGTGTGTAACATGAACATGAACAACTTGATTGTATTGTGCATAATAGAAACCACCCCATATAACTACAAAAGATTGCAACTTTAATTAAATCATTTTCTGGTTGTCAAAAAAAATTAAATCATTTTCTCTTCGATTACTATAATAAATAAATTTAATTTTTTAATATATTAATTTACTGATGTATAAATACATCAATTTTTTAATATGCTTAAAAAGTAAAATTTATTATGAGTACTAATAATAGTACAATGTGGCTCATATATGACCAATTAATCGAGCCTTAAAATGTTGTAAAAGGAAAAACAAAAACCGATTGGAAACTGAATTGATTTATATTTTTTGTGAGAAATATAATAAACATTATTTGATGTCGGCAAGCAAAATATGATTTTGAGAATCATATTCATTATGGACTTTTCAGGAATAAGTACGGTGGGTGGCACTCAGTGGGGGATACATTTGGATTTTCTCCATATTCTTCTCTCTTATAATTTCATGATTTCTTTGTTTAGATATCATCATGGTTTAGATCATTTGAATTCATTATTAGATTTATTATCGTATAGACAAAGAAACAACCTATCATTATTTTTATACAAATTGAACTAGCTTATATTATATGGATGAAATTAACCAAAGGGGTGTGGTTGAGTGGCATGGAGTTCATCCTCCCTTAACCAAGTTCGATCCTCACCTTGAGTATGGAGCAGCTTTAAATTCTTGGGTCAGCTATCCCACTCTTCGAGGTGCCTCCAATGTAGCGAGGGAATAGTCACTGCATTCAACGGTGAATACTCCGGTCTCGACAAAAAAAAATTATATGGATGAAATTATACGTACGAGAATAAAATGGAGGAAATTCAAATGTATGTATTCTCATGCATCCCCATTGATGCAAGTTTGGATTTGCTCGATTTTCAATGCTTTATTTGTCATTAGACATAAGCGGAAAATTAATGAGCTTGCTAATGAGAGTACACTTATAAAAATAGGTTATAGTACTGTCTCTATTTTAGTTTATTTTTCTTATAAATGGACAATAAATAAAGTCTAGAAAATAGAAGAAACTCAAACCCGTTGACAATTTTTTGTTTCATGATATATGTGTGAAATTTTTATCATTGTAAATGATGATTTTATTTTGGTAAATTAAATATGTATCCATAACAAAAAAAAAATGTGTATCCTTCACACACAACAGTAAAAATTAATCTACTCGAAATAACTTAGATTCATTTAAGAAGTTGGCATCTCCTAACAAATATTTTTCCATACGCATCGGTTGGAAATCGAATCTAAAATAGGGATGGCAACGGGTAGGGTCGGACGCGGGTTTGACACTACCCAAACCCGAACCCGAAATATCAGGTAAACCCGAACCCAAAGGGGTTTTCGGGTGCCACAATAGCACCCAAACCCGTTGGGTTCGGGTTTTTCCCACCCAAACCCGAACTTACATTAACAAAAGTAAAAAAAAATCGGAAAATTCAACGAAATTATGGTCTACAACATGCTAACATTGTTTTCAACATTAAAATAAGGATGAAAAATAGTCTACAATGTTAAAATAGTCTACAATATACTAATGTAAGAGAGATAATTATATAATTTAATATATAACGGGTGTGGTTTCGGGTGTGGGTTTGACACTACCCAAACTCGAACCCGAAATATCGGGTGGCACCCGAACCCAAACCCAAACTCAGTCAACTCGGGTTTTACCCGTTGACTCGGTTAGGGTTCGGGCGGGGCCCGCGGGTATGGGTGCTTTTGTCATCTCTAATCCAAAATCAAATGGTTAATGAACCCAAATATCTACCGCACTTATGTCACACTATATTAGTATTGTAAACGATGATTAATTTCTATAAAAAAAATGTAGAGCGCATATATTAAATTCTTCCCTCAAAACTAAATTTACCCGAGGAAGTTGAAATTCAATATTAGAGTTCAAATATCAAAATCACAGTGGTTAAAAATTTAACTTGGTTGATTCAAAAAAAAAAAAATTAACTTGGTGGTCCAACATTGAATTTGTTTACATACGCCATTAGTAATGGGCCATAGAGATGGCTTATTTAGCAATGCCTAATAACAATAAGCACGCTACAATATAAGTTTGTGATAATTTTTTACACAATAATTTTTTATATTTTTATTAGTTGAAATAGTATTTGTGGAAACATATGTTTGTTTTTCATTCAATTCATTGATAAAATTGCAAAGTCATCATAAATTTATATATGCATAAAGTGGATGATCAAGAATTGAACTTCAGAAGTTCGAATTAACAATTTCAATAATTTCTGTCAAATGAGTTTAGATGAAAACGTATGCTTGTTATTATTGACAAAAAAATACACGAAAATGAAAGTTAATTAATAGTTAGGGGGGAAGAGCAAGCAAAGGTAAGCGTCTTCATTTGTAGCTTATACTATCTCTTTAGAGAAAATAATTGGGGACCATAAGCTAAACTTTCCATTAATAGGTGTAGCATTCACAAGAAGATTATTCCTTAATGCTTGTATATGTGTGGTCCAGTTAATTGCTTAATTAACATGATGAACGAAATGAATAAATGAAGTCTTACTTGATAAGCTGAAACATTAAATATTGCACAACCTAACATCATAAATATTGCACAATTTCTTTTACCTTCAAATTTGGTTTTTATATTTATCAACAAAAACAAATTACTACCAAAAATTCTTTTGGTTTTTACACCCTCTATAATCCTTATTAAAAAAAATTAGTTTACCCAAGAATACTTGAATAGTAATAGATCGTTTTCAGCTTAATCAGATGTCATGAAATTGAAATTAGTCCTGAAATATAACAGTGCTAAATTTTTTTGAGGGAGAGCTTTGCCACCATTGTGGTCTTACGTACCCGATTCGGGGGTTTGATCTGCAGTTCCGCACAGGGGATATCCGATTCAAATAAAAAAAGATAGTTTGTTTTTAGGTTCATAGAATATTTGATGCATCTGGTATGAACCGAATAATTAAATATTTTATGAACAATTTTTTTTTTTTTTTCACATAATAAAGACTTAATGGCGTATAAAATTTTCTTTTCTCATGGATTTAATTTTCTCTTAAATTTAATTTTTATGTAAGAGTTTTTAGTAACTGTCACAAAAATATTTATATTTATACAATGATTGTGCAAAAAGTAATTTACAATTTCAATCAATCACAGATCATTACTTACAATACATCATTAAAAATTAATATTTATTATTTTAACATCTAATTAAAAGTTTTTTTTTTTTGAGGAAATCTAATTAAAAAGTTATTTTGTTGACAAAATGACAGATGTTTTAATTGATAGTGTATGAATACATAATGTTTATTTTCTTTTACGTAATTCCAAAAGTGGAAGTGCGTAAATTATTATAAATAATACAACAAGAAGTGGAAGCAAAAACAAGTGAAGAAAACAATAAATTCAAAGCATGCCAAAAAAGGAATGAGTATAGAAGGTTGGAGAGAGGGAGTTGAGGCATGCCGTCGGTGTAGGGATGAGTCCCAGAAAGGGAAACCAACCAAAGGGGTAGTTTGGTAAGTCAAAGTTTAAAGCTATCTTACAATTTTGAGCATAATAATAATAATAGGTAGAGTAGATAGGACCAGTAACATAACATCCATGTCCTAGTCCCAATCTCAGTCACTATTACCAATTCTCTATGATCACCACAAGATTTTTTCATTATTATCATTATTTTTCTATTATTATTATTAGGGTTAATTATGTTTTTATCTCTATAACTATAAATATACTACTAACATTTAGTTTTAGTCTCTCTAAATTTTTTCCTATTTTAGTCCTTATAAAATTTTCAATCATTACTTTTAGTATCTATTTTTAGTTTTTTTTTTGATAAGCAAAAAGATGGCATTATAAGGAGTACAAGTGTACTCAAACCTTACAAAACCAAAGAGAGTCGTGAAATACTTTGGATACAAACTAACGGATTACAACACCAATCCACAAAACATAAATCAGCCTTAACACACATACAGCCTACAATCCAAAACCATGAGAAATGCTTAATCTGATCTAATAAAACAGAAATATTAACAACACCACCCCGAAAAATGCAATTGTTACGCATATTCCATATGCCCCATGTAGTGGCTAACCAAATAATGTGCCTAAGACGTTTGCATTTCCTACCCTTGACGAAATTCCAACCTCAAGAAAGTGCGCCACCACCGTATCACATGGAACTTGAGCAACGCCAATCCATTGATATACCAGAGACCAAACCTGGGATACAACTGCACAAGACAGAAAAACTTGATTTAACTCCTCCACACTTGAGGAACAAAAAACACAGCTGCTGTCCATGGAATGAAGAAGCACGCCCCGGCGTTGAAGTGCACCTCTAGTTGGTAATTTTGCTAGCAACAACCGCCAACCGAATACACTAACTTTAGAAGGAACATTTGATATCCAAAGGCGTTTCAAAGCTTTCCTTGTGGACTCCCCTAAATAAACTAAACCAACTCTTTGAATGAGGAATAAATAAGTAGAGTTAACTGAAAACTGACCATTGGGGTCATATAGCCAGCGCCGGACATCATGTTTCGATGGAACAAGTTGTGCCTGCGCGAGCAAGGCCTGTAATTCCTGCACCAGGCCTATCTCCATCACAGAGAGCTGGGCATTCCATTCAAAAAGCCAATGCCAACCATTGTCAAACCAGCAACACATAGAAGCCACTCGAACCATTGGTACAGGAGCCTTAACATACAAATCCTGAAAAGAAATACATAATGGTGCCTCTTGCAACCACCTATCATGCCAAAATTGGATTTCTTTGCCATCTCCCAACACATTTACAATACTATCTTTGAACCACCCACCATCCTTCGCTCCACCAACCGCACAAACATCACGCCACCACAATGATGCCTTCGTCAACCGGAACGATCCCTCCTCAATCATAACATTGTCGGGAAAAGGACCATAACGGAACCGTAAAAGATCATACCAAGGGGCTGATCAAGTAACGGTGAGACACCGCCATTTCCATTTACTCAGGAGCGACAAATTAAAAAGGTGCAGATTTTTTATACCCAAACCGCCATTCAATTTAGGTTGACAAATTCTATCCCAACTCACCCAAAAAATCTTCTTTCGATCCACGTCCGCCCCACCCCATAAAAAACGACGTTGAATGCTAACCAACTCTTTAATAATACATGCCGGGGCCTTATAAAAAGAAAAGAAATATAGGGGCATACTAGATAAAACCGATTTAACAAGAGTCACCCTCCCACCTATAGATAATCGGCGTCCATTCCAAGCATTTAAGCGTTTTTTCATCGAATCAACAACCGGCTGCCAAGTTGCCTGACGACGTGGATTAACACCAACCGGTATACCCAAAAACCGGAACGGAATGGAATCCACACCACAATGTAAGAAAGTAGAAGATGCATTCAAAAAACCCTCCGCTAAATTAATGCCATAAAGTTTACTCTTGCTGAAATTAACTTTCAAACCGGAAACTAACTCAAAACTCCGCAAAACATATTTTATAGCCCATAAATTGTTCCAAGAACCCTCTCCCACAAAAATGGTATCATCCGCAAATTGGAGAGTGTGATAAGAAATACCATTACCAACCTGAAAACTTCTGAAAAGATTACGTTCTTAGTTGAACTCATGTGTAGCCTTTGTATTTTTAATAAAATGTGTAAAATGTTGTGAACATCTTTTCCAAAAAAATTTGGAATTTTTTAACAAAACATGAATTAAATATGAATTTTTAACCACAAAAAATATAAAAATTCATATTTAATTCTTGTTTTGTTAAAAAAAATATATTTTTTTTAGAGAGATTATTATAATTTTATACAAAATTTTATTTAAAAATATTAATTCTACACAAATGAGTTTATTTAGAATGAGGGACCAAAAGTGAAGATGAAACATTTTGTAGGGATTAAAAGTTGAAGAAAAGTTTTAGAACAACTAAAATCAAAATTTGGTATATTTATAGGAACAAAAACATATTTAACCCTTATTATTATTATTATTATTATTATTATTATTATTATTATTATTATTATTATTATTATTATTATTATTATTATTATTATCATTAGTATTATTCTAATTAGTAAAACATATATATCACCTAACATATACTATTCATCAATTAGTAAGATGAATTATCTTTTGTCTATAAATCTTAATTTAATTGATAAAAAATATCAAAATTGTTCGATATTGGGCACTTAGGTTTGAAATTTGAACATATTAATCCCATCATTTTATATGTGTATTCCAATAACTAATTACTATTTTATCTAGGTACTAAAAAATTATCTTTTTAAGATAATTTATTTGATAGTAATAAATTTGAACTTGTAGTTAAGACACTTGAGGGGTAATAAATTGTTGTCACCAACCAACTTCTTGCTAGATGACTTTACTCTTTTGATTATCTAATTTTTTTCAAATATTTTTTTTATATCAACTAAGTTTAGATGATTTAAATTTTTAAAAATGGATCATGCTAAGGGTAGTAGATATAAGGAAATAAAAGTAGTAAATATATATTGAAAATTATATTTTTATATTTTTTAAATGTCGGTGACACAAGTTTTAAAGTAATTTTATCTTATTTGGTTTATTTATATAATCTTATTTGATTTTTTAACTAGTGCCTTGGACATATTTTTTTTCACACACACACACACACACACACACACACACACACACACACACATATATATATATATATATATATATATATATATATATATATATATATATATAGTTCACTTGATCGTCTAATTTAGTTTAAGGCGAGTTTTTGCATCAAATGGTTCGCTCCCCTTCAAACGCAGATTCGGAGAATAAATTAACCACCAATGAAATTTTAATGTTAATAACGAAAATTAAATTCATGTATGTCCTTAATTAATAATTATATACTATACAATTTTTTTTTCTTGAGGTAAAAATAAATCGATTCATTTCTTCTTAAATAATAGTACCAATACAATGAGAGGAAAGAATAAATTTTTTTTGGAGTTATACTGAATTATAAAGTGGAGGGATCAAATTAATCAAATCTAAATCATGGACGTTTAACTTAATAATTTTGATATTTTCTACCCGTTGATTTAGAACTTTTAGATTGTCTGTTGACTCTTTTTGCATGAAGGCACCCTGCATGCTATATATGTTTTTACTTTAATTCATTTTCTTACTTTTTTTTCTTTCTATATTTGCCTTAAACCTTAAATTAGCTTGTTCCAACGCTAAAACTAAAGAAAAAGGGACGTGAGTGAGGGAGAGAGTTATAAACTGAGGAAGAGAAATAAGTATCTCTGACGTTGCACTTGCAGTGTCTCATTTATACGATGCAAATTATTAGTAAAAGGAAAAGAAACCTAAGGCTTTTTTAACCTACTGAACAATACTGAATTGCAGAGTCTCACTTTGTACTCAAATTTTTGTTCCCTTCTTTCCTTTACACAGAATCAAGTCCCATGGTATCAAATTTTTGGACCATCATATTGTTCTTCTTATTAAAGTGTCTCTCCTGATATATATGAGCCAATTTTGATATTATTAATTAGCTTATACCCTACAGATAAACAAAGGGGGATACATTGGTATATTGAAAGATTTCAATGTATTTTTTTTCATTTATAAATTTGTGATTATTTCTGTGAATCAAAGAAATATTTGTAAACTTTTTATGAAATATGGATAATACGCTTTTGAATTATATGTGTGTTTTAGTATTGGATATATGCTCGTGTCTGATACCGGTATGAAACGGATACTTATAATTATATTAAAATATGTTATTTTTTTGGCGTGTTAGTGTTTAACATTTGTGTTTGTGTTTGTTATTCATAGTAAATTCTAGTACGTGCTTTAAAAAAATTACTCACAAAAATACCATTTCGTTGTCTTTTGTCTTTATGGTACATGAGAAAGAAAAAAAACTAAGTCCTTACAAAGGACACGCCTAGAGCATCACGTAATAAAATAGATGATAAATATAATGGTGGTTCATTGAAAGTAACAAAATGATCCGAACTATTAGCTCTCAATTTTGCAAGAATGTCTGCACAAAAAATCTCCGCTCAAAGAATATATTGAATAGAATTATAGATCTATATGTAGTGAGCAAATAATTCTGGATGTGATTCAAATTTCAATAAATTTGCATAATAATATAATAATATTGGGATGTTTATCATTTTTAACTAGCACAAAATGAAAAGAGTCTGGATAACACTTAAGATTTATGTAACATACAGTTTCACCTTAGTCAATACATCCGAGTCATCCTTATGTTTCCAACTCACCATTCTTAAAAGTATGAGTACGATGGACTAATGAGTCAATACCAAATGTCTGATGAGCAAGATGAAATTTGAAAGAAACAAAAAACAGCTGCAATTGTCAAGTGAACATTTTCTTCCACTAGCTTATTTCTAATACACCAAATAATCCATATGATCAAAGGTGCAAGAATTTTAATATCTTTAATTACTATTGTATAATTTATCTTAGCTATATTATTCATGTCCATATGCGAACATCGAGAAATTGGGTCCGAAAAACCCATGTCAAATTGCAGAACACGAGCAAAGAGACAATGAAAAATAGTTTCATCGTCATTCTACATCCTCTCACTTTGACTATATATTTGCACTATACTATTTTTGTTCATAAAAAAATTCAAATTATCTATATTTGAATATTATTTTGCTTCCGTCAAAAACTTTATTTTGCTGCGAGACTTAAATATTTGGTGTATGACATTAAGTTTTTAATCATTAAAATAATTTATTTGACTATTTATTCAAAGACCAACTGTTATTAATTAATAAGATGTTGATTTTACACTTGTAAAATAAAGTCATCCTAAAAGAATTGATCTTATTAATCATGAATCCTTTTGTCTCTCTTTTCTCTATTAATTAGATTAGATATTTTTACTGTCATCTACTAAAAAAGAATATCCCAAACACATTCGAGGTTAGCACATCAATTTTTACTGTAATTTTCAGCAATAATATAACAGGAATAAAATAATTGTCTTTTGGTACAAATAATAAGATTAATTATACGAATAAGATCTAGATTTAACACCTAACTCATAAAAATAGTACATAATGTCGGGCGGCTTGTAACATAGGAAAGTGCTTCATAATTTAAGGCAGATTGATATTTAAAAATTGTATGAAACTCTAAGTCTCTAACAACTACTAATAGTTAGTGTCAAAAAAAAAAACTACTAATAGTATTACGGGTATTAGTTATTCAATAAATATAAAAAAATATAATTTGTATCTAATAAAAAAGAAAAAGGAAATGTAGTGTTCTTTAAATAATTTAATAGTTAGAATTTCACTTTTTTATAGTTGAATAAATGACTTTATTAAATTTGAAATTTGATTTCTACATATACAGTAAAATCTCTATAAATTAATAGAGTTGAGACCAGAGAAATTTATTAATTTAGAGAGTTATTAATTTATCGATAAATTAATAATTATTAATTTAAAGAGTTTTTAGTAATATGCATTGGAAATAATAATAAAAATAAAAATATATCTTTTAGGTTTAGATTTAAGTTAGAAAAAAATAACCCAAGGGGTGTGATTGAGCGGCATGGGGCTCATCCTCCCTTAACCAAGGGTCGAAGGTTCGATCTTCACTTTGGGTATATATGGAGCAGCTTTAAATCCTTGGGCCAGCTATCCCACCCTTCGAGGTGCCTCCAATCTAGCGAGGGAATAGTCACGTTCGGCGGTGGATACCTCAGTCTCGACCAAAAAAAAAGATTTAAGGTAGAATAAAAAAAATATATCTTTTAGATTTAAGTTAAAATAACAAAAAAAAAGTATTTTGAGATTCTGTTTTATATTAAAACAAATTTGTTTATATTTTTAGTATTAGGTTTATTTTACTATTTAAAAACTCAATTGTAACCATCATTGAATCAACTTCGATAATAATATTTTAGACTATTAACATCATATCTCACAAAATGGCTTCTCATCTAAAAGGTGTTGCAAAATCAACTATGTCAGATCAAATACGTGAGTACAAGAGAGATAATCCTGCAAGCACAAAAAAAGACTTGCAGAGATGGCTTGAGGGAAAATTTCAGTTGAATCATATTAGACTATTGAATCATATTTTAGTAGAGTGTAATATTTTTTTTTTCCAGTTTCTATGAATTATTAATTTATGATTTTCTTCGGACCGAAAATTACAAAGGGATCTCCCGAAAAATTATTATCTTATTATTTTATCGAATTTTTTTATTTTTTACACTGGCCCAAGTCGGGACCGGACAATTTATTATTTTAGAGTGTTTATTAATTTACCGAATATTAATTTAAAGAGATTTTATTGTACATGCAATGTTCCTATCAACTGAGTTATGCTCATGAAAGTAAATACATGTAAATGTATATTTTGTGCTCCTTTCATAAAAAGATAAATATTACTTATGTGACTCCATTAAAATAGAGGTTCATGGTATTATGTTGATCCAATAAAAAGAGTAAAGGAAAAAATTAATTTCTTTTTGACAAAAAAAAAATAATTTCTTTAAACTCTATATATATATATATATATTTCTTCTTCTTATTTTTGTTGAATCAACATACATCCATCAAATTTCACAATACTTCTTATCTAGCAGTGTTGGAGGGGTGCTGTAATCTTTTTCATAACATTGTTTTGCAGTAGGGTGTTAATGACAGGTAGCGGTGGCCAGGTGATACCTTGGATTACTATACAGTTAAGGAGGCATATGTCTCATTAACCAATACAGGTGCTCTTGTTGACGTTCCAGCGTTCACGACTTGCATGACTATTTTTGCTTAATCGAATTCTGACAAGGGATAATCTTCTCTGTCAGGGTGTTATTACAACTGGGTCTCATTTATGCAGTTTTGGATGTCTTTATGAAGAATCTTTGTCTCACCTTTTCTTTATTTGTACCTTGGCTCAAAATGTGTGGAGTGGTATTCTATCTTGGTTAGGTATTCAGGGTGTTTTGCCTTTGGAGTCAGTGGCGCATGCTCATCAGTTTATTGATCTTCAATATTTTTCAGCCAATCTAAAAAAGGTTTTTCAGGTTATTTGGCTAGCAACTATTTGGTGTATATGGAAATGTCGCAATGATGTTATTTTTTGTAATAAAGTTATGGACGAACAGCAAGTGTTAGACCATATAAGACTCTAGGTTTGGTGGTGGCTAAGTACAAAGATTTTGACTTTGAATTTAGTTGTTGGTATACTAACCCATTGACTTGTCTAGATTGGCGGCGGGGGTAGCCACCTATGTTGGGGTGATCTTGCTTTGGGTTTTGGCTTTTGTGTTTTTGTCTTGGTTTGTGAGATTGATGTAATTTGTCTTGTACTCTCTTGTTCTTCCTCTAATTGTTGCACATCTTATACTTCACTAATGTGTTAATATAATTCATTTAGCCATTTTTCTAAAAAAAGAATTCTTATTTTTCCCATTTTAATTGTATAACTATAATATTATTATTTCAGTCCAACAAACATGTACGATCAAATTTATTTAAATTAGCCACACTTTTTCTCGAAACATCTATGATGACGCTCCTGATGATGAAATCATGCATGCTTTTAATTGTTTAAGTTTTAAACTACTATTATTATTTATAGATCCATGACAATATCTTATCTTAAAAAAACAAATGCAGGTTGGATGATTATTTTAATGCTTAGTAGAATATATTATATTTGCAACCAACTAAATAATTTATAATCAAATCAAACATTAGGAATGATTCATTTACGAGTCAGAAGCTTGCTTTCCAAAAATCCACAAGTCTAAAATCATTGAACCAAATCAAAATATACATGGAACCAAACCAATCAATCGTATATTTAAAATCACGGTAAATATGTTAAAATTACAATAACAATTTATTGTAATATTTTAAAAATTATTTTTTATTTATATTTAGTATCACATCAGTAAATATTTGAAAATTACAATAAACAACTATAATTCTAATTTAAATAATAGTGACACCAAACAAGTATTATTTTTTCCTGTAAAATAACTTAAATAGTAAGAGTTAAAGGACATACGAGTTAGGTAAGGAGAAATCTAATTAATTTATTATTTTGATGTAAAAAAAAACAAGCATTATTTGGTTAATAAAATATTATAGTAAATACAGTAAAAAAAAGTATAGTAAATTATCATAGTTTTAACATATCCATCAAATATTAAGCGCATCTCAATTGATACTATTATATGATTAATTATTCAAAATTAAAAATATATATATACTTGTTTTTTACCAACATTGTAACATATGAATCATTCAAAAATCATAGTTCAACTAACAAAAAAAATTAAAATTATTAAATTGAATTTCTATGGTCATAATTCGATTGTATGTGTAATTTTATACTCCCTCCGTCCCATTTTAATTGTCAAAGTTGACTAAATCACACACTTTAAAAAAGTGTATAAATAAAAAAGAGATAATATGATTTATACTAAATTACCCTCTCTTTTTATTGATAGTAGACATTAGAATACTAAAAAGTATATTTTTTAGTATACTTTTTTCTCTCACCTAGTGATTGCTTTAAGAGATAAAATAAGAAAAACTAATATATAAATAGTATATGACACTTATTTTAAGACAAATAATTTTGATAAATAAAACACTTATTTTGAGACGGAGATAGTAATAACTTTGTCATTTTATTTATAAAAACAAAATATCCTAGGAATCTAATATCTTAAGTTACGGGTAAAGAGTAAAAACTGTGATGACAATTATACCCTTTTGATGAGTTCTTACTTTGTTTCTTTCACACACACTCAAATAATTAATTTATGAGAGTGTCCTTTTGAAGCTTTAGACGAAGAATGATAGGTCCCTCTCATAATAATGGCTTTGTCTGACTGCTTTTGGTGTAGAGAACTGATTCAAAGGACACCGTTGATTGAGACTACTCATCACCATCTCATCATATTTCCAACACTATCAGAAATTAAACCCATTTTGTATCTCTGATTTTTCCCCTGCCTCCACCCTTAAAAAACTAGTAGTAATACTAATTTCATCCTCTTCATAATTAATTAGTACTTTATAATTTATTTATTTTTTATCAAAAATTATATAGGAGTATTTAGTACTGTTCAACTTTTTTTTTTATTAAAAATTGTAAACGACACTCGTGTTAATTTTTTTTAATAAAATAATTTTCATTTTAAAATAGAGGAATTAGGTTTGTTGAAATTACGATAAATTATTTGATTTTGCAAAAAATTCTTGATACATACTATTTTGTATTACAGCGACTTTATAAAAATCACATTGAATCACTATAATTTCAAACCTACTATGTCATCACAGTAGACATGAATTGTCTATATTTGAGTTTTCATGCATTTGTGTATTTAATTATATTAAGTTATTTGAGCAAAATTCAACGACTCACATCAATAAAAAATAATTAATATTTGTACCAATTTTTTTTTAAATGGTTTGGCTACAAAGAATCCAAATATGAGATCAAATATATAGACTAGTGCAAGTGTGCAACATTAACACTTTTATCAAAAAAATTAGCATGATTCATTGTGATTTCGACAAATTCACATTATTATCAAGCATGCAATATAATTTTAGCTAGATTTGTGTGAATGTTATTTTGTCTAACCAAAAATTAAAAAAACCCATCTAAGGAAGAAAGCTATGTAGCATCTTTTCTTTTACTAGCCAAAGTTTTCAAGACCAATCTCAATCTAAAGAAAATAAGGAATAAATTGACAACCATGTTGAATGAGTGATAGCAATAAATTTCCAAATTAAGAAAATGAATAGGGGTGTCATAAATAAATACCAATAACACAGAAAAGCAAGAAATCAGAGTTATATAACTACACAGAAAAATATAGTCAGAAACAAGAATATCTAGTTATAGATTTCCTCAGTTTGTTAGTTTGACTAAACCAAACTAAGACCAATAAGTTCCAAATTTGGATTAAATATTTTTACTTCTTTTTACTATCCCTTCTAACACTCTGCATTCAACTTTTTAAAATTGCTAAGAAAATTCACAAAATAGAGGGACATATTAGGGAACTAGCAAATTAAGAAGCACCAACATAAACACGAACGCAATGACATATATGCCAGTGTTGTGTTGGATATTAACATGTATCAGACAACGAACATGCGTCCGATAAGAAGTGTCGGTGCTACGGAGATATGAAATATTATTTGAATGTAAATTGGCTATATAGGGTGAAGAAACTTAATCAAGAGGGTCTCATTAGAGTGTGGAAGCCATTTTTGTGCAGCCAAGCTTGAGAAGAAGAAGATGGTCTAATTTGAGGTGGGAATCCTGATGATGCTGCAGCAGCAGTTGCTAAATAATGTGGCCCTGATTGCCATTGTTGATGATTGCTTGTTGATAATGAAAGATCGCTTCCAACTCGGCTGCCTCCATAACTGCTGCTGGAAAACTACATTAAGCGAAAAACTTATACTTAATTAAATAAGCACTTTTACAAGAAAAAAAAATCGAAAAATGAACTTCAAAAACTAATATGTATATATAGTTGTAAATTACATTTTGTAACTACAAATATAACCACAATATAAAATATTTTGAAGTCTCCGCAACTACACTGCAATTTCAATTGCGATCTTGTCTAAATTTTTTAAACATATAAAAAATTGCAACGTAATTGCAACTGCGAATGCAACTTAAAATCATGCAAATATGAAAATAATGCATGAAAATTAAGGGGTACCCACATGAAAATTTGGTGGGTGAGTATGTGGGAAACTATGAAGCATTTGTGAGTGATCTCTAAAGGGAGCATATCTATGAATTTCATTTGAAGATGAAGAATGAAGATGAGTTTGACTTAGCATCCTTAAAGCTTCATTTTCTCCATGCAAATCTCTTCCATATGCATCCATGTTGTTTGGTCTATTATATGGTTTTGGTAGAATATTCACAAGCTGAATGAAAAATTAACAAGTAATAGAAAAAAAATGTTTAAATATATTAGGAAATTGAACATAAGTAAAAAAAATCATTAAATAAAAAATTAACTTTACAATTTTGTATATTATTAAACCTTAGGCTTGTTTATGTTTCCACCATTTTGCCAGTTAGATTGATCAGATACATGATTTACAACATTTGATGTGTGATTTCCATATGCTTGAACATTATTGATTGACTTTGAACTTGAATTTCCCAAACTTAAATCCAAATTGTGATCACCATTGTTACTTGTTGGTTCTGCTGCATATACATGTTAATGTGAATAATAAAACTAATGAAAACCTTCATAAAAATAAATTAATCATATAATGTAATGCTAAAAAAAATTGTACATAGATAAAATGACAAGTCAGAATTAAGTAAATAAATACCAGAATTAAGCTCGCTATCATAGATGCTAGGATCAAAATTTGTGACAGCCTCTTTTCCATTGCATTTTATTGCTGCTTTGTCATAAGCCCTATAGTAAAAATAAATCGATAATAAATTACATTCAAATAATTACAGTGTCAAATATTTTTTTTGTATATTTGTGAAAAATATGTAATGTGTAAAAAAAAAAAGACAAATATATATAGTGTAGCATACATATAATATCAGTATTTTAATATTCAAATAACATAGTCATTTTTAAATCCCAAAATTCATCCATGTTATACCAAAATTGAGAACGTAAGCAAAGTTAGTAGTACCTTGCAGCTTCAACCTCAGTGTCAAACAAACCCAGATAAACGTACCTAGTGAATGAATCATATTAATTCATCATATCATATATATATAATGAGAAAAAATAATTTAAAAAAAATGATAAAATAAAAAAATATGACATACTTTTTTCCTAAAAATTGTCCCATTCTAGCTTCCCATCTTCCACATTTATGCAATGTAACACCTCTATATTTAGAGCTTCCTCTTGGAAATCCAGTGCTTTGTCGGCGTAGTACGTGTACAAACTCTTCTTTTGTCAAATTAGTCATCTATATTAACATACATTCATCCAAAAATCAATTCAATTTCATCATACAAAAAACAAAATCACCATAAAATAAGATCAATATTACGTGTATATTTGGTAGTATCATGATGAATATGTCAGAATGACGATAATTCACCATGATTTACAATTTCTGTATAATCACAGTGGATCACCGTAATTTTGATATATCTATCATGTTCGCCATCATCACCTGCTTCAAGTCTTCTTCATAATCTTCTATGTTAAAGTTTATGTCAGCCTCAACTCCTCTAAACTTAATAGCAGCTCTATCATATGCTCTACACAATACATAGAAATAAATACATATTTTCTTTAATCTTAAACTTTTCACAATGAAATTTCATATTTGAATTTTGATTCAGTTAAAGATATATAGAAAGAAAAAAAAGTTATATATAAATATATTATTAATAGACTCACCGAGCAGCTGCATGTGCTGTGTCAAATCCACCTATACAAATTTATCCAGACAAAACAATCTATTCAGTCACCAAAAAAAATCACTCTTGTCTCTACTAAATCATAGTATCATATATTCAATCACAAAAGAAGCAAAATTGTTTTAACCACTTCAAACATTAAAATAACTGTCACATACATAAACAAACATATATAGTATATGCAAATAATACAATTATCTTTATACTTACCAAGATACACTTGTTTTCCACAATCCCTGCAATTATGAAACACAAAAACAGAACAAAAGAATAATCAATTTTTTTGAAGGTTTACTGCGTGTCTAATATCACAATAGGTATGTCAGAATCACACTGGATCACCGTAATTCTGGTACTCTCACTGTGAAAAATAAAAAGTACTATAAACTAATTAATCAATTAATTACTGACCAAATATGAGATTCCCATCGACCTGTTCTTCTGTAAAAAGTAACACCTC
Source organism: Trifolium dubium (assembly GCA_951804385.1). NCBI lineage: Eukaryota > Viridiplantae > Streptophyta > Magnoliopsida > Fabales > Fabaceae > Trifolium > Trifolium dubium. The sequence goes on from OX638073.1 coordinate 25,553,602, forward strand.
TATATTGTGAACTTCTTGACCTTGGTCCTCTTCTACTTTTCTTCATAGGTTGTGAAGAAGAAGAAGAAGAAACTTCTACTAATTTTCCATTAGTAAAAGTTTCTGATTGACAAAATTTCACACCAACCCAATGAGCACGAGGAAAAGCAGAAGAAGATGTTCCATTACCATTACCATTTTCACCACTTGGTTCTACAACCATGTTATCAGATAATTCTTGATCCATAGGAAAAAAATTTCTTGTGACAGGAAAATTATCACTGTCTAAAGAATCTTCTTCATCTTCATCTTCTTGAGTAACAGAGAAACCAAATATTTTACTGTTTCTTTTTGTTCTGTTTATGTTTTTAGGTTCTGCATCATCAACTAGCTCTTCACCTTCTGAATCTTCTTCAATTACTACAGCAGAAGAACTTGAATTTGAAACAGATCCACCAACCCTTTTACCTTTTTCATCATCTCCATCTTCAGATTCTTGTTCTTTTCTCTTAAACGGTGAACCATTAAGATCCCACATTTTTTGCAAAACTATATTATAGTAATAATATACTAATAATTAACTACAACCCAGATTTCTGATTTCAACTCTTTCATCAAAAAACCAAAACTTTGTTTAATTTTTGAAGAGAGAATAAAATGAAATTTTGGTGGTTTGTGAAAGAGTAGTTGTGAAGTGAAAGAGGTTGAGTGTGATGAGAGGAAGAAGAAGAAGAAGAAAAAATGAAAGTTAAAGATGAGAGTAATGAAGAGAGAAAAAGAGATAGGTGTTGCAAAAATGTAGTAAAAGATCGATGTAATAAAGATGTTTGTTTGTTTTCTTCAGCTGCCTAATACAGCATAGACGAGGCCAGTTTCAGCAATGTTAGCCGAAAGCATCTCAACTTCACCTTAACACCATTCACTCTCTCCCTCCCTCCCTCTCTCTCTCTCTCTCCAACCACTTGTTTTATTTCTCTCTTTTTCTTCCCAATTTGTTTTTATTATATATTAATTTTCTCGTTTTTAATCAATAATGAATTGATCTAAGTGGTAAGAGTTTTGATTTTCGACTCATGTATGGAAAGAATTGGCCGGAAGAGGAGAACCACTTTGTGTGCTCCACAAGTTCTCTTATTGAGATTAGTTATCGCTAACAGCGGTAGAAATTTCGTATATATATCATGGTAGTCCAAAAAAATCTTTTTCATTTTTAGTCATCGTGAGTTTAATTTAGTTGATAAAGACATTGCAAGTAAATAATAAGTAGGACCGAAGTTCAAACTCTAGTATACGACAAATGTGATGTGAGTTAAGTTTCATATTATTTAGAAAAGTAGTGATATGATGTTTAATTCATTTGTATCGATATTCTTAATCTAATGTGAATAATCAATGGTAACAGGCGACATGTGATGTCCAATCACTTTTTTTTACACAAGGTGCCAAATCACGTATATTAATATTCTTGATTTAGTGTGGATGATCTCCAACTTACCATAATCCAACAAAAAATACAACCGAACTAAAATTCACCTTCATAGTTTAAATTCTCTTAAACTATTTTTCTTAAAAGAAATTTATTAATCACTTGAATTCGGTTGATTTTCTTTCAATTTCAATGAGTCATCATGATTTATTTTTTTTCTTTCATCAAATGTCTTTTTTTAAATATTTTCATTCATTCACTCAATTAACTTGTTTGTTTTTTACTGAATTTTTATATTGTTTTTGTTTCTATTTATTAGTAAGAGGGTCAGAGAGATAAATATACAAAATGGGAAAATATAAATTTTGGAAACAAAAGAAAGAACCATCTCTTTCTTAGACAATTTTCCCACGTTAACCAAATCGAAAAGCATCTTGCTTATGTGTTTGTGTCTTTTCTTTTCTCTCTCTAATTACCTAGTAATGGAAATAGACAGTACAACGAATTCCAAAAGATTAATCACATAAGCAATAAAATTAGCTTTACTTAATTCTAATCGTCAATCATTCTATGATTAATCTCACAAAGTCACACACGCCTCTAAGCGTTTTTATCTTTTTAGGATTGTGACTACGTTTTACCATGTGGGATGCCCCATGACATGAAGGTCAAAAATGGAAAGTAATTATGGTGGTTGAGGAGGGTATTTTTGTAAATAAAGACAAAAATATATTCATTTTTTGTTAAAAGTGGCTAGAATATGAAAATAAATGAGCTTACTAAAATTCGATCATTTGAATTAAGCCGATTAGAACAAAGAATTGGAAAATGTTATTTTTAATAATTTTGTTAATATATATATAATTGGATAAAAGATGATGATTTTATGCTCAAATAATAGTTACGAATATATTTATATTTACTTTATTTCAAGGTTATATCTCTCGATCTTAAATTTATCTTTTATTTTATTTGATAGTTTAGTGATTATAATTTCTTCTTATAAAGTGAATAAATAGTCGTACAAGAATTTAAACACTGTCTATAAAAGATCTCTATCAACTAAACTATACTAACGTGATTAAGTTGTCTTTTTACTCTCTTTTTTAGACAGATAGTTTAAAAAACTAAAAGTTCACCTCTTAAAAATATAAGTAGATATAGCAAAGTTCGAATTTCGATTTTTATAAGTACATACAATATGTTATGTCAACTGAACTACGCTAACGGAGTAAGTTTTGTCTTTTTACTATTGGATCAAATTAGTAAAGTTAGATAGTATTGAAATTGATTATTTGAGATGTAGTAGATGAATGATAATGATGATGTGTATGAAAACATGAGATGAAAAAGAGGGTCCATTAGAGTTTTGGGTAAATATGGGATGAGAAAAGGAAATGAGAATAATGGTAGTAAAAGGAAAAAGTTTCCAAAAAAGTGGAATCCAAGAGTACGGGAAGAGGGCCACCTTTGCCTCTTTAGTTCACCAAGCGACCAATACCATTCCTAAGCTGTACCTCGTATTTATTCATTCATTACTTTACTTTTTTCTTTAATATCCCACTCTCCTAAACCATGCGTGCTCTTCACACACACACACTCTTTCTTTTTTGCACTCATAAAAATAATAGGAGGTGAAAATAACATATAGTAGTAATAAAAATTTAGACACCAAAATTAATTGGGCTTCTGAAGGGCTAAACATGGCAAGACAATGGGCAGCCCAGCTACAAGCCTATACAATTATGATTAGAAAACTACTTTTGGCACCTTTATACATTTCTCGCGCGACACTCTCGCTACTTAAGTAGCGAACTGTTTTTTTTTTCATGACCCAACAAACCTTGACGCTCCCCTGAATGAAAATTTCATGAAAAAGACAGTTCCCGAACTCAAGAAACAATGATTTTTTTCACCAAGTTTGTGTTTTTGCAAAGTTTGCATCCTAAATAGCGATCTATTTTTTATTTTGCCAAATATATAGCACATAGCGAGAACACTTAAAGGATAAAAGTGGAACTATGGATAGTAAAACTATGGATTATGGATCAGTTTGCTATAAAAAAATACTATCATGCAAGTTTACGTTGTTTTAAATCTTAATCGTCAATTAATAATCATACAATTAAGATTACATACTACTCCCTCCGTCTCTTTTTATAAGACCCCGTTTGACAAAATAGTACTATTCACTTATCATGTTTTGACCGTATTTTTTTAATAATACATAGATGTAAATATTACTAGCATATAAGATTTTGCTTAATTTGTTTTGATGAGTACTTTCAAAATATCAAATTTTTATAATTTTTACTATTAAATAATCAAAAATATTTGTGATCAAAATTATGCATTGGCGTACGTGCACTGGTCAAACATGATTTATATTTAAGAACGGAGGGAGTAATATAAATTTTTTTTTTTTTAGGCAATGTAAAATTAATTATAAACGTTTTTTGGATGATAATTTTACATTGAACAATTAAACCTTAATAATTGCGTGAAGGAATGCCGATAATATCCCTACATCCCCTAAGTCTATGCTCCCACTAGGCAGACCGCAGACAACCTACATGCATTTAGTATAAACCTACCCCTCGTGCTCTAACAAAAACTACTTACTACCACAACCTTGATCTTACAACTTCATCGGGTATCTTTTCATCAAAAATTGTTATCCATTTTCCAATATTTTCTGTTTTGACCCCTCAGAAACAATTGCTTAGTTGTTTCATCAATTATATTGAACCAAAGAGTTTTACTCGGGCAAGTAAAATACCTACTGAATCATTACTGTGCATGATGAAATATATGCCTTTAATGCAACAAATACTTGGTCTATTGTATAAATTTTCTATTGGTTGTAATTTATTTTTAATGGATTATTTGGTTTATAAGATTAAATATGTTGTAGCAATTACCGTAATAACGACAAACCGACAGTTGTTATAATGAATCTGCTGCAAGTGTAGCTTGTTCCTCTCTTGCTTTTGATGATAGTAACCTGAAAATAAATGACGAACAATTGTTTGATCTGAGACGTGCTGATCGCACTGTCCTCAAGGATTTATCCGCGGTTAAGCGCAAACCCCCCAGGATTTAACAGACCCTTCTCAAAGAGGTAACATAACTGACAAGAATATAATTGAACAGATTGATGTAACTCAGAGACTCAATTGTGGGAGAAATTAAACAACACAGTGACACAGTTTTGGTTTGATACTCGTTTCTGGTTTTTGTTTTCTACTGGTCTCTCTCTTACTGATACGGTCATATATATATATAAAAGGAGTGGTAAGTGAACGTTGATTCTGTTCCTATAATTGAGGCATCATATAATGAGTTGGACCTATTCATAAGGAAGCATCAAATATCATGACTCTGCATATACACGTTGAGATTCTAATACACTAGCTAAGGGTATAACTGATTGTTAAAAAAGTCCCTTATTATATGGAATGAACAAAACGTGAATATATTATATATGAAATAATATGACCAATAGTAATAATACTAATACAAACTTTGGAAATATAAGAATAATTATTAAAATAATAATAATAACACAACAATCCCCCACATATTTCAAAAGTTTGAAAGAAATTTTTACTCTGAGTTAACATCGTAGATGTATGCATCAAACTGGTGTAGCAAGCTATATGAACCAGCCCTAGACTGATAGTACTTAACATATAGTGACATTGGTGTAGCAAGCTATATGAACCAATGCCACTTAGTGTACGTTAGCGGTCTACCAATCGCATTACACCCCCACATTTCTTGTTGTTTCCGCTGTGTTGCGCGAATAGGCCGTGCGCGTGCCTGGTTTAATTCATGAGTGCTCTAGAGATTTCGCCAAAATCTCATACAAGCGGCCCCACTTGATACTCATATAGGTGACTTCATCAAGTGTATGCTGCAAATCATACACCACCCATAAGGGATATGAAAATCATTAAAAGCTATATTAGCTTATCCTCTCAATAATGCAGTGTCTAGCATATCTCAATCACACCATAAGAAAAGGACCAAAAAACAAAAATTAGTTAATTAATTTTTGATGCTAGCAAGATCTAACAAGTAACTTGTTCTTACCCATATGAACCTTATTCATGGGATCTCCAATCACAAAGGTTGGGTTCCTATCACTTGTTGCTTTCAATTGGCTTAAGTCCAATTCTCCTCGATGTGTCACATATAATTTTCCTCCCTAGGGGTTTTGTCAGAGGATCAGCTAAGTTCACTTCTGACTTCACATAATCGATCGATATTATTCCATCCTTTAACAGCTGTTTTACCACATTATGTCTCAATTGAATATGTCTATTTTTACCATTGAATGATTTGTTCTTAGCCACGTCAATTGCTGACCGGCTATCACAATGCATCGACACCGATGGTGTCGATTTAATTCCTAAAGGAATACTAGCTAAAAGGTTTCTTAACCATTCAGCCTCACTACCAGCCAATTCAAGAGCTATAAATTCTGATTCCATAGTTGATCTAGCAATTATAGATTGTTTGACTGATCTCCACACTATGGCACCTCCACCAAGTGTAAATACATAACCACTAGTAGATTTTGTCTCATCTGAATCAGAGATCCAGTTAGCATCACAGTATCCTTCTAATACCGCGGGAAATCCACTATACTCAATACCATAATTCACGGTACCTCTCAAATATTTCATAACTCTAGCAAGTGCCTCCCAATGATCATCATTAGGACTATGTGTATATCTACTCAATCTACTTACTGCATATGCAATATCTGGTCGTGAAAAATTCATCAAATGCAGTAAGCTCCCAATAATTTGGGCATATTGAGTTTGATTGATAGGATCACCTTTATTCTTCTTTAATTGAGAGTTAGCATCATAAGGGGTACTCACAGACTTTGTGTCATAATAATTAAACTTTTTTAAAAGTTTCTCAACATAATGTTCTTGAGATAGTATTATACTATCATCCTTCCTTATGATTTTAACTCCCAATATTACACTTGCCTCTCCCATGTCTTTCATATCAAATTTAGAAGCAAGAAAAGACTTGGTTCTAATCACAATATCAATACAAGTACCAAAGATTAGCATATCATCAACATATAAACATATAATAACACATTCACTGTTTATAGATTTAGTGTATACACATTTATCAACTTCAATTGATAAGAAACCATCACTAATCAAAACTTCATTAAATTTCTCATGCCATTGCTTTGGTGCTTGTTTCAAACCATATAATGATTTAAGAAGTTTACACACTTTATTTTCTTGACCTGAAACTACACATCCTTCGGGTTGTGACATATAAATTTCTTCTTCTAAATCACCATTTAAAAAGGCGGTTTTCACATCCATTTGATGAATAATTAATTTGTAAATAGAAGCAAGAGCTATTAAAACACGAATTGATGAAATTCTAGTTACCGGAGCAAATGTATCAAAATAATCAATATTTTGTTTTTGAGTAAAACCTTTTGCTACTAATCTAGCTTTATATTTTTCAATAGAACCATCCGGAAAATATTTTTTCTTAAAAATCCATTTACAACCAACTACTTTTGCTCCTTTAGGTAAATCAACTAAAATCCAAGTATGATTTTTAGAAATTGAATCCATTTCTATTTTAATAGCTTCTTTCCAAAATTTTGCATCAGAAGAAGAAATTGCTTCATAAAAATTTTGAGGTTCATCTTCAACAAGATATGTATAAAAGTCACTTCCGAAAGATGTCTCTTTTCTTTGTCTTTTACTTCTTCTTAAATCATCACCTGAATTTTCACTTGATCTTTCTAATAAAGGTTGCTCAACATCACTTTCAACTTTAAGAGGAAAAACATTTTCCAAAAATTCTGCATTTTTAGTTTCTATAATAATGTTACATGAAAGCACATCACTTTTAAGAACAAGAAATCTATATGCAGCACTATGTTCAGCATAACCAATAAATAAACAATCAGAGGTCTTAGAACCTATTTTTCTCTTTTTAGGATCAGGTAACATTACTTTTGCTAAACACCCCCACACTTTAAAATATTTAAGGTTCGGCTTATAACCTTTCCACAATTCATAGGGTGTTCTACCGGTTTTCTTATGAGGAATTCTATTTTGAACTAAACATGCAGTTAGTAAAGCTTCACCCCAAAGATTATCCGGTGCATGAGAACTAACTAACATAGCATTTATCATTTCTTTTAATGTCCTATTTTTTCTTTCAGCTACTCCGTTTGATTGAGGAGAATAAGGGGGAGTTACTTCATGAATTATTCCTTCTTTCTCACAAAAATCATTAAAAGAAATGTACTCTCCTCCTCTATCTGATCTAACCCTTTTGATTTTTCTATTCAATTGATTTTCTACCTCAGCTTTGTATAAAAGAAATTTGTCAAATGCTTCATCTTTATGTTTCAACAAATAAACTTTTGCAAATCTAGAAAAATCGTCTATAAAAGTTATATAATAGTTATTACCTCCTCTAGACATTGTTTGTTTCAAATCTCCTAGATCAGTATGAATTAAATTAAGAAGTTCAGTTTCACGTTGCACTGATTTACATGATTTTTTCGTTAATTTTGATTCTAAACAAATGTCACATTTATCAAATTGCTTATTTTTTAAAGTGATCATGCCAAGAGAATGTAATTTAACAACATAAGAGGAATTAATATGTCCTAATCTAGCATGCCACATATCATAAGAATCAATCAAATAAGCAGAAGAAGAAACATTGTTATTAATAACTTCAGAAATGTTAAGTACAAAGAGACCCTGATCACAATAACCTTTTCCCACAAAAACATTGTTCTTTGTCATTACAATCTTATCAGATTCGAATGACACTTTAACCCCACCCTTGCTCAATAGAGCAACAGAAATTAAATTGGTCCTAATATTAGGCACATGTAGCACTTCAGTTAATGCCAAGGTCTTTCCTGATGTGAGCTTTAACATGACTTTTCCTTTTCCTTGAACAGCCACAGTACGAGAATCACCAAGATAAACTTGATTTTCTCCTTCCCCTACACTAGTGTAGGAGGTGAACAAATTTTTGTTCCCACATATATGTCTGGTAGCTCCAGAGTCTACCACCCACTTACTCACATCAGTCACAATATTAGCTTGAGAAATGACCGCAGCAATAATATCATCATCATGATCATCTCCATCAGCTAGGTTAGCCCTTGGCTTAGGAGGATTGTCATTTCTCTTACGAAATCTGCACATAGGTGCATGATGACCTGGCTTACCACAAACATAACAATTTCCTTGTTTCTTAAAGTTGGGGTTAGTAACACGAGGAACATAATTATGATTATTGTGATCAGAATTACTCTCAGACTTTTGACCATACCTTGGTTTTTTATTCTTATGATGAGTTTTGTTCTGGACCAAGTTTGCTTTTGCTGCTAATGCTTTTGCCTTTGCTGCCTTGCTCTCCCTTTTGTTGGTATCTTCAATGATGATGTGTGTAATCAATTCAGCCAAAGGTAACTGCTTCTGTTTATGCTTCAGTTGATTCTTGTAATCTTTCCACGATTCAGGAAGCTTTTCGATAAGGATACCGGCAACGAACGGATCTGGAAGGATGATGTTTTCAGCTTTCAAATCTTCCAACAGCTTGTGATACTCATTAATCTGCACCTTGATGTCTTTGTCTTCAACCATTACCCATCGATAGTAATTACCGATGACAAATTTTTGTTTACCGGCATCTTCAGCAGTATACTTTGAACCCATTGATTCCCATATTGCCTTGGCTTCTTTATATGAACAGTAGACATCAAACAATTCATTAGAAAGTGTACTTAGAATTGTGTGTCGGCATACCTTGTTTGCATGAGTCCACTGTTCAGTAACTTTTTCACTTGCATCTAACTCCGGCCTTGATTCAGTGAGAGCATTAGCCACCATGTGCATGTCAAGAATGGAGTAGACACATTCCTGCCATCTACGGAAATTCTCACCACCGAACTCTTCAATTTTGGTGACATCGGGAAACTGTTTGGCCAAGTTTGCGGCAGGAACAAGAACAACGTTTTGTGAAGTTGCATCGTCCTTAATTCCAGTTGTACTCTTCTCGGGAATATCGTCGCTTTTGTTGTTGATTTTGTCGGATTCTGTCATGGTAAATCCTTGAGATTGTTGTAGCAATTACCGTAATAACGACGAACCGACAGTTGTTATAATGAATCTGCTGCAAGTGTAGCTTGTTCCTCTCTTGCTTTTGATGATAGTAACCTGAAAATAAATGACGAACAATTGTTTGATCTGAGACGTGCTGATCGCACTGTCCTCAAGGATTTATCCGCGGTTAAGCGCAAACCCCCCAGGATTTAACAGACCCTTCTCAAAGAGGTAACATAACTGACAAGAATATAATTGAACAGATTGATGTAACTCAGAGACTCAATTGTGGGAGAAATTAAACAACACAGTGACACAGTTTTGATTTGATACTCGTTTCTGGTTTTCGTTTTCTACTGGTCTCTCTCTTACTGATACGGTCATATATATATAAAAGGAGTGGTAAGTGAACGTTGATTCTGTTCCTATAATTGAGGCATCATATAATGAGTTGGACCTATTCATAAGGAAGCATCAAATATCATGACTCTGCATATACACGTTGAGATTCTAATACACTAGCTAAGGGTATAACTGATTGTTGAAAAAGTCCCTTATTATATGGAATGAACAAAACGTGAATATATTATATATGAAATAATATGACCAATAGTAATAATACTAATACAAACTTTGGAAATATAAGAATAATTATTAAAATAATAATAATAACACAACAAAATATAACTCTAATGGTTCAATTGAAAGATATAAAAGCTAGAGGGAGTAATTATTTTGATACTTTTTCACCTATTACAATGTTAACAAATGTTAAAACTTTAAGAAAAATAATCTCACTTATTAAGAAAACATAATAATGAGAATTTGAAATATGGTTTTGTGAAATAAGTTGCATAGAAAGGTGTAAAACTATTTTTTCTTGGTTATTGTTTATTGAAAAAATGAAAAAGAAAGAATATTAAATACAATTTACATTTAATTTTATGAGAATAAAGAAAAACATATCTTAAAAATGATTTTTCCCTTATTTTGGGACAAAAAAAAGTGGTTCCCTTAGATTTGGGACGGAGAGAGTACTTGTATAGATTTGTTTTTTATTCGAACATGAAAAAAAATTACAACAATTTAACTAATTTAGATCATGTCATTAATTTAACTCTTACATCATATAAGAAGATAAATTGAGTGTGATGTACATTTTTGTAATCATAAGTGAAATCCTATCTCATAACACCTTAATAAATTTTTTAAAGAAATCTCTTAGTAGTAATATTTAAAATCCATAAAACTAATCACTAAATTATTTGACAAAAAAATTAATCACGAACCGAATGCAAAGGGAGACAAGTATGAAAGTGGTTACTATCTAACTATATCTCAAAACGCACGCATACGGTTTCGATTAATGAGTGGGAGAAAAAACACAAAAACCAACCTAATAATGGAAGTTGGACGAGGCTGTAGTTTTGGAGTGTAGTTTCCTCATGTGGAAACATTACCAACTAACTTGCTCTCTTTCTTTTATTCACTCAATTATTTAGGCCTAGACCCACTAACATTATTATTATTGTCCTCAACTTTTGTCTAACCTAACTTTCTGTTAAAGATGAACAAAATAAATTACGAACTTGTTTCTCGAATAATTTAGTGATCAAACTTATATATTTTAAGTGTAGAGAAGCGACGGAGGTTTTCGTATGATAGCTCAAGTGGTAAGAGTTTAGAGATATGAATTGGGTAGAGAAATGTCCAACGATCAAATTTTGGTGGAAACAATTTATATTTTTTATCTACAAAAAAAAAAGTGACAGAGAATGCAAATAATTAGTAATGATATTTATTTATTTTGATAAGACTTACAATCAACTTTTTGTTTGGTAAGATATTCAATTGTCACATTTTAAATACTTTAGAAGATTTTGATAGCATATTAGAATTGAAATTTGAATATAATTCATCTTTATAAAATTGATTTTTTTTTTTTTGTCGAGATCAGGACATCAACTGTCGAACTGATTTGTAAAATAAAAATTCACTCTATTTATAAACTTAAATTCATATCTTCTCAGCTTTGATGTGAGAGAGACAACTTTTGAAAGTCCTTGAGCAAATGTGCCTTAGATATAGAGGTTATTAATTGAACTAGGCACTTGTGAAACAAACTCCAAACAAACTCGACAAGAGAGCACTTGCCATAAAAATAAGATGCATAGGGTATAGGCTTCCAAAACATACTCCAAACTACTTCTTGTAAGAGCAACTTTGGTTATAATACAATTATCTTATCATCCCCATTTGTGCTAGTACATGCAAGTTGCTTTACTAGGAATGGGCAATTATATTGGAAAGAACTAGGGTGCACGTTGTGATACTGTTCCAAACACAATAATCGAAAATTTCTTTATTTCATTTTCAATATTAATTATTGAGATTAAATATCTTACATAAAGTTATAGTTCTACTAGCAGAAAATGTCAAAATTGTTCTGTCAAACGTCTATGATAAAAATTTGGTTATCAACTCCTTCATTTTATGTGCGTGAGTTTATGATCATATTTTTTATTTTTTATGATCATATTGTTATTTCATATGTATTACTATTACTCCCTCCAATCCTTAATGTAAAATAATTGTTCACACAAACAAACAAATTATTAAAGATTTATATTTCCTCGAATCCTCAAATTGATTTAGATGGTCATTCCTTGAGAAGGGTTCACATAACCTGCAGAAAATTTCTCTTTTGCCCCCCCCCCTTATTTCTCTTCCCCCCCCCCTCAGACCCAAAAATACTCCTGAATTTGACAAAATTATGCAATTCGGAATCCATACTCCGAACTCAGATTCGTAACGTGGATTCCGAAGTACAGGCAGATTTTGATAACTACGCGTGCATCCCCCCACCCGCGGCAGCGCTTCAACGCTTTCACTTCGTAACATAAAATCAGAAGTGTGATAACAGCATCGATGTTGAAGCTTCAGCATCGATGCTGAGAACAAATTTAGGCATCAGAACTAACAATTTCTGGTTTGAGCATCGATGCTGGCATAGGAGCATCAGTAGGAGCATCGATGCTGTTGTATTGTTTGGGACTTTCCCAACAATACATACGTGCACAGCATCGATGCTGAAGCTTCAGCATCGATGCTGGGAACAAATTTAGGCATCAGAACTAACAATTTCTGATTTGAGCATCAATGCTGCCATAGGAGCATCGATGTTGTTATATTGTCTGGGACTTTCCCAACAATTCATACGTGCACAGCATCGATGCTGAAGCTTCAGCATCGATGCTGGGAACAAATTTGAGCATCAGAACTAACAATTTCTGGTTTGAGCATCAATGCTGCCATATGAGCATCGATGCTGTTTTATAGTCTGGTACGTGGACAACATCGATGCTGAAACTTGAGCATCGATGCTGAGAACAAATTTAGGCTTGGGGGGGTTGGGAGTGGCTTAGTTCGGTACGTGGAAACTGAACTGCAGTTCGGTTTCTACGTTACGAATTGGGCTCAATGAGGGTAAAAAAGGTAGTTAGGGGAGAAAAAAAGAAAATAGGGAGGTTAAAGAGAAATTTTCTAACCTGCATCCCTTTATCTATTAATAACATCTCGACCACCTTCCAAAATTGATAAGCGACCCACAAAGGCACAAACACAAACTAACATAATTCTTTTCACCATGTTTTGTTTGAAACTAACTTTCTAAACAAGCTTATTACGACGACCCATAGACTAACATAGATCTTTTCACCATGTTTTGTTTGATACAAACTTTCTGAAAACACTTTGAAAAAGCAACTAATAGGCTAACGTAGATCTTTTCACCATATTTTGTTTGACACACAAACTTTCTAGAAAAGCTTTTTGAAAGATCACTGATAAAATTATTCAAATCAAATATGTTTAACTGTAAAGTTCTTAAGTTATAAACTTCAAAAAAAATTATCTTGATTAATATGCTAGGCTCAAAACATTTCAAGCCCAACCTACACATTTAGGTGTCAAGCTATGATAATGGATGCCACATTTTAAGTCATCATTTGACGTTAAAAATAGAAAACAACTTTTCGCACGTCCTGATATTTTTCACGCACTCCCAGAAATGACTAGAATACTCCTCTCGCTACTTAGGATGCGAATGACATTTTTATGACCAAACACCAATATTTGCATCTTTCACACCCCATGAATGAAAATATCATGAAAAAACACTGTTTGCTATCTAGATAGCAAACTCAAACAGTAGCAAATTATATTGAACATGTATGAAGTATGAAGCCACCAATTCAAATTAGTCTTGTACATAATTTTAACATGCTTAGGTGTCAATGTCATGTTTGAAAGACATTAGTGTACAAATTATTTTATTATGCATAAATGACAATCGACTAGCATTTAATGTATATATCATTCCTTTCCTTAATTGCATTCACGTTCTCGTGTCTGTGTGTATATATTGATTGATAGCCTACAAATAAACATTTGGATAGCACACACGAACCGTTATTGTCCGTCGATTTACACCCTACCACAACATGACTTCCGTCAAACGGGAACAGAACAGTTTTCATTTCCTTTAAATCATTCCACCTGCACATTCTTGCTTTTCTTATATCAATACAATCGTCTTGCAGTCCTTAAAACATTTGGCCATAAATCAATTAACCGCTAATCATTATTTCAAAAAATAGTAAATAGATGAATAAATAGATTCAAGCAACCATGGCATGGGTAAAGGAGTCAAGTGACACAAAATAGATGGCCAATTTGGGGTTTGTTTGATATGCAAAAAGGAAACAACATATCCAGAAATGAGAAGTTCCTGAGAGAGTAGTCATGATTCATTACAGTAATTATCCAATCATTAAGAAACATAGTAGCAAACATTAGGCAAAGCATGAGCCACCAACAAGTATTCATTGGTTGACTTTCACATAATTTATATATCAACACTTCATCGAGATCTGACAGTAAGCATGAATAGTGACAACATTGGTGTCTGCATGTTATGCAAGCCAATGATCACAACAAAGCAGTTTTGACAGAAGAAATTTGCAAACATCTACCATACTAACAATTGTTTCTTAATTAAATTGATAACAGCACTAGATAATAGCTGGATACTGCTTTGCCTGTAGCCGGACCCTTCTCTTATACTCTGTTGTATCCTGCAAAAAGTATTCCAATGTAAAGGCACACTTTCAGCGGTAAGAAATTTAAATCCCCACTTAATCTACCTAGAAATCGAGATAGCTATAAAATGTTACATATATATCAGATAGCGTCACAGCCCCTATTATTCATAATGCATCAGGTTCAAGCACTCTATTTAAGGATGTGAGCATCAACAATTGTAAAGAAGACTGATTATGGCCTCATGAATAAAGGTGTGCATAAAAACCAGTAAAATAGAAGTTTTATAAAATCCAGTAGACGATTTTATAAAACACGTTTTGTTTAGGACCTAAACTCAGTCCATTTCACTGACAAAAGCAGGCAGCAAACTGAAACTCACTTTAAGAAACCATTCCCAAATCACGCATGTATAAACAGATTTAAAAAACCAAATAATTTCTTGTTTGACAGATTAAAAACCACATGTATAAACAGATTTTAAAAACCAATATGCATGAAAATTAGTTTGTGATAAAACTGGTTTTAAACCGGGTCTGAATAGTACCTGGATAAATAGATGATAGCCTTCTGTCTGGGCAGGATCAGCAGGATTTGGCTGGTCAAGCAAATCTTGGATGCCCACAAGAATTTGCTTCACCGTTATGGCTGGTCTCCACCCCTACATGTAAAATCAAACCCATGATCAGTTATCTTATAATGTCAAATCATACTACATGAAATTAGTTTTGATCAGTTTTAAATTTAGTATGATACTTACACTGTCTTCATTAAGTATAGACAAGCAAACAGTTCCTGATGGGTAAACATTAGGGTGGAAGAAACCTTGTGGGAATTTACACTTTGGAGGCTTGCTGGGGTAGTCTTCACTAAAGTGCAATGTAAGTGGGAAGAAGCCACCCTCCCAATCAGTCTACAGCAAATGACATAAAATTAATGTGATGTAGATTAGAGGCTCAATATTCTACAAGATGTTTAATCAACTTGCAAATTCAACCCTAGCAATGAAGGCGCAGAACAAAGTGTGATTCTTATACAAAATTTCATGGGTAAAATAAAAATATTCAAGTCATTTATACAACCTTGCAGTTATCCAATGTAAATAAACCAAAGTTAGTGGTAAGCACCTTGACATATCAGATATTTCATTGGCAAATATTGTTTATTTGGTAAATAATAGTATAACAGGGAGTGTCAATAGTTGATTTTTTGGTAGAATGCCAAGAAAGAAAACAAAGAAAGGAAAAACAAGAAACTAAACACAGAAAACAGACACCGCCCATGGAATCTGCAATCAAACAGCTGCTCCATTAGGGTGATCATTAAAACCTTCAAATTGTCATCGTGAATCCCTAATGGCAACACACATCCGTAATTGTGAAACAATGATACCTTGCAATTAAGAGCCAAACAAAATCCCTAATGCTTTGGAGGATAAAAGCATAGAGATGATTATGATCAATCACATAAGACAGCCAGACAGGTAAATATCATTCTTTGCATCAGAACAACAAATGACAGTTTTCATACCAAATCCCAAGCAAGAGTCAAACCATATAGAATAGCCAGAAGTTTAGTGTGAATAATGGAGGAAAAACCAAAGAATCCCACAGAGCCACCTATCCAATCACCATGAATATTCCTAAAGTAGCCTCCAAAGCCAAACCTGATGGGGCTTCCACGACAGCTTCGATCCATGTATAAAATAATTGATTCAGCGTCAAGATCAAAGCTTGGCCTCTACGGAACCTATCTATCTAACTTAGGGTTGCAGTTGGAGTCTGGAAAGTGGAAACATACATGAATCAAGGAAGCAAGGTTGCTAGTGAATGGCAATGCCGCAAAAATTGGTTGTTAGTCATGTTTTCTTAGGAATTGGGTTGGAGGTTTTCTAAATCTCCAAACCCACCACAGTCCCATTAAAAACAGGGAGCTATGAGGAACTGATAATTCGTATTTTAACCAGAGCAAAGGATCCATAACAAAGAATAAACCAGATTAGAGGAGAACAATTTCAAACACAATGCAGGATAGTTGACATGAATAGGAACTACACTGATAGCATCTTTAAACAAGGTCCCTCCCTTGTATGATAATTTATAAAGGGTCTTTAAACAAGGGCACATGTTAAGAACCTAAAAGTGGAAAATTTATATTGAAAAATGTAAATATTTTGACTTTATAAAGTTTCTTAACATGTGCCCTTACAGCTTTCGCCATTTATAAAAGGTCCATTTGAACAGTTTTAGTTACTAATTTTGGAAGATGATAAGGTTTGTGAATTATAGAGGCATATCACTTTCTTCTTGCTAACTTCTCAAATCAGCTATTTTTTAGTCAATCTTATAACCTATCAGAACTGCTTTTGGTGGCATTGTCCAATTTTGCCCAAAAAACTTGAAACTTCTATTTGGTTAGTGGGTATTTAAATTGATCAAGTATCGTAAAAGGGGCCAGATGGTCAGGTTTTCGATGATTGGGGAGCCACCCCTTCAGCATAACATGTGCCTCTAGTGCCTTGGGCATACCGTTTAGTTTCAAGCACACTCCATTACACAATTGCAAAATAAACAATACAAACATTGGGAAAATAGTCAGAATGAACATACAAAACTAACTGGATGTCAGTTTCGGAGACTCTCCACAGCAAGCAAACTTTAACATTTATTACATTTAGTTAATAAGCCTGGTTATTGCAAAATAGTTGAGCATTTTACTGTTTTCTTTATCCAAAGAGGCAGCGGCACACAATTTTTGGTCCTCTATCCTCAAGACGATAAAACATCTTAGAGCCAATTGACCCACTGTCACTAATATTAGCACCATGTTGTCTAGTTTATAATGAATAGAAGGTAAGGGGCAAAAGGACGTCGAAGGACAGACATTAACACATAATAAACCTATAAAAGAATAAGCAGACGAAAAATTGCATCTATTACAGTCAGAGACAATAAATGTTGAGTTTAACCAAAACTCCCAATATCTATTTTCGTATTTTATTAATAAATTCATACTCTTGCAATTAATACTAAGACGTGTAGAATATGTGATAGCAAGCAGTACTTTAGCATAAAGCATAAGTACTTGGGCAAACATGTATGAAAGGTAAACAGACAAAGAGGCGTCCCGTATGTAGCACCAACACTTCATAATAGATCGAAGGTGCATCTGGTGTCTTAACACAGTAACACCAACACGATACAATGTGTCTCTAACTCGTGTAGTTACCTTCAATCACTTCCTTTTCTTAAATTATCATCAGAATGTCTACTTGTCACATCCCCCTTTCACAAATTATTACCGGTGTCTACATGTAGGTGTCAGTGCTTCATAGATACTCCGTATCCCCAAGCCCCAACAGTATGAAGCACGGACACTCCTCGGACAAGGTGTATCCCGGTGTCAAACACACTTTGTGTCCGACACCGACGCGACACTTACAATTACATTGAATTATATCATTTTTATAATAAATAAAAAAACGTACCCATGTCGACATGTGAGTGTTTGTGTCGTATCAAGTGTTCGTGTTAGTGTCAGTGCTTCATAGACCAACACACACAAGTAAGCAAGTCTAAAGTCTAAACTAACATAAAAAAATACCCAAATTTCCACAACAACAAAAATCAATTTCACAAAAAAACTTGATGATTTCATTCATAATCATCAAAAGATAAACAAATGAAAAATGAAAGTAAATAACAAACCCCAGCTTTTCCAGGAATAGTACAATGCCAAATCATCAAATTCACAGAACCATCAGGCAGTGTCTCCGGCTTCGCAACAAAACCCTAATTCACACAAACCACAAACCAAACCAAACCAAAAAATAAACCGATTAAAATCAAATCAAACAAATCCATAGAAAGAAGAAAAAAACCGATTAAAAACCGAACCACAAAAAAACCAGAAGTAACAATTATTATACATACATGAGGATGATTCTTCCGCCATGACTTGCGTTCTTCAGTAAGTCTTCCACGAGCAATACCAGACATGGTGTGAAATTTCTTCTGGCTCCGAGTCACAAACTTCACTCGCTCTGAGTTCGCTCAGTGAATCAGAGAGTTGAAAGAGAACGAAACGATTTCGTTCTTTTCTTCTTCTTTTTTTTTTCTTCTTTCTGAAATGAAATGAAGGTAGTTGCTTCTATTCTATTTCTATGTGCTGATGCTGTAATTGAATGTACGGTTGTGATTCGATCTTAGGATTGTCGTTATCGTGTTTTTGAATTAAATAATTAAATTAAATAAATGAATGTGGCTGCGTATGCAAAAGTGTAAAGTCAATGTATATTTATTCGTTTATGGTTTTTTGTATTTTAAAGTTCGCGTGAGAATCACGCTGTAGTTACCATATCAGTTATCAGGCCTTCACGTGACAAATTATGTCACTTTCTTTTTCCATAAATTGACCATAACCTAAATTTGCCATCCAATTTTCTTTTCTTTTCTCTCATAATAGTACTACTTTCGTTTTTAAATAGTATTCATCCATCCGTACCAAAATATATATCGTTTTAAGAAAAAAAATTGTATCACAATATATGTCGTTTTACATTATCAATAAAGTATTTAATGTTTTTTTTTTCCTCTTATATTCTTAATTAATTATTTCTCTTTCTTCTATCATTTCTATAATTTATCTTTCACATATCATTAATGGGGGATAATTTTATAAACTAACTCATAATTTATCTTTTTCATACAACAATGATTACATTTCTTAATTTGTGTGATATGGTCAAAATGACATATATTTTGGTACGGAGGTAGTATAAAATTATATTTACTTCAATATACAATTTTAATTACTAATATTATTAATTATACAACAATAAAATTTATAAAAAATTAATATTTTGAAAATATTTATCAAAACAAATCAAACAAAATCTTATACATAAATATTTACATTTATATATTATTAAAAAAATACGGTCAAAATATGATACATAAATAGTACTACCTCCGTTTCTTTTTACTTGTCGTTTTAGAAAAAAAAGACGAAAATAAGAGGGGCTATTTGTCCACCTTATTTTCCTATTATGCCCTTTTTAAAAATATTTATCATATTTTTTAATCCACCAATAAATGCTTACTTTTTTTTTCAATTATTATCAATTTCCAAAAAAATTGTAAAAAACTTTATTTAAAATCAAGCAAAAAATTTGTTACAAGAAACTAGTGCTTAAATAAGAGATACTTCATCGTCAAAATTAAAAAAAAAAAAACAAGAGATACTTCAAGGTTTCCCCAAACATTAATAAGTTCACAAAATTTAGAACTTCTCATATATGGCTTCAAATCTTGGTGTTGAAACAATTCTCATATTTTCAAGTTACAGTCATTTTGAGTTTCTTAATATTGTGTAACAAGATTTTCAATAAACATGCACGAAACAAAAAAATAGGAACAAAACAAAAATAAAAAAAGATTATATGAAGAAGTTTAATAAAAAAAATTTAAATATAATAAAAAGATTATATTGTTTCAACAAAAATAAAATATAAAATTTAGTCAATAAAATAAAATAAGAATGAGGGTATAATAGGCAAAATATAACCAAAATTGCTAAAACAATAAGTAAAAAGGAATAAATATTTTTTCCTAAAACGACAAGTAAAAAGAAACGGAGGTAATACAATTTAATTAATTAAATTAAACATAGTCTTATATTTAGGGACAGAGATAATAGTGTACAATAACTTTTTTTTCATTAAACATTTGAAAATTAAATTATAGTAATAAAGGAAAGAGAACATGTACCAAAAAAAAAGGGAAAGAGAACAAAATAGTGGGGGATGAAAAAGCTTAACCCAGTAAATTCAAATGATACATCAATCCAAATGGGTAATAAAAACCATACAACCAAATATTAGATGATCAACTCCTATTTAACCCTAGTCAAAAAACTCCTATTTAACCCAACAAACAGACAACGGCTAAATTGAGTCGCCAGCGTTTGAGGCGCTAATTATAGGTTTAACAAACGTGTGTATAGATCAATCGTTAACAAAGAATGAGTTCAAGATCCAACAATTTCCTGCAACGATGACAACCAGTTAGAACTTTTTCGAGCCAAGTTGTGTTTGTTGTCCATCTTACAAGCTCACAGCTCAATCTGTTAAAATCATGTTTCATTGTTACTCAACACCAAAAAAGTTTCATATACTATGATCGTAATCTCAATATGATTTGAGTTTCTAGAAATGTTATTTTTTCAAGAGGATACATATATTTTTTTCCACCAACCAAAACGCCCACTCTCCTACATCCATATTTATTTTGCCTTTGTTCTCGATGGGTAGACAAACATTTTTTAAAGTGAGAGAGTTTTCACAGTTTCTTAAGGTGACGCCAAAGGAGACCAGTCTCTATGTTTATAAGAGAACAACCATAGTCAGTGTTATTCATCATGTACCTTAGAGGTTAGGCCTACACTTTGTTTATACACAAATCATAATTAATGTTCAAAACTTATTATTATTATTATTATTATTATTATTAATCACTTTAGTAGCGCTTCAACATCATCAAATGGATCACAACAACATTAACCTCTTACAATTGATTGTAGCCCACAAAATATTAAAAAAAATATTCTAACATGATCCCTAAAAAAATTTAAATGTAAATAGTCCTAAAATCGTTTTCCTTGCAATTAGTCTAATCTTCTCCCTCTCATAATAATAAAAAAAAAAAAACTAATCTTCTCCCTCTAATTTTTTATTTATAAAAAAACACTTTACAAGTTGAAAGATGGAATCATTGGGTTTTCATTGTTCTTTTCCGGCCTTAGGTCAGGATATAAGTTGGGCCACAATAATAGCATAAGTAGAGTTAAGAAATTTCTCTACCCACCCCCATGGTTCTCTCCCCCCCCCCCCCCCACTACTTGTTTTGCGCGACTGAGTGGTTTGGATAATATCATCCGACCTTTTCGCAAAAAATAATCCGAACTTGACAAAGGTATTAAGATAGAGAAAAATAATCCAAACTTAACAAATTTTTTAAAATAGGGAAGAATAATCCAAACTTATTCTACTTAAGTTCAACTACAGGTCGGATTGTAGAATCCGAACCCTTTTTCATGTTAAATTAAAGGTATTTTTGAAATTTAGAGGGTTATAGAGAAGCATGGAGAGAAGAGAAATATTCGTAGAGTTAGATCCTAGAGAAATAAATTTGGGATTTAGATATTCTTAATGTTTAAATTTAACATAATCTCTGTGTCAAGAAAATTTAACATGACCGAGTTTTGAACTTCAATTTTTTCACTTGTGTGAGTGAGTTAATAACGAATTTGTTATTATACCAAAAATAATAATTTTTTTATTAACCTTTTGATTCTCGAAAAAAGAAGATCTGGTAACTTAGAGTTTAGCTGCGAATATCCATCGGAAATTTATACACACAACTGGACGAAATTTAAATCTCAAATACAACATCCTTCAATAATTTTAGCATTTTTATTAATTTATATTTTTTTTTATCAAATAGTCTATTGACTAAAATTTTGTAAAAGTGAAAAAATAGATGCGCCAGAGACAATATTAATATCAAATGAACTAGAGTATGACATCTTTTATCCTTTAAAAGGTTGGGACAATGATCTGTCTTGGCCATTCTTTTTCTTTTACAAGATAAAAATACTACTTCATCATGGCTTTGACGTTGAACAATCTTGTTAGCAGAATCAAGGGGCATAAGAGTGGGAACTCACATAATGTTGAATAAAAGATGTTCATTAGTGGATATAGCCATCATTAACTTGTGTCTAAAGTTCGTCAAAAACAAAATTGTGTCTAAAGTTGTGCCAACCAAAAAAAACTTGTGCATAATTTTTTTACAAAAGAAAAGCAACAAGAAAAAAGAAATTAAAACTAAAGTTCTCAAAAAGGACACCAAATGAATGACCCAATGCATCTCTCAAAAGTGCCGAGGGAGAGACTCAAAGGAAGATCATAAGCATCAACTATTCAAAACTTACAACTTTCAATTTAGTTAGTACATCTACACAAATCACAAATGTTATCTTCTTGAGCCTAATAATACGTTTTGATTTTTGCCTATATATTTAAGTCTAGAGTACTAGTAGTATCAAATAATTTTTTTTTTGACATGGACACATTTAATTTACAATTTAAACCTTATAAACTCAAGTTGTCGTCATGAATGAGTTGTGAATAAGTTAACCAATTTTTACAACTTACATGATATTCACAATCGTGTCATCTAATTTTGGTAGAATAATTGCCCATAAATTGAGTCAATTTTTTTTATCCTTTGGTTCCTATAAAAAGAGATTATAGTAATTCAGAGTTCGGAATGAGCTTCAACATTAAATAATTTTAAATCTTTTTTAAATGTAGTTGCGGGAGATCAAAATAGTAGTACTAGGCTAATTTTTGAAAGATAAAATTTGCAAGCACGTATCTCGAAGCATTTATAGAGCAATATGTCTGAATCTTGTCATAACAACTTAGCACACATATGTAGATGCTATCAAAGTGCATTTAAATATTTGGATATAAAAAATGAAAGAGATGGATGATAAAGGTTAGATAGATATACATATAAAAAGCTTAGATCCAATACACTCCTGGTTCCTGACAAGGCTAATTAAAATTTTATGGTAGTACTAAAGAATGGCTAAAATGCAAGGCTATTTCTATCAAAAGGCAATGACTTAATGGAGTACCAGAGAAAGAGTTGAATAAGGACCACAATGAAGTAGACACTTATATAGTACTACTATGGATTCAAGTTTACTATAGTCAACTATATATTGACGCAGTTTCACGTTGTAATCAATCTTCATTATTGATTTAAGATCAGCAGTTTATATTTAAAATATATAGAGTAATATTTTAAAATAAAACTATCACAGCCGCCGATTAGAGATTGGACAACGCTGATCTTAAAAATTTAAAATATTTCTATGCTTAAATTTGTTTTTCTACCAAGTAGATTAGTGGTTTGTACCGAAAAGGAAGATTATTCGTCAAAATTCACTTCTTAAAATAAATAAGTGTAGAATTTTGATCTTAAACTCCATCCCTTATATATTACGACTCCCTTCTCAACTAAATTAATGTTTATAGAAATTACAAAATTTAAGGACCACTTGAAAAAAATCATAATAAAAAAAGCAATTTATCTATAAGAAAAAATTATTAATATGTTATAAGTTGTGATGTGATAAGAAGAAACAAATTAAATGAGGTGTTAAATAGATATATAAAATTACCTGTATTGTATTATTTACTCCAAAAAACAAGTGAACAAGTATGAAGAGTTCCATGGGCAATGATATTTGTACTCACTTCATTTGTCCAATATCGTTTTAACACTTCAATATAATGGAGTAATAGGAGGGAAGTTTCTATGTATTTTGATAATATAATTTTCTACCAATGTTTAGTGTAACATGATATATATAAAAGGAAAAAGAAAAAAAATGTTTTTTTACATAGTTGAAATGGAAAAATTATTATAAATTTACAGATAAAATAGAGTGACCAAAGATCGAACTCCGGTCAAAGATGTTCGGCCTAATAATTTTGACATTTTCTGTCAATTAAGTTAAAAATTTTGAACGAAAATTAAAATTTACTCAAAAAAAGTTTTTTTTAGAGATCATATTGTATGCAGTTACAATATTTTTGTATTCATGCAATGGGTTATCAATAGTCATTTGATTAAAATCAAACAATTCATATTTAAGTTTGATAGCTTAAAATATTAAATAAAATTTAAAGTCTACCTTATATTCTCAAAGAATAACCAAATTTAATATATCATTTCTGTCCACAAGTTGAGTTTCATTGAGGTTCTATTGGTTCCCACTCAATCTAATAGTGGGAATAACAATCCAGTTATCTAATGAGTTAGGTAAAAAATTATATATGAAGTAATCAAACACATCTTACTGTTAAGTTTCTAAAAATATCATAGAATATGTAATATTTCTACTATTTGAGCGAGTGTTATCTATATCTAATTTAAATTTTTTTTGCATAATTTTTCTTTCTTTTTTATCGCAAAGATCACTTTTATAAAAGACTTTTTCTTTTCAGTAGAACAATTCTACAAATATTTTATTGATATCGCTTTCTCTTCCTCATCAATAATATATTCTATATTAAATTTCTCTAACATTTTTATCCTTCAAATCTTACAATATATCTCTAAGTCACGAACAACACTTATATATATTATTATTTGTAACAATGATAGTTGAATTTCTAAAAATCAACAATACACATATTAAAATATGGATTACCTTGTTGTTTTTCTTCACTGTACTTTATAATCTGATTCTCCTCCAATAAATTAAATATGACTTATTTAACTTTTAAATAAATTCAATTTGAAGTTTGCATTTTATATTCTTATGGTTCACCTAAACTATTTTTTTAATATTGTTGGTTCTTTCAAACTATTTTCACCGACTCTTATTGACCAAGAAATAGCCGATCGATTGCTTTACTTGACTTATATTTTACAAGATTGAGATCCAAGCAATACTTCAATGAAAGTTGGCAGCAACAATATATTTTTTAATAATTTATTTATTGATCGAAACTCATACAAAGTCCATAAAATGTAAGAATTCACGTATTTTAGTGACTTACATTTTAATTTGAACTAATACGAAGAAGTATATTAAGAAAATTGATTTAGAGAACATATTAAATGTGTTGTATTGTTTATGGATATTTATAACCATGTTATAATTTGTCCAAAAAAAAACCCTGTTATAAGATACTTAAATTCTTTAACAACTTGAACCAATTCACTCTTAATCAATTCAATGTATTTTTTTTATGGAAAATGATAAACATTGCCCTTAAGGCAATGGTATTGCCCTTAAGGCAATGGTTAAGATTACAAAAATAGTAAAAATACTCTCGAAATTTGTGTTTTCTACTTTTCAAAACAATAAAACACAATTTCCAATGCAACTATTTCTTTTTTTGGTAACTTTAACTAGTGCCCTTGGGGCACTAGTTAACAAGACCCTTTTTTTATATTATATAATGTGAGTTATTATGTTTGCTTATATTAAATTTGGAGGTTTTTGAATTTGCCTAGCCTAGGATCCTTTTCATGTAGCAACTTATAAAAGCAAATACTATTAAACAATTGAAAGGAAAAAAATATTTTCTTTTGGATTGTTAATAAGTAAAAAAAACTATAATTAAATGGAAGCAGTACTAACTATTAAGTGTGTATATATGTACTTTTGTTAACATTTTTCTTTTCTTTTTTTAACAAATATTTTTCTTTTTTAATGTGTGTGAATTAGAAAATGTGTCAATTATCATGATTTGATTAAATTAGATATTTTTCATCAACCTATTTTCCTTTTGTTTTTACAGTATTAAATTAGAAAAATGTTTCTACGTTACCATAATGAGTTAATGACCTTTATCAAAAAAAAAAATAAAATGAGTTAATGACCATTTTGCCTTTTTTTTTTCTTTCAATACTAGACATTTTTGTGGTAATTTTAATTTTATGATTATAAAATTAATTATTGTAATTTTTTTAATTCTTTCTATAATGAGTTAATGACCGTTTCTTAATTTTTTTTTTTTTTTTACAATTTAATGACCGTTTCTATGTTACTATAATGTGTGTCAAGACTTTTTTTTAATTCTTTCTATGCACAATTTCAATCACCTTAAATATTTTTTTATTTTCTTGGTACTAATTTATCTTATATAAATGGATCTAGAGAATCAATTTTGGTGTATAACGGTATATTTTTGGTCAAGTGTTGAAATTAAGAAGGGACCACAAAGCATATGCTTACAAACTTTGGTGAACATGTGAGTGAGGGCCCAAAAGCTGGTTCTTGCCTTTATGCTACGTTTCTTTGTGGTTGCTATCTCTTTCAACTTTCAAGCCTCCTAACTTTTTATGGTCATCTCATCTTAATTTCTCAACAAAGCTGCCACCTTCACTCTGCTTCCTGGCTGGTCCTCCATCACAAACCAAGGTTTACCCATTTCCATTTCATTGGTACAAACTATGTTTGGTTCAGCTACTGCACCACTTAAAATTACAGTGAAAATTTACGATAAATTAGAAGTTACACTTTGTAGTTTTTGAAAATTATAGTGAAAAATTAGATAGATGTATGTCTTTGTTGTGATAAAGTTAAACTAAACATATAAGAAGTGGTAAATATTAGTATTGAAATTCACACATAATTATGAAGTTTCGGATTTAAGTTAAGCGACTTTATTGATATTTAATTAGTTAATGTGAAGATTTTCGGCTTAATAAATTTTTTTGTTTTATTTGCAACCTTTTGATTGTTAAAGAAAATGGACTTTAATAGTTTAGAATTCAACGCAAGATAAATAATAAAGTATAATTAACCATCCAAAAATCGAACTTAAATTCTTCCAAAATTTGATCTTCGATCAAACTCATTAATCTGACTCATCACCAAATAAATTAAGAAGATATATTGAGAAAATCAAAAGCTAAATTGAGATCTGACTATTAAATTGGAGCTATAAAGGAAGAGATGTCAAAGACTGTACCCCAATAACTGCAGGAAAATGCTATAAGATCTATGGAGGACCAAGGTCATAGACCGATCAATATGGGGACAATACTTTCTATCACAGTTGGCAAATTTATGTCTATTTTGATGAACAACATATCATACACACATTTTCTCTTGAGAAGAAAAAAAAGTACATATGTTAAAAACTTTTTTTTTTTGAAAGGATGTTAGAAAAATCGAAATTTGTATTAAAAAAATTTAAATACACAACTTTGAAAATTAATATTTTTTTATTAAATTACTTAACATATATCTTTAAGATATGTATTAGTTTTTTTTATAAATTTAAATCAATAAAAATTGTCACTTTTACCATGAATTAAATAAAAATAAATAAAACAAAACGCATTTCAAGTTTAATCAATAGTAACATCACTAAACATAGTTTAATCAATGCAAATATTTTGATGATTATAAATATAAAAACCATGAAGCATTTTATGGTGAAGCATTTCATTTTCAAAACTTTCAAAAATTAATTTAAATGAAAGATTACCACTAGATAAATAATTTGTATTTGTCAAAAAAAAATTGTAGACGTTTTTATTTTCACTAGTGTTACTTAAAATAAGTTTAGTTCAACTGATAGAAAATATTTAAATTATTAAGTCGGATGTCTTTAATCGGAGTTCGAAGCATACTACCTCCTTACCAAAATATAAAGTTGTTTTGACCATATTACTCAAATTAAAAAATGTAATCATTGTTGTATGGAAAAAAATGAATTGAATAAGTAAAAGACAAGAGGGTAATAAATAGTTAAAGATATAATAAGAAAAATAACATTAAATGCTTCATTGATATATACTACTGTAAAGTGATTTATATTTTAGCACAAAATTTTTTCTTCTTAAAATGATTTATATTTTGGTATGGAGGGAGTATTATTTTGATGTATTTTTATAATTTGTTTTACAAAGTGATAGTAAAAATTAAGAAAGAAATAAAATTAACCATGCTTTTAAAATTAAAATTCTAACTTATTTTCCATGCATGAAGAAATGTAAAAACTATACCCTACCATACATCATGCCATTACTGGATTTTTCTATTTCTATTTTTTAACTGGATTTTATTTTTATTTCTATTCATTAATATAGTAACAAAGTATAAATTGTCCATTTTATAAGAAAAACCTAAATTGTCCAAAGAACAAAACAAAAGTATAAATTGTCCCTTTGCATTTTAAGGTGGTATGTTTAATCTTAAAGACAAAAAAGTAAAAAAAATATGGATGTATCGGAAGTACATATTAAAAAAATCATTTTAAATCATGTATATATTCAACCTTATACATTTAAAAAGTTATTTTTTTTAATTTAATTTTTTTTTAGAATATCTTACAAATGTCTTAAAAACACATATTTACTTGGATATTGTGATTTTCTCATGTTTATATAGAATGAAACATGAGAAGAAGTGTAGGGGAGAATACAAATCGCTCCATCGAAAAAACATGACCTACATAATAATAATATTTCCTTTGTCGCATTTATAAGCAAAAGAATTATTTCAAATTTTAATCACTATTAAAAATACAATTTAATAATTTTCGAACTAATTAATACTATTATTCTTGATATACTTTTATTAATACTATTATTCTTGATATACTTTTATTTAATTCATTAATTTCATTTTTACAAAAGTATGTGATTTTCAAAAAGAAGAAAAGGATAATATAATAATATAAATTTAATTATATCTTACATTAAATTAAAAAAATTAACTATATTTAATTGAATTTTTTAAATACCGTATAAATAATTTTATATTTTATAAATATGACTGAGACCGAAGTTAGTACTCTCTCCGTCCCGAAATATAAGAGAAAAAACAAAAATCACACTTATTAAGAAAAAGTAAAATATAATGATTGGAAGTATGTTTTTTTGAAAAAAGTTGTATGGAAAGATGTAAAAACAATTTTTATTGGCGGTTGGTTATAGAAAAAGTAAGAGAGAGAGTAAACTTTTCTTGAAAAAATAAATGTTTCAACTTTTTCTCTTACATTTTTGGACATAGGGAGTATTTTTCAATAAATAGAGGAAAAAAAAAAAGGAGGGAAAATAGTCGGAGAGAGGGAAACTGTAATAACACAAGAGTAAAAACAGTTGGACATCGGGACTTGCCTAGCACGAGGAATAGAACAATTACACACACAGTCACACACTACCCAATAAATAAATAAATAGATATAGAACTCTTAATTAATTAATTAATTTCTTATGATGGATGGAGCTTAGCTTAGCTATGTATGAAAAATAAATAAATAAAAAAACAGAGCAAATATATACAACTAATACAAGAGAGTTTCCATATACAGAACTAGAAGTAGTGAAGAAGAAGAAAAGTGATTCATACTTTACTTTTTGATAAAACAATAATATGAGTTTGTTGTAATGTTAGTTACTAGTTATTAATCTCTTCTAATCTTGTTGCTTAGTTAGTGTTTTCTCTTCCTCTAGCTACTCTACTCTTCAATCCAAATCAATCAATTCAAAACCACACTCTCTCCTTTCTTTCTTTCTTTCTTTCTTTCTTTCTCTCTTCTTCATTTTCTCTCAACAACCACCACTCTCTCTCTCTCTCTCATGCTGTTTGCTGCTGCTGCAGCATCGTTTTCTTTCATTCACACATACAAACATTCTAATTCTAATTCTGTTTCTGTTTCTTAACAACTTTCTTCAATCAATTTTCTATTATTCCGTTTCCGATCGATGGAAACATCATCATCATCATCGGAGAATAATTGCTCTGTTAAAGTTGCTCTTCACATTCGTCCTCTCATTTCCGATGAGAAACTACAAGCTTGTACTCAATGTGTTTCTGTTAACCCTGCTAAACCTCAGGTAATTAATTTCTACTATTCATTCACACTTCTTCTTCTTCATTTTTTGTTTTTATTTTCTGTGAATTTTTTCCAACTAATTTTATTAGTAGTAATTAATTGTTGTTGTTATTGTGTTTGTCGTTTAGCTATGACTTCATTAATTAATTGATTGTTCAGTGTGTTTTTAATTAGTGTGGGGGTTGCTTAGTTATCATTAATTATTTGTCGCTTACCAAAAAGTTTAGTATTTTTCGATGATTCCTTGCTTCTTTACTTAGTACAATGTAAATTTATTCTTTATTTATTTTTAACCAATTTATTTATTTAAATTGTAGTGTTTTGGACTTTTGGTAAAAAAAATTTAATTGCACTGCATGTTAATTTTAAAGAAAAGTTGATATTGTTAGTTATTATTTAGTGTCCGTTTGGCCCGGCTTATTTTCTAGTTTTTTTTTTCTTCTCTTTATAGTAAAGAAGAAAAAAATTGTGTTTGACTCTGTTTCTCTTTATTTTTTACTTCTTTACTTTATTTCTCTAATACTTTTAAAGAGAAATATGGCTAAATTCAATTTTATACTTCTCTATTTCATTTTAAAAAAATAGAACAACAGAAGTTAAGCCGGACTAAATAGACATTTAGTTTATGTTTGGTATTACGATGGAAGTGTCAAAACCACCGTTGATTACATTAAAGAGATTCTGACACCTCTACTACTATGATATCATATATGAACTTATTTAGATTCCAAGTTGAACCTGGGTACCGTATTATCGCCTGAAAAAATAAAATTTATACAGCAGTAATTAGGAATTCAATTTCATAAGTTGTGCTTAAAGTGTTGTACGTATTAATTATGCTTCCATGTTTGGAAATTTTGTTATTCAACATAGTCTTACAACAGTTACAAGTTTGATTTTTTTATTTTATTTGATACTAATACAAAACAATTGTTGTTGAAAAGTATCATATCACTGAGTTTATTAAAAATTATTTATTATTTTTCATTATGTTTCTTTGTCATGAGTCATGACTCGTGTCAATATGTCATAGACTCATAGTTGGTGACACATTTTCCTCTTTCACACCAAATAAACGTTATTTTCATGTACCCTCATCCTGTTTTGTTTTGGGTTTGTTTTTGTATTTTTCATTTTAATTTACTCACTTTTAAAAATTGACCCTTAATTGATAGTTGAAAGTTGAAACTATTTTTATATACTTTTTATAGCATTTTGATAGTTGAAACTTTAAATTGCATATAAATTCAGTTATAGAATTTTATATTTACTACAGCATAATAGTTTTGAAATTTGTTTAGAAATGCTACCTCAACTGATTGTAAATGTCGAAATTGCTTAGATCGAATCTCGGTCCCTCCATTTTGTGTGTGTGAGTTTTTAATGACTTGTCATTTTGCCTACGCAAAAAAAAAATTAGTTTTGAAAATTTGAGACAAAAGTAATGCTGCCACTTAAATTACATTTTGGTAATTATTACATACATTCTGTGGTAAAAAGGCCAAATAGAAATTAATTTATTTTTAGAAATGTAAATGTATTGACTTATATTTTCTGATAATATTTCACTAATCTATATGGAAAGCTAAGAGTGACCTTGACATTTCCTGAGAATCTGATTACAGTATTTCATTGATCAGGTTCAAATTGGGTCTCATTCCTTTACATTTGATCATGTTTATGGAAATGGTGGATCTCCTTCATCTAAAATGTTTGAGGAATGTGTTGCTCCATTGGTTGATGGGTTATTCCAAGGGTACAATGCTACTGTACTTGCTTATGGTCAGGTTAGGTTCATATTGCATGTCATCATGTACTCAAAGTTGGACAAGAATTCAAATCATATTTTGCATTTTAAGCTCATATATGTTGCAGACAGGATCCGGGAAAACGTATACCATGGGAACTGCCTACAATGACAATAGTGGGATTGGATTAATTCCTCAGGTTATGAATGCCTTGTTCAACAAGATTGAAACTCTAAAGCATCAAACAGAATTTCAGTTGCATGTTTCCTTCATTGAGGTATATTCGTTATGCACACTTCTGCCAAATATTTAACGATGCTGTATTTTTATGAATTTTATTTTTGAAACCATTGATTATAGTCTATAGATCAACAACTTGTCAAATCATGGATTTCTGCGCAGCATTTTATTTTGAAACTATAACTTGTCATATCATGGATGATCTATGCAAAAGTAATTTTATCTTGAAACTATGGTAAAATTGGCTAGCTGTGGCTGTGAATGTGCCATTGCGTTTAATATTGAAAACGAAATTTGTCATGAATTATTATTGTTCTCAAGGACTTAATTAATTGTGCATTTGCTTTTGAAGATTTTGAAGGAAGAAGTAAGGGACTTGTTGGATATGGTATCTATGGGCAAATCAGATAACACTAGTTCTAATGGTCATTCTGGAAAAGTAACTATTCCTGGGAAATCACCGATACAAATTCGTGAATCATCAAGCGGAGTAATAACACTGGCAGGGTCAACTGAAGTTTCTGTAAGTACATTACAGGAGATGGCTGCTTACTTGGAGCAGGGTTCTTTAAATAGGGCAACCGGAAGTACAAATATGAACAACCAATCCAGGTAAATAATAAACTCTTACTCTTACCAAATATATAAGCACTGAATGAAAAATTATCCTTCATATTGGAAAGTTTGATGATGTTTTTTAATGGAAGTACTTCAATTGAAGGGAAAAATAACTTCGGCCAACTTCATTAAATAGTGTAGCATTTTCTTTCCAACGTTGTCTTTGTTAACAATCAATAATTTGGTTGGAGTTGGTTCTATGTACTGGTTTTTCTTTAAAATGCTTTTTCGACCTTTTGTTCATCTTTTCCTTGATAGGGGCAAAAGCAGCTTTTTATTTTAATTTCCACCGGATTATAAACTTACAACAAATTTGAGTTTTGGAGAAGTGTTATTTGTATGGTTTCTGCTATATTTTGTATTTTTGTAATCCAATAACTTGTGGTTCAACTTTTGTTGTATTAGTCGGTCACATGCCATCTTCACAATTACATTAGAACAGATGCGGAAACTCCATTCATTCTCTACCAGCAATGACACTTCGGATGAGGATATGGGTGAAGAATATCTTTCAGCCAAGCTACATTTGGTAGATCTAGCTGGATCTGAGCGAGCTAAAAGAACTGGTTCTGATGGTCTTCGTTTAAAAGAAGGTTGCCAATACTGATTAAGCCGGATACTTAGTATACATTTGTTTCAAAATATTTTTCAGCCACAGTTCTTTAAGTGACATTATATTTTCTTCTTGTCAAAAGGTATACACATCAATAGAGGCCTTCTTGCACTTGGTAATGTGATAAGTGCACTGGGGGATGAGAAAAAGCGAAAGGAGGGTGTACATGTCCCTTATCGAGATAGCAAACTCACTCGACTTTTACAGGTTAGACCAACATTTTGTTGTTTGACATACCAGTGTATTGTGAGGGAGCGTATATCAAATGGAGTGGTCTATTGTGAGTCAGAAGAGCAAATGATCATCAAAATCTACATGAACAACCATGATTGAAGCATCAAGTCAAGTGACCTTTTTATGTGATCATTGTCATGAAATTTGTTTTGACATATTCAAAAAATCACAACATATTACTCCCTTTACTAGATAATCTTGACTATCCAATATCCATATATAATAATCAAGATTTGCTCCTCTGGCAATATACCACTCCGCAAACTTGATACGGATACGGTCACTGTCCCCATATTAAAATTGTGTGGTTTCAATCTAGATAGCTTTCCAACTTGATAATTGCCTTATATTTCGACATTTAAAAAACAGATTTATCATAGTAATGGAACCAAGTATTTTTTCTTGATATCAGTGTTTAAGAATCTTTTGATCAAGAGTTACTTGTCCTTGTTGCAGGATTCACTTGGTGGAAACAGCAGAACTGTCATGATAGGTAACTGCTACTACCGAGAGTTGATTTGTAGGCACAAATGTTTAATCGTTTACACTTTGCATGTTTCTCCTCGAGTCCATTAACTGAAAATATGAATTGTTCTTATTATTTAGTTCATTTCCTTTCAATTGAAGCCAGCCTATTGGATGGGAAAATGGTTTTTTCTATTAATGTATGGGTTACTTGTTAACTAATTTATAAGATTTCTTCCTAATGTTTTCCACAAATTAGATCAGTATTTTCATTTTATTATACTTTAGAAAAATTAATAGTTTCCTTGAGATTCTGTATACTGTATTTTTGGACATCACAATTCACAAGAACACAGTTAAGAAAAGGTTAACTGTTCACATGGCAAAATACACTATAGGAACACATTTTATATTTGTACATGCATGTTGGTTAAGAAACAGTTTGACAAAACATCAGGTACACCCATTAAAAACAAGGTGAAATTGGAACAAATATCTTTCATGCAGTTTGACAGACAAGGTTATAATGTCAGACATTTCTGTCAATTTTGTTGCTGACTAGTTTAGAGAATTGGTTGGATTTGGGATCTATATGATGAAATAGGGTTTTTTTTCTTCTAGACATCGTTAACAAATAATGTGACGTGCACATAAAAACTAAAATTTGCTATGTTGTACTGTTCGTATCAAAACTGGAATAGCATTGAATTACTGCCTGTTATAGACACAATTACAATAGTGCTTCGATAATCAATGCTAAAATTTCTATATGTTTTTCAATCACATACCGATTCATCTTTCTCAGCTTGCATTAGCCCTGCTGACATCAACGCCGAGGAAACTCTTAATACTCTTAAATATGCAAATCGTGCACGCAACATTCAAAATAAGCCTGTTGTAAGTTTCCATGATCCTTTGTAACTTCTATTTCTTGCCCCGTTCATAGCTTAGGACTATTAGGAAACTCATCTTGATCAAATTCCAGATGTCACAATCTTCATTGTTAATTTTACAGGCTAATCGAGATTTGATATCCAATGAGGTGCAGCAAATGCGCCAGCAGTTAAATTACTTGCAGGCTGAACTTTGTTCTAGAGGAGGAGGTTCAGTTGATGAAATGCGGGTATTTATTGTGCTCCTAACTGAAATTTTCATTTTGAATTATCAGGAGATGAAATGAGTTTAATTTATAGCATGATGCTCTTCCTGTATAGGTTCTTAAGGAAAGGATTACTTGGCTTGAGGAAACTAACGAGGAACTCTGTCGAGAACTTCATAAATACCGCAGTAGATGTTCTTTTGTTGAAAGATGTGATGTTGACGAAACAGTATGTGAATAAGAAAACTCTTCAAATGCTTGTCTGTTTTTTCTTCTGTTGTTTGAGTAAACAAAATCATTAACATAATCGGTGCATTTTATGTATATTATTTATTTATTATGCACGGTTACGGGTATGTTAATGTTACTACTGCTTCCTCAAAAACCTTATAGTCATTTTTTCTTTTTCTAGGATGGACATATTTATCTCATGAAAAATGATGGACTCGAGAGGTGCTTTCAGAGCTCAGAGTTACCTGACCATCTAGTAGCTGGAAGCTTGTCAGGTAGACATTTAATGTCTGTGTTTTTGGAGCTGTAAATTCGTACTCGAAATTATTATTTAAGTATTTTGATACATTGGAAAGTGGAACCATGGGATTTTACAAGTACATTTACGGAAGACGTGCATTCATTTTAGTCGGGAACTATAGTCTGAGTATTAACTGTATGACATTAAGCAGTGGTTTGATTTTTGGTTGTTATATTATGTGAAGGTCAGGATTCAAGGGAAGCTGATGAAGTAGAAAAAGAGTTGGAGCACACACTACTGCTAAATACCATGGATAAAGAGATGCATGAGTTAAATAAGCGATTGGAGCAGAAAGAGGTTTCATTTGTATGATTAGTTTTAAAATCATATATATTAGTGATCAAAATGTCCTCTAAAACATTGAATCTAGTTAATATGTACATCTGAGAACTCGTTTATGCGTCAGACTTAAAATTTGATGGTAGAGATGTGTACTTGTGAAGCAACCAAAGTGGCCTCTTTTTTATCAGTGTATATGAATTTAGCCTCAATTTTCCTTGCAGACTGAGATGAAGCTCATGGGAGGTGATACTGAAGCACTCGTGCAGCACTTTGGAAAGAAAATTACGGAACTCGAGGAAGAGAAAAGAAAAGTGCAGGTAAAACTGGTCATATTTTAATTTTAAATAGGTACCAAGCGTCACACAAAAGGTCTCTTTAATTAACAAAAAAAATGGTCTCTATTTTTACCCTAGTGATGGATTTTTTGGACTGATAATGGCAGAAAGAAAGGGACCGATTGTTGCACGAAGTAGAGAATCTTGCGGTTAATTCAAATGGATTGGCACATAAAACACAAGATGTTCGTGGCCAAAAATTGAAAGCTTTGGAAGCACAGGTAAACTTTGACTTACATTGATGTCATTCTCTCAAGTCCCAAGGTTATCATTCTTGACCGATATTTTTCTCTTCATCATATAAACATTTGTTTTGTTAAATATTGAAATTCAGATTTTAGACCTCAAGAAGAAACAAGAAAACCAGGTACAGCTACTAAAGCAAAAGGAGAAGAGTGAAGAAGCTGCCAAAAGACTGCAAGCTGAGATACAGTTTATCAAGGCTCAAAAGGTGCGGTGGTTATTATAGTTATGATATTTATTCTTATTCTTATTAATTTTTTTTTTCATATCTCATATTTATGATTATATACATTGCAGGTTCAGTTGCAGCATAAAATAAAGCAAGAGGCAGAACAATTTCGACAATGGAAAGCTTCCCGTGAAAAGGAGTTACTCCAGGTGGTTTGCTTGTTTTTATTATCATAATAATTGTGTTTTATGGTTTCAAAGAGGCCGAGTAATTGTAATTTTCCTAACTGTATTCAGTATTGAATGAATGACTCTGCCTTAAGTCCACATTTGTCTGAGCATGCGCCATCCCAAATTTTTGTGTTTGGAATTTTTATCCGTGTCTGGAATTTTAGTATTTTCTTATGTTTAATGTATCAACTACTGAAATACTTTATCAAAAAAACTCCTTTTCTTTTAGTTTTGTGATTCCTATTTTGTTGACACTGTTGTTTTATTTTGAACTTTTTGTGGGGCAATTAATCTGTAGAAATTTTTGTAAATTTGCAGTCATGTTCCCTTTCAAGTTTCAACTAATTATGTTGTAGCTGTGATTTATTTGTGCATTTGTATCAATAAGTATCATACAGCTGTTATTTAACCTTTGTTATAATTTTAAACAGTTAAAAAAGGAGGGAAGAAGGAATGAGTATGAAAGACATAAACTCGAGGCTCTAAACCAGCGCCAGAAAATGGTAAGTTAAAGATCAAAGTTTGTTGTTTTCGGAGCTCAGTTTTTTCTTAAGATATTTCTACCTTTACCATTCTCTTTTACCTGGCATTTTGAAATTAATTAGAGTCTAAATTAGGTGAGAAACAACATTATGACTGTTATATTAGAATGAAGTAGATAGATAGTTGAATTGAAACCATACACGTAGAATAAGGCTTCTCATTTTCACGTCCTGCAGTTCAGGATTTGACAAAAGTATTTGTCACTCAATTTTTATTGGCCTTTGGCAGGTTCTTCATAGAAAGACAGAGGAAGCAACAATGGCTACCAAAAGGCTGAAAGAATTGTTGGAAGCCCGCAAATCTTCTCCGCGTGACCACTCTGGTAGTACTTGAATTGGCAATTTATTTTTATTACATACTTTAGTTTACTAACTATTGCCGGTCCCTTTCAGGTTATTCAAATGGACATCTACATCCTGGGCAGGTAATGACTTATACTTAGCCTGTACGTTACGCAATTTGACAAATAAATGTAAAACAATTTTAACCTAATTTTTCTATCCAGATCAATGAAAAATCCCTCCAGAGGTGGCTTGACCAGGAGCTGGAGGTAATGGTACATGTGCATGAAGTCCGTGCCGAATTTGACAAACAAAACCAAGTGTACGTGATCATAATTTATCCTGGAGTTATCACATTCCAAAACTATATTTTCTTCTTACTATTTATGAATTGAATATTTTATTTAGTCACACTGCACTAGAAGAAGAATTGGCTTTCCTGAAACAACTGGATCAGTTTTCAGATAGGCATAATATCCCCGTGGGAAACGGCCGATATTCAAGGTATAATTTTTTTCCGTGAACCTGTGGATGCAGGATTTCTTTTTTTTTTTGCTATTTTGGTGTGAATAATTATTTCTTTAACTTAATTTTGATATTATTTCCCATTTGTTAGACTGTTATCCATGTCACCAGATGCAAGAGTTGCGAGAATATCTTCTCTTGAGAACATGCTGGGCATGTCTTCAGCTGCTTTGAAAGCCATGACTTCACAACTTACTGAGGCAGAAGAAAGGGAACGTGCGTTAATTAACCGTGGACGTTGGAATCAGTTACGCTCAATGGGAGAGGCGAAGAATGTGCTCCAGTATTTGTTCAATGCTACAGCAGAAGCAAGGTGCTCCCTGTCTTCCAAGAATCTGATAAGATTTAATGTTTTTATTTATATAATTAACTATAGATTAGGTAGCGTTGTCAATTTACAAAATATGGACTTTTCTAAGTAGCTGAAGGGAAAAGTAACTATTTGGCAAGTTCTGGAGAAAATCTAAGCAGTTTGTCGGATACTGTTTATACTTGATAGTTGATATGATGATATCTTTCTTTTGAGATAAGTTACTTTTGTGAAATGTGCATTATCTCTTGCCTGGATAATGTTTTTGTTAGCTACATTAGTGTAATTTTTTAGGGGGAAATTTAGAGACTTTTTGTTTCCTATTCTAAGTAATAATAGTTTTCATCATCAGATGCCAATTGTGGGAAAAGAATATGGAACTGAAGGAATTAAAAGAGCAACTTAATGAGATTGTAACACTACTACAACAAAGTGAAGCACAGAGAAAGGAACTGGTAAAAGAGATAGCAATTGGCGAACAAGCAGTTTCTATCACATCGAAAACACCAGCCTCGGTGAGATTTTACTCATTTTAGTGCAATTAGCATAAGCTTGTGTAGTAAAAGATTTCAGCTCCTAATCACAGCTCATCAGCTGCAAATTATCACTTGAACTAGTTTAATAACCACCACGACCAAAGTAATTTCCCACTGGGTGGTTTTCGCAAAGTTAGTTTGGCACAAGATACACAAGTTCTACGAGGATGTGGAATAAAGAACTTCTAATGGAGAGGAAGTAATGAATGTCTATAACTTCTCAGCCTTTATTTCATCAATGAATGTCTATATCAATTACTTTGACTCTTAACTAGGATTAATTATAGTGTTTTGACCATATAAAAAGTTTACAAACTTAATCTTTCATTCATTTATATAATATCATGTTTCTGATTGAAATTTACAGGAAAGCTCACGGTCCTTGAAACACCTTGCGGATGAAATGAGTGGTCCATTGTCTCCAATGTCGCTTCCTGCACCAAAGCTACTCAAATTCACTCCTGGAGTTGTTAATGGGTCAGGCAGGGAGTCAGCTACATTTCTAGATGACGCACGGAAGGTATATTCCTGCTCCATTATATCTCTTTGGTGATGCTCATTTTGTTTTTCAATTTAGTAATGGTTTTATTTCAGATGATACCCATTGGAGAGTTGTCAATGAAGAGACTAGCATCTATAGGACAAGCCGGAAAACTTTGGAGGTGGAAGAGAAGTCATCATCAATGGTTGCTACAGTTTAAATGGAAGTGGCAGAAGCCTTGGAAACTCTCAGAATTGATCAAACACAGTGATGAAACAATCATGAGGTCAAGGCCTCGAGCACAAGCTTTGATTAATGTGGCTTGATGTTGAGCTCATATAAAGGGATTATTATCTCTGAATGCTGACCAATGATTTTCAACATGGCTTGACAAAAGTAAGGATAATTGTAGGTAATCTCTACTTTGTTTCTCATACCTATTTTAATTGTGCATTGAGTTACCGATGTGCAATGTCCATAAATGTTTTTGACATCCAAGACATCCGATGTGGCATGATGTATATTGCATGAGATTCCTGTTATTTGTCAGAGGGATATTTTGCTGAGATACAGTTTGGCTGTTGGAGAAAGTTGTCACGATTTTCTGTAGATTGTACACACAATAGGCGTATGCTGACATTGACAGTATCAGAAGAAAGAATTGATTTTAGAAGGTTGGAAGGGAAAATGTTGCACTCCTGCATATATTAGAATACATAGATGTGATAAAGCTGTTCAATGTCAGTTCTGTAGTTTTTCTTTTAAACAAATTTTGTAAATTGTGATCGGCATAGCGTGATAGTCGGTTACTGTACAAATGAAGTATTTTACAAGATAACTAGAGTATTAATTATGATATTAGCTAATTTTCTTCATAATCAATGTTTCAAATCCCCAACTGTAACTATGGAAATGACCGAGTAGTTGAACTAAAATTTGTAGGCAGTAATAAAAATACTCATACTGCTAGTTTTGAAACATGAACATTACAAATCTCACCCGGGTAAGACTTCTAGATTTTTAAATATTTTGTTAAATTTGTTCAGCTTTACAAATTAAGCTTGAGGAAAAACTCCAATTGATTGCTCCAAATGGATCCTGTTAAACAATTAATGTGTGCAAATTAGAGGGATTTTGGCTATGATGTTGGATATTTCAGGCTAATATTGAATAATTATTTACTTTATGTAGATTGGTTGAAATAGTTACAAAAAAAAGTGGAAAGAGAAGCTTTTTGATAATTTTTGTGTGAAGATGTCATGTAATTCAGCATTTTGACCATAACTTGAATTAGCAATGTTTGATTGATGTAATATAAGCAAAAGTCGATTTGTATTTGGCTTAAATTTGAACTAAATACAGTTTGATTTTTGCTTATATTTAAAACCGGAGAAAATATTCTTTATGAAGTTTGAAGACTATAAAAAACAATCTGCAAGACTACAGAAACTTTCAATATTCACAACCGTGCTTATTAGATTTGCACAACCGTGCATTTGATCAGGCAAAAAAAAACCCTAAGTTTTTAAGTGTTGCATGGTCGTGCATTGTGGTAGGCACAACCATGCTTCGTATTTAAGCTTGTGGCTTGGATACCCTTTAGCCCTATTTTGAGTGCAAGAGATTGAAGATTGAAGGCAGATAGATCTTTGTTGTGAAAGATATTCTTTGCTCCTAATGTCTGTATATTTTACTGATTTTAGTTTTCACTAATATTATGAATATGTTTTAAAAAATTTCATAAATTTTTGAACCTTCTCTATGTCGGATTTTGTTAATACATCGTGGTTCATACTTGTAAGAAAATTTAGCTTTGTGAAGTTTGTTTGAATGCCAGTTTCCTGAATTACTGCAACTTGATATAATCATGCTCTTGTACACGTTAAAATGTCTGTGACAATGTTCTTTATCATCATCATTCTTTAATACAAACATCTGTTTCTCATCAGATTTAAACCGAGAAAAATTTGAATTAAGCTCAAATTCATTTACATAAGTTTCATTTTCTCATATCATTGGACGAGTATAACACCGCACTAATCTCATTTTGATGTCGGGGCTTAGTCCCCTTTTCTCATGAAAAAACTTCACTAAAAGGAACATAGTTCGGGAGATTCCCACGAAAAATTTGCCATGCAAAGTCATTCCCCCAAGACCAATTTTCTTTAATCTTCAATAAGAGGAGTTGACAGTACATTCTGTGATATATTGATTGATTTCACGGCATAAAATCTACTCAAATTTTGACACAAACTATGATAGTCCAGTGAGTGCAGTGTCCTCCATTGAAACACTATCTTTTATTCCTTGTATCATCTTAAGAACTTGCCACATAGCCGGCCTCTGCTCTGGCGAGGTTGCACTGCAAATACTGGCAACCTCAGTGAGCATTTCTAGCCGGTTATCTTCGCTAAAATCATCGTCCCTCATTGCTCTAACCCAATCTTGCAATTCCGTTGGCGCTAGGAAAGGGTGTTTGGAAGGATGTTTACCTGTCAAAAGCTCCAACAGCAGCACACCAAAGGCATACACATCAGACTTTGAAGTCGCCCTGCGGTTAGATTTTCGAATCTCTGGTGCTTTATAGGCTGCAGAATCAGGATCTTCTGTGAATGAAGAATCTGTTAGGAAGGCTAAACAATAGTCGGTAACGCAAGCTTCAAAGTCACCTCCAAGAAGGACATTAGAGGATTTTAGGTTGCCATGTATCAAAGATGAAACTTGGTGTATATAAGCAAGTCCGTTGGTTACATCTTCTGCTATTTTTAAGCATGATGTCCAATGCAAGGGCTTCGCTCTCGCCGATCGTGAACCTGCACATGCACCAGCTACCATAGTTTAGAAAATAATCACCAATCATTAAAATAGGTCATATAGAAATTAATTTATGTCTTTTTGCTCATTCTGAGCATTAATAAGCATTGAAGTTAATTTTTCTAAAAAAGAACACAAATTGAATCAACAATGGGCAAAACATAGTAGTCAACTTAACATACCAAAAATTCAAATCAATCATACATTTAGCCTAAATAGTCAAACATAGTACCAAAAACAATCATTGTAGGTATTAACAATGTCATACAACTTTCAATTATATCCTGTCACACATCTTGACTGTTGCTTACATTTTGAAATAGAATTTTTCTATGTTTGGTATCAGGATGGATATACAAAAATTACAGTGAGGCAGTGACCTGTCATAATTTTCACAAAATCACGGATGATCATTGTGATTGTGACATACCTATCATGATATTAAACATGCATTTTAAAGCCAATTTGATAAAAAAATTATGCTAACTGCAATGCCTCCACCCAATATTTCATTCATCATCAAAATTATTTAACTATGGTTATCCTATAAAAAGGAATATGGGTCCCAAGCAAGATAAACAATAGAGGCATATCAAGAAATAGTTAACAAGTAACAACGCACACCACAAATATGCTAATCCAAACAAATGACATCACAATTCACACATCATCAAGAACAACCAATTGCAAGACAACACATGATCCATAAAATCAAACATTAATTCCAACACCAGGTCCCACAACTTTTTCTTGCCCACACTGTTCTTCCATAGTTCCATTTGTTGCTTACTTCATCACAATTCAATTCCAAGTCCCGTTTTCACCGCTGCAACGTCACAATTACCCAATTTGATAGTACAAAATCGAATGTGATAAATGTAATGACTCAGTAGAAATAGAAAGCAATAATGGCCATCTTTGGATAATAGTTTAATTTGCAGATTATAGTATAAACACTTTTTTTTTTTACTAATATAGTATAAACACTTATCATAATAAATGTTTATTTATGTATAAACTATTTTTATAAACAAAAAATGAAATGAAATTGTTTTTGTATTACCTATTACCTATTCCCATTACTTATTTTGGAGAGCTTACGAAAATTAGCTGAAAACAACTCTTTTCATAATTTCACCAAATTAGAGAATTGGATTAAGTCCGATCAGGCCGAATGCAATCAACACCTTAGAACCATCTTATCAAGATCAGATATTCAGATTTCAAGATAATTTTTTACTTTAGAGGTTGAAAATCTAGACGTTTGCACCATTTTTTCGCAGCAATGAAATTCGACTCCACAAATAATCATAGAAGTGCTTATGCCAAAAATAAGCTCAAATAAAGTATATCTAAACCAACCCAATATCACATTCACATTACACATGCCATGATCATCATCATCATAATAATAATAATAATAATAATAATAATAATAATAACCTAAGTCTATGTTTGGTATCAGTGTAAGTGTACTAGAATCACGGTGACACATCGTAATTTTTGCAGAAGCTATAACTTCTACAAAATTGCGGTTAGTCACTTTAATTCTTAGAGATCGACCGTAATACCAAGCACACACTAAATGCATCAAAACACAAATGCTTAATAATTAATTAAACAATTAATCAATTAATTAATCCATAGTCCATACCATGAATTAGATTGAAGAGGCTTCCATTAGGTTGATAATCATAGATAACAAGTCTTTCTCCTTTAGCTTGAAAGAAAGCCTTCAAAGGAACCAAATTAGGATGCCTAAGTCTA
Source organism: Trifolium dubium (assembly GCA_951804385.1). NCBI lineage: Eukaryota > Viridiplantae > Streptophyta > Magnoliopsida > Fabales > Fabaceae > Trifolium > Trifolium dubium. Next base: position 25,597,740 of record OX638073.1, read on the forward strand.
CCAACAATCTCCATATGCTTCTGAAAAACCTCCCCACTCGTCACACCACTTTTTCCGGCATCCAATCTCTTCACCGTCAACAACAACTTCGAATCCATCACCGCCTTGTAAGTGGTCCCCACACTCCCTCTTCCCAAAAGCTCCGCCGAAGCTCTCATCAACTGCTCCAGCGTATAATCCTGCACCTCCCCGCAGCAGAACACTAACTTCCCACTCCTATGCGCTTCCTCCATCTTCTTCACCTTTGTAACCGCTTCATCTTCACTTCTCACTTCCATAACCGCCGCCGGAGTTCCCGTTTCCGTTTTTTCCGTTTCCGGCGACTCGGATTTTCTTCCGGTGTTCTGCTTTTTTATCAATGCAATTACAATAACAGTAAAAACAGTTATAACCGCAAATGTAACGGTAAAACCGAGAATCAAACCGGTTTTCTTATGATTTTTCTTGTTTTTCGAAGAAGAAACCACCACTATTCCTTGCGATTCTTCGCTCTGACTCAACGGAGCGGTTGAGTTTGAAGAACCGAAGAATCTGGAACGATGAGGGCACTGTTTATGAATAATCTCACCACATAAACCCAGGTTACCTGAAAACAAAGCCGGTTTAAACCGGGAAAGAGTTTCCGTAACAGGAATCGGACCGGTAAGATTATTAGCGGAGACATTCAATAATTTCAAACCGGTTTGGTTTAGAGGAGGAAGAGGACCGGTGAAATAGTTTGAGTCGAGCCGAAGTATAATGAGACGGTCTAGTTGAGTTAACTGAACCGGAAGTGAACCGGTGAAGTTGTTATGAGAAAGAGAAATCGTAATGAGCCGGCGGAGAAAGATAATCGAAGGAGGAAATGAACCGGAGAAATTGTTATAATCGAGAAAGAGTGATTTGAGGTTAATGAGTGGTGAAAGATCAGGAATAGGTCCGAATAATGAGTTGTTACGGAGACTCATGACTCGGAGTTGGTCGAGCCGAGTTAAGGTATTAGGAGGGAAAAACCCGGAAAGGTTTAAGCCTTGAAGGACAAAACGAACAACTCTGCCTTGTGCACATTTGACTCCTTGCCATTGGCAATAGTCATAAGGTTCATTTAATGAGTAGAGGAGTTTGTTGTTTTGGTCTGCGTTTTGCTTGAAAGATAATAGAGATACTGCATCTTGTGGTAATGTTGAGTTTGTAGAGGAAGAAAATGTGAATGTGAGGGTGAAATAAAAGAATAGATTCAAGAGTGTTACAATTAAACTATGCATCATCTTTTAGTGTTTATGTGTGTTGCTACTAGTTGTTACTTGTTGGTACTATGTGTGTTTGTTTTTGAGGTTTTGGAGGTGGGTGTGAAAAGAGAAACATGGTTTGATTAAAAAAGATGAAAGAGTGAGTTTTGATAGATTAGGGAAAATAGAGTGACCTATGTGTGAATGAAAAGTGTAAAGAGGAATGAGGTTGAAATGGTGATTGGATAATTGGTGGTGATAGTGTGCTAATGGCTAGTGGTGGTAGTAGTGGTGAGCAGCTGGATTTGTAGTAGCATTAGCATAGCACTCACGTGAAGTGAAAGTTAGGAACGGTGGAAATTTTCTTGATTTTTTACTTTGTTTCTTTGTATATATGTGAATGTGAACTGTGTGTGATTTCAATACTTTGTATTTTATTACTACTTGTTTATGTTCACTTTGCTTTTTCTATTCAGTTCTGTTGATTTCTTGCGATGAAAAGAAAATAAAAAGTTCAAATTTAAGTGACAAAATTGACTAAATCATATATTTTAAATGTCAATTTTATTACTACTCTCTCCGTCCCAATTTAAATGTCACAATTGACCAAATCAGACATTTTAAGAAAAGTGAGTAAATGAAAGAGAGAATATAATTTTTACCAAAATAACTTTTTTTTATTAGTAATAGACATTGGAATACTAAAAAGTAAATTTTTGATTATTTATTTTTCTCACCTAATGTCTAATGATTGTTTTATGGGGATAAAATAAGAAAAACCAATGTTATAAATATTATAAGACATTTATTTTTGAACAAACAATTTTGGTAAGTAGGATATTTATTTTGGGACGGAGAGAATCCTGTAAAATTGATTCTAAAATAATTTTGAGATGTTTGGTTGTATGTTTGGTTGTTTTAAATTAAAACTGATTTTCAAAAGTGATCAAAATCAATTAAATTTACCGCCAAATCAAACACATTAAGTCTTAAGTTCATTTAAGACTCTCTTGTATACAATACATCGGTCTTTATATATAAGATCTTATTTGACTAAATTATACTATTCATCTATCATGTTTTGATTGTATTTTTTAATAATATATAGATGTAAGTATTAACATATAAGATCTTGTTTGATTTGTTTTGATGAATATTTTCAAAATATTAAATTTTTATAATTTTACTATAAGATAATTAAAAATATTAATGATCAAAATTGTACATTAACAATTGTACAATGATCAAACGGAATTTTATATTTTAAAACGGAAGTAGTAGATGATATTAGTGAAAATTTCATCATTTTAAAATAAATCTTATACGAAGAAAGTGATGTAATGGACAAGAATTTCAGACAAAAGAATGGTATTTAAAAAAACAGTTAAGATTTCAGAGTGACAATTGTTATTATTATTTTTAGTTTATTCTTAATTCTTTCATTGATATTTCAAAGTTTAGTTTAAGAGTAAATCAGAAACGTATCCTGTTATTACATATTAATGTTCAAAAATCTAATTCATGCCAATATGCACAAAGCTGATGTTTACTTTAGGAGTAGTTAGTATTTTTTATCTTATGTTTATAATTTAAAAATTGTTCATGTAAATATATTTCAATTGGTAGAAATGTTGTGTTATATGAAAATTTTCATTTATTCATTTAAGAAGTTGAATTCCTAACAACTAAATTATTTATAAGAAAAACAAAATTGACTGCTCCACTCCAAGTCCCACTCTGCACGCCCGTGAGCCGCATGCACACAACACAAGTGCACAAACCATCAAATCATATTTTAATAATTTAGTATTCATCATCTGATTTTTAGTCGAAAAAGTTAATAGTTTAAAGTTTATGATGAATTCTGACATCAAATAATTTTAGTTAATTTCCAAACACAGTTTTGAAAGATTAAAATGTAATTCTCTTTATTAAGTTCAACATTAATCATTATTAGACTAACTAATGTTTGATTAAGCTTTATTCCCTCCGTTTCAAAATGAATGTCGCTTTTAATGTTTTTACACATATTAAAAAATTCAATCATTATATTAAAAATATTAACATTTTTACTAAATTAACCATACTTTTTCTTTTGCTTTATTGGAAATAATGTATAAAACAATAATTAGAGGATATAATTAGAAAGTGTTGTATTAAAAAAATTAAAAAACAACACTCATTTTGAACATCATCTTATTTAGTCTAAATTTTCAAGGTGCCTATATCAGTTTAATTAATTAAGTTGTTAAAAACATCATCTTATATATATATATAAAGTTGAAATTTAAACTCTAAACATTTTATTTAATTTTTAATCTTTATAAATATTTGAATCTTCTACTTTTAAATACTCTAAACTTGCAATTTATATTTAATTTTATGAAAATAAAAAAAAAATATTTTTAAAATTTATATTTTTTCTCTTATAATTTAAAATAAAAAGATCATTTTTTTTTTGGGACGCAGAGAGTATAATATAATGCATCAACCAAAGTCGAGAACATAAAACTAACAAATCACATGTGCATTGTCACTATCTTAATAAAAACTGTTCACCAAAAACAAGCTTATATTATATAAATAAACAATGGGAATCTTCTTGAAGAAGTATTGAAGAATGTCATTATCTAAGAAAAAAAAGCATTGGTGAATGAGAATGACAACTCGAAAATGGCACTGCTAGAACTAATTAAATACTCTTCACATATGCTAAACGTTCTTAACTAATCTGATTTCGTTCTTTCATTTCTTTTATGATGCAAAAATGTTCTTTCATCTCTTAGTGAGATGCACTTCATGGCTTCTTTGTTTTTGTTTTTTTAATTGTTTTTTTTTTGTAGGGTTTTAAAAATTTGAGTGCACTGAATACTCTCATTGCATTTATATATTTCACCGATATATAAAGATAGTATATCCTAAGAATGATAGGGTAAACTGTCAAAAAAATAAAAAATGATATAGGGTATAAAAGGTCATACAAGATTGTGAAAAAATATTGTAGATGTATATGTAGGGACAAAAAAATAAAACTAAATAAACTAAAGATTAAAGATGGAAGGAATATAATTTAGTAAAAACAAAAATAAATTGTCAAATGTTTAAAATATACAAGAAATTTTAAAAATTGTATGGTATATTCAAAGTTAATATTTTTTTTGACGAAGAGTTAAAATTGTTAAACTTATAAAACAAATTAATTTCTTACTTCTAAAGTTGTTCTCAATGTAGTAAAATTTCTTTAAATTAATACTCGGTAAATTAATAAACTTTTTAAACTAATAAAATTGTCCGGTCCTGACTTGGGGAGATCCCTAAAATAATTTTCGGTACCAAGAAAATCATAAATTAATAATATGGCAAACTTGTGAAATATTGTGTTAATACTCTATCACATTTATGTAATTTATATATGACAAACTTGCTTAAGAATACATTGAACTCATTTGTTCCTCTTGTTTACATCAAAAGTCATTATTAATGTCCAATGTATATTACTAAAGTCATTATTGATTTTCAATGCATATTACTAAAGTAATTATTGATTTACAAGTCATTAAAAATTCTTTAAATTAATAATTATTAATTTATCGATAAATTAATAACTCTTTAAATTAATAAATTTCTCCGGTCTCGACTCTATTAATTTATAGAGATTTTACTGTTGTTGTTTTCAGCAATGTGATCTTATATATCGTGTAAGCTCTGATAATATAGTTTTCTGAGGTCGGTGTAGCACTTTATTAATTAGCATTGTTGATGCTGTTAGATGGTTAATATTTCATGCCAATTTATATTTGTAAATAGAGAGTTCAACTGTATCATATTCTTTAGTTTGTCAAAACCATATCAAATTGGTTCAACCAATTCATCTTTTTACTTCTCTTCCAATTCTTTAATACATTTTTTATTAAATATTAGTTATCGAGTTCAATCATATAAATTTAACCAATTAAACTAATTAAGCCATTAAATTTAATCCAGTGGTGATGGATTTTGAGTAGTACGTATGAGGTCTTTGGTTAGATCCTCTGCTCTTTTATAAACAAAATAAAAAAAACAATTAAACTAATTGAATCACAAGCTAATAAATTGACCGGATAGATCCTGTTATTAATCATAATTTAGTGTTATACTTGTTGTACCCAAAAGGCCTTGTGGAATCATATTGGTCTCCCTAGTTTAGTGTTGAGGTTGAAAGATGAGATGTTTGGGTATGCTCAAATTTTTAAAGTGCTCTATTATGGCAGACTTTTTTAGCCTCCTATATCGATGTAGTAACACTTTCTTTACATTGAAGTTTCCCTTCCCTTACCATTTCTAGAGTGAACACTTCCTACGAAGTTTCTTTAAAATCAATCACCACAAAATTGTCTTATGTGAATGTAATTAATTCAATGCATCTTGCTAAATTTACTATTATCTCTATTCTAATTTATAAAATAAAGTTCATGTTTTATTAAATAATTGATACAATACATACTAGATATATTAGTTATTTAATTATATTAGGGTGGTAAAATGGGTCAATCCCGTCAGTCCGGCATATTTAACCAGCCGTTTTTGCGGGAACAAACCGCTTTACCACCCCATACATATCTACGAGAATGAATTTAACAAGGATTGTGACGCTACTGAAAACCCGGGTCCCAAATTGTAATACCTACATCACATGCTTTCATGCTTTGTGAGAATATGCAACTCACATATGGCCAAATAGTCACTTAAATAGACCAGTTTGTTCAATGATGAATGAATATGGTGATGTGCTATGAGATGTGTAAAATTGTCGATTCTATAGAAGAGAATATTTGTTTTTCATATTAATTAAGATACCCAATTACTGCCTATCAATAATTGGTCATGCTAAAATATGTGCCAACCTTTTTATCATGTGGAGGTCCCTATGTGTTTCTCTTTTTCTCCCCAATTTCAATGGCCACTTTGTATTACTATTTGATCCAAAACAAGAGTATTCAAACCACTAATATCACGTTACACTGTTAGTTTTATGCACCAAAGGATGTGTCATAAATCATAATGATCATTTTGGGCCAAAGTCATTTAGCACAAAAGCATAACATACAAAAAAATAAAGAGAATTGTACCTTTTGAATATATTTGATAGAGAACTTATGTTTTTACATTAAAAAGTTGAAAATAGTTACAATGCTATTTTATTTTTATGTGTATTTTTTAAATGTGTATAAGTTGTAGAAGCTAAAAAGTAAGAAAGATTACTTATAAGTGCAACTTAAATGGTAAGGGTGCATTGACGTTTTATATGAGGAGACGCACATTTGAACTTGTAATATCATCATCTTCTTTGTTTGGCCTAGTAACATTGATTTGAGACCTGCTAGTGTGCTCATTTTCGAGGTCTCATAATTGATTTTTTTCAGTGTTAATTTAGATGAACTAATTTAACTTCTGGAAAAAAAACATCATCTTTTTTGCATTTGATGTGTATGAGTTTTATCGCTAAACTCTGATTGAAACTTGTGAGAGAGATATGAATATGGTGTTACAGATAACATCTTAGTTTAATTTTTATGTTTAAACTTACATATATTATATGTAATATCTCTACCACCTAAATTATGTTTATGGAAAATGATATTTGATAATATTATTATATCTTCCTTCATCACATCATATTGTTTAAATCGATAACAAAAATCATGTTGGTTTATGAAGCTTAGGGACCAGGATTGAGTGCAATCACTGATTAGTGACTGTAACGCATTCAGTCAGATCTAGACGGTTCATTACAAGATCAGACAGTCAGATTTATAATTATATTTTATATTTAAAAAATAAACTAAAATTCAAACTTAAAATCATAATCGTTCATAGCCTTACTGGTTTTTTTTCTCCATTCTCCATATTTTGGTATATTTTGTTGGACCTTCGAAGCATCCTACAAATTAGGCCCTTGTCAACCGTGGGCCATTTGTCAAAAGGCCACTTGAAATAGTATTCATTTTATACTGCAGTCCATAGTTTTTTCACATAAAACTTTTTATTGTTTGAAACTGGTGGATTTATGCATTATTATTTTCATGTTTAAGTAGTTTAGAGACTCGAATCTCAATTTTTTAAAGTGAATAGATACAACACTGTTCAAATTTCAATTTTAGTTTTGTATAATACATGAAATATTTCTATCAATTTAGCTAAATTCATTTAAACTTTCCTACACGTTCTCATTAATACATTTAATCACATCAATATTTGATCTAATATTAAAAATCATTATTCCTTAGACCAAAAAAATAAAAAACACTATTCCCGACCGATGTAGGTTGGTCTACGGCTTGTAAATTTTAAGTCATCATATAAACAATTTTTCCCAAACAGAATTCGTTCCACGTGTGTTGCACTGTCTTTCCTTGCCCTCCCTTTGGTTAGCCAAATTCAAATCCTAAACCCTAGCCACATAGATTCAAATTCCAATAACACATCTATATCGAATAAAAGTTGAATATGTTTTAGGTTTCTACAAAATGGTGACCTTCTAATTTTAGTATTTTGTTAACTTTTATTAAAATTTTAGTTCATAGAAAATTATAATACACTAATGTCCTTAATGCTAAGTTAGCGTGTCTTTTTTAAATGTTATTTTCGCAAGTATGTTTTGAACATCATAAAAAGTTCCTCAAAAAAAAAACGAGCTTAAATTTTGATCTTTTGTTTATGAATTTTGATTTTTAAACGAACTTAGAAATAAAGTATGTTTTGAACTTTTGCCGTTTAAAAAATTCATATTTAATTCATATCTTGTTAAAAAATTCTAAATTGAGTTTTTTTGAACAAGCAAAAATGAATTATATTAACATTAAAAACAAAGTCCTTCCAAGCCACAAGGTGTGCCAGACAGAACTCCAAGAGTTACAAATCTCACTCACAAGAACATAAAAACACGAAAACTTAGTTGACGCTCATAGAAACTAAGGAGTTCGACCACCACATATGAGAGTTTAAACCAATATTTACATTATTAACTTTCAACCACCATAAAGAGTGAAACTTTACTTTCTCTAGCAGTTGATAAAGTGTACTTTGTTTTGCCTTGAAAACTTTGTTGTTTCGCTCGTGCCACATCACTCAAACACCACATAACCAAACCAACTGCAAAAAAGACCGTCGTCTAGCACGAGATCCTTCGACTACATAAATAAATTGAATAAAATTGTCCTTTACCAACCCAAGATCTAATTTGACTCCATAAAGGGGTGAAGACCAGGCAAGTAAAAAATAAATTAGCCGATTTCACACCACCGCAATTAGACACACATAAAAGAAATTAAGTATGAGCTAAACTTGGAAGATCTGTATTTTATAGGGATAAAAAACATATGTAACCATAAAAAATATAAATTAAATAAATTTCCGTCCTCATATACATATTTTATTTTTATTCCTTCTAAAATTTCTGTTCAAACAATGGTATTATTTATGAACTCTATTTAATAAAATTTATGGGAGATATTGAGTTGGAGAAATTCAATACTCATTAAATATTAAAATTGAAAATGTAAAAGTTAAATATATGTTCTTGTAATCCATTTACAAGAGTTAAATATATATATAAAAAATGAGTAGCTCCTTTTAAAGATATGATAAATATGAAAATTCAGTAAAGTCATGCGTAATGATTGAATTACTTCCTTTGGCAAAGGATGCTTAAATGAGAGAATACCCCATAAGAAGAATCCATCTTAGTCCTAGACATTTCTACTTTGACTTAATACTTGTATTAGACTAATATTAGTATACTTATCCATAATCACATGTGTTACACAAGTAGAATAATTACTCATTGTGGGTACTTTGTCTCCTTCATTGGCAGCTATTTCCTCAAGTACATTACCAAATACAAATATTCTAGAGTGTGGTTACGTAGGAACAAAATCTTAAATTCAATAAGTTAAAGCGACTTCTTGCTTGTAATTAGTTAATAGGTCACTACTACACCTATTCTCTAATATTAATCTCATCTTCAACCACCTCACCCTATCACTATTTCCACCCCCCAACTTTATTTTACTTCATAAATTAATATATCATCTGTTCGCAACTGTGAAGATTAATAATTTGAAGTAATTAAAATTTATTTAAAAAATTGATTTCTTTCAATAAATAATATTATTCATTCTCAACAGGCAACACCGAACACTATATATGATTAACTCTCTCACTGAATTGAAGATATCTTGAAATATGAGACAGACGATTCAAAGACTTAAAATTACTCAAGACAATGATCAAACTTTCAACACTTGAATATAAAAAAATGGGTTTCAACCGTTCAACTACTTACATAAATTTCACAATATTTTAATTTAACATCAACTATCTTTCAAAAACAAAACAATCCACATTAAGTATTAGTTATTCCAATCGTACATAAAATACCTACCACAACAAGAAAAAAGATATTCAACTCTAACACAAATTAATCTATTTCAATTTAGCAACGTTATTTTCATGCTAATATTAAACCTTGAAGAAATGTCACTATAATAGTAGTAATACAAAGTCACCCTCAATAAATATTTTATTTTTTTGTGTGCCCTTTACTTCACATTACTTCAATTCTCTCTTTCACTTCTTTAAAATCAAACCTTCTTTTCAAATTCTATCTCAAATTTCAGAATCTCTTCTACTCCACCCTCAAAGGAGAGAGAGAGATTCTAAATTCTAAATTCTAAAATCAAAATCAAAACCAAAGTTTTTTATTTTTATTTTATTTTCTTATTATCTCCAAAATGAAGAACACAAACACCAACACAAAACTCATTCTTCTTCATCCATATATCCAAAAACAAGGTAACTCAAATCGATTATGGCTTCTAGCATTCATATCAATTCTCACTTTAGCTTTTCTTGCAACACTTATTTACACAAGAGACAGAGAATCAACCTTAAACAACACAAACACTTCAATAATTTCCTCTGTTATTACCACTCCTGTTTCTACACCATTACCAGCAACAGTTATCAACACTCTTCTTCACTATGCTTCAAAATCAAATGATTCATACCACATGACATACCCCGATCTCAAACCGATTTCCGACGTGCTTCGAAAATGTTCATCACCATGTAATTTGCTTGTTTTTGGTCTCACACCAGAGACTCTATTATGGAAAGCACTTAACCATAATGGAAAAACAGTTTTCATCGACGAAAATCGATACTATGCAGCTTATATTGAAGAAAAACACCCTGAGATTGATGCTTATGATGTTACTTATACAACCAAAAGAAGTGAGATGAAAGAGCTTATAGCTTCAGCTAAAGAACATGTAGCAAATGAATGTAAGCCAGTGCAGAATCTTCTATTCTCGGATTGTAAACTCGGTATCAATGATCTTCCAAACCATGTGTATGAGGTTGATTGGGATGTTATATTGGTTGATGGGCCGCGCGGCGATTGGCCGGAAGCTCCGGGGAGAATGTCGGCGATATTTACGGCCGGGGTGTTGGCTAGAAGCAAGAAAGGTGGGAATCCTAAGACTCATGTTTTTTTGCATGATTTTTCTGGTGAAGTTCAACAAGTTTGTGGAAATGAGTTTTTATGTAAAGAGAATTTGTTGGAAGCAAGTGAGAGTATGGGACATTATGTTTTGGAAAGGATGAATGAGAGCAGTGTTCAATATTGTAAAGAGTCTTCTTCTTCTTCGTCTACTTAGTGTTTGTCTAAATTTGAATTACGGTAAGTTTGACAAAATCACAATGATATCTAATTTTGCAGAAGTTTCAAAATGTAACTTTGGTCAAAATTATGATGTGATTATGTTAAATTTACCGTCAGTACAAACACTCACTTAATTAGTTACTTTCTTCTTTCATTTAATTTGTCATTATCATCTTAGTCACATAATTGGTTCATTCCATCAGCTATTTTACCCTTATGGTCTTTTGGGGTATTTATCATCCATTTTAATTTTACTCTCCATTTATGTTTTGTTTGTTTCTTTGGTTGGAGCTTGTAAAAATTAATAATTCTTTTTGTTTTTCATTACCTTTTCATTTGATGGCAATGGAAATTGTAATTTGTTCAATGAATTCAACCTTTCAAATTTTAAAGGTTATACAGCCGGTTTCTAAAACACAAAATGACATTATTTAGTGTAAGTTTGGAATCATAGTGACATATTGATTTTAAGTTTTAACAAAATAACAAAGATATTCGAATTAAATTTAATTTTTTAAATAACGATTGATACTATTTATTTTACACTATAAATTGAATCATTCATTTTAGAAGACTCTAATCCACTGAAATTTTACTACAAATGTAGTTTTTACTAAAATCACAGTAGTATTTAGTTAAAAAAAAATCAAAATAGTAGATTGTAATCTTACTATTAAATTCAATTTATTCTTTTCCCTTTTAATTTTTACCACTGGTATCTAACCTATTAAGTCGAATAATTTAATTTAAAACAAATTCTAGAAATTAAGTGATTCAGATCTTTTCCTAAATAGAGTTATAGATAATTGAACTGTTGTGTCTTTATTAATCATGTACTATTTAGAAGTTGACATAATATTTAAAAAATAAGCATTAATTTATTTAAGGGAATTAATTAATTCCACGAAGTCCACGACCACGACTACTACAACTACTACTACCTTGAGCTTAAGGTTGTTTGGGTGTCTTTGTCTCCGGAAAAAACAAAAACAAAAAGGAATTAAGGTCACTTGGAGTTGGATGGAAGTTGCTTAAATTCAACTACTACGGTTTTGTTAAGTAAACTTACTTGCCCCATAGACAAATTAAATTGAACCAATGAAATTTATTTGGTTGCTTAGAAATCAACATCATCTACCAACATAGTGTGGCACAAGTGGTAGATGCTTGGGCCCCTTAACCATTTGGTCCTGGGTTCGATCCCTGGCCGGTGCGTATGGAGAAGCATTTGTTGGGAGAGGTCAACCCCTTAAATGGATTTCAGTTACCTCGAGAGGATTAGTCTCTGCAGTTGCTTCGATCCCTGGCCAGTGCGTATGGAGAAGCATTTGTTGGGAGAGGTCAACCCCTTAAATGGATTTCAGTTACCTCGAGGGGATTAGTCTCTGCAGTTGCTTCGATCCCTGGCCAGTGCGTATGGAGAAGCATTTGTTGGGAGAGGTCAACCCCTTAAATGGATTTCAGTTACCTCGAGGGGATTAGTCTCTGCAGTTGCATGCGGAGGATACCTTTGGTTTACCAAAAAAAAAAAAAAGAAATCAACATCATCTTTTTAGTGTCTCCTCTAATTTTTTTTTCTTTTTTAATTCAATCTCACCAAATTTATTTGTAAAGTGGTTATTTATCTAGAGTTAAAAAACACTAATTAATTATGACACTGAACTTGATAGAAAGGATCGCAATTCAATATCCCGCAACTATATTTTAAAGGGAATTAAAATCATTTGATACCAACTCACTCTGAATTATAAGCCCTTATCGTCAAGGAGCTAGAGAGTAAAAGTAAAAAAAAAAAACTTTAATTAAGATTTATCTATAGTCAAAAATTCCTCAAAAATAATCTTGGTCAATAAAGAATTAACTTTAATTTTTTATTGACGTATTTAACACACCTCTCTAACGCATAAAGTTATGAATTTTGTACGTACATAGAATAGAGCTAGGTATGCAGATTGATCCACCCCATTTAACCCACCTAAAATAAATTCGCATATTAAACTGGTGAACTCGTTTGTAAATGAAAACGAGTTATAAGATGTACGGGTGGCAAAGTGGGTTGCCTGTTTAAGCCCGTCAAAAAGGACAGACCAACTTAAGTGTTCGAATTCAAAACTCAAGTCGGTTTCTATCAAAGTGAATAATAAAGTTAAGCATCTTGCTTGAATGTCCAAAATTACTAAGAATAATGTAAAGTCAAATTCAATTGTTTGTTATCTATCAAAGTCTCCATTCTTGAAAACAATTTCAGTTTCAAGACTGGTGGATATGGGGTATTCACATTGTTGTATGATATCACCCAATTTATATCATTATTGAGCTTGATACTCAATGTAATATAGAAATAAACATCAAGATTCAAGAATGAAAGATACACCAATCCAAGATATGAAAAGTTAAAGAGGAAATAAACAGATATAAACCATCCAAGTGTAGTCTCATAATAACAGTATGTTAAAGTAATCAGAAACATGCACCAATCCAAGCTATGAAATGTTAAAGACGAATACAAAAATGTGGCAGTTCAACAAAAGAATGTGTTTTAACACAGTTATATTGTGGAAAATAGTGTGTTATGAATATTTGATTTTGTGTGTGATAGAATAGGGACCTTGAAGTGATGTTGAATGATGGCTTGCTTGATAGTTCATTAACTACTTAGAATAAGTTTATATGTATTTTTCCCTCTCGGGATAATCAGGATTCTGGTACGGTGCTTTCTATTTTCCAGTATTCAGTTTAAATGTTAGCTTTGTATTTGCAGTAAAAGCAAATATATTTTTGTTTTCATTGTGGTATGGCTTATGCTAGTTCTTAAGGTATATAAAAGTTTAGTCATAGTACTCATACATTTTTCATCCAATTTGTTGTGATAAATCTTCAGTTTTCAGGGTATTGAGTTATAGTTGAACATTTCTAGTACTTTTTGTTAATTTTTTGTGCAAAAAATGAATTCATAGTGTTGAGAGTTGAGTTATAATTGTATAATTTTTTTTATAGGCATAACCTGAAGCGGCATAATGGAAGAATAAACTTTTTGCCAATTATAACAATGAAAGAGTACAATACACTTGGAATTAAATCATCTAAGAGTTTCAACATCTCAAAACCTTGTTGAAAATTTATGGTGCAACTTTCATGTTAGTTTTCTCAGCACGCTATCACCACACACCTTGCATTCATGCTAACATACCAATGCCCGTGTGCCACCAGGACAACTAGATGTCTAAAACGCCTCGTGTAACTCTGATTGCATCAACTCCTCTATCCAGCTTCTCCATTACATAATCATTGCAACATTACTCCTCTTCAGCACCTCCACAATATCACACTTGTAATATCTCATCGAACCAGAAGGTCTGATACCACTGTTGTAAGATAACAGGGCTGACGAAGTAAAAATAAATAGGGGCGCAATCAACAACGCGAGAATATAACGTGAAGATTCCAAAACCGGAGAAAAAACCACAGTCATTGTCTAAAGTGACAACAAGAGAATGAGCCCTATGTGAAAAAAATTGTTACAACACATAGACTTCTCTGTCAATCACACCATGACCCCAATATACCCACATTCTCCAAAGTAAATATTTAAACTACATCTCACAAGAGAACTAACTAGTGTGTTGAAACAAGTAACTTGAGGTCTTTGTATATAGAATTGAGTTCTCTCACCTTTCACTTCTCTAAACAATGTGGGACTTTTCAAATATAGTTTTCTTGACTTATTTTTTTTCCATTACAATGTGAGACTTACATTGCAATCAACTCCAACAATCTCTAGTCTCTACCTTAATTGTAATGGTCTTCAATCTTCATTATCTACATCTACAATCATTGTCTTCACTGGCGGAGCTAGTAATTTTTTAAGGAGAGTGCCATTATTTATTTTTTTTAAAATTATATAAGATCTTGTTTATAATATAGATATATGTGTTTATCATTTGAGAATAGTAGTTTGTTGTTCTCAATTTTACTTGTAAGTCTAAAGTTCTAATATCACATGTTGCAATTTTATAGTATTTTTGTTTAAAATATAATTAAAATAATAAAACTGGCATAACGCGCCATTGACCAAGAGTGAAGCATTGGCAACTACTGAAATCAAGGCAACTGATTGTAAAAATTCTGCAAATGCTAATACATATTATACATGCATTGATAAAAATATATATGTATACATATAAAAAATAAAAAATTCGAGACAAGAAACTGGCCATGACCCTGCACTGCCCATAAATGGCTCCACCCCTGATTATCTTCATCGACAATCAACCCCAACACAAACAAAGACTACCAATACTCAAATCATTATTTAACCACTTAATGCAACACAAACCTTAAACAAAAACATTTAATAGATATGAACAAATTCACTTTTTAATTTTATTTAACATTTTGAATGTATCAAAATTACAAATGCATACATAATATCTCTTTTGATAATAATTTTATGATTAAAATAACCCACTAAAAATACATATAGGAACCGAATACCTAAAAACAAAATTGAGAAGCAGAATAACTAAAAACAGAGATATTTATGTATGTATTTGTAATTTTCACAAATATATCTTAAAAGAGTCATTTATCTTCTATAGACTTATCTTCTGACTTTGGTCATCACGAAACAACTATCGAGCATCAAAACAAAATCATTATTTGCCAAATTAAAATGTTTTTTTTTTTGTTGTGATTGCGGTGACTGTTACTGTAGTATTATTTTAGTGGAGTAAGGTCCCATGATAGTTACTACTTACTACCATACTGTATTTTTCTAAACAAACATTATTAACTTTCTTTCTAAAAGGACAACAAATGTTAACCTTATTATATCATCGATCAATAATGAAACAGAACAACACAAAAGAGACTTGTGTCACGCGCCATCTCCTCCTTAACAACTCATCACCACCACCATCCATGGCTATGGACTTTATCTCAATCCCAATAATTGGTAATATATTCAACAATTCGATCATGCATGTTATACTACTACTAATTGATTCTCTTCACAAAGTTTTTACTATCATAACAATAAGTATAGAATCATGTTATTATTTAGTAAAGATTCATCAGTTTGTTTATTTATACCTTTTTGTTTGATGCAGATATTAGTCCCCTATTAGCTAAGTCAGATGATCCAAAAATGGCTAACGACCCTGGTGTACTTGATGTTGTTACACAGTTGGATAAGGCTTGTACTCAAGCAGGCTTCTTTTATGTGGTATTATTAATTCTTCCATCTTCTATATGTGTATGTTTGGTTCTGCGATGACAACAATTGATTTTCGCATAATTGATTCTGTAAAGTTGATTTTGACCAGAGTTGAGTTAAAAATAAAGTGATTTATCATTGGATATTGGATACATTCATGTAAAAGTAAGTTGAATAAATAATTTGAGTGTAAAAATCAATTCTAAAATCATAAGCTACACTTTCTAGCTTTATAGAATCAATTCTGAAGTCAGAATCAATTTTACTTTAATAACACCGAACAAGAATCAATTCTACACCTTCATAATCAATTCTACATCTCCCTTTGCAATTTTCTCTTTTGTCTTGTCATCTTTCATCATAGCAGTTAGACCAATTTTGATTCATGTGGTGCGGCCCCTTGATTGACAGAAAGGCCACGGTATTCCTGATACTCTTCTCAAAGGGGTTAGAGATATAACACGTAGATTCTTCGAACTTCCGTATGAAGAAAAGGAGAAGATCAAAATGACTCCGGCTACTGGCTTCAGGTTTTCTTGGTTGCATTAGTCCCTGCATCTTAACTTTTGTATATAAGCATCATCACTTGAGTACTTGTTGCATCAGTTTATACTAATACCGGCGTAACTTCTGATGCAGAGGATATGAGAAGATTGGAGAAAATATAACTGAAGGTGCACCTGATATGCATGAAGCTATTGATGTAAGTCTTAATTGTTGCTTAACATGAAATTAGGTGTCTATGCTTCATGTGTGTTCTTATACAATATGTATGCTTTATTATTACCGAGATTAAGCTATCCAAGTATACTTTTAGAGTATGTTTGCTCTGCTAAAAAATAAGGGACATAACAGGATAACTTCAATTGTACTGTATTTGATTTTAAAACTGTTTCTGAGACAAGACAAATTGAGAGCAAGAGGCTGGACAAAAACTGAAATTCTTGTCCATCACTTAACCGCAACACAATTTTTTGTCCTAAGTACAAGTTGTCTAAAGTACCAAAATAACATTTTGTTCATCAAACATCATACAAGACAACACATTGTTCAATACTTTAAAAGTTTGTCCTGTGTTGTTTGTCTAGTTTTTATATTTTGCGGATCAAACGGAAACTGGGTATGATTAAAAAATTTCCCCTAAAAGTGGCTATAAATGATATCTTAATTTTCCCTTAACAGTGCTATAGGGAAGTGACTAAGGGTATGTATGGAGATCTTGGCAAAGTTATGGAAGGATACAACCAGTGGTATGAAGAAATAGGGTTTTCCAATTTATTAATGCCTTTATACACTAAATTAGATTGATGCTAGGGATAACCTTTCATTGTGCAGGCCACAAAATCCTCCAAAGTTCAGAATTCTTATGGAGGAATATATAAGTCTCTGCAAAGGCATGCTTTCTCCCACCCTATATATCTTTTTCATCGTGTAAGTTCTTTCGGCTAAAGTTTTTCTTATGATGTTCTATTGGTTTGAGCAGATCTTGCAAAAAAAATTATGCGCGGAATTGCTTTAGCATTAGGCGGATCGCCGTATGAATTTGAAGGTGATAGAGCTGGTGATCCATTTTGGGTTATGCGTATAATCGGCTACCCTGGTTTATCCGGTGTAAAAGACATTGGATGGTAATCAAATCAATTCAGGACCTGAATCTCTCAAATGTTTGCCTTTTTTCTCTTTTTGTTAGCTTTACATTATTGATGTATTTTCCTTTTGGTTCTTTGTTTTCCATTTCTTTCAATCAAAACAAATCCAGTGGAGCTCACACAGATTATGGTACATATCTTAACTTTTATGTTACGATAAGTCTTGAATATGTTATAGGCCTTGTCAATGATTTTAGATGCTGCTTAACAGGTTTATTGACATTGTTGAACCAGGATGATGATATAAATGCACTTCAGGTTTGAAATATATTGGTCTTTTCACTTTAATATCATACTTAGTTATTTGTTACATGTATTTCTGAATTTCATTTCTATTATGGCTAGTTGAGACAATATATTGGTCCAAAGCAGATCTTTTACTTCTGTCAAATTCTTTACGAAATTTTCTTATGCTCTTGCTTTCTTTCCTGTTTGATACTTTGTTTTCTTCAACCGTGTTTATGTTATGAAATTGAAGGTAAGAAACCTATCTGGTGAATGGATATCTGCACCTCCAGTTCCTGGGACATTTGTGTGCAACATTGGTGACATGCTTAAGGTATATAGCACTTGAATACTACTTGAGATTTGGTGATCAATTAATTCAATTTGGAAGATGTATAACTGCAGATATACTCCAACGGATTGTACGAGTCAACTCTGCATCGTGTAATAAACAATTCTTCAAAATATAGAGTCAGCGTAGTATATTTTTACGAGGTTAGTCCCAATTTGTATAATTCGTTTTTACTTGTTTTGTTTGTTGCTTATACCATTTTCTGTAATCGCATGGGCAGACAAACTTTGATACCGCGGTAGAGCCGTTGGATACATATAAAACGAGGAGAAATGGTGACAAGAAGTTTGAAAGAGCAGTCTACGGAGAGCATCTAGTCAAGAAGGTCCTCACAAATTTTGTGCAGGAGTGACTTTGTTTCTCTCTTTCTAGTGAATAATATGTTAAGCATCTTGCTTGAAGTCCAAAATTACTAAGAAAAATGTAAATTGTAAAGTCAAAGTCAAGTGTATGTTATCTATCGAAGTCTCCATTCTTGAAAACACTTTTCAGTTTCAAGACTGGTGGAACTGGGGTATTCACATTGTTTTATGATATCACCCAATTTATATCATCTTGAGCTTGATACTCAATGTAATATAGAAATAAACATCAAGATTCAAGAATGAAAGATACACCAATCCAAAATATGAAAAGTTAAAGAGGAAATAAGCAGATATAATATAAACCATCCAAGTGTAGTCTCATAATAACAATATGTTAAAGTAATCAGAAACATGCACCAATCCAAGCTATGAAATGTTAAAGACGAATACAAAAATGTGGCAGTTCAGTAAAAGAATGTGTTATAACACAGTTATGTGTACAACACCATTGCCTATCATACAAAAATAGGCAATTGCCATAAGAATGAAGTCAAATACAACAGAAATTTGTGATTTGAACCAATATAATTTCTAATTGTTACAAAATTGTAATAAATTATATGTGTGGACATGCTAGCTTTGCTCGGCAGAACCATGTCTGCCGCGTGAGACTATATTTCACTAAGGTTCTGGTTTAACGTTTAAACCCCCTAATGTTCTTTTGAAGCTAGCTGTATTGATCTGTGTTTGTAGGTTCCGTCTCGGTACATTTGAGATAAAGTGGGATTCTAGTACCTGTAGCTCTAAGTTGATCCACCATGTCATAAAGATACTCAAATGTAATTTTATATTGCTTATTAAAATCTTCCCTGATATGTGGCTGAAGGCTGAACCAATCTCCCAGCAATTTATGAACATGGGAGCGTATAATTCTCCATGGCACAGGGTACTTTTCACAAAGATTCAAATACTCTATTAATAGATCTGCCTGATCCAATTTCCCATCTACAAAGTCTCCTTCACAGCCAGACACCCATTCAGCTGTACGAAATCCGGCAAAGAGGGCTGGATTTTCAAGCAGAGTCTCGGCAGAAAGGACCCCTTCTGCACCAGTTGCTTCCAAACAATCTTTAACATCATCCATATGCCTTATGTTCCCGTTGGCGAGGACTGGGATTCTGACTGCATCCTTCACTGCCTTGATGGCTTTCCAGTCTGCTCGAAATTTACTCCCATCCTTCTCATCCCTTGTCCTCCCATGAACAGCTAAAAGCAAACAACCCGCCTCCTCAAGCATCTTAGCATACTTCAGTGTGTCCTCTAATTTTGGAAAGAGCCTAATCTTGCATGAAACAGGAACTTCGAGGTTGAGAGCCAGTTTTTCCACTAGAGATTTCACAAGAGGAAGGTTATCCATCAAGAAAGCGCCGTAGTTTCCCCGTTTAGCAATGCGCTGAGGACACCTATAGAATTAGAAAACAAAAATTAAATCCACCAAAACTTTAATTATGATCATCAAAAAGGTAACATCCAAAAGGGCTAGATCAGTCACATTAATGAGCAAAACCAAAATACTCTTGAACTTTTTTTGAAAAAGCATTCATACTTGTGCTATTTGATGAATAACACTTTTTTTGCACACTTGAGCTATCCTCCACCCGAGACTAATCCTCAAGATACAGAGATAAATTTAAGGGGCCGGCATCTCTTTACAAATGTTCTTCTAGACACATCAGTTTAAGATCAAGCTCTTGACCAAATGCTTAGAGATTAGAGAACAAGGTTATCGGCCAACTTTACCAATGTTCTTCTACACACATCAGTCTAAGATCAAACTTTTGACCACATACTTAGAGAACTAGATCATCTAGGAACCATGTCACACATTAATTGCATGGACCATTCACCATCTCCCACTATAACATGTTAAATGTTACTCCCTCCGTCCCAAAATAACTGTCGCAGTTGACCATTTTGCACTATTCACATAACCTACTTTGACCGTATTTTTTTACTAATATATAAATGTAAATATTAACATGTAAGATGTTGTTTGATTTGTCTCGATGAGTATTTTTATAATTTTTAAAGATATATAACTAAAGATATTAACGATCAAAGTTGTGCGTTGGCAAACGTGAACTGGTCAACTGCGACACTTATTTTGGGACGGAGGGAGTACACAATACCCATTAAGTAGAATTTTAAAATTTACAAAGAATTTGTAGTCTAGCAACCTATGTAGCACTCACATTTTGGATTGAAAGTGTGTCTGGTGCCTGACACAAAATGGATATATGTTCAGCTATTGCAGCCAATCGCTCGTAATAGAAAATCAACCAGTATCAATCAATCGAATTTGAAAAATAACTTAGAATTTCAAATAGTGTAATATTTATCATTTCAACCCCTTCTATTTTCCAAAATCATTACTACCGTCTACGTGTCAGTGTCAATGTTGTGTCAACTGTCTACACTAGTACTTCATAGATACTACTTCAATGCATCAAACATAGGCAACCAATACTCAATCATTATTTAATCACTAAATTCAACACAAACCTTCAACTAAAACAAATCATGTAACTATAATCAAACCACTCATATAAACAATACAAAAAACAAAAAAAAATTACCCAAGATTAATATCAACGTAATCACAAAAAGGCTCAACTCTTCTGGCAGCATTCAACAAAACATCAGGATCATTAGCACAAAACTGAACAAAAAGCGGTCGATCCTCATTACAAGTAGTGAATTCTTCGTTTCTATACTTTTCAGTTTCAGAGAATATACGAGAATGCAACATTGGCGTATAGGCACCTTGAGCACCGTATTTCCGACACAGCATACGGAAAGGTAGTTCCGAATTGTCGACCATCGGAGCAACGATGAGTTTTGGTCGACCTAAGTTGGTCCAGTGAGTCCACGCGCGTTGAACGCGTGAGTGTTGTTGTTGTTCGGTTAGGGTTAGGTTGCGTGGTGGGTTATGTTCGGGTTGTATTGAATCCGGTGAAGTTCGGGTTTGGGTCATGATTAGTGGATATGAAAAAAGACGGTGGTGATGATTATGAGTGTGAGAGGAATGAGAGAGGAATGAAGAAAAGGGTTTTGGTCTCATGAGAGAAGAAGGAATAGAAATAGGATGATAGGTTTTGTTAACCAATCCATCGCCGCCAGATAAGTTTAACTGCCAAGAGAGAGAGAGAGAGAGCAGTGACCACTCAAGACTCAAGTTGCGGGTTTTGTTTTTGGGATATTTTCCTACTTCTACTCTTACTAACGGCGTGCAGTTACTTCATTAAGGAATTAATTTACCATGATTCTTGACAAATTAAGATGTTTTTTAAACAAAAAATATAAGATAAATAGTACTACATGCCATTTTTTAGAAAATTACTTTTGAGGCATCATGGGTTTCCAATTTTTAACATTAGTAGTTTGCATATACGAATGTAATGTTAGGATTTTTGGGTCACAATCGTAATATTACATGTGTTAGGATTATATATAATTAGTCAAAGCATCAGTGATCTAATTAATATTGTAATATATATATAAATCTATGGTTAAAAGCATAAATATCATGAAAGGTAATTTATTGTATAGATATTAACAAGTTAATATCCAATTTGATGATGGGTCAAATTAGAATGTTGAAAATTAGGAAATAACTCTAAGGTTATTTATAGGGGTTATGATCCCCAATTGTAGAATAACGTGAAAATGACGGCTCAGGCAAAAGTTTCTTTTCATCTGCATTAGAGGAGATTTCAAGAGCTAATTAATAATTATGTGGTTGAAAGATCACACATACTTGTGACATTTGATCATCACCTATAGCGAATTCAAACTCAAGTACACTTCCGCTTATGTCTAAACTAAAGTATTTCTTGATGATTAACATGACCAACTCTTGGGTTTAAAGAAAATATATTTTTAGGACAACATGTAATTTTACTTTATCAAGCATACGATGAATTGCACTTTCTTTAGTCTCGAAAACTATGTTATTCCGTTTATTCAACAAAACTCACACACAACATAACCATATCCACTGTAAGAAAGAGTGGCGCTCACATGAACCTCCAGCAGAGTATATAAAATGAACAAAATGATCTTGTAAAAAATTCGGATCAGCTAAAACTATACCAAGCCAAGACCAGACCATACTCCACCACCACGGCGTAAAAATGGAGCAAAAAAGAAACAAGTGATGAGATGTTTCTATTTCGCGACATCCAGTGACACAAATTGAGCATCAAGAGAGATTATATTCCGCTTCACCAAGTTATCCTTTATCGGAAGCCTGTTATGAAGCATCATCCACGCAAGGACATAAACCTTTAAAGGAACTTGTTTATGTCAGATTAAGTCGGAAAAAAGTGCCTCCTTATAATAATTCTAAATAGTAAGTAAATGATATGCATCCTTCACTGAGTATTCATATAGAAAATAAGAGATCATATGTATATAAATGTAATTATACGGTATTTCAATTTATAATAATTGATCAGTGATTAAAAAATAAAGAGATTTCAACTTATATAACTATATTGTGTGTGTGTGTGATTAGCCGATATTATGTCACAATCGCTCTAGTGTTAATTAAAATATGGTATTGAACAGTGACTAAATCTTGATAAGGTTCACTAAATTAAAGTGCAAACTGAGCTTTGCTACAGAACGAACTCAAAATTTGCAGGAAACCTACATTTTTTTATATTAGGGCCTAAAATCAAAATAATTTTAATATTCAAAGATAAAGTTTAAAAAATAAAAAATACGACAACTTACAAGGATTAATGACCATTTAAACCAAATTTAAATATAGGGTTTAGGGGTAAAATAAAAAACACGACAACTTACAGGGATCAAATGATCATTTAAACCAAATTTAAATTATAGGGTTTATGGGTGAAATAAAAAACACGACAACTTACAGGAATCAAATGATCATTTACACTTATTTATAAAATAGTTAAAATAAGACACTTATTTATAAAGTGGTTAAAATAAGACCCTTATTTATTTTAGGGTTAATAAGTTTTCACTCCTTCAAGTTTTTTTCTTTTGTGAAAATTCCTTCATTTATTTTTTTCTGTTGAATTTTTACTAATATGTGAGACAAAAATTAACTATCATGTTAGTAAAAAAAGTTGTATGAGTAATAAGAAAAATGTAGGAAGTAAAATATTTTATATTACTAAATATAAATATGTAAGAAAATGTTAACATGTTCCCTTGAGACATAATTCCTCTAGACATTATTATAAATAAATTTGACTTTTTTGATACATTTGACTATTGATGTATTTAACATATAATATGAACCAGATACATCAATTGTGAAATGTACAAAAAAAAGTCAAAATTAATTATAATAGTATCCGAAGGAAGTATGTTAAAGTATTAAAAGTATAAATATTTACTTTAAAAATCGTGTATTTCACTTTTTAAAGTTAATCTATTATATTTTTCAATATAAAATTTTTATTTTTGAATTTTTTAAAATGTGTCTTAGAGTATATATTAATAAGACCCAATCTATTATATTGAAAGTAGATGTTTCCATCATCCATTTTAAAATGATATAAACTAATGTTTGGTGTCCATGGAGGTCCATGTAGATGAGCATTAGAGCATATGCATGTGGTGGCAAAGACAAGATGAACCCCATCCTCTTGCCGTTTAACACATCATTGCTGCCATTCACCACTCGCCAATCACATAACTATTGCAACCTCAGTCATGGACCCACCATAAAACAGAAAAGGTCAACGTCCTCCACTCAACACAAATTAAAAAATATATTTATGTGACCATTATACCCTGTTAATGTTAATTACTCTCTCCCTCCAAGATTTGTAGTTAGATTATCTCACACACCCACAAATGGCACCTACGTTTGACGGTAACAAGTATTATAGGCTAGCTTGACAATGGACTCATTTGAGTGGACCAAATCAGCCGTATCTTATGGCACCGTTTTGACCAGGGCGCCCTATACCCATCAACCTAAACACCTATTCCACCATGCCATTGTTTTTTTAAAGATGTTACTTCCATGTATTGTGAATTTGTTCTATAAAATTATATTAATAAATTTGGTATGTGGAGCGAAGTAAACAAAAAACTAAAATTAAAGAGTAAAGTATATAAATAATAAAGATAATCTGAAACCAATAAGTAAGAGATAATAGATAAAGTAAGAAAAAACACAATATTTGTTTATCAAATTTAGTCAAACCGACCTAATTTAAGGGAGATAGTTGCCCCTCCATTCTACTATAATCAAAAGAGTTGTTCCACAATGAGTTTTCATAGAGTTACAAGAATTAACCTTTAAACTTAATTCTACCCTAAAGTCAAATATCTTCCCGCGACCATTGACCAACAAATTCAACATGCCTTAGAACTCGCTACTTCAAGTAGCGAGTTTCAACTTAAATAAAATGTTGTGTTACAATAAGTTGAAACTCGCTACTTAGATTAGCGAGTTCTAAATAGACAGACATGTTGAAACTCGTTACTTGAAGTAGCGCGTTAGGCATGTTGAAACTCTCAATTCCAAGTAGCAAATTTTAAAAGGCAAGCAACACTTAAACTCACTACCTGCAGTAGAGAGTTCACAAGTAGACTAATCAACGAGGTAGTTAAGAAATTGTGTCAAAAGGGCGTATTTTAGTTTTTTTTTTTTTTACTTTATGGTTATTTTAAAAATTAAATCAGGGAGTAACATATAAGATATTAGGGTCCAATTGATTCAAAGAAAATAAAGTAGCAAAGGAAGAAAAACATATAGTATGTCCCGTAGGATAGCTCAAGTGGTAAGTGCTGGTGAACATGAGTTGAGCAGGAGAGATTCTGGGATCAAATCTTTGTGGGAGTATTTATTTTTTCGATTTATCAAAAAAAAACATGGAGTCTACTACCTCCATCCTTAAATATAAGAGCATGTTTAACCATTCCACGTATGACAATGCACAATTTTGATCATTAATATCTTTAATTATTTAGCGGTAAAAATTATAAATTTAATATTTTGAAAATACTCACCAAAACAAATCAAACATGATCTAATATGCTACTAATATTTACATCTATATATTATTAAAAAAAATACAGTCAAAACATGATAAATGAATAGTATAAATTTGGTCAAACAAAGTCTTATATTTAGGGATGAAAATAGTATATTTTATATTTTGCCAATTTTATAATAAAGATGAACACAATTAAAAGATAGGTCTTGTTAATATGTGTTACGTGCCATTATAGCACATGCTAAGGAGTTTAAAACGAAGGTTTTGTATCAAAAAAACAAAATTTTGACTTTTTAAAAGTTGAATGAAGCAAGTATAGTAACATGACATCGGAATTTGTGCAGTCAACTTCTCAAAAATCTAAAGAGTATTATTTTCAATTTAAACTTTTCCTTTTTTGTTTTCCTTAACCATTTCCCCTGGGCACCGGTCAACATGACCAATTTTTATACTACCTCAGTCCATAAATATAAGACTCTGTTTGACCACCGCACGTATGTCAATGTACAATTTTTATCACTAATATATTTAATTATGTAGCAATAACAATTATAAAAATTTAATATTTTGAAATACTCGTCAAAACAAATCAAACAAAATCTTATATACTAATATTTATATTTATATATTATTAAAAAAAATACGCTCAAAACATGATAAATGAATAGTATAATTTGGTCAAACAAGATATTATATTTAGAGACATAGGTAGTTATAAGTTTCTTAACATATAAGGGCACATCATCTTTCTCCTTTATTAAAGTATAATTTGTTTTCTTGGAAATGATGTATATAATTAGTAACTCTGTTATATTGATTTATTTTCTTGAAAATTGTGTATATAATTAGTAACTTTATTATAATGAAAAATGTAACTACTACAATTTATTTTCTTGGAAATTGTGTATATTTTTAGAAGGTTTTGTCAAAAATAATTTTATCTTCGATGCTTAATATAAATTTGTTTTTGTTTTTTAAATTTATTGAGTTTCTAATGTATTTAACCTATTATATGGACTAAATGTTGAGGTATGCTATATAAGGAGGTGCTATTAGTGAATAATATTGAGGCATTTGGATTAACAACTTTACACTAAATACACCAGAAATCCAATAAATTTAAAAAAGTAATTTTTTTTTTCTTATATTAAGGATCAGGGAGAATAATAATTAGAGATATAATTGAAAAATATCGCATTGGAAAGTGTGATTGAAATTTATATTTTGAAATAAAATTTATTACCAAAGTGATACTCATTTTAAAATAGATGAAATACCTTTTGACTCCACTTTTCAAATAAAAATTAAGTCATTCTCTCCTTCTATAAGATAATGACCTTTTTTTTTTGCACAACAGTCTCTTATCACATTAAAGGATGATTTTATTAAAATAATAATATATTTGATTTAATCAGAGAAGTAGGGTATAATTGACAAAATGTATTCTTAATTCATCAAAATGACATTTAAATTAAAACAAAAATTTATGCTAGAACGGACACTTAAAAATGAATAGAGTGAGTGCATGATCAAATAATCTAGTGACTATGACTATAAATTCTACTCCTAATATAAAGAAATGAAGTGTCTAAAATTGAATTTCAACTATTACATATAAAATGTGATATTTTATCAACAAAGTTAAACTCACGAGTCACTTTTTTATTTCTTTAACTAATCTCTAAAAGGTTCTCGTAGGATAGCTCAAGTGGTAAGATATGGAGGACATATGGATTGGACAGGGGGAGGTCTAAGGTTCGATCATTGGCGGAACAATTTATAATTCCGATGTACTAAAAAAACTAATCTCTAAAGGGGAAATAAATTAGACGTACTAAATGATTTGATGCAATGAGTTGCAGTCAACATCACTGAATGGTCCGATCAATATTAGACGGTTCAAATTTCAAAATAATTTTATATTTAATTTAATATAAAATTTTAGGTTAAAATCATAATCATTCAATATTGATCAGACGACTACAAATATATCATCCCTATGACAAGAAATATTTGTGACTATACAGAACCCATATCTCTATAGGGTAGTACTCATATGAGTTAACTTAACATGACTCGTTTGTTTTTAGTTTTTGACTAAACATTCACACATGACATAAAGTCATAAACATAACCCCTTTTCTTTTCTTTGTCAACACACACTCTCTCTCTCCCTCCCTCTTTATTCTCACCCGTTTCATTTCCTCTCTCTCTCTCTCATCTTCTTCTTCTATGGTCTTGTTGCCACAACCATGGCCGTGGAACTCATGACAGGTTACAACAACAACAGCAACAACAGAACAGAAACTTTCACAACCAAAGCAGAACAAAATGCTGTCCAAGAAGCAGCATCTGGTTTAGAAAGCATAGAAAAACTCATCAAATTACTCTCACAAACTCACCAATACCAACTCTCAAATCCCAACAACAACAACAACACTTCCATGGAAATTGAAAGAGATTGCAAAGCTGTAGCAGACATAGCTGTTTCCAAATTCAAACGAGTTATTTCACTTCTTGAAAAAACCAGAACCGGTCATGCTCGTTTCAGAAAAGCACCATTACCACAACAAACTCAACAACAAATTCATATCACTGAAACACCAATCTTCAACGCTACACCTCTACAACAGATTCCACCACCATCAACTAATCTTCACCGTTCTATAATCCAAAGAAAAGATTCTTCAAAAACCCTTAATTTTTCATACTCTTCTGCTGCTAATTCATTCATTTCTTCACTCACCGGCGATGTCGACAACAAACAACCTTCGTCGTCATCGCCGGCGGGTGCTTTTCAGATCACTAACATGTCTCATGTTTCATCAGTTGGTAAGCCACCACTTTCTTCTTCTTCATTGAAAAGAAAGTGTAGCTCTGAAACTTTGGGTTCTGGAAAGTGTGGTAGTTCATCTAGCCGTTGTCATTGCTCCAAAAAAAGGTATGTTAAATGAAATATAATCATAACCCTTTATTTATTTTTCTATGCTAAAAATGAAAAATCATTTTTTTAGATTTTTTATCTTATTTTCTGAATTGGGTTGTTACAGTAGGAAAATGAGATTGAAGAGGGTTGTTAGGGTTCCTGCTATTAGCTTGAAGATGGCTGATATTCCACCTGATGATTATTCGTGGAGAAAATATGGACAGAAACCTATTAAAGGTTCACCTCATCCAAGGTACTTCAAATTACAATATTTTTCCCCTATGTATGAACCTTAGTAATTTTATTCATATTTTTAATTTTTATGTATTTGTAGGCCAAGTTCAAAATTTGATTTATGTGGTACTGTTTAAAATTTTAAGTGGACCTAGTTTTTATGAATGATTATTTGATTGTTTTTTTTTTTGGTGATATGTTCTTGAGTCTAAGTTAAATCCTATGAAGAATAAACGCTCTTCTGATTAGATGTGTCTCAGTGTATATATAGAATTATATTTTCTCAAATTTATATTAGTGTAGATTTATCAGCATCTATGTTATGTCATGTGTGGTGTCAATGTATCAGTGTCTATGTTGTGTTCGATGTCTAAGTCTTACACAAGAAGATGAATCTAGAAAGTGAGTGAATAGTGTTAGTGATGCTGATTTGTGTTTTTTTTGTGTGGAAAATGAATGAACAGGGGATACTACAAGTGCAGTAGTGTGAGAGGGTGTCCAGCAAGAAAACATGTAGAAAGAGCTCTTGATGATGCATCTATGCTGGTAGTTACCTATGAAGGAGAACACAATCACTCACTTTCTGCAGCTGATGCTACTAATCTCATTTTAGAATCATCATAATTGATGTTGTTACACCATTTTTCAAAATGGAAATTAATGGTTGATTATGGTTTGTAGAATTAATTAATGCAGATTTATTTACTCAATGTTGAAAGAAAATTAATTAGTTAGTTGGTGTTTAATTTCATTTCATTTCCTATAGTACAAAAGAGTCAAGATGGTGGTGGATTTGGTAAACGGATTTGAATCTCAAAGTTAAAGAAAAGAAAGTGGGTTTTATTTTATTTTATTTTTTTATAATTATTTTTCCTTATTTGGTGAGTTTATTATCTTTGGATTCTCATCTACAATAATGCTCAACGGGTATTTAAATTTTCTTTTGTTTGTTTGAAAATGTAAAAAGAGTAAAGTGAAAAAACATAAGCATTGAAAAGGACTTAGTCAAAGAATTGAACAGAAGAGAAGGGACATGTCGTGTACAGAACGGTTGACTAAAAAAGATTGAAAGAGAAAGAGAGGTTGGAAGTTGCTAGTTGGGACGGCTAAACGTGTGAATGAAATCAATGAATCAAAGTGGGTGGTGAGTTGGGAAAATGAAATTTATTTTTTAAATTTATAAAATGTTTGTTGTATGTGGTTCATAATATAGTCTAGATATATGAATCATTTCATGAATATAAAAAGCAAATTTCTTCTCATAATAAAGACTGAAAAGAATAGAAATTTTATCGTTAAAGTGAATAAGTGTGGTGTCTGTGATTTGAATTTAAGTTCTGTTTGGATTATAAAATATAATGCAATGGAGCGGCGCAAAATAGAGTGGAGTAAAATATAGTAGAGTGTTTGGATGTTTTATAATTTCATCATTTACCTCTCCAATTGGAGGGGAATAATAATGAAGCAAACAGTCGGTATGTGATGTAATTCATTCTATTCTATTTCATTTTATTGTTATTTTTGAAATCTAAACAACGAAACACTAATTAATTCTATGACTTTTTATCACATTCCATCGATCTAAATAAAACCTAAAAACATCATATAAAATGTGTTGATACTGTCAATTGAGTTAAGTTCGAGGAATACAAAATTTTTATTAAAGAATTTTAATGGATGTTTTTATGTGCAGTCAGCACATCAACAATTGTTAAGTCAAAATTAAACTATTTAAATTTTAATACTACTGTATAGTATTGAATTTTAATTTTTTGAATGTCTTATCTTGATTTAATAATTTTTGATGTGTTGATTGTCTGAATGCAATGTTGGATATTGTCGATTTTAAACTATTTGAATTTTTCTTTTATCAAATAGTAGTATAGTAATTAAAATTTTGTCTCTTAAAAGTGAATAAATAGATATATCAACCTCGACCATTAGACTTTATGTGCAATAATATTATCAATTGAACTAAATTTATTAGACTTAGAATTTTATTTTATTTTATTTTAAGGAAAATTATTTTGTTGCACAATTTGGATTTTAGGAAAATGTTGGGGATAGGAAATGAGGTGCATTGAAGAGAGGTTAGATGGTGTTGAATGGCTCTTGTGGGAAAACCAATGTGAAAGTCAAAATGGGTGGGTGTAGAATTGATAAGTTTTAGCACTGAAAAAATGGGTCCTACTTTGTTTGCAAATTTGTTCTTTTGCTTGCTTTGCCTTTGCCTTAACGTCAACTTTGTTCTACACATAGGTCCCTCTTTCTTCATTCATCATTATCTATTTCATTATTTACACGCATGTGGTATACTTCAATCATGCATATAAAATACTACTACTACTACTAGTATATAAATCTTCTCTCTTGTTTTTTTCTTCATGTTGCTTCTCCCAAACCAAGTGATGACATAAATTAGCTAATTAGTATATCTATCCAATTTGATTTAAGTATGAACACATTTGTATCAATCATAGTATATGAACACATTTTTGAGTATGAGAAAGATCAAAGTTTTGTCAACTCTTTAGATGTAGGCAAGCTCAATGATTTGCCTTCTAATTCGGTCACTAAAAATTTGCCAATCCAATAATGGAATTGAGCGTAATAGAAGTGGTTTTTGAAGCAATCAAAAGGTCTTGGCGTTATCATGACATTGACAACGGTAAAACAAAATTAACATTGACTTATTTTATTTCTTTTGTTATTAACTATGTCTTTTTTATAAGACCCCGTTTGATAAAATTATATTATTTATTTATTTATTTATTTATTTCCTTTTTTTTATAAGACCTCATTTGACAAAATTACACTATTCACTTATCATGTTTTGACCGTATTTTTTTTAATAATACATAGATATAAATGTTATCATATAAGATCTTGTTTGATTTGTTTTGACGAGTACTTTCAAAATATCAAGTTTTTATAATTTTTACTATTAGATAACTAAAGATATTTGTGATCAAAATTATGCATTGACGTACGTGCAGTGGTCAACGATGTCTTATATTTAGGGACGGAGGGAGTATTATATTTTGACCGTATTTTTTAATAATACATAGATGTAAATATTAGCATATAAGATATTGTTTGATTTGTTTTGATGAGTACTTGCAAAATATAATTTTTTTATAATTTTTACTACTACATAATATAATTTTTACTACTACATAATTAAAGATATTAGTGATTAAAATTGTGCATTGAAGTACGTGCAGTGGTCAAACGAAGTCTTATAGTTAGGGACGGAGGTAGTAACATATATTGGCTTGAGACTTGAGAGTGTATTCATTTCCAATGTATCATGTTTGATTCTCTTCGGTGTCAATTTAGGTGGACTAACTTAACTTCTTAAAAAAACATTGACTTATTTTATTTCTTTTTATTAACGGGTAACAATTATCGTAAGTTCCGCAAATTTAATTCAGTTGATAGCAACCTTACATACAATGTGTTGTGTAGATAAAGTTCTCAAATGGGCTATCCCGACCCAGCCCGACTTGACTTGTTGGACTTGCTCTGTCCAAATATTATTGGGTCGTGCTTTAATAAGGCCAGACCGATCTTACATGAGCCCGGCCTACTGGCCTAGTCTGATGGGCTAATGGATTGACCTGACCAAATTGATTTTATTTTTCTCAGTTTAATCGATTTATTTTAAGTGACTTTGATATATTTATTTTTTATAATTATTAATTTTATTGAATTAGTTTTGTGTCTTTTTTATTAGTTTTTTGGCCCAGTCTCAATTATTTTATTTTTTTAAACGTCGTTAATGTCTCAATAATATATCAAATAATTTTATATTTGTTTGAAATTTCACTAAAATGACATGTATGATATAATATTTCAATTCAACAATATATTTTATATTCATATCACTAAAAACATTGTTGAGTGGATATCCTAAATTATAAAGGGATAGATTCGAAAAAACTTTAAAAAACAATTTAACATTTTTTGTTTCAAATACGGTGGCTTCTAGGGTGAGGGAGCAATTAAATCCCTCACCGGTGAGGGACTAATAATATACCATTGGATTTGTTCAATGGTTTAAATTTATTAAAAATAAAACAAAGAACATGTGTGCATTGTCATACACAATCTTGTACCACTTACACTTTTTTTCCTTTTTTTGACAAAACTTTTTTCTTTCTTACCTTCCTTCTCTCCATTACCTTACCCTAATGTCTGCCATTAACAGATTGCTAAAAGATCAATCACGTTTTCTTAACAATTGCATCATTGGACATCAATTATATGTTCTAAACAAGGATGATTATATTTTTTTGAACAAAACACCGTGCCCTTTCATCAAAACATCAAACCCAGCGATGATTATTTTGCTAATGGATTTAGAATTTATATTTTGAAGCTTAATCATGTTCATATTCTATGTTCTAAACAAGGATGAATTAGAAAGGGCAAATTTTTCAGATCTGAAAGCAGAGACAAACCCAGAAACAAAATTTTGAAAAAAAATTAAGAACTTTGACGCAACCACCCATATAACCGACGATGGAGGTTGTGTGTAGTACTTTGTTGATGGTGGTGGTAAAATGTCCATGAATGTGGGTGCAAATTGTGGATGAAGCTTTACCCAATTGATTTTGTTCAATCACCGGCAGATCAGAAAGAACATGATTTCAGGAAGAAAAGATGAAATAATACATTTTGTTCTTTGTTTAGGATTGTATGTGATGATGAATAGATGTTCTTTGTTTTATTTTTAATAAATCCAAACCATCGAACAAATCCAATGGTATATTATTAGTCTCTTACCGGTGAGGGACTTAATTGCTCCCTCACACTAGAAGCCACCTTCAAATACATCATGTATTAACTCTTCGAGATTGTTTTTAATAAATTGATACTTTCAGTAATAAAACATTTTACCTTTTTGCCATTTAACTGTGTTAAAATGTTTTTGCCGGCTGTTTTGATTTTGATGTTGAGAATCTTGAAATGGCAAGACCAAATAAATCATCAAATTATATATTTTAAAATAACATTTTTATTTAAAAGTAACAAATTAAAATCATAGACTTCTTCGACAATGGGCTCATCCTCCCTTAACCAAGGATCAAGGTTTGATTCTCTCCTTGGGTATGGAGCAGCTTTAAATCCTTGGGCCAACTATCCCACCCTTCGAGGTGCCTCAAATCTAGCGAAGGATTAGTCACTGCGTTCGGCGGTGAATACTCCGGTTTCGACAAAAAAAAAATCATAGACTTCTTCATCTTCTTGGTGTATGACAAAAAAAAAAATTTCTCGGTGATATACAGATATTTACTCGCCTTATAAAAAAAATACTGATAATTTGCACCAAAAAAAAAATACTGATAATTACTCCGTCAGTAGCAAATTATAAGTAATTTTAATCTTATAAAGAAATTTATAAAAATATGATAAAATGCTTTAAACAATATTTTAAAATAAATTATTTAAACTAAATTGTTATTATTTTAGTTTTTGACAAAATTTTGTTATTTTTTATAAAAATAACAATTAGTAAAATTTTTTTAACTCAAAAACAATATATTATAAACATTGTTTTCGGAAAAAGCTAAAACAAACACTCCCTATATTAAAATTACTCTGTCTATTTTTTTTTTAACTGTCACAATTCATTATGAATTGAATTAATGAAAGCAAAACTAATGTATTTCTTCACTATAAATTGAATTCATGGTAGTAAAATATGGTTGCAAAGAGAAATAATGTTCACTCTTTAAGCAGTGGACTCAAGATTTCACAGGCTACATAATAGAGAAAGGATAAAAATGAAAACGTAGGGGGCGCAAAAACTATTTTTCTTTCTATAATATAACTCTTTTTTTGACAAAAAAAAGTGGAACTTGGCCCATTATTATTAGTAGTTGGGCCTCGTCAATAAAAAACATTACAGAATTACCCTCCACACCAAATAAACGGAAAATTGCTCTTTAAGCCCCTTAAATTGCTCCCACACTCCCAATTTTCCCAAAATACCCTCAAAATTTGGAGTAAGTATGCATTGTATTTTAAAATATGAAAATATTTTTGGTTCGTATTTTAACATACGAACGCACCTAAGTTTGTATTTTGCGATACAATTGGTATTGATATAAATGAAACACAAAAAAACATGAGTTTCTGTGTTCGCAGCGGTTTGTAATTTAAAATACGAATTGTACATTGATTTCGTATTTTAAAATACGAAGTAACCTTTCATTTTTTGGGGGACGATTTAGAGTATGATTTCTTTTTTTACAATGCGAATATAATATGTTTCGTATTTTAAAATACGAACACCTGATATTGTTAATTTTATGCCGCTAAGCCAATTTTTAAACCAGAAGGTAAATTTGCCGGAGGTTCAGTCATGCCTATATCAACCTAAAAACAACTTCAATGAGAAAATGTAGACAAAAATAGCATATTTTAAACCTACTACGTTTCCCAGCCTCCAACTTTAATTATGGGTATGCATATTTCTTCAAAAAAATCAAAAAATAAATGGTTAAGACATACAATACCTGTTCTATGACTCTAAATAGGTGGAAGATCATCCAAATGAGTGAAAAAATGTTGAATCCAAGCTTGAACACGCAAAAATCGCTTAAAAAATCGCAAAATCTTAGGTCTAGTGTGAGGTTGAGTGTTGGAGTGGACAATGGACATGTCAGGCTTGGAACTGTCATATAACAAGACAATTCGCATTTTGCGAAACGAAATTGTGCGAGTTCGTATTTTAAAATACGAACTGGACACACTTCGTATTTTAAAATACGAAACCATATATCAGTTCACATTTTAAAATACGAAGACAATCTACATAGCTTAAAAGAAAAGTACTTCGTTTTTTCAAGGTGTAGGCGTTTTGTATGTTATAATGCTTTCGTTTTGTATTTTACGAACTAAAATATATTTTATATTTTGGAATGCAAAAGGTATTTGAGTCAGATTAAGGGGTGTGAGAGCAAATTGAGAGGCCTAAAGAACAATTTTCAAATATATGTGCTCTTATAGTTTCTTTCATAAAGTCTTTACGACGTTTTTTTGATGACTATTACAATGTTTGTAGGTCTTCAACGACCTTTATAATGTGCAGTCAATCTTTTAAATTTTTTCTTTAAGTTTTAATGGCGAATTTATCAACTCGTACCCATAATAAGTATGAACACAAAACAAAAATCATAATAAACGAGGTTATTATAGATATAAGAATTATAGTATAACCATTAACTTTCTTATTAGCCTATGAAATTTTGACATCTATTTTCATTTTATTGCTGACTCATTAATTAATTAGCTTTTTACTCTTCAATTGTAGCTTGGTTACTTCGACCATCATTAATTTGGCCATATATTTTTTGTAGTTTCTGCACTATGAACAACTTATACACTCATTTGATAAATATATGAGGCTTCAAAAGCTAAAACTTATAAAAAGTAATAATCATATGAGTTACAGGAATAAGTATAGAAATTTTGATCAACTAATTCTTTTATCTTTCTCTTTACGTCCTTAGTCCTTACTATCTTTCTCTGCTAAGAACAAAGTCATAGTACAAATTGTTTTTCTGTCTTTGAATGTGGAAGAGAAGACTAAATACCCTTTGAACTCCGCGTACATATATGGAGTATATATATAGAGAGATAGAGATAGAGAGGGAGTTTGAAGCGGGAGGTTACTAGAGATAGTGGAGGAGTTGTGCGCCAAGGTAGCGGGAGAGTGGATATGGTAAAATATTTTTGATGAGTTTGACCAAAAATTGTGACTATAAATTTTTTTGACTAATTTTTATTTACTTCCTCTTCTGACCATTATTACAAGTAAATTCAATTTTTTTTTTTACATTTAACAATCGATGTATTTGGTCGATATTGTATATTAGATATATTAGTAGTCAAATGTATTAAAAAAAATCAAATTGACTTATTATAGTGGTTAGAGATAATATACATGAGACAAAATTTGAGAAAGTGTAATTTAAAGTTGCAAATTACTATCTCCGTCCTTTAATATAAGACAATTTTTGACTAAATTTTACTATTCATCTATCATGTTTTGACCGTATTTTTCTAATAATATATAGATGTAAATATTAGCTTATAGGATTTTGTTTGATTTGTTTTAATGAGTATTTTCAAAATATCAAATTTTTATAATTTTTCTCGCTAGATAATTAAAGATATTAGCGATCAAAATTGTACATTAGCATACGTGCTGTAGTCAAAAGAAGTCTTATAATTAAGGACGGAGGGAGTATGTTTTTGTGAGCTTAGCTCATGATTCAAATTTTGGTGGACTCGCTTATTTACTTTTAATTAAATTGTGAAATTCTAGCCAATACAACATGAAAGAAAAATTCTAGTCAAATTATATTTGGTGTGATTGACAAGAGGAAAATATGTATGTGTGAACTTGATCGGAGTTTCTCCACCAACCATCGTTTCGCACATCCCCACACAGTTTTACCTAAAAAATAGGAAGCGCGAGAAGGTCAACATTATTTAACTTTGACCCACTCATCGAAGTTAACAATATATATATATATATATATATATATATATATATTATTTTACCCTGCATCTAGACAGAAATATAGTAGTATACATAAACATAACAATAAGAAAAAGAATTTTAAAAGTTTGTTTGGTTAGAAGGAAAGAAAGTAGAAATAAATAAAAACACAAAATCCGAGGGATAAATGAAATGGATGAAATTAGTCTAAGTACATCCCTCGAATTCCGTATTTTTCTTTTTTCTTACTTTCTTTCCTTCTAACCAAACAGAGTGTTAAGAAAACAACAAAAAAACATTCATGATATGGGATCGGGATAACAACAATTAATTTAAGTCTTCCAAAATATATTTTTAGTACTCATTAATTTATATTCATATGTGAATATATTTTAAAGTGAGACATTGTTATTTTTTTTTTATAATAGACATTATTATTTTCTTATTTATATTTTTTTTAATAAATTTTCTTTTTTTATTAGTTATGCATAATAGCGATCCACATTTTATGTAAAATGTAAAACTTAATTAACATATGGATTGTAAAAAACCCCAACATTTTGTTCACTGAGAACTTAATCATTAATAATTGGCAAATCTTAATATATAGGATATACAAGTTTTAAATTTAGCTTAAAGACAGTACTCCGTCTTAGTCAATTAACTATTTATTAAATTTAAATAAACTATGTATTTAATCTATATTATAAACTAAATACATTAACTATTTAATAAATTTAAATTGTTAAATACTTTTTATAAAAAATTAAAAGAAATACTATTTTTTGTTGATAAACTTCCGTATTATCTAAGCACAATTATAAAAATTAATTTTTCTATAAATTGAACAATCATTTTACAATTTTTTTATAACACTAATTATACAATTTTAACATAAATAATTAGTGAGTATTGTAAATTTTAAAATCTGTAATTCGATTTATATAAGGACAGAATATTAAAACTTTGTATCAGCAACAAAAAAGAAAAAAGAAAATAAAAACATTTAAATAAAATTTCCTCCAATTTACTACCGTTGAAAAAGCCCATTTATTTTGGCAATGCAGTTGTAAATAAATGAGTCTAAACTCTAAACATTTTCAATTAGACGTAGATTTTCTTCTTTAGTTTCGCATTTAACACTAAGTTTCCAATTAATCACATCCTTAACTAATTCTTTCCTATGGTCAAACCTGCTTCAACAAAAAAAGAAATGAAATTCTGAATAATTAATAGCATCATCATTTCCAAATTTTCATATCATAAGATTCATAGAATCACAATTTTTCACTCTCTTCAATTTCTTTGACTTTCAGTTAGTGTGATGTTAGAGAGAGAAAATGAAACTCTCAACATTGCTTCTAAACCGTCGGAGCAACAGCATCAAAGAACCGTCGCCGTTTGATTCCGCCGGTGAACTCACCGGAAAATCTCCAGTAAGCTCTTTATGGTTCTTCATTCATGCTTCCTTTTGCATCATATGTCTCGCTTTAGGATTTCGCTTATCTCGCATTTTCTTCTTGTTTCTGTTTTCAACTTCGTCGTCGACGAATTTCTTTACTGTTCCGTTAAACGCCGGCGAAATCTCCGTTCCGCCGCTTCGTGTTCATTCTTCTGTTACGGTGACTCCGATCGCGAACGTTGAGAATCCGGCGAAAAAGGAAGCTCATATCGGCGGCGGTAGTCGAGTCGTCGTCGGTCGGCACGGGATCAGAATCCGGTCGTGGCCGCATCCGAATCCGGATGAGGTGATGAAAGCTCATCGGATGATTGAGAGAGTTCAAACGGAGCAGAGAGCGTTGTTCGGAGTTAAGAACCCTAGGACGGTTATTGCAGTTACGCCGACTTATGTGAGAACGTTCCAGAAGCTTCATTTGATCGGTGTGATGCATTCGCTGATGCTTGTTCCGCATGATCTTGTGTGGATCGTGGTGGAAGCCGGCGGTGTCACTAATGAGACTGCTTCCATTGTTGCCAATTCAGAGCTTAGGATCATCCACATTGGCTTCAATCATCGGATTCCGATTATGTGGGACGCTAGGCATAAATTGGAAGCTCGAATGCGGCTTCATGCTTTAAGGTATATACTGATTTTGGAGATAATTTTTTTGACTTTTTTTTACTAATAGTAGTAGTATAGTACAGTGTTTATTTTGAATGCTATGATTTTTCTATGTATGTTTGTTAATGTTATTGAATGATCTAAAAATTTAGTTCGGTTATAGGTAAAACAATTGATTGTTTGCAATGTGGTGGAACAGAATTGTGAGAAAAGAGAAGCTGGATGGAATTGTGATGTTTGCTGATGATAGTAATATGCACAGTATGGAGTTATTTGATGAAATTCAGAGTGTGAAATGGATTGGGGCAGTTTCGGTTGGAATACTTGTTCAGTCGGTTACAGGTGAATCTTCAACCTCGCCCAGCGAGAAGGAGACCCCACTGGTACCAGTACAAGGTCCTGCTTGTAATGCTACAAATCATTTGGTTGGATTGCATACCTATGATTCGTTAAAATATGTGAGGAGAAATGCAGTTTACATCGGTGATAGGGCACCTGTGCTACCTAGAAAGCTTGAATGGTCTGGGTTTGTGTTGAATTCCAGATTGCTTTGGAAGGATCTTGATGATAAACCAGACTGGATTAAGGATATTAATGCGTTAGATGGGGCTGATGAGAACTTAGATAGTCCATTGTCTCTGCTGAAAGACACCTCTGTATTAGAACCACTTGGGAGTTGTGGACGCCAAGTTTTGCTTTGGTGGCTGCGGGTTGAAGCTCGAACAGACAGCAAATTCCCACCTCAGTGAGTTCTCTATTGATTTATAATATAGTGCTTACCTAGATTCGACTATTATAAATAATTCTTGAATCAGTATATAAAAAAGAAGTATTTCAAGCTTCTTGTGATTCTTTTTTATTATACGTGGGGATTTTATGTATGAAAATCTGCGTGGCATAACATTTATTTAAATCAAATGGTGGCACCAGAGGAAAGTTCGAAAGAAAATGCCAATGCATAAAACTTGGGACTCTTTAACAGTGTAGATTCTAGAACTAATTATAGAGATTTAAATGTGGTTAACAATAACATGAACCCATCCTCTTGCTTGCATAGGCAAAATCAAGCACCATGTGATATTAGATTCATGTGCCAAGGATGATAATTTTCCAGTTTATGTGTTTGATTGGTTGTGTGTTTGCAAACTTGAATTCTGAATTCTGATCTTGATTTTTTGAAATTGATATTTAAAAATGAATTTTAAATGAGTAAATTATGTTTCGAAAGTTCTATCTCAAATGTATGTTTTTGGGAAACTTTGCATGAAATTATCGACCAAATACAAAAACTGTATATATGGATTTAAAGTGGCTGGGCCATTCTG
This sequence comes from Trifolium dubium, assembly GCA_951804385.1. Classification (NCBI taxonomy): domain Eukaryota; kingdom Viridiplantae; phylum Streptophyta; class Magnoliopsida; order Fabales; family Fabaceae; genus Trifolium; species Trifolium dubium. The sequence continues at coordinate 25,638,505 of OX638073.1, forward strand.
CACCTAGCTGACTAGAACTGCTGCCAAATTGGGTGGATTTGCTGTAGACATTAGGTGTCAGATGTTATTACATTTTCAGGTCATTTAGGGATGCAGTCTTGTCGACTTGGAAAAACACTCACATTTATATACGAAATAGCTATAATGAAAGGGAGAAACTGAAACACTCACATTCATAGAGGTGTTGTATATTGTATTATATATTTGTAATGTTGTTAAAGTGTATATAGGTTTATCTCAGTTTGAACAGCTGGCACTGCCAGCTAAGCTTAACTTAATCACTTAAGCATTGTTTTGTTAGAGTCAGTTAAGTGTTGGTTGGCCTGCTATCTAAGTAGTAACAGTATTCAGAAGGTTCTAAAGTTATGTCTATTCCAAAATCTTCCTTTATATAAACATATTGATTTAATACAATCTGTGGAATGAAATCCAATTTTCAGAATTCAAATTTGACCCTCTTACTCTCTCCCTCCCTCTCCCCCCTCATGTTACTACCGATCCTTTTAGAGACTGTTCCGAGTGCCTGAAATAATTATTGTTCTATATGGATACAATTACTAATCCGATGCACAACTACTAACATCATCTTTTCTATAGTTCTTCACTAAGTGAATACCTAATAAGAAGAAGATGAAAAAAATGCAATGAACAGTGATCAAACAGAAAAATATAGTATGAATAAGTTGGAAGGTTATTAACAATGAAGAACTGTCAAATAAATGTGACATTGCATTTGTGTTGAAACCATGTTTTTGTTTGCAATTTTTCTTTTTAAAGTAGTATGTACATGGAATGATGGGAGAGGTGTTTTTGCTTTCTTAGTTTCCCACGGTTTTTGTATTTGCTTTTCTTTTTTCCCGTTTGTAACAAAAAAAAAGTAGTACATAGATGTTCGTTTAATTTACGCGGGAAGTCTGAGGAATGTAATGAATATCGAAATAAATTATAAATCTCAAACAATGTTGAGAATAACTGCCAACAGATTTATCCTAATGAGAAATGACAAAAAGTTTGTGCTAAATGACATCGATAAGGTTCCTCTTTTTGCGGCAGTATTTCAATTTTCTGTTATGTTTGGTTATATTGAAGGTTTCTATGGTTGAGAAAGGGGTTTGGGATGCTACTTTTACCACTAAAGCAATCTATGTATTTGAATTAGATATTGCCATTATTATGGATAATTTACATTATTTGAATTTTAATTGCTAATTGTCAATATGGTACTCAATTAAAAAAAAATTACACTTATATTTGTAATCTAAATTAATAAGTAATAACAATCCACATTTTACCATTCAATTAAAAAGTTTTTATTTGTAATTCATTAAATCTACTAATAAAATAATAATTAATAAATTAAAAGGTTACTTCATTTATATAAAAGTATGTCTTTAATTCCCTATAAATTGTTTCAAAAAAAATTTAAATAAAAAATCCAAAAATGTTTGATGATATCATTTCTTTTACAAAGAAGTTTGATGATATCATTTTTTTTGACAAGATGTTTTATGATATCATTCTCAATTCCCTTTCCTTCATATGTATACTCTCTTTATAATAATCTCTTTACATGTTTTATTTTAACTTTCAATTTTAAATTTAATTTGAATAAATGAATTAACCTAAGAATGAAAGAACTATAGATTACTAACCATCGATTGTTTAACACTAACTCTTAATCTTGACTTGTGTATCGAAACAAGTATTTGTTTGTAAGATTTACCTCTGAGGTTTATATTTAGGACAATTCTTTGATATCCAAGTGAGATAAGTCTTGCCTCATGCACACGTATGTTTCGACCATTGGATCAATAAATCTCATCATTGGATCAAAAGTGATATGATGGAACTTATTGACTCAATGGTAAAACAACATACGCGTGCGTGGTGTAAGACTAATATACTTTTGCATACTAGACAAAACCTTATATTTATACACATAATTTACATTTTAAAACTAAATTTATCAAATTTATGCTTGCATATATTGAATACATTTGCTATCATACTTGTTACACAAGCAGCAACACATAGGTCAATAAACTAGTGGTTATGTTATGTATGCATGTTCATGTAATTTACTAGGTTAGTCTGAGGATAGTAATGAATAACCAAATACAGTGTAAGTGTCAAACAAAGTTGAGAATACTTTTTGTTTGATTTGTTGCTCTGTGAAAAGGCTAAAAGTTTGTGCTAATTGCTATGGATAAGGTTCCTTTTTTGCACATGCTGAACAGGGTGTAAGAGAGGGAATTTCAATTTTCTGTTATGTTTGATTACATTTGAGATTTTTAAGGTTGAGAAAGGGGTCTTGGATCCTACTTTTATCATTAGAGCAAGCTCAGAACTCCTACTTGTAAGCCCATAGCTTTTGAAATATGTCATATGCCTTCTAGCATGTGTGCGCACACACGAATGTATCATAGAAGGCATGCGGGTTTGTTTTCGAGGGATATATGATTAACCTCTCTCAGTTATTATATTAAGATTAACGGCTAAAATCAAAAGGTGCTGGGAACCCAAGAGAAATCGAGAAGTTGATAGAGCACCAAAATAAATGGTAGTTTTATTGAATATTCAATAATAGGAGAAAGATCTCTTCTCCAAGGCTTTTCCCCTCACAACTGAGCCATGGGTCTTGGATCCTACTTTTATCATTAGAGCAAGCTCAGAACTCCTACTTGTAAGCCCATAGCTTTTGAAATATGTCATCTGCCTTCTAGCATGTGTGCGCACACACGGATGTATCATAGAAGGCGTGCGGGTTTGTTTATCGAGGGATATATGATGAACCTCTCTCAATTATTATATTAAGATTAACGGCTAAAATCAAAAGGTGTTGGGAACCCAAGAGAAATCGAGAAGTTGATAGAGCACCAAAATAAATGGTAGTTTTATTGAATATTCAATAACAGGAGAAAGATCTCTTCTCCAAGGCTTTTCCCCTCACAACTGAGCCATGGCTCTGTTCACGGATAGCTAAGAAATCTGAATCCACTCTCCCTTTTACCCTTAATCCTATTTTAGCTAAAACACCTGTCTTTCTAACCTCTTTGATACTCTACTGGAACTGACTTGTAATGAACTATTGATCTTTGGGAACCTCTAACTGAAGGTCTTATTTATGAGTTAACTGATCTCTCCATGTATTTTTTTTGACTTCGATTCTTGATTAAGTAGTTTGATATTTCTTCTGGATTTGGTACTGTACCAACTAGTCCGGTCAGAAACTGAAGTCATTTCCAAAATGTTGGGCATCTATTTATTTTCCCATTTTTCTTCCGTAAAATGTTTTCTGAAAGTCGTGAAGTTTAGCCAAACATCATGGATTTTTTAAAGCGTTATATTTTGGGCTCTTTATTACTGTAGTCAAGTTCTTGTGTTTGTAATTTGCTTACCAGCAAATATAATTTTTTTTTTATCTTCTTAAAACTGCAAGTATACTATTGTAGTTGTTTTCTGTGCATGCTACTGATCATTAGATGCAATTTCTTGCAGATGGAGAATTGACCCTCCTCTGGACATCACTGTCCCCTCAAAACATACTCCATGGCCAAATGCACCTCCTGATGCCCCGATTAAGGAAAAAGCGCTAACTGGCACACATGAACAGGCGACCACCAAACATTCTACAAAGACTAGAACATCCAGATCTAGGCATAGCCGAAGTAAGAGAAAACATGACACCAAAGTGATAGGTGTGCAAGCCTCTACACATTCTGAGAAAAACTGAGATGTCAATATGTGCAAAGTTAGGAATATATACTGTCTTATGAAACACAAAACTGCCTCTGCCGGCCCTCATTGACAAGAATCTCGATAGAACAAATGAAGAGGCTGATGTTCTTACTGGATACTTACTAGTAACTGGGTTTTATCCCAGCAAATGTTCATTTGAGTCTGATTCATCAAATTTTTTTCATACTGATTGTTTTGCTCAATTTGTTGAGGGTGATATATATTCTGTTCACATGAAGCAATGTCATATTTGTTTTCAACATCTGCTTCATCGGAGGAAGCTTGTAAAAATTTTCATTGGTTGTAAGTGTAATATAAGGTCTTCTCAACAGGAGTATATAGTTTTTTTTGTTAATTGTTCTTCAGGCAGAGTTCATCTTACAAGCTAATTTTACACATTTATTTTTAGTTACTTCTTGGCACTTCCATATAATCTTGCACAACATCTTGCTAATTTTTTACCACTAATTTTTTAGGTTCATAAATCATAATCTTTAAAGCAGTCACATATCCCCTGATTATCTAGGACAACTAATATCAAGTTTAGTAATCGAAATGCTTATATTTTTTGAGAAATATTTTTCATTATCACTTTCTGGTAAAAGATCTTAAAACAAATATTTAGTATCCTGCTTAAAAACCGATTAATATGAGAGATTCAATTTCACTATTAATTTACGAGACTCATTTAAAGTTAGAGCAAAATGTTATATGGCCTAATCCACTGATATTGACATTGACTAAAATTGAACTTGAAATCTTGAGAGAACCACGATCCAAAGTTTCGAGCCATCCTTTATTAAAGGTTTAAATAAACAAACAATTTAATAAAATTATATTCAACATATATCAAATTAATTTTAATCCTTATATATAAAATACTGTATATATAATTTCCTGACATCTTAAAAATATATAAACAATATAAAATTCCATTGAAATATTAGTATTTTATTTGTTTTGAAGATAAGGGGTGCATTTGTTTTTTGTCCAAAGAGAGTGGAAGCCATACCCTTGAATGACTTAACAAAGTGCTTGCAAGTTGGGCAGTTAGTATGTGTTTTTATGTGATCCATGCCACACAAAGTCGTTGCGGCTGTCAGATTAAAGCAATGTTGCAATTAGACTCAATCACCGACCTCAGCAACTTGAGGAAGTGAAATGAATTGTGCCCATTAAGATGGAATCACAAGTTTTTATCAAGCAATTAAGGTTTCTCAGAATTTTCCCATTCTTTATTCTATCCAATATCCTTAAACAGTGGAGTAATGGCCAATTCAAGTTCCAACAGAAAGTTTATTTCTCTCAAGCTTTTAAATAGTGTAAGATTTACATCTAACATATAACTTGACAGTTAAATGCATCTACGAACCTTTTAAATTTTCGGTTTGTAATACATAAGTCTTTTAAGTTATTTTTGTAACACATGAGTCATTTAAGTTTTTAGCTTGTATAAGTTTTTTTTGTAACAAATAAGTCTTTTAAATTTTAAAACTGTAACACATAGGTTCTTTAAGTTTTTTTTTTGTATAACATGATGAATATAACTTGAAATGACCTATGTGTTACATTTTTAAAACTTAAAGACCCATTTGTTACAAAAAAAACTTAAGAAACCTATGTGTTACAATTTTTTTTTAAAAGACCTATGCAGAATGAACCAAAAATTTAAAAGACCTACGTATGCATTTGGCCTATTTAACTTTTAAACTTAAGTCTTATACTCTTATCTTTTGAAAGTGTGATATAATTTATTAATCTATCTAAAAATTTAATATTTCATATGGATTATTTAATTAAGTAATTGTATTTATGTTTAATTAGAGAATTGAAATTGATTTTACCTAATCAAAAGGAATGGTTAGTGGTCTGTTTTGTTTGAGAAGTTGAATTGAGGAGGATTTATGCCTGCAAAACACTCTCATTCTAAGTAAGATTTTGCGTGAAATGAAGGTTTTAAGAGGTGAGAAATTAGATATTAAACATTGTATTGGAGAAGGTTTATATAATCTCCAGCGTTGGACTAAGACCATTAATGAGAGGACGTCTGTCGCGCCCTCGTCATTAATGATTGTTAGAATAATGATCCAAAAGTAATGATTGACAATAAATATCAATCATTCTGATGTCGGATGTTACAATTTGCACAACTCAGTTGGGTACTTTAGATGTGACCACAAAGTGGGCTACTCATGTTGGACCCTTTAGGTCTTGGGAATAGTAGGGGCCGAGCGAATTCCAGACCCAGTCTAAATCAAAATTAATAGAATAATTAAATTAATTTTTGTTTTGATATTTAATAGTATGATGTCTTAAATAGTTTGACTATACTATATGAAATCATATAGGATTTTCCTCTAACCCAAGGTGTGTGGTTGAGCGGTTGGAGCTCATTTTCCCTTAACCAAGGGTTGAGAGTTTGATCCTCACATTGGGTATAGAGCAGATTTAAATTTTTGGGTCAGCTATCTCACCTATCGAGGTGCCCCCAATCTAGCAAGGGATTAATCACTGTGTTCGATGGTGGATATCCCGATTTCGACCAAAAAAAATATATAGGATTTTCCTCTCCCGCCCTAATATTTTTTAGCTGTCTTTTAAGTTTATTCTTTGTTCTTTCATTGAAAAGAGGTGAATTTAATAATTAATGGTATGCTAAAGGAAAAGTATAATAAATGAATATTACATTGATATTTTAAAGTCACAGTTAGTTTGAGGAGAAAAAAAATGCAAATGTGACACTTATTATGCGAAGAGAAAGTAATATCTAAGAATAAATATAGTTTTTTTTTAAGTTACTATGATATTGGTACGAAGTTTCCAGTAATGATTAATTTCTGTCGAGTAATTTGTGGGACACACAAGGTGAATTCTCTCTCCCGTCAATCAAATTTTTTCCATACATATAAGCTAAAAATTGAACTCGTAACCACATGTTTAAGAAAATCAAAACTCTTACTAATTGAATTTATAATAGTCTTTAACTATTACTCTTTTGGTTCATAAACTAAATTAGTTATTTAAGAACAACCAACAATCAATTTAATAAGAGAAATATTATGGTCAAACTCTCTGACACACTTTTTTAATACACTTCAATTAAAATTAACCACATTACCCTATTTCTCTATTTTTTTTTAATTAATAGATAAATAAATAAGAAAAATGAGCAATGTGCCCCCCCCCCCCCCCTTAACCCAAGGTGTGTGGTTGAGCGGTTGGAGCTCATTTTCCCTTAACCAAGGGTTGAGAGTTTGATCCTCACATTGGGTATAGAGCAGATTTAAATTTTTGGGTCAGCTATCTCACCTATCGAGGTGCCCCCAATCTAGCAAGGGATTAATCACTGTGTTCGATGGTGGATATCCCGATTTCGACCAAAAAAAAAATATAGGATTTTCCTCTCCCGCCCTAATATTTTTTAGCTGTCTTTTAAGTTTATTCTTTGTTCTTTCATTGAAAAGAGGTGAATTTAATAATTAATGGTATGCTAAAGGAAAAGTATAATAAATGAATATTACATTGATATTTTAAAGTCACAGTTAGTTTGAGGAGAAAAAAAATGCAAATGTGACACTTATTATGCGAAGAGAAAGTAATATCTAAGAATAAATATAGTTTTTTTTTAAGTTACTATGATATTGGTACAAAGTTTCCAGTAATGATTAATTTCTGTCGAGTAATTTGTGGGACACACAAGGTGGATTCTCTCTCCCGTCAATCAAATTTTTTCCATACATATAAGCTAAAAATTAAACTCGTAACCACATGTTTAAGAAAATCAAAACTCTTACTAATTGAATTTATAATAGTCTTTAACTATTACTCTTTTGGTTCATAAACTAAATTAGTTATTTAAGAACAACCAACAATCAATTTAATAAGAGAAATATTATGGTCAAACTCTCTGACACACTTTTTTAATACACTTCAATTAAAATTAACCACATTACCCTATTTCTCTATTTTTTTTTAATTAATAGATAAATAAATAAGAAAAATGAGCAATGTGCCCCCCCCCCTAACCCAAGGTGTGTGGTTGAGCGGTTGGAGCTCATTTTCCCTTAACCAAGGGTTGAGAGTTTGATCCTCACATTGGGTATAGAGCAGATTTAAATTTTTGGGTCAGCTATCTCACCTATCGAGGTGCCCCCAATCTAGCAAGGGATTAATCACTGTGTTCGATGGTGGATATCCCGATTTCGACCAAAAAAAATATATAGGATTTTCCTCTCCCGCCCTAATATTTTTTAGCTGTCTTTTAAGTTTATTCTTTGTTCTTTCATTGAAAAGAGGTGAATTTAATAATTAATGGTATGCTAAAGGAAAAGTATAATAAATGAATATTACATTGATATTTTAAAGTCACAGTTAGTTTGAGGAGAAAAAAAATGCAAATGTGACACTTATTATGCGAAGAGAAAGTAATATCTAAGAATAAATATAGTTTTTTTTTAAGTTACTATGATATTGGTACGAAGTTTCCAGTAATGATTAATTTCTGTCGAGTAATTTGTGGGACACACAAGGTGGATTCTCTCTCCCGTCAATCAAATTTTTTCCATACATATAAGCTAAAAATTGAACTCGTAACCACATGTTTAAGAAAATCAAAACTCTTACTAATTGAATTTATAATAGTCTTTAACTATTACTCTTTTGGTTCATAAACTAAATTAGTTATTTAAGAACAACCAACAATCAATTTAATAAGAGAAATATTATGGTCAAACTCTCTGACACACTTTTTTAATACACTTCAATTAAAATTAACCACATTACCCTATTTCTCTATTTTTTTTTAATTAATAGATAAATAAATAAGAAAAATGAGCAATGTGCCCCCCCCCCCCCCCCCCTTAACCCAAGGTGTGTGGTTGAGCGGTTGGAGCTCATTTTCCCTTAACCAAGGGTTGAGAGTTTGATCCTCACATTGGGTATAGAGCAGATTTAAATTTTTGGGTCAGCTATCTCACCTATCGAGGTGCCCCCAATCTAGCAAGGGATTAATCACTGTGTTCGATGGTGGATATCCCGATTTCGACCAAAAAAAAAATATAGGATTTTCCTCTCCCGCCCTAATATTTTTTAGCTGTCTTTTAAGTTTATTCTTTGTTCTTTCATTGAAAAGAGGTGAATTTAATAATTAATGGTATGCTAAAGGAAAAGTATAATAAATGAATATTACATTGATATTTTAAAGTCACAGTTAGTTTGAGGAGAAAAAAAATGCAAATGTGACACTTATTATGCGAAGAGAAAGTAATATCTAAGAATAAATATAGTTTTTTTTTAAGTTACTATGATATTGGTACGAAGTTTCCAGTAATGATTAATTTCTGTCGAGTAATTTGTGGGACACACAAGGTGGATTCTCTCTCCCGTCAATCAAATTTTTTCCATACATATAAGCTAAAAATTGAACTCGTAACCACATGTTTAAGAAAATCAAAACTCTTACTAATTGAATTTATAATAGTCTTTAACTATTACTCTTTTGGTTCATAAACTAAATTAGTTATTTAAGAACAACCAACAATCAATTTAATAAGAGAAATATTATGGTCAAACTCTCTGACACACTTTTTTAATACACTTCAATTAAAATTAACCACATTACCCTATTTCTCTATTTTTTTTTAATTAATAGATAAATAAATAAGAAAAATGAGCAATGTGCCCCCCCCCCCTAACCCAAGGTGTGTGGTTGAGCGGTTGGAGCTCATTTTCCCTTAACCAAGGGTTGAGAGTTTGATCCTCACATTGGGTATAGAGCAGATTTAAATTTTTGGGTCAGCTATCTCACCTATCGAGGTGCCCCCAATCTAGCAAGGGATTAATCACTGTGTTCGATGGTGGATATCCCGATTTCGACCAAAAAAAAAATATAGGATTTTCCTCTCCCGCCCTAATATTTTTTAGCTGTCTTTTAAGTTTATTCTTTGTTCTTTCATTGAAAAGAGGTGAATTTAATAATTAATGGTATGCTAAAGGAAAAGTATAATAAATGAATATTACATTGATATTTTAAAGTCACAGTTAGTTTGAGGAGAAAAAAAATGCAAATGTGACACTTATTATGCGAAGAGAAAGTAATATCTAAGAATAAATATAGTTTTTTTTTAAGTTACTATGATATTGGTACGAAGTTTCCAGTAATGATTAATTTCTGTCGAGTAATTTGTGGGACACACAAGGTGGATTCTCTCGCCCGTCAATCAAATTTTTTCCATACATATAAGCTAAAAATTAAACTCGTAACCACATGTTTAAGAAAATCAAAACTCTTACTAATTGAATTTATAATAGTCTTTAACTATTACTCTTTTGGTTCATAAACTAAATTAGTTATTTAAGAACAACCAACAATCAATTTAATAAGAGAAATATTATGGTCAAACTCTCTGACACACTTTTTTAATACACTTCAATTAAAATTAACCACATTACCCTATTTCTCTATTTTTTTTTAATTAATAGATAAATAAATAAGAAAAATGAGCAATGTGCCCCCCCCCCTAACCCAAGGTGTGTGGTTGAGCGGTTGGAGCTCATTTTCCCTTAACCAAGGGTTGAGAGTTTGATCCTCACATTGGGTATAGAGCAGATTTAAATTTTTGGGTCAGCTATCTCACCTATCGAGGTGCCCCCAATCTAGCAAGGGATTAATCACTGTGTTCGATGGTGGATATCCCGATTTCGACCAAAAAAAATATATAGGATTTTCCTCTCCCGCCCTAATATTTTTTAGCTGTCTTTTAAGTTTATTCTTTGTTCTTTCATTGAAAAGAGGTGAATTTAATAATTAATGGTATGCTAAAGGAAAAGTATAATAAATGAATATTACATTGATATTTTAAAGTCACAGTTAGTTTGAGGAGAAAAAAAATGCAAATGTGACACTTATTATGCGAAGAGAAAGTAATATCTAAGAATAAATATAGTTTTTTTTTAAGTTACTATGATATTGGTACGAAGTTTCCAGTAATGATTAATTTCTGTCGAGTAATTTGTGGGACACACAAGGTGGATTCTCTCTCCCGTCAATCAAATTTTTTCCATACATATAAGCTAAAAATTGAACTCGTAACCACATGTTTAAGAAAATCAAAACTCTTACTAATTGAATTTATAATAGTCTTTAACTATTACTCTTTTGGTTCATAAACTAAATTAGTTATTTAAGAACAACCAACAATCAATTTAATAAGAGAAATATTATGGTCAAACTCTCTGACACACTTTTTTAATACACTTCAATTAAAATTAACCACATTACCCTATTTCTCTATTTTTTTTTAATTAATAGATAAATAAATAAGAAAAATGAGCAATGTGCCCCCCCCCCCCCCCCTTAACCCAAGGTGTGTGGTTGAGCGGTTGGAGCTCATTTTCCCTTAACCAAGGGTTGAGAGTTTGATCCTCACATTGGGTATAGAGCAGATTTAAATTTTTGGGTCAGCTATCTCACCTATCGAGGTGCCCCCAATCTAGCAAGGGATTAATCACTGTGTTCGATGGTGGATATCCCGATTTCGACCAAAAAAAAAATATAGGATTTTCCTCTCCCGCCCTAATATTTTTTAGCTGTCTTTTAAGTTTATTCTTTGTTCTTTCATTGAAAAGAGGTGAATTTAATAATTAATGGTATGCTAAAGGAAAAGTATAATAAATGAATATTACATTGATATTTTAAAGTCACAGTTAGTTTGAGGAGAAAAAAAATGCAAATGTGACACTTATTATGCGAAGAGAAAGTAATATCTAAGAATAAATATAGTTTTTTTTTAAGTTACTATGATATTGGTACGAAGTTTCCAGTAATGATTAATTTCTGTCGAGTAATTTGTGGGACACACAAGGTGGATTCTCTCTCCCGTCAATCAAATTTTTTCCATACATATAAGCTAAAAATTGAACTCGTAACCACATGTTTAAGAAAATCAAAACTCTTACTAATTGAATTTATAATAGTCTTTAACTATTACTCTTTTGGTTCATAAACTAAATTAGTTATTTAAGAACAACCAACAATCAATTTAATAAGAGAAATATTATGGTCAAACTCTCTGACACACTTTTTTAATACACTTCAATTAAAATTAACCACATTACCCTATTTCTCTATTTTTTTTTAATTAATAGATAAATAAATAAGAAAAATGAGCAATGTGCCCCCCCCCCCTAACCCAAGGTGTGTGGTTGAGCGGTTGGAGCTCATTTTCCCTTAACCAAGGGTTGAGAGTTTGATCCTCACATTGGGTATAGAGCAGATTTAAATTTTTGGGTCAGCTATCTCACCTATCGAGGTGCCCCCAATCTAGCAAGGGATTAATCACTGTGTTCGATGGTGGATATCCCGATTTCGACCAAAAAAAATATATAGGATTTTCCTCTCCCGCCCTAATATTTTTTAGCTGTCTTTTAAGTTTATTCTTTGTTCTTTCATTGAAAAGAGGTGAATTTAATAATTAATGGTATGCTAAAGGAAAAGTATAATAAATGAATATTACATTGATATTTTAAAGTCACAGTTAGTTTGAGGAGAAAAAAAATGCAAATGTGACACTTATTATGCGAAGAGAAAGTAATATCTAAGAATAAATATAGTTTTTTTTTAAGTTACTATGATATTGGTACGAAGTTTCCAGTAATGATTAATTTCTGTCGAGTAATTTGTGGGACACACAAGGTGAATTCTCTCTCCCGTCAATCAAATTTTTTCCATACATATAAGCTAAAAATTGAACTCGTAACCACATGTTTAAGAAAATCAAAACTCTTACTAATTGAATTTATAATAGTCTTTAACTATTACTCTTTTGGTTCATAAACTAAATTAGTTATTTAAGAACAACCAACAATCAATTTAATAAGAGAAATATTATGGTCAAACTCTCTGACACACTTTTTTAATACACTTCAATTAAAATTAACCACATTACCCTATTTCTCTATTTTTTTTTAATTAATAGATAAATAAATAAGAAAAATGAGCAATGTGCCCCCACCCCCCCCCCCCCCCCCCCCCCCCCGGCCCCCCATAGAAACAATAATAATTTTTATTTTATTGAAAAATATTATGTCTCAAAATTATTTTTTAAAATAAATAAATGAATAAACTTAGTCCGACATAAAAATATTATATTTTAAATTACTACCTTTAAGAAGGATAAATATACAATAATATTGTTAAATATAAAAGAAAATAATAATTTTAATTGAACAGAACAGGAGCAGGTGGAAGGTCATACCACCCCCACCCCTGTATTTAAAATGCCGGTTTTCCCATCCCCGCCCCCACATCCATTTGAAACGATTTTTCCCTACTACATTTCGAGCAAGTGTGGGTGAATTTGGGTTTCATTGTCATACCTAATTAAAGAATGTAACCATAATATTTCTAATTTAATAAAAGTGTTAATCGACCAACTAAATACTAAAATGGATAATAGTTTGGGAATCTTAAATCATTCTTCTTCCCCAAGAAATCTGTGAACAATTACCTTGTTTCATACATGGTAGTGTTTGATTGGCTATACGAAAACTTTGCCAATTTCTACATATATCGTCTAAATGATGGTAAAAGACAGATTCCTTATTATATTGCCAATAATAATTGTTGAAACGTATACTCTCAAAAAAATAAATTATAAGAAATATAGATAAATTATTCATATACAAGTCATAGTTTAATTAATTAAGAATATTGATATATGTTAAAGTTTATTTTTGACATGGTTGATATTGTTAAGTTGAAAACCTTAATTGAATTTGAATCTAAAACCTCATATTTTCAGTGATATTTTTTATTTTATCCCTTCATCTACAAATAAAAAATAAGTATTTTTTTTAAAAAGGTAATAAATTTTAAAGACATTCATTTTATTTTTTGATAAAAAGTAAATTTATGATACTACTCCCTTCATTCCTTTTTATTTGTTATTTTAGAATAGTAACACCAAATTAAGAAAGTATATTTTTTACCTGATCTTCTTATTATTATACTCTAATTTTGTTTTTGGAATATATTATACCCTAATTTTAATTCATTAATAAATTCTTATTCTTTGCTCACACTTTCACTTTCTAAAAATAGGAACAATAAACAAAATTATATAAAATTTAGTCCATAAAAAAATAAGAAAGAGAATATAATAGACAAAATATAACATTATATCATATGAACAGAGGGAGTATATATATAGTATGCAAAAAAAAAATATTTTTGTATACTATCATATACAAATAATTAATATCATATAGTGTTAATTTTGTTTTTGGACGTAATAAAGTGTTAAAACATTATGAAACCAAAAAAAAAAGTGTTAAAACATTATATTATATCATATTATTTGAGTATGCATAAATAATTTCTTTTTGGCATCATTATCAAAAAAAAAAAAATCTTTTTGGCATCTAAGTGTGTTCTATAAAAATATATAATGTGCCAATAATGTAATTTGTAGGTTAATTTCTCTACTTCTAGATTTGAATTATTCATCATAAACTCTGAGATCACATGGTGTGGCATACTATATGTTATAATTTGTCCACCACAATTTCTATTGATCACCACTTGCATAATAACTTATTTAACTTTCCCTTTAAATAAAAAATTATATATCTATTTTCATCGCATTCATAACCTCTTCGAATATTAAACAATTTCTTCATCTCTATAAAAACCCACTCTCCCACCTTATCTTCTTCACACCAACAATTTCATCAAAGCCTAATAACCACTCTTTCTCTCCTTAACCCAACACCAACCATGGCATCATCATCATCATCATCAATCACCATAACCACCTTACTCTTCTTTTCTTTGATGATCACTTTGTCATTAGCATTGGACATGTCCATGCATAGTAACAAGGAGGTTATGAACATGTACGAGGAATGGTTGGTAAAACATAAAAAAGTGTATAATGGGTTAGGAGAGAAAGACAAAAGGTTTGAAATTTTTAAGGATAATTTAGGATTCATTAATGAACACAATGCTCAAAATCACACATACAAAGTTGGGTTGAACAAGTTTGCGGATATGACTAATGAAGAATATCGTGACATGTATTTGGGCACGAGGAATGAAGCCAAACGTAGGGTCATGAAAACTAAGGTCACCACCGGTCACCGGTATGCTTATAATTCCGATGATCGGTTGCCGGTGCATGTTGATTGGAGGTTGAAAGGTGCCGTTTCTCATATCAAAGATCAAGGAAATTGCGGTAAGTTTGTTTTTGATTTTCCTATTATTTTCTAAGGTTACTTATCGGTTAAGGACTTTATTTAAATTTCACTTCAACAAACTTTATTCTTTTTATTTATTTATACTAAGTAAATTGTTTGGGACTACAAGCTTTATCTTTTTCCAATAAAGGCTACTTGCATATATAAAATAATTTTTTAGCACTTTTTTAGTTTTTGTTTTTTTTGTCAGGTAGTCTAATAGCTAGAAATTTACCCAGGTGAATAAGTGGGTATATCGGATTCAAACCCCGGTCCCTGCACTTCTGTGCAATATGTCCAACTAATTTTTTTAGTCTTAAAATAGGTTTAATTCGTTAAAAAATAAATTAGATAGAGACAAATTTAATTGTATTATATTTATTTAAAATTGAAAAACTGATATTTTTGTCTCAAGTACGTACCAGTTGTTTACAATTTTAAAATGACATTTTATTCACCAAACATCGTATAATATATAAATTTATTCCATATCTAAAAATTTGTCATGTATTATTTTGCTCTGTCCTATTTATTTTGTTTTGTATTTAATTTTTACTTTGGGAATCATATACTTAACTTTTATCAAACAAAAAAGAATCATATACTTAACTTTCTGAAATGCATGCTATTGTTTCTTTTCCAATTTCATTTCTTTTATGGATTCAAATTTAGCTAGAATATATTTCAAATTAAAATAGAATTAAAATACATATGACACGATTATGTTAAGCAGTAATCAAATTAATTAACTAATGTTGTGACGTCAAAAATTAATTAAGTACTATTAAACAATAATATATTATGACTTCGGTTAGATCTTCACAACTGCGTTCGAGAGGGGCTGAAATAATTTAATAATAATATTGTAAATTATGACTTTATATCATGTTGATTATAATTATAATAAATTAAATGCATAACCCATGAACACGTGATCTTATTTGATCTCTAAATTCTTGAATAAAATGAAATCAATTTAGTAGAGCAAAAACACATTTGATCATTAATCATAAGTTATTCATATTTTTGTTCCTTTTAATTTATTTATGTCAAACAAATTTTGATTGAAAAAATAGTAAATAAGGATATGTTGGATTTGATTGAGCTTTGAAGTTTAGAGTTTCACCTATATATATAGCTAAAACTTAGGTTGACTTGATATATCGATTATTTATTTAATAATTTACATTGTTTTGTGCTGAGTTCAGGAAGTTGTTGGGCATTCTCAACAATAGCCACAGTGGAAGCTATAAACAAGATAGTCACAGGGAATCTTGTGTCATTGTCAGAACAAGAGCTTGTGGATTGTGATAGAGCCTTCAATGAAGGCTGCAATGGTGGTCTCATGGACTATGCCTTTGAGTTCATCATTGGAAATGGTGGCATAGACTCAGATCAAGACTATCCATACAAGGGTATTGAGGGAAGATGTGATCCAACAAGGGTGAGTAGTCTAAACTTCAAGAGAAAATTTACCTTCTAAGTTTATTGAATGATTAATCTATCTGATTTATAACATATCAAATACATTTTGTCAAAAATTTTTTTATATCAAATACATTAATTGTTCAATTAATTTAAAAAGTAAAATTTTATTATAATAAAAAAATTGAGGGAGTAGTAATAATAAAGTTTGAATAAATTTTTGTATCTATAAATATTTCATATTTCATTTTTAGTCACTTTAAAAAAATTTGGTTAGCATTTTTTGTTTTTGCTTTTAAGACAACTCAATGTATTGATAATGTGACCAATTTGGATATATATTGATTGATAAAAAACACTACAAGATAATATTAACATATAACAATGTCTATGGCACAATCTTTAATGTCTCTTTTAATATATTCTGAGATCTTGATTGATTGTATCACACGTTTAAGCAATAATTGTTTTTCTAATGAGGTATGGGTACTTGTGATGCTGCAGAAAAATCCAAAGGTAGTTACTATTGATGGATATGAGGATGTTCCAGCATATAATGAAAATGCATTGAAGAAAGCTGTGGCTCATCAACCTGTTAGTGTTGCTCTTGAGGCCTCTGGCAGGGCTTTGCAACTCTACCAATCGGTAAGCATACTAGTCGAATTCGGATTCCCTACTACGGCCTTGCATTTACACATTCAGAAAATCAGTGACCGTTCAATCAAGATTAGACAAACAAGATTCAAGTTTGGCCTTTTGAATTATAAAATAAAATTAAAAATATACAGTATTTGAATTGTTTGATCTTAATTGAACGATCACCGATATGCTGAGAGAATCATAATTTATAATTAGTCCTTCATAGAGTTTGATTTGAATTGTGACTATATATATATTTTTTTTCCAGGGTATATTCACCGGTAGATGTGGGACAAACTTGGACCATGGTGTGGTGGTTGTCGGATATGGTTCTGAAAATGGTGTTGATTATTGGTTGGTGAGAAACTCATGGGGCACAAACTGGGGTGAAGATGGTTACTTCAAATTAGAGCGTAATGTGAAAAACACTAAGACAGGCAAGTGTGGAATTGCAATGGAAGCCTCATACCCTGTGAAGTATGGTCAAAACTCTGCAGTCACTAATTCAGCTTATGAGAAAGTTGAAGTGTTAGTTAGCAGTGCTTAAGTTAAAACACCATCATTATCTCAACAAGTGTTAAATTAATATGTCTATTGGGTTAATCTTGTAAATAGATTTTATTTCTTCTTGTGAAAGCTGCACCTCTATCAATTTGTATTGTGGCTTTCTGTACTGTTATTTGATTTCAATGTTTAATCTGAATTGAATTCAACTTGCTATGGATTTGTATTGACTTTTGCAAACACCTTGCACCCCAGTTCTTTCATTATGAAAAATTGTTACACTAATATAAATTATAGAAAACAGTATGTCTTTGTGAATGACTAATATGTTGTAGAATCTTTAGTTGAAAGAAATAATGCATAATTTCTAACGGTTGATGATAATTTTTAGGCTTAAATATTATTTGCGTCCTTGTATGTACGCAAAATTTTGATTTTAGTCCCTGTATCGATTTTTGTTCTAAATAAGCCTCTTAATCAACCAAACTTTTTGTTTTTGGTCCCTCAAGTTAAAATCCGCAAGAAAATCCGCAAGTTTTCTACAGATTTTCCTACAAATTTTTCTGCGGATTTTTGCTTTAGGGACTAAAATAAAAAAGTTTTGTTGATTCAGGGGCTTATTTAAAACAAAAATCGATATATATATATATATATATATATATATATATATATATATATATATATATATATATCAAAACCAAAATTTTGCGTACATATAAGACGAAAACAATGTTTAAGCCTAATTTCTATTGTTGCTAACATATTGATTTAGGTTCCATCTTTGACCCCTATTTTCCTCTTGATCTAAATTTTCAACCCTCAAACAAAAACTATAGATCATTGAAAACACTATTGACACATGGTTTTGTGTTGATTTGGCATACTACTATTTGGTCTATTTGGAAGGCGCAAAACGGTAAAATGTTTGTGAATAGTGTGATAGAGGTGAGTGCTATAGTGGAGGATATCAAGATATTGAGTTGAAAATAGAGCCTTGCAATACTGAAGTTGTCGTCGTCCTTATCTTACGAGTGGAGTTGGGACCCTGGAGATTGCCTTCTTCGCTAAAGTCTTATAGTGGTTTGTCTTCCTTTTTGTTTTCGTCCCTGTGAGTGGTGATTTCGGTTATGTCCCTGTGAGATGGGTGGTTTAGTTTAGTTTTGTAGACTTGCACATGTGTTGTGCCGTGTTTTTATTGGTGTGGGTAGTTGTTGTGTTTAGGGGTCTGGTGTTTTGTCTTGCTGTTTGGTTTTGTGTGGTGTATTTCCCCTTCTATCCTTTATTGTTTGTTCTTGTTTGCTTCTCTTTACTTGCCTTAATAATATTTGTCATTTCAAAAAAAAAAAATTGAAAACACTGCTTGGGGTCGTTCAAATTTCAAATTGTTGCTTGTGTTGTACCAAAAAGATACTAGAATGTAAAGAAAAAATGATATAAAAAGTAGAAACCAAATAAGCAAAGAAGCAAATCTTCATACAAATGAATAATAATAGAGCTACACACATTTCAACTTCATTGAATATGCAGTAAAGGTAAAGCCAAATATTATGCATAGACGCATGATTGCATGGAAATATGAATTCCTTTCCCCTTTAAGGAAATTGAGATTCTCTGCTGTAATAAAGGTCACAGTTTTCACACAATTTTGAATCTCAGACCATTGATTGTTGATCAGACAATTCATATTAACACAGATATAAAAATAAAAACAATCTCAGCCGCGGATTTTGTGCTTCCTGACATGACATTCTTTTTCTCCTTGTTCATTAATTATTTGATTAATACCTTTTAATTTACAAACAGCTATATCAACCATATTTAAAGAGAAGCAGGTCAAGTGTGCCAAGTGAATGGTACACCAATTAACCTATTTTCATTAGACAAGCTCATGACTTAGTGATGACCCAAATGATCGTTTCATTCAAATTAAAATTGGTGGTTGCTCATCCAACCCCACTAAAATGCAGAATTTTACCGAAAGCACGCTTCCAATAGTGTATTTTGACATATTTAAGCATATAGAAGAGAGGGGAAATGGGCAATCACCATTAAAATTTCTATATGTTGTATGTATGAAGCACGAACAAAGAAAGAACACGGATGCCGGCACAACACAGACACGCCGACATGGATAAAAATTTGAGAAAATTATATAATTCAATGTAATCTAAAGTGTCAGTGTCGGACACGACGCATGTCCGACACCGGAACATGCCTAATCCGAGGAGTGTCCGTGCTTCATAAAAATCAACAAATGTTCCAAGTCAAAGAAAACTAACGTGTGGGATAATTTCTAGAAAAAGCAGTTCCTCAAAATCTGCAATGAAGATAAAAAGGGAACATTTCAAGAGATAAATCAGTACAGGTACATTGCAAATGCTGAAGGGGATTCACTCTACTCAAGCTACCTAAAACCTGTTATTTGAATAAGAATTCAAGAATAAGATGCATTTAACCACCTATACAGATATAGAAAATAAAGCTAGAGGAGTTGAGATAAAGATCCGATATTAACCCCCAATACCCCCAATATCTCACCCCAAAGTTAAGTCTTACTAGAGTTTAAAAAACATCCCAGGAAGTCTAAATTCTAACAAATTTTGAACTGGGAATTGAATGTCCAGTTGTCAACAATAGACTACAGAGTAACCTCTTTCAGAAGCCATCACATCTTCATGTTGCTCCAGCTGCCAAAATTTACTGCAAATGATATCAAGCAACATTTGGGTCTGTGACTTAAATGAAACAAATGAAGTTTCAGTTAACCTGAAAAATTAGTCCTCTGAAAGGCTTGTGCTTTCAGCCGATGTTCTCTTCCGATCATAGCGCTAAAAGAAAACAAAGATGTAATCATCAGTCTTTGGAAAGGCTTGTACTTTCAGCCAAATATTATCATCAACAACAAAGATGTAATCATATAAACAATCTAAATTTACTAATAGCCACACAATATCTATGCCAACAATTTTGCATGAATAACAATATACATTTACCTGTTTTCCAAATGAGAATGGTACATATTTGTACTTGATCATGTGAGCTATCTGTCTCCTCATGGTAAGCGTGAATAGGACCACCCAGTAGAATAGGAGTATTGGCCAGAAGACAGGGACATCAAATGCACTAAAGAAAGTCATCACAAATGCAATGCAAAATGCCTTCGTGATTGAGTACCTATTCACAAAGGAAAACATTTTTCATCTGTAGATAAGAAACTTATTCTATAACTTCAAAGCACAACATTGAATAGAAGAACATCCAAATAGTATACTTTTTATGCTAAAAAATGATACTAGTTTCATGTAGTAATAACTAATAAGGTGAATACAACATTGTCAATCTCTAATTTCAAGGTAGCAAAGCAAACAAAAGGGAAGAGACGTTAACAAGCATAAGAAACCTAAGAAAATTCTTCCGTCCCGCCCATCAAGATCTTTTTCCAGAGCTCATAACTGTCACATATATAATATAGTTCTAATTTGTTCTGTGGGCATATTGGTGTCAAAGAAAACCTAGATTATTATCAAAAAAGAACCGTCAGATGAAACTCGCTTGCTAATTTCCCATTATCTATCCTTTCAGTTCCACACACGACTATAATCTAATGCAGATAATCCTACAACTGGTGGTGAAAACCAAAAAAAAGATAATCCAACTTTTCAGAACATATATCACTGTAAATAACATACAACATGAATAACTACAAGAATACTAAATAGAGCACCAAAGAAATACTCAATAGAGCATAATATCAAAGAATACCAAAGAATTTGAAACACATGGGTAATAAATTCCAAGAAATTTCTAAACTTCTTTCTTTGGATAACTAGTTGTTTGAAAATAACAAAAACATCCACTTAACAAGCATTTAACTGTTCCAACCAATGTGAGAAATAAATTGAGGGTGAGCTCAAACATCAGCAAGAAAACACTAAACGTTTAATGGTGAAGCTTAGCTGAACAAGCAAAAAGAGAGGGTAAATGTTGTTACCCTCTGCTGACTTAGTTACTTAGCACCAAGACAGCACGCTATAGATTTGGCTGAGCCATCTCGAGAGATTTGCTTGTCAGCTACAGCGCAAAACTGAGTATTTATAGATACAAATACAGACAGGAAACCTGCCATATTATTTTCAAAAATAATTTTCTTTATTCTCGACTCTCTCGAGTGCTTGCATGACATTGCCAAATATTGAAGCTGAAGATGCTGTCAATGAACAATATCTCTTAAAATTTGGGTCAACTGAGTATTCATAGATACAAATACAGACAGAAAACCTGTGGAATTATTTTCAAAAATGATTTTCTTAATTCTCGACGCTCTCGATTGCTTGCACGATATTAACAAAAATAGAAGCTGAAGATGCTGCCAAATGGCAATTAACATTATCTCTCAAAATTATGGTCTGGATTTGGGAACTAACAGCTGCAATTTATCAGACATCACATTCAAATCACCAAATTCAAATCACACAATCACTCAGATGCACCAAATTCAGATTAATTTACAATATTATATTTTCCATACTCAAATCAAGTAACAATCATTAAACCAAGAAAACTAAATGCACTTTATTCTATGAAGTGCAGACACTCACTCCTCTGATTAGGCGTGTCCCAGTGCCGGACACACGACGCTTACAATTACATTGAATTCTATCATTTTTTCAAAAAAATATTATCCTTGTGGTGTCCGTGCTTCATAGATTTTATTTAATGAATACAATATTTGTATCTCACTCACACTAATTTCATGTTCAACCTCCACAATCAGAAACAATAACGATTCAATTAAATCAAGAAATCGAACAAAAACATCAATGAAGAAACCCTAAAAAATAGAAATTACCAGAATTTAAACTCAGGAAGTCGACGAACAAAAGGACGAAACTCATCAGAACCAGAAGTAGGAAGTGAAGGACCATGATCAGCATCAAGAATTTCGGGATCAACCTGAGGCGAAAGAAATCCGATCAAAAGATTGAGGATGTAAATGCCGAGACCATAGGAAACAACGTAGAATCCTTCCACCATGTAAACACGAAGAACGTAAACCATTGCAACCACGAAACACCCTAACCATCGTTGACCGACGTGCGGCGTTGATTTGTCCAGAATGTGTTGGTACCGCCGTGATACCTCGAATTTCCACCGTGTTATTGCCGCTGCCGGAGATGTATCTTCCGTGTTCATCGTTGGGACCCACTTGTTTGTGATGAAATAAACACAATATCTCTATCTGTTTGCGGGAAGAGAAGAGTTTAGTCGTGGACCTTTTTTTCGGCTTTTTCGGTTTTATTGTTTTTAGGTGTCGGCTCGGGTTTTTACCCGGTTTAATTAACCCACTTCTATGTGTAAAATCTATGCATAAACTTTTATTGATTAAATAAAGTGGGTTGATTTGTCCATAAATAAAAATGAATTATAATAGGTTGATTATGATTAGAGTCCAATTCACATTAGTATATAGATTAAACTGTTGATCGCATATTTTTTCTTTTAAGTCGATAGTTTATTGAATAGAAATTTCAACTTTAAAATGAAAAAGTGGAGTGTCCGGAGTTTGAACTCCGGCCAATGTATATAAGATGCGATATCTCACCGAATTGAGTTATGGAGACAATTTTTCTTTTTAAAACTAAAAACCATTATTATTATTGTTAATTGTTCTGGCTCACTTTAAGTCTCACATCGCTTGGAACTCGAGGTTAATGGTAGTTTATATACAACACGCCACACTCCTCAAACCACCGAGACGCATTTTCTACAAATGAGAAGGACAAAACTGTGACGGATAAAACCCCAAAACAGACAATCTGTCAGAGATGTGGACTTGAGGTTATCCTCCGCGGATAAATCTGAGTTCTGTACGAACATTAATAAAACAGAGAAGTACATACAAGTTTAAATGAGTATAATAAAATGAAATTAAAAAATCAAACAAAAAACAAAAAACATTTTCTTGCATCTTCCCTCTCACCGCACCATCATCATCAAAGCTAACGACCACCGCTACCACTGTCGTTGACTACCACTGCCACACACCGTCGTTTATTCCCCGTACTGCCCTCATCTTCCGAATCATGCTGTGTATGTGCTGTATGTGCTCCCATCTTTGCCTATAAAAGAAAGGGAATTGCAAATTTCTACTCCTCTTCATCAGGGAATTGCAAAATCTATACTTTTATTTGAGTGCATGACTTGGAATTGGAAAAGAGGGCAATAAAACTTAACAAATGAGTCATTCTGGACTGGTGGTCGGAGTTGTGGCAAAATAGTATCAAACTCTGACCACGGTCGCCTGTTATAGAAATATCATGTTCTAAATACAGATCGTTAATTTATAATTCATATGATCAATCTCAAGTCAATAACGATCAATCGGACTAAAGAAGAAAATTCGATGATACACTGTCTGATACTCCAAAGCCAACCAAACAAGGATTGAGATTCGACGAAGATGATCCCAAGCCAACTGAAATTTATATTGGCAAACCACTAACTACAGCGACCATCTTATTTTAGTCACAACTCTCCCAAAGCACTTCTACCAACTGAACCCAACACTGAACAGCAGCCACACCTAGAAGTAACAAAAAGTTGAAGATTACCAACATGGCACCAAATCTGATGCAATCAGTCACTGATTTTAATGTTAAGGCTGAAGCAACAAACAATGCACGAATCTCTCCCGCAAAATAAGGGGATAAAATAACTGCTGCACAAGAATCCTCCATGCAACTGTGCTGAACCACTTTGCTAGCTGAATTTTACAAAACCCTGCTACAACACAGCTAAAAAATACAGAAGAAATCTAGACCAGCACAACGCCGAAACAGACGACCAGAGTTGACAGAATGTGAACATTTAGTTTCGACAATCCAAACATCTGAGCATCTCGATACAAGCTTTGGGATCCACATACCACTGTGAAATATTATAGTCTATGCTATTCAATTTCAATTTCAGCCAATTCCAAGAACTTCTTTTAACCAGCTCAACTATGTTATCTAGACACACATTTTTGTTTTGAAATAGTTTGTCGTTCCTTGACTTCTAAATATTCAAAATACAAGCGAACCAAACCACACTACTAACTCTATTAGTGAAAACTCATCCACCGGCAATCAAACCTTGGAATTGATCTAAACGTGCCAAACCTTCATTTTGGAATGCCAAAGAAACCCCTAACCAGTTACAAATCACATACCGAATTCTGCAAAGACCGGACACTCAAAAAAAGGTGAGAAACCAATTCAACGGCTCCATAATTACCAACACACTGATTAGATCCCTGATTGATGATTAAACTATAATATGAACCAATGGTGAAAGAAACGAAAATGATTAGTCTGTAAGTACATACAAATCAATCATTTTGTCCTGATAATATAAACAAGGAACCATTGCCAATGGAGAGGTCACAAAAATAATAGATCAGCATTGTGTGATATAGCAGTGGTAATTGAGTTCCATGAACATAGGGAGAAACTCAACATTGCTCAAATTTTAATACCATCTTAAAATCGGAATGCTATTTCCGGTGTTTTAGAAATTATGCCAATAAAATATGAGATTATACTTATATATAGTTTTAAGGTTTCTTGACTTTTTTTGAGGCAATATAATTTAAAATTTTAAGGAAATATAGTTTTAAGGTTGTATAAGCAAAAATTAGAAAATGACACTATTGTACCTTAAATATTTAACTTACTAACTATACTAAATAGTAATTACAACTATTACTCAAGCTGTTTCTTGTTTTGTATGATTAATGACACCACTGGATTGTTTTTTTCCTTTTGTTTGAAATTTTAAAAAGCTTTTACCAAAAGAAAATAATTAAAATGCTTCCAACTTCGTTGGGTATGTCTGAGATAGAAATCATGCTATAAATAGGAAAATAAAAGGCGAATAAGCAAGTACAAAAAGATACTGCTGGATGTCAACAAAGAAACAAAAATGCTAAGTTTCAAATTACAACTATAAATTAAAAATAAAATAAAAAAGGAAATTAAAACAATGTTCTTTGCATCTTCATGTTTGTACAACTTCTAGCCTAGCTGACTACAAAAATTCAGTTTCCATAATGAATCTTTGATTTGATTCTGATCAATAAGAAATTAATCAAGGTCTAGTGACAAGGGTAGGCAATAGAAAAGTCTCATTTGGGATTCAATTTATGAAAACATGTTAGTGACAATGAAATGAACCTCACTGCACCATAAACATAAACAATCCACTACAATTTCCAAGCAACACAGAAAATCAAAATGCGGCATCAACATTCAAAACAACAAATCGAATAACAGTAAAATCAAGGTAATTGGCTACATGTAATTAACATGATAACAATGCTATTCACTGAAGAAGCAAGAGCTCAATAAATATATTGTGGAAAAAATGTATAATTATTCTTACAAATTATGAATCATGAAAAGCTGCTACTAGATATAGTATCAATATTTGTCCACCTTCTGAAAGCACAAGGCACAAAATTTCTACCAGCAAAAAATCCAAACTTGGTCCTGAACATCGACAATCGATTATTGTTGTTATTGCTGGTTGAAGGAGAATCATCAATAAGAGTTACTTCAGTGTCATTTGGCGGAAACGCCAAAGTAGTTTCCTGACCTCCAACATCACTACCACTTCCGTCCAACGCTTCAACTTGATCGTGATCAAAATTAACGGCCAAAGAACTCCTCCTTTCATGCAGCCACTCTGCAACTTCACCGGTAACTTTCACACACTTCCTCACCTTAAGCTTAACCAAATTAGGACACCCAGAAGCAAAAGCTGCAATCCCAACATTAGATATAGGACAACCCTTAATACACAGTTTTCTTAGCGCCACACATTTAGCAGCAATGCATTCAATATCGGCATCACTAACAGAACCAATTCCACAAAGTGCAAACCTTTCTAAACTCTGACAATACGAAGCAATTGCTCCGAAACTCAATGTCGTAGGATACATAGCAATCAACACAAGCTCTTGCAAATTAGGACAATTTCTTGCAACAGAAATCAAACCATCATCACCAATTCTATTAGTTCTCCACCCATTAATATGAAGCTTTTTCAACATCTTACAATGCTCAGCAACAACAATAAGACCAACATCCGAAACCTCAGGTGTTTTCACAAGATGCAAAGTTTCCAATTTCAAACACTTCGACACACCAACAAGTCCCACATCACTAACTTGAATCTTTTCAAGATGAATCTCAACCAACCCTGAATTCATCATCCCAAGTGTCGAAAGAGTAGTGTCCCAATCGCCTATACACCGAATCATCTTCAATGTTTGAATCTTTCTAGAACGAATTATCAACGGCGCATACGCATGACCATTAACAAGCTCCTTCAAACAAATCGACTTCAACGAATAACCATTACCATTAAACTCAACACCATCATCATTAACTCCTCTAAGCCTCTTAACCGAAAGCTCCTCGATAACATTCGAGTTATCTACAACAGCTTTAATCCCCTTAACACCGAACAAACACGAAACAACTGAAAGCTTCTTCAAATTCTTACAATTTCTCGCTAAACCTAACATTCCAATCTCAGTAATCTCCCTACAACCACGAAGCTTAAGACGCGTTAGATTCTTACAACGAAGCGAAATAAGAATCAAACAATCATCATTAATACTCGTTGATTTACGGTTACAACGAAGCGCAAGCTTCGTAACAGAATCAAAACGATTAAACAGAGACGGAACAGCTTCCAACAATTTAACCTCCGCGTTTAGCGAAAGCCGCTGCCGGCTCTCACCTTCAACGCGTAACCACCTCCGGCAAACGACGGAGCAGTTTTTCCGATCAACCGCATCTAGAAACTGAAGAATAGAAGCTAAACACTCATCAGGAATCTCCTCTGTATAGTTACACCTGTAACTATCATAACCGTCACCGTCAATGTAACCGTCACCGGAACCGTAACGGAATCGGTTAGATTTGGAAATAGAAATATCACGGTGGTGGTTTGAATCTGGAGAAGAGAGTGATTGTCCCATAGAAATGAAATTGAAGAAAAATGAAAATAAAGAAAAATTATAATTAAAAAATGAAATGATGAAAATGAAAAAGTGAGAAATGAAAGAAATAAAGAGAAGAAGAAGAAGAAGATGCATAATAGGGTTTGAACGTTTCACCCGTCAAAGGGGTGAAGCGCGTGTCGACTCAGTAACCCGTGTCGTTTCATGCATTGTGTTTTTTGTTGTTGTCTTAAATCAATTTATATATATTTATTATTTATTTCCATATTAAAATTACTAACAGAGTTTTTTTGACAGCTACTAACAGCAAAATGGTAGATGTTTTGGATTTTTCCTTGTAGAAAGTATTACTTTTTTGTTTTTTAAATTAACAAAATGTGTTAAGTATTAGTTGAATTAGATGAATTTGGGATTTTCTTTTAAAGTTTAACCAAATTAAATTAAATTGTAAGTATAGGAATTTTATAATTTAATACTTATGTACATATATTGTATTTAGTCTAAATTTGGATTACATGCATGTAACTTTTTGCTGAATAAAATAAAAATGTGATTTTCTTTTAAAATAGAATCAAAAGAAACTTAATTGTAAATAGAAATTTTGTTTTATGATTTGATTTAACTCCATACAAACTAAAAAGGTAAATATTGAGTAAAAACACCAAAGTAATGCATATTTGGTCTAAATGTGGACTAGATTCATGGAATACTATTTTTGTTTATTTAATGTAGAGAGTAAAATTTTGATACTATTATAAAAAAGAGTTTAATTGTGGTGCACAGACAGTGCAAAACACATATTACACTGTCATCTAATAGTATTATGCCATGTTATAATATTTGATTATTTATTTTTAATTTAAAAAATAACCTAAAACTAACTCTACCCATTATCTTTCCCACATTCTCTCATATCTCTCTCCATATCCTTCATCATCTATTCATTCAAAGTTTCTACTGTATTCATTTAAAAATTAATAACAATCTAAATTTCTAAGAGTTGAAATTTGAGATTGAGAGTCTAATATCAAAAGAAAAGTACTTTATGTTGTTGTTGTCGACAAAGTTTGAACGTGTGATTCTGCCAGATCTATTTAGTATGTCGATAACTACCATGAAAGAAGACCAAGACCACAAATAATGCTTACATTGTCAACAAATCAATCAACCGCATTTTCAATTACTTAGTTTGTTTAATTATATATTTTTTAGTGTGGATTTGTTACGTTCAAATACAATTCTTAAATCAATCACTACTACTTGGTGTGTTTAATTGCCGTGGAGAAAGAAGGGAATTGCCGTCAAGAATGAAGGGACGTGGTGGTGAAAGTGAAATGATGTTGCAACTTGCAAGGTCTGTGTGGTATCAAAACTGAATTAATTTTAAGTTGTTTTAAAAAAAATGAAAAAATTAAATATAATGACATGGCGGAATATTATAAGATGATTGTGTAATGTGTGTTTGCACTGTCTGTGCACCACAATTAAACTCTATAAAAAAATAGTATCAAAATATTTTATTTTGGATCATTATTTTTAAAATGATTTAACTATTTTAAGTAAATTTGGAGAGCGTGTCATCATAGTAATTCATCGATATCATAACTAGATTAACACCTTAATGCACTATCGGTACAACTCTTTTACCATATAAATGTGATGTTTTCTTCTTCTTTTTTGAGTAAAGAGTTTATATATTTGTTAATCGATCATAATAGTCAATAATCATATTAGTCAGATTATTAAATATCTTTAACTTTTATCATAATCACTTAAGTCACACATATGATATGATTAATTGGAATTTGTAATACAACAAGAGAAAACTTATATTTCTTGTGGATTTGTTGTTTGAAGATATATGAATTTATTTAATGAAAAAAAAGAGAAAATGGATGAAGTAAAGGAAAAAAAATTAGATGTTTATGGTTTATCATAACATACAAATACAATATACTTACATGATCTAATGACTTTTATTTAAACAAAAATATCAAATATTTAAAAAATTAGTTCTAAGAACTATAAGTATAACCAAGTTACATTTACTTGTCAACAAAAAAAAAAAGTTACATTTACTTATTTAAAATCAATTTGAGGCTAGTCACAAATCACGATATACTATTATTTCTTCACGTTGGAGTTCAATTCAACTGAGAATATGGAATGCTTTATGTGTGGACCACATGACTTTTCTGGAAGCTCTTGGGCGTTAGCATAAATTGATGATGATGTCTTGTTCCTTCCTTCTAATTACAAAATTGAAAATGCAAATTTTGACTTGGACCTGGTCCCTTTGATAGTACTTTTACACTGTTCTAGTTCATTTTTGTTTTAGATGTTCAACTCATGATTTTATTTTTCAGTCTTTTTTTTTTTGGAAACAGCTAAAGCAAAATATATTAGCACTATAGACGAGCACGAAGTGTGCTCAATCTACGGCAAAAGCAATCTGTTTACATTACAAGGAGCAGAAAACAAGGCCACCAAAACCAAAAAAGGCTTACAATCTAAAAAAACGAATTTAACACCGGTTATCCCTAAATAAGCTAAGGGATTTATGCACCATAAATTAAAATCATAAGAGAAACCAACACATCTCACTTTTAAACACCACCAAGTCTATAATTTAATACACTCAATCACCTTAGCGGCTTTAAAGACTTTTTGCTTGAAAATATATTCATTTCGTGCCTTTCATTCAAATCATCGAAATAGTCACCAACCAAATAGCATGAAAGATATTGTTAGGTTTCAAAGGTCAAACCTGCAACCCGAGAAACTTTATTTTTCAGTCTTTGAGAAAGGGAAAAGTGCGAGGCAATTTATTTTTTTATCTTTTTTCTATATGTTTTCATATTATTATTTGTTAGTTTAAATATCATTTTTGTTTCTGTATATATACGAAATTTTAGTTTTAGTCTTTTTATCATTTTTTATTCTAAATAAGTCTTTAAATCAACTAAATTTTTTATCTTATCTTTAAAGCAAAAAATCGCAAAAAAATTCAAAAGAAAATCAAATTTGACATAGCTGGTTTGATATTTTCATGTGTTAGATTGATTGAAGATGGCGTTATTATCTCGTATGTGTAGTATAAATATAATGCTCATTTTTCATTTCTCAAACTAGGTCATTTTAATTAAAATAAATAAAATATCAACATAGTGTGAAATTTGTGATCGTGACTCTTGAGTAATCGTGAACAATGGTCGAGTTAAAACAGTGTCTGCGGAAATTAATGTACGGATGAAATCTACAAACAAGTTGACGCAAGATTGAACAATCACAAAGTTATTGACTTCATAATTATGTGCAATAGTATGAAGAAAATCCAATTTCCTAATCTAAGCCCGAAATTGATAAACTAATTTAGAAAAGTAATTTGTTTTTTATACTCTTTGTATATGATCCAAATGGTTATATAGAGACGTCTTAGTTTCATCATTATATACTGATGAGTTAAGGATTATTAGATATTTCATGTTAAAAAAATCTCTCTATCATATATTTTGTGAAAGGAATGTTTTTGCAAATGTTCTATAAAATAAATGCTATTTACTTAGATTTGTCCTTAAAGAATTACATTTGTTTTGTTAGCTTATGCTCTGGATATGTTCTTTTGTAAGGACTTTGTCCTCTCTTTTTTTCTTTTTCTTTTTACTTTCTCTCTTGTAACAAAAAAGTTAATTTATTCCCTATATATTTTTTTGAACAAACCAAAATGTTATATGCAATAACGTTGTCATGGTCCGTGATGATTAAACACTAGCCATTTTAGTTTTTTTTGTTTTTTCATTTCATTTAATAGGTTCAATATTATATTATTGTGGTAAGCATAAACTCATAACGTAAGAGCTGAGGGACATTTGAGTTGCATAAAAGGAGATCCAGTGATTAATTTCTGGTGGGAACAATTTATTTTTTCGATGTAAAAAAAAATATAAATACACATATATTTTTTCTTTCCGACGTACCAAAAAAACACGCATATATTTACATATAATGAATGAGTTGGCACTAACTTTTGTTTATAATAAATTTTCATTTTCTTAATAATGTTTTTTAGTGTGGTATAAATTATCCAAATATTACATTAGTATAAGTTAATATCTCATTTTACTCGCGCACGCACGCCCGCACATACATTTGGTGACTAGTAAAAAATTTCAAACTCCGGTATGACCCTTCTAAAAATATAAGTCTAACTCTGCCATTATTTCTAGCGAGGCGTCGGGAAGAACAAATACATGGAGCAATGCAGAAAAACAACAAATATCAATCATTATTCTTAATATTGATGCGTCTCAATAACATATTAAATGATTTTCAATTTCTTAAAATATTTACATAATTATATTTATATAATAAAAACTTCAAATTCCCGAGCAAAATCCTAGACCCATAAATCGGTGGTTGGCAAGACTAGTCAAATAACAAAAAATTATTTATTTATATACATTATGAAAATAAAATAAACAAATTAAATGTTACAAAAAGTATATTTTTGATGTATTTGTCACACATAGAATATGTTGTACAATGAACAAAATTAAATACATAAAGTGTTACAATCAAATATTCTTTAAACTACCAAAAACATATTTAAATTTAAAATCATATACATATATAAAAAGTAATACTATATTACTGACTTATATGACGATAAGCACCACGACCAGAAATGTAAATGAAAATCGTGTCGTCTAGTTCAGTTTTGGGTACTTTAGCATCCCTCCAAAGATGTGACCACCCATAAATATTTCGTAAATGTTGATGAAGTTTAGATCATCCCCATTGTAATCCTTAAAAAAGTAAAGATTGTTTGGTCATTTTTGTTGAAAACTCGGTATCCGGCCAAAGACATTATATATAGACCCTTGATGTGGATTTTCTTCATTGTAAGTGATATTGTCGTACATCATCACAATTATGTTCTCATCACTTAGACCACCGACTTTTAACACATGATGAGCATGATATACGTCAACTTGATGCATGTAATCTACAAAATATCTTGAAGCTGCAATGAGCAAAGTTAATTTGGTTCCTGTCCCATCACCATTTGTGTCATTCATCCACGCGATTGATGCAGTCCAAAATACAAACATTTTTCTTCCATTACGACTTTGAGACTATAACAAAAGAGTTTTTTTCTTCTTCAAATTTTACAACTATGAGACTGTAACAAAAGAGTGGAATGTTAAGGTGTATATTGATATTAATTTTTTATATATAATTTAATTTAATCATATTGAATTAATATTATTTATGATATATGTTCATACGCGTTATTGCTAAAATTGTTAAAAGAAATATCTTCCTTCTACTCCTTTTATTTTAACTTTTACCCTCTTTTGTTCAATTTCCTTCTAGCTTTTTTTTTTTATAAAGAAAAATTTTGTTCAATTTGCAGCAGAGTAGGACCTGAAGGTCGCTGTCCAGCCATTTCTAGAAGTTTTAAATTCCCACAACTTATAACATAAATAAATAGATCATTCCTTATATGTATGATACATATATTTATTCTTTCCGATGTACAAAAAAAACACATGTATTTATATATAATGAATCAGTCGACACTGACTTTTGTTTATAAATTTTCATTTTCTTAATGTTTTTAGTGCGGTATAAATTATTCAAATATTCCATTAGTGTAATTTAATATCTCCTTTTACTAGCGCACGCACGCACGCACACACACATTTGGCGACCAGTAAAAATTTCAATCTTTGATATGACCCTCCTAAATATATAGGTCTATCTCTGCCATTGATTTTAGTGAGGATTCAGGAAAGAACAAATATATGGAGTAATGCAGAAAAACAACAAAATATCAATCATTATTGTTAATTTTAATTGTCTCAACAACATGTTAAATGATTTAATTTCTTTAAAAATTTACATAATTATATTTATATGATATAATCTTCAAATTCCTGTACAAAATCCTAGGCCCGTAAATCGGTGGTTGGCATGACTAGTCAAATAACAAAAAAATTATTTATTTATATACATTATAAAAATAAAATAAACAAATGAAATGTTACAAAAAGTATATTTTTGATGTATTTGTCACATATATAGAATATGTTGTCCAATGAACAAAATTAAACACATAAAGTATTACAATCAAATATTCTTTCAACTACCAAAAACATATTTAAATTTAAAATCATATACAAATTGTAAAAAGTAATAGTATATTACTAACTTGTATGACGGTATGACGATAAACACCACAACCATAAATGTAAATGAAAATTGTGTCGTCGGATTCACTTCTGAGCAGTTTAGCACCCCTCCAAGGACATGACCACCCCTAAATATTTCGTAAATGTTGATGACATTTTGATCCCCCCATTGTAATTCTTAAAAAAAATGTTATTTGGTTATTTTTGTTGAAAAAATATTGTTTGGTTATTTTCTTTATTGTAAGTGATATCGTCATACATCATCACAATTATGTTCTCATCCCTCCTTTAGACCACCATCTTTTAACACATGATAAGCATGACATATGTCAACTTGATGCATGTAATCTACAAATTCTCTTAGAAGCTGCAAAGAGTAAAGCTCATTTGATTCTTGTCCCATCACCATTTGTGTCATTCATCCACGCGATTGATGCAATCACAAATACAAACATATTTCTTATTTCCATTACGACTATGTGACTATAACAAAAGAGTTTTTTTCTTCTACAAGTTTTACAACTATGAATGAGACAGTAACAAAAGAGTGGAATGTTAAAGTATATATTGATATTTTTTTTATAATTTAATTTAATCATATTGAATTAATATTATTTATGATATATGTTCATACGCGTTATTGCTAAAATTGTTAAAAGAAATATCTTCTTTTTACTCCTGTTATTTTAACTTTTACTCTCTTTTGTTCAATTTCCTTCTAGCTTTTTAAAAAAAAAAAAAAACTTTTGTTCAATTTTCAGCAGAGTGGGACCTGAAGGTCGTTGTCCAGCCATTTCTAGAAGTTTTAAATTCCCGCAACTTATAACATAAATAAATAAATCATTCCTTATATGTATGATATATCTGGCTAGTGCTATGGTGCACTAATTCATCATATTTTGCACCATGCACAAGCACTTCATTTCATTCTAATGAATACGAATTTTATAAAATTGAATGTTAGATTGAAAATTTATATCATATAGATCATCCATGCAAAATTTTAAAAAATTGAAAGTCATTTGATTAGTTATTGAGACACATCAAGATTAACGGTTTATTAATTTTTATTGAATATCGTTAACTTT
The DNA here is from genome assembly GCA_951804385.1 of Trifolium dubium. Taxonomy (NCBI): domain Eukaryota; kingdom Viridiplantae; phylum Streptophyta; class Magnoliopsida; order Fabales; family Fabaceae; genus Trifolium; species Trifolium dubium. The sequence continues at coordinate 25,673,334 of OX638073.1, forward strand.
TATGGGTCTCAATAATATATCAAATTATTTTCAATTTTTAAAATTTTACACGAATGATCTATATGATATAAACTTTTAATTCAATGGTCGATTTTGTAAAATTCGTATTCGTTAGAGTGAAATGAAGTATTAACCTGATATAACTTATTCTTATTAAAAAAACTTATTCTTTTAGCAGATTTTCCGATGAAAGTCGTGGACTCTTGCTATTCTTTAACTAATACTCCTTTCTTCCGGTCTTTAATGTAAGAAAATTTTCACATATGTAGTCTATATTATTTACTATATACATTAGATAATGAAGCTAAAAATTCAATTTTTTCTTATATTAAAGAACCGAAAGGAGTACTTGAAATGAAATACTTGGAATCTTGCTATTCTTTAACTAATACTTGGAATGAAATGAAATACTACTACTAGTTATTCAAGGACTCTTGCTATTCCTTAACTAATACTTGGAATGAAATGAAATACTAGTTATTTGTAAGCCAAGGACTCTTGCTATTCTTTAACTAATATTTAGAATATCTTATCTTATTTTTTTTATTATCTTATCTTTAAATATTGTTAGGTTAATAATAATTTAATCTTAATCTTTTCCCTCCTAAAAACTTAATCACTTCATTATATACTTCCTCTGTCCCGAAATATAAAGGAAAAAAACCATATTTTCTTGTTCCAAAATATAAGGGAAAAATCATTTTCAAGAATATGTTTATAAAATTAAATGTAAATTGCATTTAATTTTCCTTCTCTCTCCTTTTTCAATAAATAATAACCAATAAAAAAATGATTTTATATCGTCCTGTACAACTTATTTCGAGAAAAACCCCTTCAAAATCATATTTCAAATTCTCATGATTATATTTTTTTTAATAAATGAGATTATTTATTTTTTCTTTATATTTTATGACGGAAGGAGTATTGTTTTTGTCAACAAATAAAAATTGATATATTTGTGCACAATTAATTGGATTATTATAGATTTTATTTACCAAAAAATCCACTAAGCAATTGTTCACGTTTTTCAAATCCATTTACCAAAAGTATTTGTATTTACTCCGTCCCAAAATAAGTGTCATGCTTGCCAAAATTGTCTGTCCCAAAATAAGTGTCATATACTATTTATAACATTATTTTTTACTATTTTATCCCTTAAAATAATTATTAGGTAAGAGAAAAAATACACTAAAAAATCTACTTTTTAATATTCCAATGTCTACTACCAATAAAAATAGGAGGTATTTTAGTAAAAATCATATTCTCTCTGTTTTTTACACACTTTTCTGCGACATTTAAAATGGGACAGAGGGAGACCTAATCTATCTATCTTTCTCTTTCATTTCCCTTCCATTTCCCGTTCTTCTTCTTAATTGTATTCAAAGCATTTGTGAAAAACTAAATACCATCTCTAAGAAGAAGAAAAATAAAAAGGAGCAATCAATGAATACACATTGGTAAAATTTTCTCGCCTCAAGTTGTTATCTCTATGCACTCTGTCATCTCTCTCATCATCTTCGTCTCAATGCACGTTGTGCTCCCGCGCCGTCTCATTGAAAAAATGCATATCTCTAGCGTGCAACAGTCAATTTGAAGAGTATACAGCGACAAACAGGGTCGAGTTTAACCGAAAACAGAGTTGCTGTGCTGTAACTGGTGACGAAGCTTTATTTTGTCAATTGTACGAATGTAATCTTAAGTTATTATTAGTAGGTTTTCATGTTGGTTGGCATCAGAAGAACTATGAAAAAGTTGTAGTATGAAAGTAAGACCAAAATATAATATGCAATGATCTGGGAAAAAAAATGAAAATAGATATGGGAATTAATTTATTTTTTTGACAGAGTAAGGGAAGTCATTTTATCAACAAATTGAGATAGAATAATATCTTATAGTTTTAATCCAATTGAGATATCATCAAACAATTCCTCAAATTACATAAAGTTTTTGATTAACCAATTCCACAAAGTAAAGTGGTATTAGTATTATACCTGTAACAAACACAAACTTTTATGATTAATCTCTTTTATAGACATATGTTCTAGTTGTTCTATTGATGCTTTTATCAAACATTTAGAATGTTTTTGAAGAGAGTACATCCAAAATTTTAACTGATATGATTTCTTTAAATTGCATATCATGAAATAAGAAAGCATATAAAAACATGGAAATGAACATATTAGAAGGGCCGCATATCCTTTGATTAGTAATCTCACCACTTTTTTTGACAAACAAACATTTAACTCATTTCATTAAATAAAAGATTGTTAATACAAAGTGGTACTAAATCAAAAATATGGCGTTGAGACCAAGAACATGCAGCTTTTGCTAAAGTATGGGCGATCATGTTCACTTGACGCCGAAGAGACTTTACCACAAAGCCGGGATTTAAAGCCAAAATACATTTAATTTTATGAACGATGGTACTAAATTCAGACACGCCGGTAGACCGTCGGCGAATAGCACACACAACATTGTGTGCATCTGTTTATTCAAAGTAATCTCACCACTTACAAAAAACAAAATTGGAATTTCAATGGGGGCAGACAAATTAGTCACATAAGAATAATCCACAACTGTGATAACCCAAATTTATATTCAAAGTAAGAAAAACCGCTAAATCATTTGAAGAAATGAGGGAAAACATGATGTGAATATTATAGAATGAATATAAATTTAATAAATTGCATCATATAAATGTGACACGATCTCATTACATTGACAAAGATAATTAAGTGGAAAGGTTTTCATATTTAAATTTAAAATCATTACATTTGAAGAAACAACTTGATAGAGGAAGATATTAGATTTAGAATTAATTAAATAATTTAGGTATTTTAATTAGAAATAATAGTTACTAGTTTTTAGGATTAAGTTGTTATCTGTTTATGAACCTATTTTAGTTGTTATCCGTTTATGAGCACTATATATATATATATGCTCATTGTGACCAATGAATTAATGAATGAATAAAGTCAATTGTTATTTATCTTTTATTTATTTAGTTTCTTTATTGTTATTTTTATCTTGTTTTATTTGTCTTTCTTTTATTTTCTTTATTTTCATTAGGATTATCATAGAAAACTCCAGTTTGTTACTTTGATAGAGTTAACACTCTATCAATTGGTGAGTTAACACTCTATCGATTGGTGCTTTCATTGAGAGTTAATACTCTATCAATTGGTGCTTTCATACTATGAACTTAGACCCTCCCATAGTTGAATTCATGCATACAATTCCATCTTACTCTCATCCATTATACCCAAACACCATCCCCACTCAATATTCAGGTTTTCCCATCTTTCCTGCATATCCATATCACACCTACACACCACCAAATTTAAGCTATCCATATTACTCTACTTTCACAACACTACCAACTCCATCACAATTATCCAACTCATATCATGCATCAGATGCTGCTCTTTATGAATCATATAGTTATGGATGTTATCAACAACAACCTCAACCAACCGAGTTTTCAACTTTTCCTTCATATGTTTCTCCACATTATGCTTCAGTTTCTAATGACAATTACTTCCAACAACAACAACAACAACAAATCCATCACTCTCAACCCCAATATTTGGCAACAATTCGAAATAAAGAAATCAATCAAGAAGATTTGTGTGAAATTTTAGAAGCTTTAAAAAAGGTTCAGAATGTGGTGAGAGAAATTCGGAATGAGATAAGAGAATCTGAGATCTCATCTCACTTTCAAAGAAAATTTTAAAGAATCTCAGAGAGTTTTTGACGAACAAATGCAAGCCTCCGGTTCAAGATTCCAAAAGCTTTCTGATAAGTCTCAAACTTTGCAAAAGAAGTGGACGGATAAGTTTGTTGAAGAAAATGCAGAAAAAGAGAAAGAAGAGCCAGAAATAATTGTGGTTCAAAAACCATTGCCTCTTATAACTCTGGCACCAACAACAGTCAACATTGATTTGATTGTGTCACCGCCGTCAATGAAGCCTCCATTGAAACTGTTGGATCTACTTTTGGCGGAATACCCAACTACGGCGCCTCCACTAACATCACTTGTTGATCTAATTAAATGTCAACCGTTGGATACCAATTTAGGTTTGAGACCAATAGATCTTCACGACTTTGGTGGTCATTTGGATATGTCTACTAAGCCCTTCTTTTTTAAGCAATGGGATCCAGGAAAGTATATTGTAACATCAAAAAAATTGACAACCTTGAGGACAAGGTTGATTTTGAAGGGGTAGGTAATGATAGAGGAAGATATTAGATTTAGAATTAATTAAATAATTTAGGTATTTTAATTAGAAATAATAGTTACTAGTTTTTAGGATTAAGTTGTTATCTGTTTATGAACCTATTTTAGTTGTTATCCATTTATGAGCACTATATATATATTTATCTTTTATTTATTTAGTTTATTTATTGTTATTTTTATCTTGTTTTATTTGTCTTTCTTTTATTTTCTTTATTTTCATTAAGATTATCATAGAAAACCCTAGTTTATTACTTTGATAGAATTAACACTCTATCAATTGGTGCTTTCATTGAGAGTTAATACTTTATCACAACTGCCATCAAGCTGCACAAATGATGATGGATTAGGAACCTCAAATGACAGATATCTCATTCCAATAGTATTAAAAACCCTTGAAAAGCTACGACCAAAAATCTGGCATGACACAACATAATGGTGATAAACCTGTAAAGGATAAACTAAGGAAGATAAATAAAGGGATTGTAGAAGAGGGTGGTTATAAAAAAAGAAATGTCTAGAAGAAATTCATAAATGTACCTTGCAATACAACAAGTCAACAACAGACATACAATTTCAACATTTGCAAACACATTCGGGCTCTCTTGTTATGCCTGCATATAAGCACTCAAAAACCAAATCTATATACCATTTTAACTCGGAGAAAAAACCACTTTATTAATTATTTTTATATAAATTAAAATAACTATTTTAACTTGGAGAACAAACCACGATCATTGTCAAAATTGGCAACCAAAGAATAAACAATATGTGAAAATTGTTACAACATATGAACTTCACTCTAAAGCACCTCACGACTCCAGTATTCACACTCTTCAAAGTAAATATTTGAACTACATGTCATGATACTCTAAAATAAGAGCATAAGTGAAAAAAAAATACAAATATAAACTTAAATTAAAGTGTTTACAAGTGCTACTAGAGGTGTAAGCAGATTAGAAAAAACCAATTAATCCGACAATCCAAACCAATCCTAACCGTGAAAAAATCGAGTTTTAAGGATAGGATGAAAAATCGAACCGAACCAATTAAAAATCAACGTGGTTTGGTTCGGTTCTGGATTCAGTTTTTAGAAACCGATGAACCGAACCAATGGTTATATTATTATACATTTATTGTGTTTAGTCCATAAAAGTTAACACATTTTTTCCAATTCTCTTTTGCTAATTTTACTTTTCTTTCCTTTTAAATTGAGAATAAATTTAATGTTCTATATTTCTAACTATGTATGTATTTCAATTTATTAAGGATGGTGTATTGGTGATTAAAGTAAAAAAATAATTGAAATTTTATTTTAGTTGTACTTTGTTATTTGATTTTGTATTTGGTGGTGAACACCACCTAAGAATTTGTATTTTGAATTTGATGGTAAATATCATTCTACCTATGTGTTATATTTTGTATTTCAAAAGCATGTCATTGTCTACTTGGTTTATGTTATTATTGTAAGTTGTTTGAAAAATAAAGTTTGAAGTATAATGTTTGAAAAAATAATAGCAAAGAATACATCAAAAAAACAAAATGTTGCAAACCGAGCATAGAATCTGATCCAAACCGAGAGTTCATTGGTTCGGACATTAGATTCACTCAAAATCAATCTATACTAGTCCAATTACACCCCTATATGCCTACTGCTTGGTGTATTGAAACAAGAAAGTTGAGGTGTTTATATATAGCATTGACCTCCACCACATTTCACAGCTCTAAACAATGTTTGATTTCAAAATAAAATAAAATTTCTTGACCTATTTTTACTTCATTAATAATGTGGAACTTAAAATGTTCAAAATATAGCTCATTTGCTCAATTATTGAGGACCAATGAGAGAATAATAGAAAGAAACACAATGATAAAAAAATTATAGGAAGAAAGAAGGGGGAAGATCTGCCTCAAGCCATCATCTTCTATTATGTGATTGTAAAATCAATTTTAAACCATTAAGTCTTTCAAATTGTAAAATTGGACAAACCTAACCTAATTAAGATCTTTTAATTAAAAAAATGGGAACAACAAAAACTGTTACTGATGACTATTTTGCAATAGGCCTCCTGATGATTTGAACCCTCTTAAAGTTATCAAGTCAAATTATTTTTACTAACCAACACCTCATGAACAAACCTTAAGATTATTTCCAAAGATTGACTTAGTGCATTGAGTATGAGTAGAGATAATAAGTAGTTATACAGCAATTGGATTTAAAAAAAGTTAATTACATATTAAAATACTTTAAAAGTTAAATTTGACATAATAACACCACAAGTAATCTCATCTCATCTTTATATATAAGGGAGGGCGACAAGTAATCTCATCTCATCTATCAATTTTAACAAAAACTAATCAAAATGGTTATTCATGTGAGCATTAATTAGATGGCCGAAAAAGAAAACATAAGTATCTTTTCCATTTGTTTTCCTACTAGTATCCTCCCCGTGCGATGCACGGTTCAATATTTTTTTTAAAAATCAAGATTTGATTTATTGGACCAATTAATTGAGTTTCGGCTGAGTTTTAAAATCAAGTTGTTTTAAGCTTCTCTCAAGTGTCAATGGTCCTCCCTACTATTTGTCTAACGTCAATTACCACTTGATTAAATATAAGTTTTCTTTATAGAGATAAAAAACATATTTAAGTTTATGACATAAAACATTATTTTTTTTATTGATCAATTCATTTTAGATTGAACATAAATAAGTTTATGACATAAAAAAGTATAGATGAAAGAAGTAATAAATTAACGTAGAAAAAAAAAGGAAAATCAAATAAATTTAGCTGTAAAGAGTAAAGACCAATATAATATAATTAACATGTATTTTTACATAAGTTTAAAATTTAAAGATCAATTCAAGTTGAGCAATAATAATTAATATTTAAATAATTTTATCATTTTTAATAAATTTAAGATTTATTTTATTTATGTACATATTTTCAAAATTAAGTGATATAAACTATAAGTTTTAACTTGTTTTATTATTCATCAAATAGGAAAGAAATTGTTTTATTAAATTTAATTTTTTTTGAAAGTTTTATTAAATTTAATATAAATGTAATTTTAGATACAATGCTATTCACACATCTACTTTAATGCAACAATACTTATTTTGTTCTACCAGATTTGGGCCAAGCCTACTGTATCTAATTAATCCATCTACGTTATTCTTCTTTTTCATTCCGTAACCCTATCCCGCAACTCCCTTCGTTCTATCCTTTCTCATGCGCAGCCGCCGCGGTCTTTTATCTAATTTCTCTCTTTAGTTTAACTTTCGGCTAAAAATTTAAGCTAATATTAGACTTTATAAGTAAGATTTAGTTGAAGGTGCTTCTTCTTCTTGTTTTTGTTGTTCCTGTTGTTGTTGAAGCTTGAAAATACGAAAAAGAAGGCTGTTTTTTGTGGTTGGTTTGGTGAAAATGTTTCTGAAAATCAAAAGGGTTCCTACGGTTGTTTTCAATTATCAAAATGAAGAGGTTGGAGATGATCATCGTCCTGTCAGAGGTTGTGGGCAGATTGTCTCAAATATTGTTGTATTCAAGGTACTATTTGTTTTTTGACTAATGATGTCGTGATTTTTTGTTATTGTTAGTGTGTATATATGTATAATTGTTTAGTTTGGTTATGGTTATGTATTTTTAATGTTTAATTTTGTCCTGACCAAAAAAAAAATGTTTAATTTTGTGATTTTGGTTGTTTTTTGTTTTGTTAATAGATGCAAACCTAACTTTATATGCTTTTAAAAAGATTAGTAAAGTTAATGGAAAGGATTTGGCAATTAATGAGTGTCATCAGGAGGAGCTTCCTTTAGTCTTTTTGGACTCTCTTGTTCTTGGAGAGCTGATTATTGAATTTTGATCATGCCATTATGGAGAAAGTGTTTAAATCATTAATTGTGTTTTCCTAATCTAAAATTTTATAATAAAATATGTGGATCACATGGTTCAGGTAACATGGTTTCTTCCATGTTCATTTCATTAGAGCTATCTTTTTTAACAAAAGTCCATGAATGGTTGTTTGTAAATTCATCTTAACTTTGAACTGTCAAAGTCTAACTTGTAATATCTCAATCATAGAAATTTTTGTTTGTTTTTAAATCACTATTCTAATGAAAACACATTTTTTTTTGAAGTGTTCCACATCTTGTTTGATTAGTGGATGAAACAAAGCAAACATGTGTTTGGCATGTATTGGATTAGTTCTCATTTTCTATTGTTTAAATTTCATTATTCAACTTTGGAGCATACTACTTACTTGGTTAAACTCATTTGTACTATTTTCTAATTATTGTTCTTTTTCTGGTTCTTGTTCCACTTCCTCTGGTCCCAAAAATATAAGCTAAAAATGAATACATCAAGAATATTTAATATTTAATGCTTCTTATCTCTCACAATGAAAAAACACTCTCCAATCTGTGTAAAACGAATACATCAATGCAAAATTAGTTCTAGAGCATGAATTCTGATTTTTGAAAAGTATCTATAAAGAAAATTTATAGTATTACATAACATTGGATAAACTGAATCGGTTTTATTTATTTATATTTACATGTTGATTCTATATTGATTCCACCATGTTGAGTGAGTAGTTTAAGAATGTAAAACTAAAAGTATTCATGAAATATTTAAGTCTCAAACAAAATAATTAATAAATTGCATAGAGAAATATTTCATAACCTAATTCTTTTTTCATATATTCATGTTTTCACTATAAGGTTGATTGTGGATGGAATCTAATCAAATACATTTTTCCATTTGCAGGCTCAAAATCAAAGCAAAACAAAGACAACGTGTGACTAAAGAAAGGAATTGATAGCCCAACCCTTGGTTCAAGCTCAAAGCACCTACAATGAACTGATGTCTTTGCAATTTGGTATTATGGAAAGGTAGGCTATTTTTATCTTGTGGTTTTAATTTTGTCTGTGTGTGTAGAAACCTAACCCATATTTTTCTATGCTCTATTATGTATTCTCATTCATTAATTAATTATAAAAAATAATATATGAAGAAAAATAAATCTCATTTTTTTTGTGCTATCAAAATTAGTATTTAATCTTGCATTTGTTGCATAATAAAAGATAGAAATATTTGTTGCATAAAGAGAGTCCTTAAATTGACACAATCATGTCTATCACATAAACATATATACCAATTGTGAAAACAAAGTAAGTAAAAGTTAGTTAAACTTAAGAAATCAATAAATGACTCCAATGATAGATGGTTTTAGCATCATATTTCTCTAAATTTGATTGACTATGGCTTTTTTTTTTCTTTTCTTTTTTTCCAGGTTGTGCAGGAAAGAATGAGTTGATAAAGTGTAATGACTTGTATTGGGAAGGTGTTTTTTGGATTAAAGAACAACTATGCTATTGAAAATTTCCTTGATTTTCTCATCAAAGGTATCTTTAAATTAGTTCAAAAGCATAATAATAACTTGGTTAATATTATGGATTGATGTGAATGTCTCTAATGCACTAATAATAACTAATTAGAAACTTACATATACTTTGTATGCTTATGTGATTGTCAATGAAACTATGCTACGAAGAGAACCTTCCTTGATTAATTGGATCATGCATGCTACATTGCTGAAAATTGTATCGAATGGGAGAACCTTCCTTCATATATATTGTACTCCAGAATCCTTGTCCAAGGACTAAAAAGGAAAAAATTATTGAAAGCAAGCATTGTGATTGATAAACTTAATTGAACTTTACAAATTGAACTTAAGAAATCCATCAAAAATATAGGAATATAATATGAAGAGTAATCTTAATTTTCTCACTTGTGAATTAGATAATCAAAAGCACCCAATCTACCACATATCTTTATTCACTTGTGAAAGTCAAAAAGTAGGATTTAAACTTTGCTCTTTTATTATTTAATTCTTTTTTAAAAACTCATTGTCCTATAATGATGGTGTAGGCTCCATTAGTAGCACATGGAATGCTGCATTTCCTGAAGAGCTTTATGGAATGCTGCATTTCCTGAAGAAGAACTTCGTGGCTTGATTTCCGAGCAGTGGAAAGACATGGGATGGCAAGGGAAGGATCCATCAACAGATTTTAGGTAGATATTATTCTTGTCAATTTCATCTCTTGTCTTCTTTCTAATTTCTTGTCACTAATGATTTCTATTTCTACATATCATTGGCAGGGGTGGTGGTTACATATCATTTGAGAATTTGCTGTTTTTTGCCAACAATTTTCCGGTATGTCCTATTTTACTCTCATTTCCTCTTTTGGATGTTGTAATCAATATTTTGGAGCCTTATTTTATACTTGAGTTGACCAAAACAAAAGTTTAGACTTAGAACTTAGAAGTAATGTATAAAACCCATCTGAGTGCCTACAAAGGTTAACAAAGCATTCATATTAGTATATTTCATCCAAAAGAAAGGCCCACTTTGTTTGTAATAGTTAACGAACCTGGGTAGGTATGCAATTTGTTGTTAGCTCTGTATTTGTTAGAAGAATGAATGTGTCCTTTTGTTTAATGTTATCGATTTGGAATCAATTGATTGTCATCTATTTCTTCCAAAAGGGTCTTATTGTTTCATGCATGCTTAATTAGATGGTTGATGTAGGAATAACTAAATAGCTAAATGCCTGAATCCTTGCTGGTCTGAATAAAATTATTGCTTTTGGATTTTAGGCTTCCTGCATCATAGAAGAATTTTGGCCAGATTGAATTGTTTCATAGTCTAAATTTATGAGAGAAGAATTTATATGCATACTCTTATAGAAAACGACAATCCAAAATAAATATAAATATGAGCTTGATAGAAGTACATTTTTTTACCTTTATGAATCACAGGCAAGATCCATGAAAAAAGTGAATCACACCTATAAAAAAATGGAGAAAACAAACATTATCAAAACACATGCCTCAAACAGAGTAAATAAATTGTACATGTGTTCATGGTGGATAAAAGTACCCTTTAGTTATTTTATCATGTGTTTAGTTGTTTGGATTTGTTAGGATGTGATAAATGCTTCGTGCTTTTATGGTGTGCGCTTGGTTGAGTTTATCTAAATAAACTTTGATGTGTTATTTGGATTTGTTCATTTTACTTCTCATACTTTTTATTTTTTATATAATTTAGAAACTATTTCTTTTTTAATCTTGAAGAAGAAGAAGAAATCAGCATGAGAAAAACAATTGAGAGCAAAGAAGAAGAAGAAAATGTCAGCATGAGAAAAACAATTGAGAGCAAAAAAAAACCAGAGAAAAATAAGAAGATATGAAGAAGTTGAACAGAAATTATACTCACATGTTGGGATCAAAGCATTGTCCATAGAATCAACTTTCTTACCTCCCCCAATATACCAATCTGAATAGAGCAAAGCTGAATGGTTTGTTGTGTGTCGTGAACATTGATCCATTTCCCCAATTTATAGAATTTTTTTCCATGAAGGAATAGAAAAAGTTGGCAAAATTTATAACATTTTTGTCCATTTGGTAAAAAAAAGTATTACATTTAATTTAATTTTAATAGGAACTACAAACTTGAAACTTGAAACTTGAAAGTAGTGCACATATGACAACTATTAAATGGAGGATTTTTACATTTTTTTTTTCAATATAGTACTCCCTTCGTCTTATAAAAAAACAAAATCACATTTATTAAAAAAAAGTAAAATTTAATGATCGGAAATATGTTTTTTTTAAAAAAGGTTGTATGGAAAGATTTAAAAACAATTTTTATTAATTATAGAAGAAGTAAGAGAAATAGAGAGTAAATTTTTCTTGAAAATAAATATTTGTTCATTTTCTCTTATACTATTATGGAACAAAAAAATGGGTTTTTTTCCTTATATGTGGAGACAGAGAGAGTAATATTTTTTTTTACAACTTGTTCCAACTTTCGATACAAACTAGTAAGATATCAGTGCACCGCACGGGTCGCACGTTCCGTATGATTCGTCCTGTTGGGTGAATTTGGCCGTAATAGTTGTAGTTTATATTTTTTTAATCAATATTATTTTTTTAAACAAATAGTGATAAAATGATATTCTCCCAGTTAATCTACTAAAAAATTTAACAATGTTAAAATTAACAATTGCTCCATGAATCTATTCTTGCATAATAATAATAATAATAATATAGTCAGTCTTTTTAATAATAATAATAATAATAATTGCTACTACCAAAAATTATTTCCTATATTCCTGAACAATAAATACTACATCTGTTCTTTTTTACTTGTCGTTTTAGAAAAAAAGATGAAAATAGGAGGGGCTATTTGTCCACCTTATTTTTCTATTATGCCCTTTTTAAAAATATATATCATATTTTTAATCCACCAATAAATTTCTACTTTTTTTTTCAATTATTATCAATTTCCAAAAAAATTGTAACAAACTTTATTTAAAATCAAGCAAAAAATTTGTTACAAGAAACTAGTGCTTAAATAAGAGATACTTCATCGTCGAAAAAAAAAAACAAGAGATACTTCAAGGTTTCCCAAAACATTAATAAGTTCACAAAATTTAGAACTTCTCATATATGGCTTCAAATTTTGGTGTTGAAACAATTCTCATATTTTCAAGTTGCAGTCATTTTGAGTTTCTTATTATTGTATAACAAGATTTTCAATAAACATGCATGAAACAAAAAAATAGGAACAAAACAAAAATAAAAAAAGATTATATGAAGAAGTTTTGTAAAAAAAAATTAAATATAATAAAAAGATTATATTGTTTCAACAAAAAAAAAATACAAAATTTAGTCAATAAAATAAAATAGGAATGAGGGTATAATAGGAAAAATATAACCTAAATTGCTAAAACGACAAGTAAAAAAGAACAAATATTTTTTCCTAAAATGACAAGTAAAAAGGAACGGAGGTAGTAATAAATAGATAAATTTAATTAAGAGTTGTTTTTGTTTGTAATTTAACAATTGATATAATAGTCGTTTAAATTTTTCATAAGCAACTTCTTGTCAAAAAAAACTATAAATTTGTCACGTTTATATTTTTGGTTACATGTCTCATTTATAGATTATTATATATTTATTTGAATCGTATAAATATGTAATAAAATTGTAAAGTTCTTTGATATCTATTGAATTAAATAAATAAAGTTTGGAGCAATTTGATTACAACCAATTTTTCTCCCACAAAGAAATAAAAGTTTTTACCATGAAAAAGAAAGAAAATGTAAGATGTTGAAAGAAAAGAAAGAATAAAAGACAAATTTTGTTTGTGTTATAAAAAGTACAAAAAAAGCTTTCATATGTCATAAAAAGTACAAAAAAAGTTGTCATAATATTTTAAGTGTACTATAATAGCTTTTGTTAAACAAAATTATTTTTAACCTCAAATTTGCTGAGTTGACAGCTCAAATGAAAAGGGCAATTTGGACTTTAAACGAGCATCTTGATTTCTTAAATTAATAATAGTAGATAGACATCACAATAGGGTGGGGTGGGTCTAAGCAATATTAGCGATGTCAACAGGGCGAGTGGAGGTTACTTACCATTCCTTGCTCCACTCTCCGTTTCAGAGAGATTTCTTCCTCCATCCACATCTACACGGATCCCTGTAGTATCCACAGAGCTTCACGGACATGAAAAATAACAAAATTACTATATATTTTAATCAAAAACACGACACTGATATCTTGTTTTTTCATTTTTTTTCTAACAAAAATGTGTTTTCTTTTCATTATTTTTTTAAAAAAAGTAACTTATTTTTTTATATTCAATAAAAGTATATTTTGCATCTAACAAAAAACTGCAAAAACAATTTCAAATATTTCTTTTAGTCAAAAAATAAATATCCAATTGAACTTGTTGTTATCATATATAATCATAATCTTTATAACGTATTGATTATTATTTTTTATTAAGAAAACGTATAAAGTTATATAATTATATATTATTTTTTTTTTTTGGTCAAGATATAATTATATATTATATATTTGATTTAATTTTGACTCTTCTTGATCTTTTTCTTTTCGCTTGCGCAATGGTCTTGGACTCATACCGCAACACACACACAAAAGTGTTCGGGCTAAGGATGGGCTTAAATATTCGGGGTCTCTTATTGTCGCCTAGGCCTGCAAAGAAACATGCTAAAACTAATCTCTGTTTCTTTTTTTCTTCCTCTTTTTATTTTTTTTGGCAATACTAATCCTTCTTAACAAAAGAAGGTAGTCTCTTACTGTCAAAAAAAAAAAAACAAGGTAGTCTCTTGTTAGAAAATTTTACCTCATACCCCCTCAATTGTACCTACACTCCACAGTTCGATGTTATTCAATTTTGATTCTAACAATTTTTTTTAAAATTTCAAAACGTCTTGTGTATAGTTGGCAATTTCATTATTAAAAAATATGTTGTTAAAAAAAAACTAAAATATTATTTTCGTTCATGTATGTACGTGGATTTTTTGTTTTAGTCCATGTATCGATTTTTCTTTGGAATTCACCTCTGTATATTAAAATATTTTGGTTTTAGTCCCTAAACAAAAATTCATAGGAAAATCTGCATGTTTTTTCTTTAAATTTGTTTTTTCTATGAATTTTCCTGCAAATTTTAACTTCATGGACTAAAATCAAAACGATTTTAACATACAAGGATGAATTCTAAAAATATCAATACAGGAACTAAAATAAAAAATGGCGTACATACAGAGATGAAATTGATATTTAAACTTAAAAAAAATCCTAATAACCCTCAATTGTTCCACAATTCAATGTTATCCAATTTTTCTCCTAACACTTTTTTGAAATTTTCAAGTTATTCTATGTATAGGCAATTTCATTATTAAAACATGTCAAAACATATTATGTATCAGCATTTTTTTTTAAACAAAGAGTTAGAAGCTACTAACCCCACAAAAGTATATATAAACAAAAAAACCAAAGTACAAGAGAAGGGAGATTATAATACCAAAACCTTCTCAAAATCCAACAAACCTAAAACTTGGAAGACCAAATTTTTTTCTGTTAAAACTAGTAGCTTATGCAGAAGGTAACTCATTCCAAACGGTATCGGCATTTCAAAATGTGTGTATGTAGATGGTTTGTGTTCTGGCATTTTCGAATAATAAAATTGTTGATACCACTGGAATTGAAAAGGAATATAGTGTCATTTTATGTTATATTGACAAAAAAAAACATCAATATTTAACTTTTACTATCATTTTTCTTCTAAAGTAAAAGTATGTCCATTGCTTGAATTCATTTTTTTCTTCACTTAATAGAATATTGGTACTAATTTAGTATCAAATTAAAGTTCAACTATGATAAAGATTTAAATGTAAAACTTCATTATTTGTTTTGTATAAATGATACTGTTGAATTTGATTAATGATTCTTCTTGTAGCTAGTTTTTTGACCAATTGATCAGTTTTATATTTCAAGTTTACTATGTAGTGTTGCACATGTATTTCTTGTCCAACTTGTGTCCGATAAAAAAGAGAGAAAGAAACATAAAGAAAAAACAAAAATGGATTGTTATTTTTCATTCTCAAACAGTTTGCCTGTATGCCATATTAATTGGAGATACTATTATCCAAAGTGACAAAGATTCAAAGAGATTTTTCTTTTCCTAAATCCCAAATCTTGTCACAGCATATTGTTAAGAGTCATTATATTTATTTAATTTAATGTGAAAATGTGTTTTATAAATGGTGATAACAATGATAAGTCACTCGATAACTCATTATTGTATCATTTGAGTTACACTTCAGACGTTCTATAATGACTAATATGAGTATCACAATATTAGATGAGATATGGCAAAAAAAACATTTTTGTAAGAATTGAGTTAGATCTACCAAACTAAAATTCTAAGAGTTTCTTATATTTTTTTGTTGGTTTCACAAAGATTTCTTCTACCAAAAGTAATCTTATTTAAAATATTGTCAATGATAAATATGAACATTTCTTACAATTTTATTGAAATCTCATATATTACTATCTATATATAAAGTACTAGCTTTCTTCATTTGACTATATATGAAAGAAAAAACGTGTCATTTTGTTGTCCCTAATAAAGCAAGATATATTTGTTTCATATAGAATAGTTGTAAGGGTGAAACAATGGAGTGTGGGTGTCCCACTTGAAAATGAACACTATGATTTGTAAAAACTTGACACAAACTAGTCAATGTGGTTTACTAGTCAAATTGGGACATATTCTCCATTGCCTTTTACCCTTTCACATAAGTCAAAGCTATAATAATTGAGAGTCACTTTTATAATATGTTGTAACTTAGGTGGATGGCACAAGCATGCAATCCTTAACGGTGATTATATATTGTTGAGTTGTGTGTGTGTGTGTGTTTTTTTTCTTTTCTTATAAAGCAGCTATATATTGCGACATTACATTTACATTGCCGGTTGAAGAAAAATAATGGACACTCATTGCTCTTTGATTTGTATCCTACGACTTAGCATGATGAGAACTCGTGGAAACTGAGCTTTGCTTTGACGTGCCTAATCATCAATTCACATCATTGGTTCCCATTGGCTCGTTACTCAAGGTTTGAGTGAGTCATAGCACCAAGCCTAAGGTAAAATAATATAGTTTGGTCCATCGCATTTTCTTTCTTTCAATTCACAATAAGTTTTTGATTGATAAAATAATATAGCAAATTAACTAATGAAGTTAATTTATATCGACGAACTTATAAGTCAATTGCGGGTTTCTTCTTGTGACTCTAAATTATTTATTTTGACTAAATAGTTATAGTTCACGAGTTCACGTTGTCTATTTCTCTAACTATCGTGACTCATTAGTTCCATTAAATAAGGTGTTTCACCCCGCTATATGTGTTATTTGGTTATTTAAATTGATTTTATTTAAAAATAAAGATCATTTGTTCCGCAAGGGAAATCACATCATTTTAATGTTATTCGACTCACAATCTATAGTTCCGATGAACCCCACTATATGTTTACAAATTTTGTATGGTCTAGTGACATTGATCAAAGGAAGATGGTTATTGTAGCTTGGCATGGGTATCCACTCATATTAAAGATGTTGACATTGGGCTAAGTTTCAAACATTTGTTTTTTTATTGTGGTGTAATTTTTATTTTGGATGAATTAAATCCTACATGCAATTTAGTTTTTTTTAGCAGGGTGAAACAAACTTTATATTTTTGAGTTTAGATTTTATTGATTTGCTCTTTTCAAGGGTCCTCTTTTAATTTCTTGTGACATTGCTGCTTGTTTTGTACTTTATTTCCCTTATTCAAAATTTATTTCATTGAACTTTTCCTACAAGTTTTTGATGAGACAAATGTTATCGTTGAGTATCCTTTGATTATTATGTCTTGATGAGATAAGTTTTTTATTTTTTGAACAACAAATATTATTAATAAAATTTAAGTCTCGCACAAGATGAAAGACTGGTAAAAAGAAGAACTACATAACAAATGTGTCGTATATAGAACACCAGTGAACAAAACGAAAACAAAATCCACTTAAAAGATGCCTATTTATAATCACATTCTTAGAAAGACATCCCGCAACTTACAGACCACCAGTGAAATATGATGACTCTTGTCATTACTTCATTTTAAGGTCACTTCAATGGTGTTTTAGAGGTGTTTTTATATTAATTTGATGACCCAAAACAAGAGAATTGGCCTAGTGAAGGAGTTGGCTTGATATTGAAGAAAAGATGAATTTTGTAGGTTTAACACTGTCTATTGCGCTCAGCGCAGCCTGGTACACGCTCAGCGCAATTGAATTGCAATTTTGGCCTTTTCAGCACTGTCTGCTGCGCCCAGCGCAGCTCCTCCCGCGCCCAACGCAATTGTTTTGTAATTCAGGGCAGTTTGCCACTGCCAGCTGCGCCCAGTGCAGCTCCTCCTGCGCCCAGCGCAATATGCGTCTTTTTGTGCTGCGCTCAGCGTAGAAACACCGCGCTCAGCGCAGTTCAGATCTGGTTTTCAGCCTATAAATAGGAAATCATTTCTCTTGTGTTGGGTTGGCCAGTTTTGGAGTTTGAAGTTACTATTGAAGACTTGGTGCTATTGAAAGGAAGCTTTCCTCATTCTAATCAAGAATCCATGAAGATTAACATCAAATTGGTTCTTGTAAGTATGAAGATGTGTAGCTAGATCTTTACTAGGTTGGGTTCTTAGACAAATTGGGTTGAATTATGAATTGATCTATGTAATGAATATTGGGTTATAATTAATGTATGGATTTGTGTTTAATTCATTATATCTTGTTCTTAATGCCTTTTATGATTTGATCAATTATGAAATGATTCTAGTTTCCAAGTTACTATGAGAATATACTTTGATTATGGATCTAGAATAATGATCAATTAGTAGATACTTTAGAGATTTTGATTTGCTAATTGGGATAAATAATTACTGTTTGAAAACCTTAATTGAATACAAATCTACCTAAGAGATTAGAAGTTTGAATTCAATTGAGAGGATTATGTGTCAAGAGATTGAACATAATTAATTGTAATTGTCCTTAACATAATTGAAATACGTCGATTGAATTCTAATCATTACCAAATTCATAAAACAACCCAAAGAGTCGAAAGAATTTAACCGTCTTTTTAATATCGATTAAACCTTCGTTTTTACCAATTTATTCAAACTTGATGAAAACCCCCCAATTGTTCTTTTATTTTCTCCTAAGTACGCGTTTAATTGCTTTCGTTTAGATTAATCACAATCCCTGTGGATTCGATAATTTTTACTACTTGCGATAATTGGTCCACTTGCCAATAAATCTATCAAGTTTTTGGCGCCGTTGCCGGGGACTGTTGATTAATTTCAACAAGGCAATTAACTTTACTAAGATTTTGTATATATATATATATTTATTTTCCTTCTATTATTTAGTTTTATTAGTTTTTCTTTTATATTGTTGTGCTACTTGGGTATTTGTTTATTTTTGTTTGCTCAGGTAAAATTGACATGGCGGTACTTCTACCACCGCCACCACTAAGGAGAACTTTGGGAGATTATGGTAGAGGAGCAAATGGAGGTCAAGATTTTCGAGGGTTTCAACCGGCAAATTCGGTAGCATTTGAGATCAAAAGTATCGTCCTAAAAGCTCTCATGGAGAACAAGTTTTCCGGGGACGATGTGGAATGTCCAAACTTGCATTTGTGTCACTTCTTAGATGTGTGTGATTACACCGATCCACCGGGTGTCTCGGAGTGTGCCAAGAGGTTGAGACTTTTCAAGTTCTCATTGACCGGAAGAGCCAAAGATTGGTTAGATACTTTGCCTAGTGGGACCATCAACACATGGAACCAATTGAGAGTGAAATTCTTGGAACGCTTCTTCCCAATTTACAAGTTCCTAGAAAAAAGAGCCGATATTGCAAACTTTGAACAAGGAGATTCTGAGCCTCTTTATGATGCTTGGGAAAGATTCAAACTCCTCTTGAAGAAATGTCCTGATCATGGTGTGGATGACTTAGCTCAAATGCAATACTTTACTCAAGGTTTAAGGGCACAAACTCGCATGCTACTTGATGCATACGCGGGTGGTTCCATGAAGAACAAAGATGCAAATGAGGCTAAAGAGCTTGTGGAAGTAATTTCAAAAAATGAATATAGAGTTCTCAATGATCGTGGAGCAAAGAAGAAACCCGGCATGCTAGAGCTTGACACTCAAACCGCATTACTAGTTCAATCGAAGCTTATGAACACACAAATGGCAACATTGCTCAAGCACTTGTCAACATCTCTTAGTCTTGAAGCTCAAGCAAATCAAGTCCAAGTATCTAGATGTGATTTTTGTCACCAAGGTCATGCAAACGGTGAATGCGTGCCCAAGGGGTCCAAAGAAGCCAAGTATTTGGCAAACTTTAGAAAGGATAATTCTTACAATCAATGTTGGGGTGGAAACCAAAGTCAACAACAAAATCCACCTCAACAAGGTCAATCATCACCTTTGGAAGATACTCTTATTCAATTCATGAAGATGACCAAAGGCAACATGAAAACTATGAGGGCCAACCAAGACGCCTCCAATGAGAATCATAAAGCTTCTATCAAGAATTTGGAGGTACAACTTGGTCAATTAGCCAAACAAGTTGCTTCTTCATCTAGTGGAGGCTTTGTAGGAAACACTTGTAATAACTCAAAGAATGAGAGTTGCAATGCTATTCATTTGAGAAGTAGAGTGATTCCTACACCGGAGAGTAGAAAAAAGACTAAGAGTGGTGAAAAAGATTGTGAGGGAGAAGTTGAAAAAGAGAGTGAAGCGAAAAGGAAAAGAAAAGAGAGAGGAAAACAAAAAGTAGGAGAAGTAGAAAAAGATGAAAAAAGTGAGCCTAAAGAAGTAGTTGAAAATGAGTGTGAGGGTGAAGTTGAAAATGAGCGAAAGGCTTTGAGGAAGGAAATTGCTAATAGGAGGAATCAAACTAAGAAGGAGTTCATGAATATGACTAGTCCCAAAGAAGTGTCTCCTCATGTCAAGCTACCTTTCCCTCGTGCACCAAAGAAGGAGAAGAGCCCAAATGAGTTGAAAAGTCAAGAGAACAATTTCCGAAAGTTCATGGAAATGTTCAATAGTCTCCAAGTTGATATTCCTTTTGCGGAAGTGTTGGAGCAAATGCCTTTGTATGCAAAGTTCATGAAAGAGTTATTAACTAAGAAGATGAAGCCTAAAGAGGATAAACCGGTATTGATGAATGAGGAGTGTAGTGCCATTATCCAAAGTAAGCTTCCACAAAAGAAGAAAGATCCCGGTAGTTTCACTATACCTATCTCTATTGGGAATTTGCATGTGGGAAAAGCTCTTTGTGATCTAGGTGCAAGTATAAACTTGATGTCTCTCTCCTTGATGAAACGTATACCCGGTGCGGTTGCTCAACCGACTAAAATGCAACTCTCTCTTGCCGACCGGTCTATTACTCATCCTTATGGCATTTTGCAAGATGTGTTGGTAAGATGTGCCGAGTTTGTGTTTCCGGCCGATTTTGTGATTCTAGATATGGAGGAAAACCCCGAGGTACCGATTTTGTTAGGTAGACCTTTCTTGGCTACCGGTAGAGCCTTAATCGATGTGGAGATGAGTGATTTGATGTTGCGACTCAATGATGAAAGTGTGAATTTCAAGGTCTTTGAAGGCATGGAGCCGTATGAGAAGAAAAATCCTCAATGTTTCCAAGTGGAGGCAAGTGAAAGTCTTGTGAAGGATGACTCTAATAACGAGACAATTGAGCCAAGTTTTCCGGCATTGAAAGAACTTCCTCCTTGTTGGAAGTATGTGTTCATAGGTGTAAATTCCAAAAATCCGGTTATCATGAGTAGTTCTCTCACTCCCTTGGAAGAAGAAGAGTTGTTGGAAGATTTTAAGAAAGAACATGGTGCCATGCGCTTTGACTTGAATGGCATGATTCTGGTTCTTTGTGTGCACAAGGTTGAGAAGAAAGAAGAACCCGATCCGGTTGTGTTGTCGGTAGAGCTTTCTACTCCAACTTTGGAGGAATTGATAAAGAGAGAGGTAATGAAGCTTGTTGAATCGGGAATGATTGACCCGGTTCAAGTTGTCCGAAAGAAGAAGATAAGTGTGAACAAGTCCAAGAGTGTTCTCCCAAAAGCTAAAAAGAAACCAAGAAAGAAAGGGAAGAACAAGTGGCATGAGTTCATAAGTCATCCGGTACTTGAGAAGGTGCTATGTGTTACTCAAGATGTTAGTCTTTTGAAAGAAAAGCTCAAGACGAACCGGGTTGCATCAAAGATAAAGTATCCTCCCTAACATTGAAGGTGAAGTGTCAAGCTAATGACCGTAAAGAAGCGCTTCATGGGAGGCAACCCATGTGTTTGGTTTTTCTATCCCACTTGTTGGAATAAATTGATTTGATCTTAAATGCTTATAATTCTTGACTTGCTTTGTAAATTGTTGTTTAGGAATATTTTTATCTTTTGGGAAATTCCAAAGTTTTGATATCATTTTTGGATTACTTTGCTATATGATTTGCTTGTTCTTGATTTGAGCATGGATTTGTGATTCTTGTAGTGCAACGGATTCTTGCAATGAATTGATTGAAGCACAAGCTAGAGGGCATTCACAAAATTTGATGGCTTAATGATCCGGCCGTTTAAACCGTGAGGACTTTGAGCCTAAACACTCTCTTTGCTTCATATATGTGAGTCCACTTCTATTCTTATTCTCTAGAACTTGCTGGGATTCTCTTGGTTTATTGAGTAGCATTGATTAACACACGAGGCAATTTGTTGGTACCTTGAGCCTTTGTAGCCACCCTTGCATGTTATATCCTTTGCTAACCCACTTTTGAGCCTTAAAAACAAATTTTATTGGTTGATTGTCTCTTAACCCTTGTTTTTGCTAAAAAAATAGTTTTCTTGGAGTTAAGTTGATTGTTTTTGTTTGTAGTTATGGCTTATGATTAAGTTTGGGGTTGCTTTTGGAACTAGCAACAAATTAAGTTTGGGGTGGGTATACTAGAGCAACCACATTGATGTTTGAAAAGTAAAAGAACAAAAAAAATTGTGTGAAAAATGTTGGAAAAAGAAAAAATATATATGATTGTGATATATATGAAAAAGAGGTTCAAAGTTTGAAAAGAATTGACCTCTATATTTGAAAAGAGAAAGAAAAAAAAATATTGTGAAAAGAAGAAAGAATAGATTGAAAAAAAAATAGTTTGTGTTTGTGTGATTGTGATTGGTTGATACTTCTGTGAAAATAGGTTGCTCTAATATCTCTTTGAAAAATGGAAGTTGTTTGTGTTGAAAATTTTGAGAAAAAGTTGTCATTAACTCCAAGTTTTTAACTCACTTTCCTAAAAACATCCACCTTACCCTAAGCCCCATTACAACCTTGAAAGTCCTCTTAAGTGTGTGTTTCATATGTTATTCGATTTATCATTAGAGTGTTTGCAAGCCTATGGTAGAAGAGTTTAGATTGTGTTGATTGAGTGATTAGCCTACAATATAAATTGAGTGAATGTGAGCGTGTGAAGTGATCATTAGTTATTGAATTTTGTGAATGCGTCTTTATGCTTGCGTGAATTGAAATCTTGGTGAGTAAAAGTTGCATGAATGGTTTGATCAATAGAAGTGCTTGATGAAATGATCAAGTGAATTGTGTATTGAAGTGATTTAAGAAGGTTATCAAATCTTTGTAATTGTTCATTTAATAAAAGTGTTCCTTGAGGACAAGCAACAAGATAAGTTTGGGGTTGTGATGACTCTTGTCATTACTTCATTTTAAGGTCACTTCAATGGTGTTTTAGAGGTGTTTTTGTATTAATTTGATGACCCAAAACAAGAGAATTGGCCTAGTGAAGGAGTTGACTTGATATTGAAGAAAAGATGAATTTTGTAGGTTTAACACTGTCTATTGCGCTCAGCGCAGCCTGGTACACGCTCAGCGCAATTGAATTGCAATTTTGGCCTTTTCAGCACTGTCTGCTGCGCCCAGCGCAGCTCCTCCCGCGCCCAGCGCAATTGTTTTGTAATTCAGGGCAGTTTGCCACTGCCAGCTGCGCGCGCAGCTCCTCCTGCGCCCAGCGCAATATGCGTCTTTTTGTGTTGCGCTCAGCGTAGAAACATCGCGCTCAGCGCAGTTCAGATCTGATTTTCAGCCTATAAATAGGAAATCATTTCTCTTGTGTTGGGTTGGCCAGTTTTGGAGTTTGAAGTTACTATTGAAGACTTGGTGCTATTAAAAGGAAGCTTTCCTCATTCTAATCAAGAATCCATGAAGATTAACATCAAATTGGTTCTGGTAAGTATGAAGATGTGTAGCTAGATCTTTACTAGGTTGGGTTCTTAGACAAATTGGGTTGAATTATGAATTGATCTATGTAATGAATATTGGGTTATAATTAATGTATGGATTTGTGTTTAATTCATTATATCTTGTTCTTAATGCCTTTTATGATTTGATCAATTATGAAATGATTCTAGTTTCCAAGTTACTATGAGAATAGACTTTGGTTATGGATCTAGAATAGTGATCAATTAGTAGATACTTTAGAGATTTTGATTTGCTAATTGGGATAAATAATTACTGTTTGAAAACCTTAATTGAATACAAATCTACCTAAGAGATTAGAAGTTTGAATTCAATTGAGAGGATTATGTGTCAAGAGATTGAACATAATTAATTGTAATTGTCCTTAACATAATTGAAGTACATTGATTGAATCCTAACCATTACCAATTCATAAAACAACCCAAAGCGTCGAGAGAACTCAGCCGCCTTTTTAATATTGATTAAACCTTCGATTTTACCAATTTGTTCCTTGATGAAAACCCCCAATCGTGTTATTTCTTTACCAATAGTATGACTTTTGTCGCATTGTTCGAATAAGACATTCCCTTGGGATTCGATATTTTTACTACTTGACGATAGTTGGTACACTTGCCAAATATCTATCAAAATACCAACCCGGCCTAGAATGATACCACTAGATACTAACTTCCGATCTTGAATCAAAAGTAATCGGGGCATCAGCATCCAAAAACCAACTTCGTAAGCCAAAAGTTGATGGAGATCGGTAGTAAAAAAATTTCGGTAGATAAGTTTCAGCTCGAAGTCCTCAACCAAATAGAGCAGACAAAACCAACGAATTAGAGGTCAATCATAACCAAAATCCTGCAAATCTCAAAAATCATCAGAAACTGGAAAAGAGTCATGCATATCTCAACAGATTTAAAAGCCGTCAGAGAGTTCAATAACTAGACAACCAAAACACTCACGGCAATAACCACACCCCTTTGGAACCACTTGTATGAGATAAGTGTTTATAAATTTCTCATTTTATTTTATTTATAATAGTTTTAAGTACTTCAAATGATATGTAGCGATCAAGATGTGCTGACATAGTTAAAATATATTGATAAGTTATCTGATATCTTTGCACTCTTATTGTTTTTTAAAAAAATCAAATTTATTTTCAAGTGCGTTTGTCAAAATTATAATGATTTACTGTAATTTTTAAAAGTTACACTTTGTAACTTATGTAAAATCGTACTAATATTAATATAGATCACCATAATTTTAACATAAATCAACTCTTGATACCAAACTTACAAGAGTTCTTTTGAAAATTTCATTTGTCTCATGCTACCCTAGTACCATTCATTGTGTTTTTTTGCTGTGCAATTTGCCATTTGCAATTTGGTGAATATGAAATCTACCATATATGCCAGCATCAATCTTTTTCTATTTACAGGGAAATAAATGCCAATGGTCCTTAATCTCAAATTAACTTTTTCTTTTTTGCCTTCTTCTTCTTCTATAAAATAAGTCACGGGTCATGGTCCAAAAAAAAAAAGTTACCATAGTACCATAATCAGAGCTAGGGAAAAGAAAAGGAAAATTTGATAACAACTTCACAAGGTCAATTTTATATATCCTAATTGTTGTGTAGAAAATAGCAATGTGGTCAATGTCTCAAGATTATTTTAAATGGAATAAAAAGTACCACAAACCATTAGATCTCAACTATATTAATTAACTCTAAATTAATACTATAGCACAACAATTTATGATATGATATCTTAAATAAAGAAGATTAGTTGACTTCTTCTATCTAGCTTAATGCAAACATAATATGTTAATTTTGTTACTTAGTGTTTTGTCTTTAGCAAATAAGGTAATTATGCCTTTTAACATTGATTTAATAATTATTATTTATGAAAGTAATAAAAAAATTTACCACACGTAAGAAAAAAATAATCAAATGATTAGTGTTGTGTTTGGCCGAAAAACTACAATTTGATCCCCACAGTTACGTTCGGCAAGAATTAAAATTATTTGATGTTAGAATTAACTTCGATCATATTAAATTGGTGGTGAACAAAACAATAGATTTAGATTAAATTTAGTGTTCACCACTAATATACTGATTCATGTCCATTAAGCCGACTAATATAATTCGGGATGAGTTATTGCATTAAACAAACTCAATTCTTTACTAAATTCAGCATGAATCACCACCAAACCAACCAACTAAATTTGGTGATCAAATTTAGCTCTGTTCACAGTGGAAAGCACGTCAGAGGAACCAATTCTGTTCTTTATTTCAAAGTGATTTGCTTTCTTTCTCTATGTATGCCTCGCAGCTTGAGCCATAAAAGTGCATAAAGAAAAGAAGAGAAAGCAGCAAGTGGTAGAAGAAATATAGGAGAGCCTCGCATTCAAGAAAAGAAGAGAAGAAAGGTGAAAAATAATTAATGTACATATATCACTTTTTCTAGACAAAGAAATTCATGTTTAAACCTATCATTGCTGCCATTTTCAGACCCTTTATCGTGCAACACAATCGAATAGTTAAAAAGAAAATGGGGTAGTGGCACTTATAGGTGACATAATGTGTTGAATTTCACATGCAATATTTTAGATGAATTAAAGTTGAAATTTTAGATGATATACAATTTGAATTGGCTCAATCAGTTTAACATTTAAATTGTATATCATCTACAATTTTAATTCCACTACAAAATGTATATGTTTAAAAAGAAATATAGCACTCTCTAAATCCGTACTAGAATTTAAATTTGTCATGTTGTAGAAGATTAATCACTTTTGTTCAACTCAATTTTGTTGATAATATGTCATCATTTTATTATAGAAATATGTTATGGAAGATTAATCACTTATGAACGACTAAATTTTGTTGATAATTATGTGTTATTTTATTATTGATATATTTATGCATTTTTTTAGCATAAGAGATTGCATTGCTCCTAATTAATTAAAACTTCTAGATCTCTCCTTGGAACTAATTAGGACTCTACAAACATTGGCATATCAATTAAGAAAAGAGATCACCTCCTAGTTGTCAATGAATACTTGTAATTAGAATAAAAAAAATTAGTTTAGTATTGTTAATCAGCTTCCATAGTTAATGTTGTCCAGCTATATTTAGAAACCCATGTACTTCTTGTACTAGTATACATGCATAATAGTGGACTAATATGGCTTTGTTTACCGATTCATGTTTAATTAACTTCAACAAACCCCATCCCCAATTTCTTAATTATACACACATGCATCCTTATCATATGCTATATTGCTAGCTCCATCTCTAAATATAAGATTGGTGCATGTACGCCAATACACAATTTTCATTTCTAATATTTTTAACTGTGTAGCAGTAAAAATATAAAAATTTGATATTTTAAAAATATTCATCAAAACAAATCTTATATACTAATATTTTGATTTATATATTATAAAAAAAATACGGTCAAAACATTATAAATTTATATTATAATTTGATCAAACATAGTCTTATATTTAGGGACGGAAGTAGTATATACATTACATTTAATTTATGTTGGGCACATGTACTAAGTGTGACGCTAATTAATAGGACATAGTTAATTGCTCATATCGCAAAGGACATCCTTTAATCCATGTAAAACCAAAAGGACAATGATATATTTGTAATCATAATGGTTGTTTTGGTTATAGTACTAATTAAAGATATTTGATTAATTAGGAAAATTGTCATCAAATATACCCCCCCCCCACCACAATGATCCTTTGGTTAATTTTCTAGCTTGATTTTCAACTAATCACACACATGCTAGCTAGTAACTTTTTCATTGTTGGAAGCAACAAAATTTTGCTAAGGAATTAAATGAGACCAGAATGATGATCAGGAGATAACTTTACATAACGTGAACCACAATTTATCATTCCTATCATGTCAATGAAAAGTGTTAACAAACTTCGTTGTTGGTGTGATAAATATACACACCTATCGAATTAAAGGAACAAAGTTTGAATTTCAGAAAGGAGTCAAAAAATTCTTGATGCAAATTAAATGTTTTTGTTATTACTAGTATTAATTTTGTTCAAATTTAATTCAGCTGGAAAGGATGGTACGTAGTTGGTGGCATGCGTAATAGTAGCAGCTTGCAGGGATGTGTGTTTAATTTAGTTTAATATGTATTTTTTTAGTTTATTTAGATCTTACAAAGTTCTAAGGATTAATCTTTACACTTTAGCATAAAAGATACTTGATTTACAAAATAAAAAAAAAATCTAAAACTCATACACAAAACAACCATCATAAAAGATATTCGATTAATAATTTTGTCACTGTCCCTTGAGCTAATTTTTTTTTTTTTATAAAGATATTTGATTAATAATTTTGTCATTGTCACTTAATGCTCACTCTGTTTCCATATCTAGTTGAAACGATTTTTCCTACAAAATATCATGTGGTCTCGACGGATCTGAGTCATGTTGTCGTGCCTATTTATCAAACTAATTAGTATATATTTATTTATTAAATTCATTCATTTTGCAAATTAACGTACTCAATTAATGCCTATTTATCAAACTAATTGCATTTAAAAAATATTTTATTGACATAAAAATATACAAAGGCGATGAGTTGACTGAGAATGAAATTACAGTTACATAAATAATTTAGTCATATCATAGAATAAAAGCAAAGGAGGGGTGAAAAGAGAAAATGGGGAGCACTTACTTGTTTGAGGGTTTTATTTTATGGTTTCGATGTGTGCAGCACTTTTCTTTTCTTTTCTGTATTGTTCTTTCTTTTTTCTTTTTGTTCCTACGGGTACTGTAGTAGTACGTTTCTGTCGTTTTCCAAATTGGTATTACCATTGCTATTTTTACCCCAGAAGTAATACTCGGATTTAATTTGTCCTGTTTTTTGTATGTGATCAACTAGTATTAGGAAAAGGGACAGAGATAATTTTTAGTGGGTTTGTCAAATTTTGGATTAATTAGAAAAAAGATTACCATGACATCGGTAACATGTTTACAGAATAGTACTATTACTATATGTCATTTCATTTGACTATCTATGGTCTTATTGAGTTTTACAGGTCATTTCATCAATATCTAGTGAATTGTTGAATCATTTAAGATAGTATACTTTATTTTTGTAATTCTTATTTTTTTAGATGTAAGTTGATCTTTTAACCAGACAAAGTTGATATAAGTGGATCATTTTTGTTACACTTTGTTGTAGAAATATACTCATAATCCGTTACTAATTATTTTTTTAAACACCGACAGTGCAAACAAAAACTAATGAAAAACTATAAATTTTTTATCAAATGTTATTTATCTTCCAACCAAAATCTAAATTTTTTGGTACAAAGAGATTTTTATTTATAAGACTCTTTTCAAAACTCAAAATGCATTGTTTTCACAAATTATCCCTAAATAAAATAAAGACAAAAATATATAACAGGTCATTTATCTTATATTTTTTTTTGTAAAACTTTGATCTTTTATTTATAACATTTTGATCATTTATCTTATTTATCAGTAACATTAAGATTCTTTATCTTTTATTTATAACATTTTGGTCTTTTATCTTTTACAACATTCACATATAAACTATTTTTTTAATTAAAAAATGCTGAATTTTAATTTTTAAGATACCTTTTTATTAAAATTAAATAAAACTCATAATTTTGATGAATACGTTCATCATCTTCGTCAATTCTTTCATATCTTCATCTTCTTTAAAGGACTAAAGAGATACAAATAAAAGATAAATGACCAGAATGCTACAAAAAAATAAGATAAATGACCAAAATGTTACAAATAAAAGATAAATGAACAAAGTGTTACAAAAAATAAGATAAATGAACTGTAATGTAATTTTGCTTTAATTAAATAAATGGTTAAATGTGTTTTTAGTCCCTACAAAATTGTGACCTTGTAAATTTAGTCCTTACTTACTTTTTATTAAGTTCTTAGTCCGTAGAAAATCGACACTCAATTTTGGTCAGCCTATTGTTAAATCAACATGTATTTTTGAACAATTTTTCTGTAGGTGTATTTAGAACGCCATAAAAAGTTCATCGAGAAAAAACGAGTTTAAAATTTGATTTCTAGATTATAATTTTTATTACTTTTATCTTAAACTTTTTTTATTTAAAAAATTCATATTTAACTCATGTCATGTTAAAAAAATTCTAAATTTTAGTAAATAAACTCTATATGATGTTTTAAAAATGTCTTTAAAAAATTATTTAAAAATTTAAGCGTTTAATGATAACTAAAAATAAGTAAGAACTAAACGTAAAAAGTCTTTATTTTATAGGGATCAAAAACATATTTAATTCTTATATGAAAATAAATTAAAAAATAATAATTTCTCTTTCTTAATAATTGAAGGATAATTTTTAAAAGAAAATCTACTTTATTGACAAATTTAACATTACAAAATTTTTTTTCCTTAATTTTTGTGCTTTTGTGGAAAAGATCATATATTTTAGACAAGAGGCAATCCTATAAACAAGAGACCAAAGGAATTGAGTATTGTAAAAAAATAAATTAAATGTTTAAGACAAAACTATACTGGTGATTCTTTATCTTATTTATCAAAATTTTAACAAATCCATGTTAGTCAAATTCAATCCTTATTATAAACAACAATAAACTCACACATACAAGTGAAGTGACTGAGGTTCGGACCCAAGTTATGATATCTGGCCTAATACTTTTAACATTTTCTACAAGTTCTTTTTTGTAGTGTTTCTACAAGTTGAGCTATGACTCTTTTCACTATTTCTATATTGAGATTTTTTATTGTATTTATCATATGGAAGAGCGTGAAAATATTGCTGAAGATGTTCACCAATTGAATTTTACTAGGAAAATATTTTTTTTAAAAAAGTTTTATGAATTGACTATAAACGATAAAAGATTTAAATAGAAAACAAAAATGATATTCCCTCTAATCATAAATATAAGTAAAATTGATTTTTTTGGTTCATTTGACTGTTGATGTATTTGACTTATATTATGAGTCAGATACATCAATAATCAAATGAATAAAAATAGTCAATTTTATTTATATTTATGGCCAGATGGAGTAAAAACTGAAATATTACAAATAAATTAAAATAAATAAATGATCACAATGCAAAAAAAAAAAAAAATTAATATAAAATGTTACAAATAAAATAAATAAGATAAATAATCATCAACTCTTTTTCATTAGACAAATATATGTTTGTCGATGAATGAATAAAATAAGGCAAATGTTAAACATTGTCTCTGAGACACTCTTTAAATACTTTAAATAGAAAGTTTTTATAGGAATCTGTAAAGTCAACGCATTAGAATTTGTACTGTTTATTTTTTTAAACGAATTTTTTTTAAGTAAAATGGTTAAAGTGTACAACGGGAACTCGTTAGCAAGATCTATAAAATAATAGCAGTATTTTACTACAAATCTAGCATGACACGTCCCACCCGACAAGCAGTCAACGCTTTTATAGTTTCCTATTACTCCATACCACATCTATATGTAAAGATCCAACCGCTGGGGATATGCCAACCAACGTCTACGACAATCGCATCAAAGGATAACATAACAGTAGTAACAGATACGGAACCGCTACAATATCCCAGGTTCTATGCTACTACTACCAAATTCTACCAATACGCTACGAGTATTTACCAATACCCTTTTTACCTCCCGGATAAATAAATTGAAATTTTTTACCTCGTGGTTAATAACACTCTTGCATTTTTCAGAAGTTACTATACTATTTATGTACTCCATTTTTTTAATTTAATTTATATGCATTGTGTAAAATTATTTTATACATATATCTAATTATATATTGTCACATAATATATGATATTTTTTTGTATATCATAAATATAAATTGTGTTCCGCCAATAATTTGATTAAGCTGATAATTCAAATCAATTCGAACTAATGTGGTTTGGTTTAATTTTCAGATTCAATTTTTAGAAACCAAATAACCAATAAATCAAACCAATGTTTATATTCTTATCCATTTATTAAGTTTTAGTACATAAAAGTTCACACCTTTTTTTTTCATTTCTCTTCTTTAATTTTACTTTTGTTTCCTTTCAAATTAAAAATAAATTCAATGTTGTATATTCTAACTATGTATATATTTCAATTTATTAAGGATGATGTATTGATAATTCAAGAAAGAAAATGATTAAAATTTTATTTTAGTTGTACTTTGCTATTTGATGTTGAACTTATAAACTTAATTTTATATATGGTTGTATTTTATTTTTGACGATGAACTCTATGGATCATATTTTGTATTTGAAAACTTGTAGATTTATTATTTTCAAGTGTGTTTAAATTGAAGCAGATGCAAATATTTGAAAATCATGTCATTGATAGTTGATTACATTAAGTGTTGCATGCGATTGAAAAAATAATAGCAGAGAATACATTAAAAAACAAATAATAGTAGATAATACTTCAGAAAAAAGCGCGATAAATTAATTAAAGTATCTGAACCAAACCGAACTGATTAGTTGGGTTATGTTCCGTTTTTATAAACAACCAAAAACTGAATCAATCAAGAGTTTATTGGTTCAGACATTAGATTCACCAAAAACCGATTCAAGCTGGTCCAATTATATCCCTAGCTAAAACCAGTCGATGTCAGAACCTACCCCAAACTCTAGACTACTAGAGCCTAAAAGTGTCAAATGAGTTGGCTCAAACTCTGGACTACTAGTGAGAGCTGACTTTTCCATATAATTAATCAAATCCAAATGATTAATGATAGCATCATTAAACCATGTGCATATTTAGATAGGTTTGACTTAGTCTTTCCTATTAAGTGAGAAGCTCCGTCTGATGATAAGTACAATATCAATGTTGATGACTTTTACTGCAAGAGTTTATTGAGGGATGCTCGTCGAAAGTTTATTCAAGATTTTTATTGTAAAATTAGTGCTAATGATTCTCAAAGTGCATAAATCAAGAGTTTGGTCCATGCAATGTGAATGACTCGCCATCTTCGAATAGACAATGTTATTTTTGAAAGAGGTCATTAATCTTCTCAATTTTACTGATTGGTATGCTTCCATACATCATTATTTTCAAGAGATTAATCGATATACTGATTTACTAGCAAAACAATGACACAAGACTCACTTCAAACTTATACAAATATATTCAATTTTTTTAAAAAAATCACAAATATATTCAACTTAACAATATCAACATTATCAATTAAATTATGAACCATAAATTGAGATATTCTATTGGACTTCAAAATTAGAGATTAGATATGCCTTGTTGGGCCCCTGACGCTCTATCTTCCTATCTTACCTATACCTAGGCGGCAAACAGCCTGTTTCTCAATTCAATTAATTAATCAAATCAAAACTGTAACAACATTACTAAAAAACCATATGATAAAAAAATAAAAATGTTGAGAATAGTAAAGTTAGAAAGAAAAGGACAAGCGTGAGTAAAATAGTTGTAAGATAAAACCCTTTGTTTCATTACTTCATTCGTCTTAGTTAGTGAGAGAAACAAAACACAAAACACAAACACATTGTTGAAAAATGGCTCTGCGTTCTCTTCCTTATTCACAATGAACAAACCTTTGTTCTTCATCTTCTCCTCAGAAGATGTCTCAAACCAAACATCATCATCAACAACAACAACAATCTTCTTTTTTCGATGCTCTTCTCTGTCAAGAGCAAAACACTTTTAACGACGACGATGATAATAACTCCGATGCAAACGTTACCGATTCTGAAACCTGTGTTGAAAACCCATCAATAAAGTTACAATCTTTACCTTCAGTTGTTCTATTTGACAATGATCTTTTCTGGGAACATGATGAACTTGTTACTTTAATGTTTAAAGAAAAAGAAACCCATTTGTGTTCTGTTAATGTTATTGTTGATGGATCTTTAGAAGATTCACGTGTTGAAGCTGTGAACTGGGTTTCTAAAGTTTGCGCTTATTATGGATTTTCAACTTTAACTACTGTTCTTGCTGTTAACTACTTTGATAGATTTGTTACTAGTTTGAAGTTTCAAAAAGATAAACCATGGATGACTCAGCTTACTGCTGTTGCTTGTTTGTCTCTTGCTGCTAAAATGGAAGAAACCCATGTGCCACTTTTGTTAGACCTTCAAGTATGTTTTCACTTTCAGATTGAAGTCTATGTGTTTGTTGAAATGCCGATTAGTTTTGTTTTTTGGTGTTTTAAGGTTAAAGGGTTTGTTTTTAATTTGATTTGTGTTTTTTTGTTGTGTTTGTTATTAGGTTGAAGAATCTAGATTTGTGTTTGAAGCTAAAACTATACAAAGAATGGAGCTTTTGGTGTTGTCTACTTTGAAATGGAGGATGCATCCAGTGACACCAATTTCTTTCTTTGAACACATTGTTAGAAGACTTGGTTTGAAGAGTCGTTTGCATTGGGAGTTTATGTGGCGTTGTGAGAGAGTTCTTCTTCATGTCATTGTTGGTAAGTAGTAATGATAATGCAGATTTGTCCAAGACTTTTTAGTTTTCATCATTAATGCTAATAAATACTAACATACTAGTACTAGATATTCATATTAAATTGAATCAGAGACATAGTATCATGACTAATGGTGCTCATGTGTATTCATTGTTACTATTGTTGTCAGATTCAAGGGTTATGATGAGTTTTCTTCCTTCTACATTGGCTGCTGCTACAATGATCCATGTAATTAAAGAGATTGAACCATTTAATGCAACTGAGTACATTGATCAACTTTTGAGTTTACTAAAGATTAGTGAGGTTTGTGTAATTAATTTAACTGTTTTTTGCCACTACATTGTCAATAATTGTTTAATTTAACTGTTTTTTGCCTCTACATTATCAATAATTGTTGAATTTTTGGTGGTGATATGATTTTACAGGAACAAGTGAATGAGTGCTACAAACTTATGCTGAAGCTATTAGTTTGCAATGATGGCATTTACAGTCTTCACCAGAAACGTAAGCGCGAATCTGAGCCAAGTAGCCCGGGCGGTGTGATTGATGCATCTTTCAGTTGTGATAGCTCAAATGATTCATGGACTGTAGCATCTTCGGTTTCACTTTCACTTCAGCCGATGTTTAAGAGGAACAGAGCTCAGGACCAGCAGATGCGGTTGCCTTCTGTTAATCGCGTGTCCATTGATGTTCTTAATAGCCCTCGTTAATAATGAACGATCTTAGTATTTTTACTTCAAATGTGGTAGCTCTCTTCACATAATTCTGGCAGTTATTATGTTATTGGAATCCAATTACATTATGTTCTAGTTATTATATACATTTCTAGCCAAACATTTGAAGATGAATGGAATGAGGCAGAGACTGAGATTCCATCATCCACTTTGATGTTTAAGGTGGAACAAGGATCTGGTATGAGTAGAAAGATGAGTAAAGAACTTGTAATTCTACTTGTGAGTTATCTATTCACTGCAAATTTTACTCATCTTACACATTTTTGTCAATAAGCTCACTTGAGATTATGTTTGCTTGTCACATATATGCAAACTCTATGCTGTTCATTAAGAATTGCAATTGCATATGAAAATTGTTAGGTGCTAACTAATCATCAAAGATTGGTCAAATGCCTTTAGTGACAACATTAGATAAAATAATGAAAGTATTGTATAATATCAAACCAAATCCTAAAGAAAAATATGTTGTCTTGTCCCTCTAGGTCTTGGAGGTAGTTGTGGTTTCTTCTATCGTTGCATCTTCTAGTTACATTAGATCAAATTTCAATCTTTCTTTCACTTCACTAAATCCTATCCCTTATTTAGGAAAACAAATTCCTACCATGACTGTGTGATGCAGTTATCAATTTTGACGGTCTGATCTAAATTAGCAGTCAAAATTGTTTAATATGATTTGGTGAATGTGTGATTTGAGCTGTCTAATATCAAATGAATGACCGAGATTGTCTACTGTGTGTAAATGCGATTTCCATACAACAGGGCATTTGGATCCTTTATGGAGTGGATATGAGTGTCTTGTATAGATACCCCAATCTTTTGATTAACATACCATATTTGATGTAAGCTATAATGCATAAACTTAAAATTTGACATTACCAAACTGAGCCATAAACTTGTGAGGAAAAAGGTTACCGAACATGTTTTTTTCTTTCCAAAATGAGTGTATAAGCTAAACTCAAATTTGGCTTTGCAAAACCTTGCATAACTTTTGGCTACACAAGGATAGAAAATCTCAACTATTAACTTCTTAAGTTTATGAATGTTACTTCAAATGGAATTTGGTTTCAAAGTTGTTGAGTTCTGCATTCTTGGTCTTGCATATCTAGCTCTGCAATCTTGGTCTTACATATTTAGCTCTACATTTAAAAACTACTGCAAGAAAAGGATTGAAATCTGAAGTGTGTATTCAGTAAACAATTAAGATTCCTACGGTCAAATGACTCAATTTTGCAGTTTGACATTAAGAATGACATTGGACTAGTATAAAATTTCATTGTCAGTGGTTACAATTAAAAAACCATATATGATAAAAAAAACCAAACTGCTACAAGTGCTATCTTAAGAAAAATAGAGCCAAGGTAAATTAGTCAAAATAAA
Source organism: Trifolium dubium (assembly GCA_951804385.1). Taxonomy (NCBI): domain Eukaryota; kingdom Viridiplantae; phylum Streptophyta; class Magnoliopsida; order Fabales; family Fabaceae; genus Trifolium; species Trifolium dubium. The sequence goes on from OX638073.1 coordinate 25,709,871, forward strand.
AAATGCATTAAGCACAAGATGTTTTGTAGCATATGTTTGGTATCATGGTAGCAAATGTTATAATCACGGCGATCCACCATAATTTTGCAGAAGCTACAAAGTGTATCTTTTAGAAAATCACACTAAATTGTTGTGATTTTGTGATATCAAATATAAACTACATATTGTAACTTGTGCTAAATTACAGCAAGCCTTCATAATTCTGATATATTTATCGTGATACCAATATGAACGTACATTGAAAACAATGGATTAGGTTGAGTTTTCAACCACTTGTGCTTGTGGTACTTGACTCTTCATTTTTAGAAGAAATTGAATTAGTATCTTTGAAGTCCAAACCTTATTGACTCTTGTTTGAATACCATGTTAGGAAAATGATAATTGAGAGCTATGTTTGACAACATAGATTACCATTAAAATGAGTTTTATAGACTCAATAAAAACAGCATCAAATACACAAAAATGATCCAAGGGTAAAGACAGGTCATCGGTAGTGTAGACAATATTTTTTCTGAAAATGACTGCCCATAATTGGGTAAACCTCTGATTTGAGGATGTTACTTTTTTGTCTTTGTTCCCACTTTGTGGTCCTATTTTGTTTTAATTTTAATTTTGTTGCTTTTATCACTTTGAGTTGGTTATGGTTCGCTATATGTATCAGATGCATGATGGCATGGTTATGATGATTTTACAATAGTTCATAGCATGAGGGAGTTTTACTTTTCAAAGTGACAGCTATATATTCCTGCTGAATAATAATAATAATAATAATTCTTGGTGAATATGGTGATATGATGAGTATGGTTGTGAGAGTCAAAATTGGTAGTTATTTTGCAGTGCTTTCTTCGTATCTTTAGAAGTACTTGCTAAACTTGTGAATGGTCTTAATTAAAAGATTGGAATTAAGATTGTACAGTACAAAATAAATAAATAGTAATCAACCCTTTTCATGTATTTAATCAAGATACTTTAAATTAGTGCGATGATTATCTCTAAATAAAGAACTTTGTTAATTGTCCCCATCAAATTTAACTCATTTAGTAAAGACATTACATGTAATGTGTAGAGATTGAAGTTTGAACAATGATGTTTATTTGGTAGGGTCATTACATGTAAAATGTAGGAATCGAAGTTTAAACATTACTATAACCATTTGTTCATTTTAAAGAGTGAAATTATAGTCATTTATTCTCTAAGTTAAATCACTTCGTAATGTTAATATATTTGTTGATAACAGATATATTAATTTCTAAGTTCATACCTTAGGATATAACATAGTATAGAAAGACATGATCATCTAAATCTTCTACCCATTCCAATAATTTGTTTGCACCTTTGTATCTTAGTAAGTTTTGTGTGTGTACAATAAGGATCAGGAGGATCAAGGAATGCATCACGAAATAAATACGGCCAAGATACAATGCCATCATAGATTCAAATGAAGCTAGCTAATAGCTACCTATAGCATCAGCTCAAATCAGGTTAAGATGGATTCAATGCTTGATAGTATTGATATCAAGTCTCAACCATTGGATTATTTTACAAAGATTTTTTTTTACTTTCACTTCCCGTTTAATCTAGTTTGAGATCAGTTTTGATATCAATTGATTTCAACTCACTCTCAATCACAGTTGCAGAGGATCAAATAATAGCACTTCTTACCAAATTCAGCATCAATTACTATTAAACCAATTGGCGATCGGTTGTTACTAAAGACTTTTGATTGTAAAGGTTTATGATGCAGATCAACCTAGCATTAATTACTTTGACAATATTCTAAGCTACCCAATTTATGCGCTTGTTCATTGGTCCATCAATTTGTCTAGTATAAAAAACAACTTTAAAATCAAATATAATATAGCTAAATTTGTTCTCTCCGATAATTCTTAATTTTTAATAGATCAAATGCACCTTTTATCCTGTTATATTTAGAAGTGAGAATAAGTTAGGCCGAGTTAGGTTTTACTAAGCCTGAGCCGCCCGACCTGTCAAAAAACTAAAAGTCTAAGTTTAGTTTGTAGTCTATTTCAACCCGCCTGATCAGACTTTTCAAAGATCACCAATGAGATTAAACAATCTTTTGATATTTCACATCATACTTTGGAGAATTTGACTATATATACATCATCTTTCAATTCTAGTTTATAATAATACATTTATATATACAAAAAATTAATTCATTTTAAAGTTCTTAAAATTAAAATTTAGTTCAAAATTCAAAATTTAATATTAAAAGCTAAAAATAATGAAAATGTAATTAATATTTATTTAAATAAGTCAGTTTATTAGACTTAAAAGACTTTTGTTATGTCCTGTAGCATGAATTTTTTAGCTAAATAAATTTATAAAAAAACATTAACTGACTCTATTTAAAAAAATGGCATAACATGAATCTATATAAGCTAGACTATAGATAAGCCTATCCTATTTTCACACGTGGTTGCATCATAATAAATTTTCATTAAAGAATAAATGTAAGTCTACAATGTAGAACAAACAGACGAATAAAAAAAAAACTTCAACAAGTATGAAAAGTTCTATATGTATTTTTAATGAGATCGAACTATTTCAATAATTTGTATTGATCTCAAAAATGAAAAATATCCCAACATGATCATTTTAATTATATTATTATTAATATTTTAGTATTTATATTTAAAATAATTAATTTTAATCATACCAAAAAACATAATTAATTTTATTTTACTATTAAAACAAATAAGAAAAGAATATGAATTTCTTCTCTTTTAAAAGTCATTGAATTTCGTCCGGAGGTCCTAGTACAACTAGTAGAAAATGCTGAAATTGCTAGGCCGGATGTCCATAACCTGAGCTCAAACTTCAGTCACTCCAATTATGTGTGTGAATTTATTGGTGGTTTTACCATCTCGTCTATGTACCTAATAAAAATAGCCACTGAATTTCATCTAGTAATAAAAAATTTAAGTAGTATACATGATATCCTAGATTCAATCTTCATTGACTCTATTTTAAAGTAAAAAATAAAAAATTATTCTCGCTCTCTCTCAGATTCTTTTCACCCCAACTTATCTCTCATCAATTTCTCTCATCAAAACAAACACACCCTATATATGACTTTTAATACAAGAGAAAAATGCCAAATTTGTAGATCAAATATGATTTTGTAATTGTACGCATTTTAGAACGCTCCCTCCATAACACGCTGCATTCGTACGTAGCATGTTGCCATGTACGAGCTAATCAACTGGCCTACACATATTTAGGCTTCTAGCATCTCTAACTTCCATTTTTATTGTGTTGTAGGCCCAAATAGAACAAACACCATGAACTTGAAACAATAGCAAGGACACGTATACCTAAAACTATTGTCCTATTGCTCAATGACTTATCCAATCCTACATTGATTAAAGTTTTTTTTTTCGAGATTGAGAAATTTGTCGCTGAACGCGGTGACTAACCTCTCGATAGATTGGAGACACTTCAAAAAATAGAACAACTGACTCATAAATTTAAAGCTGTTCCATATTCAAGATGAAAGTTGAACCTCAACCTTTAGTTAATCGAGGATGAAACACAACAACTTAACCACACCTCGCAGGATTACCTACATTGATTAGATGGTATGATGTATCATGTTAATTAACCTTGTGAATAATTTACAAATTAAAATTAGATTCCAAGCCAAAAGCAAGATCTTGATAACAGTATTATATGATTATGTTTATGTTTATGTCTATATATAGCTCAATTATATAAATTTCGAGTTTTTGTTTTTTTCACTCTATAAATTTAGGACAAAGCTCTCTAATTTTGTTTTCAACAAGTGTTATTGAGAAGTTTGTCCAAACCAACACTTTCTTTCTTATTCCTAATTGAAAGTTTGTTAGGAAAAATTAAGAGGAAGTGAAAATGATAAAATATAATGTCGATGATAAATGTAACAATATATTTGCTGAAATCACATTGACACTGTGAGTTTGTATAAATAAAAAAGTGTAGTTTTATAAGATTACAATGACACACAGTAATTATGTAATTTATGTTAAACATGGCACACAATTAAGATTAAACATGCACAATACTAAGATTAAACATGGCACACAATTAAAGACATAGATTATGTAATAAGAACCATAATAATAGCTCACATGTGAAATAGCAGAGGGGAAAGTGAGTAGTAGTTGAGAAACAGCTACAAAAATTTGTTTTGTATACATTTAGGGACAAAATGTCAAAAAGGACCAGTACTATTGTTTATGTGAATTGAAACAGGGAAATTCAGAAAGTATTAACATTACATTAGGAAATTTCTCACAAAATTGTCTTGGTCGTTCTAATATACATATATACCATTGCAAGATATAAAAAAAAATGGCTTAGCTTGTCATTTTAAGAAACACAACAACCCATTTGAAATAGAAAAGAAGCTGCCTTGGTGAAGTTTTGGCCACAGAGATTTGTAGATAGTGGGTCCTGTTCCCCAACTATGATCTCTTATTTTTGTTTTATTCTCTCTTCTTGAGTTGAGTGGTCAAAATCACTAGTCAACAACCATAATAATTTTAACGTAATTAGTCATTCATAGGTGTTATACTATGAATCTAGTTTGTCTTAATATCTTTCTTTAAGTTTGATAGACTACTATAAATTTTAAATTTAGCAATTTATAGTCATTCGATTGCATGGTTCATAGATAATTACTACAGCTGATTGCATCCGTCAGTAACATCATCTAATCCATTCCCATGAATGTTTATGTTTTTTTTTTTAGTTTTATGTTAATAAATATTCTTTAGTTCTAAATTATAAGGCACTTTATATAGCTAGTGGTAGATGCCTAGATGGCATAAGTAGGTAACATCCGTTTGTTATGTAAAATGAAATTATTGAACAGAACAGTACATGGCAGTATAAGGCAGAATAGCAAATGACAAATATTTATGATATTAAGTAAATTTTGTTTTGTATGATGTTTGATGGAAAAATGTTATTTTGGTGATTTAGAAAAGTTGTGCTGAGGACAAAAAGTTGTCTCATGGTTCAGTGGGGGACAAAAATATCTAATTTTGTGCATTCCCTTGAGCTACAGTTTATCCAAACTCAGTAACAGTTTTCAAATCAAACACAGTACAACAGAAGTTGTCATGTCCAATCCCCTGTTTTTTAGCCGATCAAACGCACCCTTGATGCATAATGAATTATTAACAACTGGGCTTCCGTACATAAGAAATAGCCCAACCCAACACTTGACCCAATGGTTCACAAACAATAATAACTAGAATAAACATTATTCTTGTACAATAACAAGAACATACCAGTAATATAACATCACAAAATTGACCTACAAAGTATATGCAAATCAAGATGATTGCAATGGGATATATCCTTTTAAGGCTCTAAAGGCTAATCTTGGAAATTTCAAATTTGGACCACACAGAACAGAAGCATGCACATGCTAAATACCGACATCACTCAACAAACATATTTTGTCTGTCTTAGGGAATTCACTTCGATCTCTATGGTTACAATTACAATCTAATGTATACGGATATTAGAACTTTTTAATTATAAAATAAATGTTTCTACAATAGTCGAGAATCTAGATAGAGTTTGGCAAGAAAATATCATTGTATCTAATATGCAAAACATGTGGCCATAATTTACTATTTTTTTGGTACAACCATAATTTTACTTATGCTAATTACCCTATAGTTTGCTTAGACATGTAATCCGTAAGTACTAGCTAGTCAAATATACCCAACAGCTACCTAACATAGCTTTATATTAAAAATTGTGCTTTGTCCTACACTCCCCTATATCTCAGACAGTGAAGATGTCACTTATATATGCTCAGCAGTTTCTGCATTGAATCATGTTTCATCAAAGATGCTAAAGCATGCTAATTCTAAATTTCTTCCAACAATCCTCGCTAACTACTTAACGGTGCTTGGAAGAAGACTAAAATTACTTGATAGCTCATTTCATAATGACATTACATGTAATATACAGGGATCGAATTTAAACCATAGTAGATTCACTTATTCACTTTAAAAACAAAATTTTAGAGATTAAATTACTTGATAAAAATATAATTTTGAAAATACATTGTTTGAAGTCTTGACCAAGGAAAATGAAAATAAAAAACTGGAATATTCAGCTTAACAAAATATGTTCTAGTATCTTCAGAAAAATAATGTTCTAGTAAAATATAGTCCATTTTGAAAAGGCAAGCTATTTGTGACTTAATGACTCATCCTATTTTAACTGTAGTAGTTCTTCTTCTTCATCCACTCTTTAATCAACTATCTTCAATTGGGCTTAATCATCTCACTAGCCACTGGCCTTTTTTGTTTATTTGGCTTGGCCCGTGTCAATTGTGCATGTTGGGTTTGTAGTAAGTTTGGCCGTATGTATCATTTACATTTACTGTTCCATTATATGTAGAGCTTTCTCTTTTTTGAAAATAATAATAATATTGTAGAGATTTAAATGACCAGAGTTTTCAAATAAAGTTGGCTTAATTATTCTTTTGGTCCCTTAACTTAATTTTAGATTTTGCTTTGGTTCTTTAACTATTAAAAATTTCATTTCAGTCTCTTAGAAATGCCTCTGTTTACCACATTGATTCCTTCCATTACTTTTTTCCAAAAAACTGTTAGTGTATCCCCATTCATCATCTTCATCACTAACTAACAGTTAATGTTTGATGTTTTACAATTAGATATAATGGATCTACAAGATCAAATGGCCACACTTTTGACAAAAGAATCAAATGGTTATGATTAAAAAATGTGTTGAGGTATATGGTAGACCACCTACAATGTTGATTCATATAATATATTTGAGGTTAAAACTTTAACAAAAAGGGCCAAAGTAATTGATAGGGACAAAGTTAAGGGACTGAATTGAAACTTTTAATAGTTAATGAACCAAAATGAAATCAAAAAATAAATTAAGAGACTAAAAGAGAAATTAAGCCATTAAAATTTAAACATGTCTCAATCCCTTTAAATGTATCAATTTTTTACTTTTAGTTCATGTGAAAAAAAAAAATTAGTCCTTCCAAATTGTTTATATTTAAGTTAGTGGAGAATAACTTACAATCAAATAAACTACTACTGAAATTTAGTAACTTTAAAATTCAACAATACAAATAAACTTAAAATATTGGTCCTTGCAAGATTTATTATTAGAATTTATCTTAGAATATGTAAAGTATTTGATTTTATAATCCATTAAAATAAGAACTAAAATAAATACTACCTCCGTCCCTAATTAAATATAAGACATTGTTTGACTAAATTGTAATATTCATCTATCATATTTTGATCGTATTTTTTCAATAATATATAGATATAGATATTAACATATAAAATCTTGTTTGATTTGTTTTGATGAGTACTTTCAAAATATCAAAGTTTTATAAGTTTTACTAATGATCAAAATTGTGCATTAACGTACGTGTAGTGGTCAAACAATGTCTTATATTTAAGGACAGAAGTAGTATTAAAGAGACTAATTTCAACGTTGAACATATTTTACAGAAACTAAAACAAAACTCAAATATAACATATTTGTTAAAATAAAAACATATTTAAACCTAAAATAAAAATAAGAGGATGAATAATTTCTACATTCTACTCTTTTTCAATTGATTGGCTAACCCAAAAATATTTTTACCTGAAAATATTAGATAAATATTGTGAATATCAAATTAAAGTAGCAGCAGCTAGTTAGAGTTAATTTTGTTTTTAAGGAAAAAAAGTTAAGAAAAAAAGTGCATATAAAACGGCTGCAATACCCTAATAAATATATTAAAATAAAAACAAAAGAAAAAGTGAATACAAAATACTGATGGGACAAACTCAAGGGGTGTGGTTGAACGGCATGGGGCTCATTCTCCCTTAACCAAAGGTCGAGGATTCAATCCCCCAGTCTCGACCAAAAAAATACTGACGGGACATAAATGAAACCCAGTCAAACCATAAAAATTCCTAAAAAGAATATACAAACATTCTAAGCACAACAAAAGTGGTTAAAAACAGAAGCAAAGATTCACAAAACACAAGCAATATCTAGCGAATCCGCATACGGGCGTGAAACCAAATAGAAAAAAACATGTTGTATGATTCTTTAAAAATAATGAAGGCGAAAAAACCAACCGCCAACACGGAACGATTCAAGTACCAACAACTCCCTGTACAACCATAGTTTAGTGTTTAATTAGAGTTTATTTTATTTTATTTTATTTTATTTTATACACAGATGAATTGATAAGTATGTAAAAATTTACATAGTGGAGGGATTATACAAAGTGTTAGAAATAATATAAAATTTTGATGTGACATTTTTTAACAGTTTAAGTTTTTAGGATAATTGATTAATTGACATAGTATCAGAGTCTCTATGACTAAATAATCTAGAGTTTGATTCCTGCTCCCCTCAATTTCTAATTAAAAAGTGGAATTTAAGCATATGGTAGGCGACCATATGCATTATCCACACTTCAAGCTCAAGTGGGCTCTCGTGTGAAAGGGAGTGTTAGAAATAATATAAAACTATTGATGTGATATTTCCTAACAGTTTAAGCTTTTGTGATAATCGGTTATCTGACACGTCCAACGACCTAATAGTTTTGTTATTTTTTAACAATTGAGTTAGGATTTGGGGACTAATTACTTTTATGTTAGCTTGTTAATAGAAACAAAATTCTATTCTTTTTTTAATAATAAACTAATCTAATATATTACACACGAACAAAAGATAGATGGACAACAAGTTGCGCTGCCAAACTTTTTTGTGTAGCAAAACTCAACCTTTGAAAAACTACATAGTTATGGTTGCCCTTTGAACTCATTTCAAGAGGTGTACAATCTTTGATGCTAAAAAACCAAAAATATCAAAAGCAAATAGTATAAAAACATGTTTGATTGTTAGAGCACGCCTTCTCATGTTTGACCCTTTTGCTTGAAGATCCTAGTCCAACTGTAAATTCTCAACCCCTAGTCCCACAAATGGGGAAACTCCAATCAAGTCTAAATGCATGTTTTTCTCCTATCATCCACATACACCATAATATCTGTTAAGCAAAGTGTCAATCTCCCTTCTTGTGGATAAGTCAAGAAGTTCACTGGTGTCTTTTTTTTCACAGAAGTTCCTGCATGCTTAAAGATATATTAAAAAACACATCTCTGACCAATCGATACCTATATTTGAAGTATAAAAGTTTCTTACAATGAGTTGCATGCTCTTCAAAAACATCTAAACACATTTTACGACAAACAGGACAAACCCTATCCTTAAAAATATCACCGTATATACATCGGTTTATCATTAATAGTTATCAGAAAATTCACATACCATATACGGAGTATTCCTTATAAGAACAAATTTCCATGATATATATGTATAATTTTTGTAGTAATGATTGCATGAACGAACGCACTCGGATAAAGAAAACATAGCAGGGTCAGGGTGAGTATAACAAGCAATAACCAATAAGCACATGCATGCACCACTAGCACTGCTTAAAAGTTTTTCAGTTTGTGTTGTTGTTTTCCTACACCTGCATCAAGTTGTGCTAGGTGAAGTTAACCAAAACTTAGGTAGTGGAATATAGTACACGTGAGAAAAAATTAGCAGAAAAGAATTATCAAGTCCATGTTATTCATAGTGAAATTTGAAACACTGTAATTTTACAAAAATTACAATTCAAACTATTATGTGTGGTGTGCATCTTTTTGGTACAGGAAAAAGAAAACTAAACAAAAATTAACTATCTAAAGAAAAAGTTCCACCAGCATCGGCTAAAAGGAGAATGTTAATGCCGGTGGACGGCACAACAAAAGTAGAATACAACTCATAATTGCGAGCTCCAAGTTTAACTAAAAAAATCGGTGCAAGCTTTGCCCTCTCAGCATGTGTGAACAACTCTAACTCTCCAATCTCTAGTGAGGAGGTCCTTGATATTATGAATGATAGTCGCGTAGTGATGCCAAACATTAGCATGATCAAATAGGAAATTGATAAGAGTCTTCGAATCAGAATAGCATAAAAGCTCTTTAATATCCATCTCCCAGACCAAAACTAAGCCATGACAGCTATATGTTCCGCATGAAGGATGTTAGAAAAACATTATGTGTTGTGTGTATGACACATGACAATATTTTTGTACATTAATTAATATTTTCCGATATTATATGTTCCGACTTCTGATTAGTTTTGCTGTACAGATAATCGCTGCAAATGTCAACCACTACTCATCGCGGGATATCCTTCATCGTTTGCCTCCCCAAGGTTGATTTGAGTTATAGACCAGAAAAATGATACACCAATTATTTATTGAGTCATGCTAACTAGTGCACTTGTACTATATATGTGTCTTTGCATGATAGCTTTGATAAAACATTATTGCTCTAAGTCTCTAACTTATTCAATCATTGCTTTGATGACCATATTGATCAACAGATATCTTACTCACATATACATTATTGTTCTAACTTAATCATTCATTTGATGACCACAGACCGCAGGCTTACATCCACATGCCAAAGTACCGACATCACTCCTCACTCAGCCTCCTTTGTGAATTCCATTCAAAAATCTCTATGGTTACAATCTAATACACATATATAAAGGTACTTTTTGTATTATAAAAACAAAATTTCTCCATGATATGGTCAAATCTAGATAGAAATAGTTGAAAGATCAAGTCATATAATTTGTAGTCTATTATTAACCCATCATATTAGACCTTTTGTATTAAAATAATCGCTTATATTGAGGATTAAGACATAAGACCCAGAAATTATAAGTTTTGCCTTGTCCTGTATTCCTCTATCCCAGACAATGAAGCTGAATTTTATGTACTCAACAGTGTATCTACATTGAATTCTATTTCAACTTTTATGGTAAAAACAGAGTTTTCTAAATTCGTGATCTAAATATCAAATTTTGTTTTATATTTATTTTCTATCATTGCAACTGCAGTGGAAGCTTCGTGAACCATATTTGATCTCTATTATCAACAATATCAATAATAGAGAAAGTATTAAACGGTCCTCGTGAGCATAATTCAGTTAATACATATTATACTTTTTCCGATCTTATTTATAAGCAAATTTTTACTTTTTAGATACATTGAATAACTGATGTATCTTGCTTATAATTAAGATTAAAGGAAGTGTGTAAGAATGAAGTTCGCATCCTATTCCTGATACGCACACTTATTGACTTTATAAAAAAAAAAGAGAAAGTATTAAACATGTATATCCACTGTTCCCTTGTGAAGAGCTTTTGATGACCTTATTTTCATAATTCTGCTATAACAGTCAATAAGTGATTTTTGGTTTGATACAAGTTTAGTCTAGTCTAATTTATTCAATCATTACTTTGATGGCTTTGTTCGAACATCTGGGTTATATTTAGCTCAAGTACATCATGATTTTAGTGTTTGCATAATTTGCTTGGCATGTGCAAGATATCATCTACCCTAAGCATTTTGATTTTTGAGTGAACGGTAGTATTACGATATCTGGAAATTATATAATAAAAATTTCGATTTCATAATCCAGACGGTCATGGGATCTTTCATGAACCTCGGTCAGTAGGCATTTTGCTCTTATAAGCCTCGTGCGTGGGAAGTCGTGGATCGTTGAAGAATTTTTACCGAACTTGGACAGAACTTAGCGTCTTTGGGTTTTCCTTACTCCAACAGTCGCATTTCCCTGTGCTCGGGTCATTGCCATTAGGGCTCAATCAACCCCAAAATTACAGGACCCGAACTAAACTTGAGTACACAATATTAAGTCATTCATCTGAGAAAAATCTTAAACACTTAGACTTTGAACACAATTCATTGCTTACAAAGGTCCCAAAAGTTCCATTCGGGAACATAATCCGTGATAGGAAAATAAAAATGAAATAACATTATATAGATACAAAAAAATAAAATATAACAAATTTCTAAAAAGCTCGATATTTAACTCACCTAAACTTTATTTCACATAAAAAGAGAATAAAAGGTCTAAAGATAGAATCTATTTCCTGAAAATTAGTAAACGAATTGACAGAGATATAGTCAATGGACTCATAAAAATTACAACACACACAACATTAAACCCAAACACAAAAGCCTATTAGTTTATCATTAACTACATACATTTTTTTTACTCTACAAAACCAATATGCCAAATCAAATTTCAGTGACTATAATAATACGACAATGTAGATGGTATTTTTTCAAGTACTTGTAATACCTCTTTCATTTGTGGCCTTTTTTGAGGAACATTAGTCACACAACTATAACCTAACTTAAAATAAGCCAACAAAGCCTCTTCTTTACCTTCCATGTCAGCTCGGATCGCTACATCAACCATTCTCAAAGCCCGATTCTTATCCTCGACCAAAACCGCGGGCCCTTGGCCCAAATCATCCAACACCACAATTTTCCCCGTTAAAAGCTCAAGAAACATGACACCAAATGAGTACACATCCCACTTTGGATGAGGCTTCAAATTCCTAAGCGATTCAGGAGCATGATATGGCGATACACCACCTATCGAGCTTGGACTTGGGCTTGGGCTAGGCCCAAATGTATTATCTTGAAAACTATCACGCGAGGTTGTTGATCTTTTACTACCAAAAATACGCGCTGACCCACCGGCTTTACTATAGCTTGTGTCACCCGTTACTATTCTCTCAAGCCCAAAGTCACCAATTTTGGGCTCCATATCATTGCCCAATAGAATATTGGTGGGCTTTAAATTTCCATGCACGTGCTTCTTCTCGTGGAGATAAGTAAGCCCACGTGCCACTCCTTTTGCTATCTTGAGCCGTACTTCCCATGGTATGTGGCTAGGTGAAGACCCCACTTTCCCTAACAATAAGCACAAACAAATTTACTTATCATTAAAATACAAAAAATCACAAAAATAAAACAATAATTGGTGAATGAAAAACAAAGCAATACTCTTCACATAAAGATGAAAAGAACAACTCTTTTGTACTAAATTATGAGAAAAACAAGTAATTTAACTAGCACATGAATCCATGAATGTTGTGTTGTTATCACTTAAAATGAAATGGTCCATTTTTTGATATTTATTTTTGTTTAGTGTTAGGTCCATTTTATGATATAAAAACAAGAAACAATAGGCATGTAAATGTTTCTAATTATGGTCACGCGTATCGTTATCAGAAAGCCATGGGAGGACCTTTAGCATTAAAGTTTCAACATGGTTGACTATTATTCATTAAAGTAAAGGTTCAGTTACACCTACTTCACCATCAACGTCTTGACACATAACAATATCATCATATCCTATAACCCAAGTGTATTTTAGTAAAACACAATGCAATATGCTAACATGCAGGTTGAATCAACAAAAAATGATAAATTTAGTGAGTATATTCTGTCTAAATTACAAAAATTAACATTATGTAAATTTAGTTTTTTTTGTCAAGTAGTTTATCAGTTAAAATTGCAGTGAATAAATAAGTATGTCACAGTTCTAACTCGATCTCTACACATTATTTGTAAATATTCTACCAACTTAACTGAATTAAACTCACGAAACACGTTTTATAAACTTAGTTCAATTTGTAAAAACATTACACCCTATATTTAGAAATCGGAGTTCAAAACAGACACTCTATTCTACTGACTCAAGTAAAAAGTTAAAATATTTCCTGAAGTTAAAGAAATTTACTTACTGTAACGAACATTGGCAAGACAACCATTAGGAACAAAATCATAGATTATGAGTTTCTCATCATGACCCCAATAAAACCCACGAACCCGAACCAAATTCGGATGAACCAGTTTCGCTATAACCCGAACTTGATTCTCAAAATCCTTAAACCGTTCAACACCACTTTCACCAATTCTCCGAACCGCCAAAGAAGTTCCATCTTCAAGAACCGCCTTATACATTATACTCGAACCAGTAGCTCCTAAAATATACGCAGAAGCTTTCAAAAGCGTTTCAACTTCAAGCTCTCTTTCACCATCAACAGTAACAAGAGTACCCGAACCCGACCCGGTTTTGTTTTCAACACTTTCCGCATTTTTCGGTGGTGCTTCCACGTCACTGTCTGAAGAACTCGGAGTATCCGAGGATTCTTCATCTTCTGTTCTTTTTCTTAAACACGACCATCTCGTGAAACCTTTTGTTTCTAAAGTTGAAGATGAAGTTTCACTTCTTGTAGTATTAGCTTCAGTTGTTTTCGCATTTTCTTCGTCTTTTTTTCTCTTCAGCTTATAAACGTAGATAAAAACCATAGCTAAGATTCCAATTCCAGCAAAATCTCCAATCACGATTCCTATAATCGTTCCTTTTCGCAAACCACTCTGTTTTTTCGACTCCGATGGCGCTTGAGGAGAATCATTGTCAAGAGTTTTCGGCATTGCGGCAATTGCTGGAGGTGAAGTTGGAGAAGAAGCTTTAGGATCAGAAGAACGTGAAGAAGGAACAGAACATTGATTTTTCGTTGGTTCTCCACATAGATCATTGTTACCAGAGAAAGATTTCGTTTCCTGATTTAACAAAACAGGGGATTCCGGTATCTCGCCGGTGAGATTGTTAAACGAGAGATCAACTGTTGCGTTACTCGGAATTTTCTCGGCGAACTCCGGTGGGATTTCGCCGGAAAATCTGTTGTAAGAAATATTTAAGTAACGAATTGAGTCACCGCCGAAATCTTGACTTAGTGTTCCGTTCAACAAATTTGAAGACAGATCCAAAATCTGTAAAGTTCGTAAATCTTTAGGAAGAAAACCGGTGAGGTAATTGTTCTTAAACGAAGCGAGGGTTAAGTTTTGCATGTTTGAGAGATTGTTGGGTAGTTTTCCGGTGAGAGCATTGTCGGAAAAGTTAAGAAACTGAAGATTTCTAAGCTCGGTTAAAGACTCTGGAACTTCCCCTGATACTAAATTGTTTGAAAAATCAAGAAAACGAAGGTTTGAATTTGGTTGAAAAAACGAAGAAGGAAAAGACCCATTAATTGAATTGTTAGAAAGATCAAGAATTTGAAGATGTTCAATGGAACCAAGATCGGAGGGAATTGAACATAGAAGCTGAGAATTTGGTAGTGATAAACCAGTGACACGAAATGAAGTATCGTTTTTTAAGGTTGGTTTTATGTTTGAACATGAAACACCGTTCCATGAACATGGTGTTTCATCGGTGAAGTTCCAATTTGAGAGAACTAACAAAGGGTCGTTGAGAACAGAGTGTTTGAAAGAAAGAAGTAAAACGCCGTCGTTTGTGAGGGAGAAGGATTGGTTAATGGTTAATGTGAGGAGTGTGAGAAGAAGAGAAAGGGTTGTGGTGAAGTTTTTGTTCATGGTGTTTTTGGTATTGGAGAGTGGTTGTTGTTTTTCAACATTGTTTGAAGGAAGAACGGAGAGAGAAAGAAGAGGGAAAGAGAAAACGGGGATTTAATGCCAAAGGACAGAGGTCCATGTGGATCGAATGATATTTGTTGATTTCTAATGTGAAAATAATAAAAATAATTATACCAATGTTTACATATTTTAGTTCAACTGATAAAAATATTGATATCGCTAGATCATATATTATAATCGAAGTACGAAGTCTAGCTAAAATTATTAAGTGAGTTTATCGGATTTAAATTTCAATCTCTACATTTAATATAAAATATTATATCAATTGGGTTAAATTCACCAAAACGTATTTTTATATTCTTTTCGACTAATTATTCATTAAAGAACTTCTACTACTGTATAGTAAGTAAATAAATGAAAAGGTCGTAGAAGAAGGACATTTAACAGCTCACCAAACTTAAACCTCTTCACACAAATATGCTCTATCTTTCTCTGTACCTACACAGCTGTGATTTATGGTTGAGCTCTAAATAGTTTTGTGCCTCTCTCATTCATTACTCACTACCTTACCTTCTTCTTAAGTTGTTGCCTTCTATTTTCTGACTTCTCAGTAGTGAGTATTAAATAAGAAGTCTTGCATGAATGGAAATATAAATGAGAGAACTATCTGTTGAATTACTAATGTTGTTTTATAAAAATAAAAAAAAAGACTAATGTTGTGTGTGAATGTGTACTACCTACTATATCCATACTAAAATATACGACGTTTTGACCATATCATACAAATTAACAAAAGTAATTAATGTCGTATGAAAAAGAGAAATTATGAATTACAGTAATTTACAAAATTATCTTTCATTAATAGTATAAGAAAGATAAATTGTAGAATTGAAAGAAGAAAGAGGAACAAATAGTTAAGGGTATAATAGAAGAAAAAAAAGTATTAAATATTTCATTAGCAATGTAAAGTAACATATATTTTGATACAATTTTTTTTTCTAAAACGACATATATTTTAGTAGAGAGAGGTTATATTTTATGTAAATAATGTGTAGTGTTTATATTGCGAATCTAGATAATCTTAATTATATGGAATAAACAATCTCGACAATTAATTTAAGATCAGACAATTTATGTTAATTATTTGACTAATTAAAAGTTAATAGATAATAGTCATATAATGGTTAGTATTGTTTGAGATAAGACGGTTGAGATCTATAACTATGTTTACACACTTATCATTGAATTAGTTTAAGGAAAAACACTTATCATTGAATCTAAATTATGATTACCTGTAGAAGGCGAAAGCATAGCCTTGCTTTACGCGGTGAAGCTTGTTCAATCACAAGGGTTAAATTATGTAATTTTTGAAAGCGATTTTCAATTGTTGTAATATTAGTGTTAAGATTAGAGGTTCTTTAACTAGTTTGTCAAATTTTGAGGTTAAGTTTGTTAGACAGCAAACGAATATGATTGTTCACACTTTAGTTAAAGTGACCATTTTTTGGTTTTGTCACCGCTTCTTTGATTATGTACTTCTTTGTATCGTTACTTTAATTAATAATAAAAGGTGTTAAGCTTGTTGGATTAAAAAAAAATTATGATTACCCGTATAATGTGGATGTATCATGTTTTATGCTCCTCTTGTGTCTAAATAATGTGGTGAGGAGATGGTGTATGTATCTCATTTACGGGTATAAGGAAACTTTAGTACGTAACATGTGAATGAAAAATAGAATTTCATGGGATGAATTCTAATAATCTTTTTTTTGACGGAAAGATTGTTGACTTGACAATGTCTATATAAAAAGTCCTAGTGTCTAAGAAAATATGCAATAGATAAAAAAAAATGATTTATATATACTTTGGACGAATATGTTGAGTTTAAAAATATAAATGATTAATATTGTTGAGAAAATTATGCCAATAGTATTTTATTCATAATTAAATGGCTAATATATGTAGGTACATTAATAAAAATATAGAGTTAGCTAGAAATGTGACTACCTTTACTAAAACATGAGCGACCTCGTTTACTTTTCTCCTATTAAACTCAACACAAGAATTGTTAAAATATGTTAAACAACAACATTTATACATTAATCTATCACATCTCCAAATTTCGTAACATCGCGTTCCTCCTTATAGAAACCGTCCACTACTAACTTTGAATCTAGAGCAAAGTCTACTCCATCTAATTACAACTTATTAATCCAATTGATAGCATAAAACAAATCTAACACTTAACCAATATTCACATTGCAAGTTGGTGATATCCATATTGACTTTATAAATACAAATCAACCTTCATCGTCACGAATACAAATTGTAATGTCCACTCAATTGCGTTGAGATGAAAATGACAGATCATATTACACTAATTGACTTTACAAGCAACATAAATGATTTAAATATTACATCTTCACTATAAATTTTGAATATTACTATCCAAAATCTTTCTATTACTCCATACTCAACTTTATTTTTTCATATATAAAATACCTGTTCACACACTTGACACACCAATGTATTTTTCTATAGTAGTGATAGTATAGCATCTTTTTCTAGTACTACTTGACACGCAGGTGGAGTTGTAGATTTGCTAACACTTTAGTTATTGACTTCACGAGTCCTTCAATCATAACCCTGTCAATATAATTATGTCTTGGACTTTATTTCTTTTTTATTTATGTTACTCTCAAAAGCCTGTTACGTATACATAAAATATTAGTTACAGTATTTAAATAAATGGACAATGTACTAAGTTGTTATAGACAATTGTCATGAGTCATGTTTGGCTGTGTCATTTGTTTTCTTCTACTCAAATTTCCTCTAATTGGATCAAAATTAATAAAATTCTACGACAAATCTATCTACCCCGTTACTAATTGGATACACTTAATTTTCACCTTTTATGGATTCGAAAGAACGGGGAATTAGGAAAATGTTGAAATTGAAACCACCAATCCTAAGGGTAATTGGTTTTAGAAACAGAAATAAGCAGTGTACTATTTTTTCTTTTTTGTTTGCTAATCAAGAGATAAACAATACTCCATTTAAAATTCACATCCTTCTTTCTCAGACCTAGTTTTTCCTTTTTTCGTCCATCAAAATGGGGTGATTTTTTTTTTTATCTAGAACCACCAATCTTCATCATTTTTATTTCTTTTTATCTATTTAAATAAGTGTGATTCACATATTTTTGAGTTGTTATTGTTCTATTTTTGTCGCCTAAGTGCGGCATTGTTAGTTTGTTCATCGTCTTGTACGACGTTGTTTGTTGTCTTATTCTTAGTGTGGTGTATTGTCTTTCGGAGTGTCAGATTAGTTTTGACTCATTACAGATTCAAACAATGATATACAAATTCAAAGGCAAAATTACTATAATTCGTTTAAACGGCTTATGGTGGTTATCATTAAAATCAATTTTCTTTCGACTTCACAAATATCTTGTTGGTATGTGGCAGAATCAGTCATCTCAAAGATAGTAAAACACACTTATAAATAAGCCACTGAGTTTGCCGTTAAAAATAAGAATAAATCATTAGATTTAGTCTAGTGGCGAGAGATTTTGGCGAGAGATTTTCTCCGTTTCTTTTTATAAGACCCCTTTTGACAAAAGTGTACTATTCACTTATCTTGTTTTGATCGTATTTTTTTAATAATACATAGATGTATATAAGATATTGTTTGATTTGTTTTGATGAGTACTTTGAAAATATTAATTTTTATAATTTTTACTATTAGATGATTAAAGATATTTGTGACCAAAATTATACATTGGCATACATGCACTGATCAAACGAAGTTTTACATTTAAGGAGGGAGGAAGTATTAAATTAAATAAATATATTTAAAAAGTCAATTTTCTTATAATTGTAACCAAAATAGTATAAGTTTAGAGCAGTAATGAGATGAATTCAAAATTCTTGTCTTTCTCTTTGTACAAATATTTTCTGATTGGAAAAGATACACTAGTACCGCCATTATTGAAGAGGGGGTCCCAAAAATTGAACACTTCTATCCCTTCCTAACGTCATTATTGGATTAATTAGTGACAAAAAGAAGGAAACTATCTTATCTAAATTAAATGAACACCATTTCCAATTTAATTGGCCTACAAACTCTAGGGTACCCCAAACACTACAGTAACAATAAGATGAAATAAATTCATGTGTGAACTAACAAATTAAGAACCAACTCATACTTGAATTACATTGCCAGGAGAAGCTATATGGCCCCATCACTCTGCAAGGGAGACAATAAATTTGTAGTACAAATCTAACTAACGTGGTGTATCTTGTTTTTTCTTCTAGTTAAGGATGAATTATGTACTGACTTATGAATCTTGCTTAAAACAATTATTCTGTGATTCTGTGCTGAAACAATTTGTGTCCATATATTGACGGTGGACAAAAGCCAACCGGACCCTTATTTCTGTCCGTTTACACGAAAACATAAACAAATACAGTGAATTTGCCATGTTAGATTATTGGGATCAAAATGCAATTTTGATGACTTGATATTTTGATTTTTTTTTCTTTTTATCTGTTGATGAAATGGTGAATATCACTTATATTAAGATGAAGATGTTATATCTAACTATATTATGAGATTAATCTCAAAGTAATTAAAAAGCTACCCCTAAACTTTAGACTTATATGTGATGATACATAATTTTGAGGAAAGTAATATTTTTTTTAAGGTTTTATCATTTTTTCCTTTTTTTAAACAACATTTTATTTTTATTTTTTTGGTTATATAATATTAGTACGAAGTTTCACTACCGTTAGTGATAACTATCTCTGTCGGAAAATTTGTAGACACACAAGGTGAATTTTCTCCTCTAGCAAAATTTTCTCCATACGCATGAATTAGAAATCGAACATCTAATTACATGCTTAAGGGAATAATTAAAGTCTTGAATTTTTTTTTTGAAAGGAATTAAAGTCTTGAATAAAGTTTAACCAAGATACACCACTATCACTATATGTCATCAACCTGCCTACAGATACTACTTGAATATATATATTTATTGTTGATGACAACACTTTAAAAGTGCACTTTTTAAGTTCATTAAATAGTAAATTTTTATATAATTTTTATAAAAATATATAAAAAGTTAACGCTTAAAAAATTGTACTGTTTAATTTTTTGAATAATATTTTTAAATAATATATTTAAAGAGTATATCGTATACACTCGTTAACAAAAATTAAAGAATATAATGATAAAATTTTGTAACAGAAAAAAAATAAATTTTAATCTACATATATATTTTCAAGGTACTTTTACCTCGCACGGTACATGGGATCGCATTATCACTTTATTTTGTTTAAAAATTATAAACTTGGGTCCTGCAATTTAAATATTTGGTGGCAACTTTACCGACCTCTTTGTTTAAAAAACAAACAGGTAAGAAGAGTATGCCATTACCCTTTTAAAAAATAATCATATTCAAGATTCAAAAGGTATGACACCAGCTTTATATGTACAAATTTTTTTGACAAAGATTAATTTAATTAGACTAAAGTTTATTTAATTAACTTTTACTTTATTGGCTCTACTAATAGTAAAAGCTGCTTTAATTCTTTTTTATTAAGAACATCCTTTTTATTCTTTGCTAGGAATAAAAGGCTCTTGAAGTACTTGTATATATACTATTGTTTTTCTTTTAGCACATATTCTCTTTCCATATAATAAAAAATGGTAAGAGCTACTAGAAAGGAGAAGGTTGAGGGCCATGTCTGTTTAGGGAAGATGACCAAAAAAGTAGCTCCAAGAAATTCACACTATGAACGTTGGGATAGATGATCTAAGGTGCACCAAACCAACGGTTAGGATTGTGACTGTCTCTAAAAATAGTATTACAGGATATATAGTGTAAGTTTCAGAAATTAAGAAAATTTGCTAGTATATTATTGAAGAAAAAAAAAGGTGTGGAAAGAAAAATAAAAGATTTGCCAGTATTATTAATTAATCATGTGTTTAGTACTATGCACAGTAGACAATGATTGTTAGTTTGTTACTGACTGAACTATTTTTTTTTACGAACAACAAATATATTCAATAGACAGAGCTTGATAAAAGAGGAATTCTAAGACAAAAATGCCGTAAATAAACAGAATATTAATTATTTTAAATGAAGTCATGTACGAGAATATTTAGTGAAGAAATACAAGAATGATTGAGAGTCGTAGTCATAGATAAATGTAGTAACAAACCCACGATTTTTGTTAAAGACAAACTATAAGAGTTTTAACTTCTTTTTTAAAAATGGTTCATAGTGATGGATATTTTTTGATATACCACATATATGATTTTTATTTATGTTTTATATAGCAGAATTTGATAACATATATTTTTATTTGAAGAAACGAGATATAATGTTACTCCTACATAAAACTCAATTATATATATATATATATATATATACTCATAAAGCAAACTTTGAGGTGTCTTCAATCTAATGAGGACTCGACAAAATAAAAATTAAAACATATTTAAATATAAAATCTTTAAAAAATATTCATACATTATCCTCAACACAGTGCAATTCTTCTCTTTCGCGTTTAAACCAT
This sequence comes from Trifolium dubium, assembly GCA_951804385.1. Lineage (NCBI taxonomy): Eukaryota > Viridiplantae > Streptophyta > Magnoliopsida > Fabales > Fabaceae > Trifolium > Trifolium dubium. The sequence continues at coordinate 25,731,780 of OX638073.1, forward strand.
CGTAGCATTTAGCAATCTCAAAAGAAAATTAATACAACTAAAAATTTGAAAGTGCTCATAAACAAGGACAAAGAGATGTTCCCATTTAAGTATGAATTTAAACAAAAAATTCAGGCTAGTAAATGTTAACACCAACCAGGTCCATACTAATACCAAGAATGGAAAACACTACTTTTAGAAAGGAATAAAAAAGGAGAATCAAATGATATTTTTAGTAGTGGTGAATTTAGTGATGTCTAGTCTATGTCATTTCTTAATTCCTTCATTTAAGAGCTTTTGTGTGCGATGTAATCTCAAACTTTGTGAAAAGATTCTGCCTCCAATGCCTAAGGGCCAAAAAGAAATTTGACTATTCATTGAGTTAGTGTAACACTTTACTTATTGGCGCTTAGCTATGAATAAGTTTGTTTTTGCCTTTTTATTTTCATCAACATTGAAACAACAGAATTGCTGTTCCTTTTAGTATTTTACCTTAACCTTTCAACAACGTTTGCTTCCCCCAATGAACGGATCGTGCTTCTTATCCCTTTCCTTATTCAATAAGTTACCCCTTGGAATACAGTATAATCTTTGAATTTCTTCACATTTTGCTAAGTTGATCATCAACCAAAACAAACATTTTGTAGAGATAAGGCACATAATAGGCAGAGATGGAGAGAATACTAGTACTAAATTTTCATTTGGTATTTAAACTATGAAGTATGACTGATACATAGACACTAAACACAACACTGACATGTTAATACCGATAATTATTTGAAAAAATTAATGATATAATTAATGATATATTTGAATGTATAGTCACATGTGTCGATTCATGTTGGCGTCAGACTTTAATAAATAATGTTGTACATCAGACATCGATCAAAATTTCAGTATTACAAAGCATTTAACCCATTCAATTCCTACCTAGGGAAACAATATGGTCTTGGTGATTCGAATTTCAGTTGTGTTGGTAAAATCTAACTAAAAATTATACTATTATCTTCGTCTCTAATTATAGAATTTCGTTGACTAAACCATAGGAATTAAGAAATTTGGTAAAAGTAAATGATCTTATGAATGAGTGGTGGTCTCCTTCGCCTAAGAAGTTGATGGCGTGAGGGGGTTTGTACATTCAAAAAGCTATGACGTCCAAATAAGATTTTGCGTGAAGTGAAGGGTAAGAGGGCAAGAATCAGATACCTGAACCTTCTGCTAGGGAAAATTTATATAATCCTCAACGCTGGATTAAGACCATTAATGAAAGGGCGACAGCCGCGTCTTCGCCATTAATGGTTGTTGGAATAACGTTCGGAAAGTCATGATTGACGGTAAATGTTAATCATTCTAATGTCAGACATTACGCTTTGTAAGATTATATTGGACGCAGCGACGAGAGGGCCACTTGCATTGAGCCAGCTCGACATGGGTGAATGTGGGCCGAATCAGATTGTGACCCAGTCCAGAATAGTAATAAATTTGTTGATAATTAGATAGTGAATGTTGTTTTTAAAGTTCTACTTAAGAGATAATTTATTTACCTTTTATCATAGATTTTATTGTAATGCTTATAAAAAAAGAGGTAAAATAATTAATGATACGTAGACATTAAAATAATATGGTTAAAAATTGGAATAAGATATCATAAAAAGGACAATTTTTCCTTCAAAATAGTCTCATAATTAAATATAGAGGTAATATTAGTCAAGACTTGAACTTGTGGTCTACCAAACAAACTTATAAACTCCTTGATTTCAATAAGTTTATTGATTTACTTAATTGGACTTAGCAAAAGAGAACGAAAATCAACGAAGAAATTAAGATGATAAGAACTTGTGAACAACGTTTAAGAAGGAATATAAAAGAGGTAGTTTCAGCAGTTGAGCTTCGGTAAGCGGAGTAGACCCGTGGATGGGAAGGCATGTCGTGACTTAGTCTAAAGACTAACAAATATTAAACATTACAAATATGTTTAACTAATGTGACACTTGGATTTTAAGTCCTAAGTAAGTGGTTGCTCCTTAACACCAGGCTGACTAAATGTTTGTTTTCTCACTGGCATTTTGTCTTGTACTTTGTCTAATCCATAATTCACAGATTTGTACAACTAGATTCACACATGCACCCATAATCTTAGTTCATAATATATGCATATTTTACTTTAGATCAAGTTTAATAATAAATTCATAAAATATATAGGGGGATAATATTCCAAATATTTATATAAGGTGTAGATAGACTGTAAAGTGATACTTGTATAATGTGACCATGAGTGACGTTAAGGTTTATTAGTATCATATCAAGGGCCTAATAATAATAGTAATAATTAAAAAAATAGTGATTTATTGTAACACCAGAATTCCGACACAAATGCTTGCACATGAAGCCAGCACATGGTGGAGTGGTGGAGCATCGGAATAATATAACCATGACAGTATCTTTGCTTCATTAATCAGTACCGTGAGAATCATCAATTTTATATTAGGACTAGGAGTTTGTTTAGTTGAATGATGTGTGAGAATGGATAATTGAGCAAGATAAGGACATAAAGAGAAGTTAGGAAATGTGATTAGTGATTCTCCAACCCTTATAAAATCAATTTGTACAACCCTTATAAAATCAATTGTATGGTAAGAGTTACTCATCACATATAAATCATAACTAAGGATGTCAATTTCATCTGTAAATAGAGATCCCCGCGGAGATTCCTCCATTTGGGGACCCGAAGGTGAAGAGTTTTTCTCCGTGGAGATGGAAATGGAGGAGAAAGTTTTCCCGAAAGAGGTTGGGGATGGGGATGACATTTTATCTCCCGTCCTCGTCCCCCGTCCCGTGGAGACTCCCGCTCCCAAAATTTTATTAAAATGACATTTATAAATGTATATTTTTAAGTACTTTATATAAATTATTTTAAATTATATTCTCGCACAATATGAGTATACATCTCTATTCATCACTCATGTTCATGTCATATTTCATTCATTGTGAAACTCTTATCATATCCATCTTACGCCTAGAATTGAAGCATATGGAGTGTGACCCGAATGATCCAATGGCAAACAAATTCCAAATATGCTTTAATATTATTTTAAAAGTTTCTTTGGAATTGTTCCCGACTAAGTCGAAACTTAATACAAAATGGATCTTACCTAGAAAGGTACGCACTATGATGTTGCATCATGGACTCATAATAAAAGCATATCTTTTCAACAATCAATCACTACGAAATCAACATCACACGTCGATCGTAAATGACACTGAAAATCTATTAACAACCTTAACGAGATTCATCATAATTCATCTTAAATCTTACTTATAAAATGACATGCATCAGAAGAAAGATACACATTCTATTATGATAAGCATCTCACTATACTCAATCAAATACTAACTTTAGAATCTAAGTGTTTGCAGGTACATTGCTGTCTTCGAACTCCACTATGTGCTTCAACTCTAGTTGCTACCTCAAATCCACCTAGATCAAGACCTCACTTAACCCTTATGAAAAAGACTTATAAATTGTGGACTAGCCATAACTTATATAAAAGCATATTAAAATCATGTCTTATCCAATAATATGAGACTTTTAACATACATTTCTCACACTTAGGATAGGACATCTAAATCGTGATCAAAATGGTCTGATAGCAAATAATGAAATAAATATTAGATAAACTCTGATATTATCTTAAAATTTAAATTATCCTTACATCAACTCTTACAAAATCATCTTATACCATGAACAGTATCTGTCGTATACATGTTCTAATTATATTTTATTAAATGTGAGACTCTCAACCATGTTGTGGAGAAAAATAAAAACCAAAAATAGAAAGTGTCAAAAGGCAAGTTTTCACAAATCAATTTCAAATTAATCTCAGCTCAAGTTTCCAAGAAAAAGAAGACAAACCGACTTCCATGGACTTATAGATCATGTTTTGCTAACAAAACAAACTTCACATCAAAATAAGAATACCAAATCAGAAGGAATGACACATGAACCTGCATCGAAGAATGTACGATAGCCAAATTATAAGTGATTCAGCTTTATTAAGCAAGTGATGCTAGAACAGCTTCATGATTCGTATTACACACACTGGAAGACTTATAATTCAGCTTATTTGGTAGTTTAATCAATTTTTTTCTCAGGCCCCTTTCTTACATTGCATATCTGATGGACAAGACAATAATATGCAAAACCAGAACTACATGAATCAACTATCTTAAAATCACATTTTACTTCATAGATTCCATTTTGTCCCCATAAATTATAGCCGAATAATTATTTTATTAGGATTAAAATGTCCCAGCTCCATGAACAAATGGATTCAACTCTTAACCATTTCGAAGATCATTAATTTTATCACTAAAATTATCAACTTCATAAATTTGTGTGACCCTGCTAAACTGTTAACACCAGGTGCTATAGCATCTGGTTCAAGGAAAACTTTAGGAGACGAAGGTAAATTAGCAATTACAGTTCCTCTAAACTCGATCTAAAGACCCTAAGTAACATATACATTGTCTACTCCTTATCACCAGCATAAACTATATGAAGCTTACGATCAGGTAAATCATCACCATACTACAAAGAAACCCCACCAAAAGCTCTACGAACACCAAGAACAATTTCAGCAGGAAACTCTATCAATTGGTATCCGGCTATCCGCCCAAAACCATAGTTTGAAGACTCGTTGCACACAAACTGTAAGACTCATAATTTTATTAATTCATTAACACATTAAACACACACACTGCAGCCATCTAGTAGTGGAAAGCAACAAAGATATCAAAGGGAAATATACAATACTACAACAGTTGAAAGCAAGAATCACAAGCAACAGATGCATGATCCCAATTCACAATTACATTACATGAAAAAAAATGAAAGATGAATAAGCTAGAAAAGAAAAAGAAAGCATCTAACTAGTGGTCACATAATTGAAAGTTACCTATCAAAACTTTGAAGCTACTCTTCAGTCTTCATCAAGAGTGACATATATCGGTTGAATTAGCACCACCAGATAAGTTCTGGGTAAAGAATTCTAATAATGATAAAAAAGACATTCTATTACTTGTCACATCAAGTCATTGTCTGCTAAGTAGTAAATAATTAAATAAATAAATACTATTTAATAATTAATATATCATTTAACTTTACCTTGCTCAATTTTCTCAAGTTCTTCAATATCCTCTAGAGAAGGCAATGGTAGTGAAGGTGATCAACCAAGCAAAAATAATAAGATGGCTACAAAACTTGTTAACATGAAGTAATACAAACACATCTTACTCTAATTTCCCCCCACACTCAATACAATAATCTGAAATGCATCTAATGCTTGTGTAGCCATAATAATTTTAGAAAATACACCTACTATAGTATCTGAAGCATATTTCATAGTTTTCAATGTATTTGAAGCAATGTCATCATCACTTTATAATTGAAGCAATGTCATCATCACTTTGTAATTGATTTAGTTTTCAATGTATTTGAACCAATGTCATCATCACTTTGTAATTGATTTAGTTTTCAATGTATTTGAACCAATGTCATCATCACTTTGTAATTGTATTTGAAGCATAAGGGGTTGTAAGCAAAAGTTAAAAGCCATAAAAAGACGAGTTTTCAAATAAAGAGGCCATAGAAAGACTCTATCTCAAGTTATTGATTTAGGTAAGTGTAACTTTCCTATCATTCATCATGGTTTGTCATTGTACCAATAACTTCAAAATATATCCCAGAGCACCTGCTTCTTCCGGCGGAACTCCAGGTTGAGGGGTTACTCGGAATGCTGCCAAGATATCAGTATCTTTGGTTTCATACTCAGGAGTATAATAAGTCAACCTATAATCTTTAACACCAGCTTTGAACCCAACCTTTGCTTTCGTTTCTGTTTGTGGTGACATAAATCCCCCTCTACAACTCATGAATTAAGAATTCTAACAACAACAAGGTTATTTGATTCAAATTGAAGTTGTAGAAAAACATATCCCGTACATGGCCTTAAAACATTCTACATCATCCGCATTTACTATACTACTATATTTATACCAATCCTATAATTAAATACAACATAGAACGTTACTAATAAGCAACACTAAAGAACAGTCTTGCCACAATTCACCCCATGTTAATAACGGTAACTAAGCCTTGGTACGCCCAACAAATCTAGCAGGACTAAACCGTTTAAGATCAACAATTGTGGAATGGCCATCAAGGACAAGCTCGGCAACAGCAGCTCCAGTGGCAGGACCGTTAAGAATACCCCAACAACTATGCCCCGTCGCTACATAACACCCCTTCACGCCAGGAACCTCTCCTATGATCGGCGCACTATCGTCTGTACATGGCAAAAAGCACGCTTGTTCCACCTTCACTCCTTCCTCCCCAAGATGGCTTGACACAGTCTTAGCCACCTTCTTCAGCATCGCAATCGATTCTTCATCGCCCCTTATCTCCTCTGGATCATCTGGTACATCTTCCTCCTTCGACATCCCACACACATACACCTCCCCTGAAAAAACATTATTCATTTGTATAAAATATGATTCCTCTAAATTGAGTATAGTTAGTTTATTATGTTCACAGATCATAATATCATATGCAACATTCACATTTGATTTGCTTATTATTCCCTCTAGTCCTTTTTTATAAGTTAATGTATTTAGTCCATATTTATGCTTTTCATTTCATTGGTAATAAATAAATAGTTTTATCATTTAAGTTAGTTGGCAGGAATATCGCATTTTATAAATAGAAACTGGAGTTCAATAATCAATACCTGTGGGGCGAGGGTATACTTCAGGGTCAAGAGGCGCCCTTCGATCAGAAGGATGGTAACTAAGAAAAAGAGCGTGTGGCGTTATGGCATTAGCTTCCCTAGGCTCCAAAACAATACTGTGGGCTTTAAGCCCAGAAACTCTAAACTTTGAAGACAACAACTCAAGCTTACTAGACCAAGGTCCCAATGCTAAAACCACAGCATCAGCATCCACAGTTCTCCCACCTTCTAGAATCACCGATTCAACTCTTCCTCCTTCCACCTCTAACCGCTCCAATTTCCCAATCACAATTTTCACACCATACTTCTCCACCGCATTCTCAATTAGCGTCCGAGTAAACAGTTGCGGGTGAACCTGCGCAGTTGTTTCGTGGGTCCCAATTGTCTTAGGCCCATGGGCCGGCCCATCGACCCAAGACGGAAAAGCCGAGGAAGAACTGGAACTAGAAGTGCGTTTTGATGATTCTTCAGTTACGGTTAGGCTTAAAGCGGTTAGTGGTCTGTAACCGTATGATTGTGGACCGTTAAGCTCTTGAGAGAGTGAACGCTGGAGATTGAAGCTTGTGCGTGCAAGATTTTCCATTGGACCTCCGTCGCACCAATCTAAAGCGAGGAATCCGCCGGCTTTACCGGAATCGGCGCATGCGATGTTTGATTTTTCGATGAGTGTTACGGTGGCGCCTTTCTTGGCGAGAAAGTAAGCGGTGCATACACCTATGACTCCGCCGCCGCAAACAACCACTTTCTTTGGGGGATTATCCATCATGGGTGATGGCTGAGATTCAAGGGATTTGATAGTGGGAATGTGGATTCTGTTTTGGGGAAATTGTTTGAGCTTTGAGTGAGGGATCCCCACAGCTAGATTCATATTGATGAGCATTTTTTTATATCAGACACACACGTGTCTCAAAGGATTATTTAACCGTTTTCAATCACTTCAATGATTTTGTTATTAACTATGAAGCGCCGATATTGTAAAATTGATCGAGTATCGCGTTAAATATTTTCAGAAATGTATTGGAGAAGTATTTAATAATTAAATTTTACTTTTTAAATAAATTTTTTTTGACACTTCTGCGATACTTGTTGTATTTTGGTTTATTTATTTTTTGAAAAAAATTAAATATATTTAAAAATGACTAAAAATTTGATTTATGTGCATATAAATTTTCAACTTTTGTGAAAGAAAGATGAAGAATTTATCCAATAAATGATAAGATTATAGGACATTAATAGAGATGCGCGTGACTCGCATTTTAGATAGTACTTAAGATACGTAAATTCACTTGTTTTGATAATTTTAATAATGTAAATATTTCTTTATTATCAATTTTAATTATTTACATTTATATATTTAATTTTTTTTATTAAAGTATCCTAGCCTATCGTATCTTAAATTTAAAAAATTTCTTGTATCGCAATATCCGTATCATATGTTATTAATGTACTCCCTCCGGTCCCTATTATAAACAAAAAAACTACTTGCGCGGTATTTAAAATATTTACTTAATTGTAGTTAGTTTTTTTATTTGATGTAAGACATATCTAAACTTTACTGTATCACATTTTAAATCATAAGTACCAAAATATAAAATGGAATAATTGTCTAAAAAGTAGTAGAATTAAATAAGTGTGTATTTGAAATAGTAGTATTAATTATTTCAAAAGTAGTTATAACAATGACTAAGGTCCTGTTTGATTCGGGGTTTTTGGAGGGGAAGGGAGGGAATAATTAATTTACTTTGTTACCCTTACTAGAAATAAGGAATACATTTTTTTTATGTATTAAGGAATAAATTATAATTGACTAGTATAACTAACCCGTACAAAAGTACGGGTTAAAATTCAAAATTATATTAATATATATAATTAATGTTAAAGTAGATTAGTTTAAATATTAATTTTTGTAATTTAATTTAATTTTTTATATCTTATTTTTAATTAATGAATTTTTTGTCATATAATTTATGTTTTTCTAATTACTTATGAAATTGATTTAATATTTATATTATTTAATTATAAAAAATAATTATATATTTAGAGATTTTAAATGGATAGAACATGGTGGAGAATGATATTCCACTCCCCGTTCTCAATAGTATGGTATTTTCTTTTTGTCCCCATAAAAATTACAAAAATAATAGGATCTGTTTTAATATATAAGTATAAATATTGTCTTGTATAAATTACAAAATAAAAATACACTCATATTAACATGAGTGTAAATATAATTCATAGCTGGAGAATGATCTCCCACTTTTCGTTCTCAACAATGTGATATTTTTTCTCTCATCGCCGTAGCAATTTAAAAAAAATATAGGACTTTGTTTTGATATGTGAATATAAAGTCTCATTTTTTAAATAAAAAAATAAAGCTCTTGCATTAATATATGATTATTAATATTGATTCCGTGTAAATTATAATGACATGCACTGATATTAATATAAGTGTAAATATAAGTAATGATAAAAATTACAAAAAATGGGTTTATTCTATTAATATAGGAATAAAAATATGTTCTTAATAAAATACAAATAAAACATAAATAATAAGTATGATTTATATTTGATACAACTTAGTAATAAAAAAAATGATCGATAGAAATGAGATAAGTTTTGCATGTAAATAAAAGTTAAAAATTAAATTAATAAAATATACTTTTATTTGAGAAATTATGAATTTTTTTATCATAATAATATTTATGTAATAGTATATATTAATTCATACAACTTTATTTTTAAAAAATAGATATATATAATTGTTTGGGTACTTATATTTATATAATAGTATTTCAACATTTCAATCAATTAATTTTTTTATGATATATCATTAGTTATGATGATTAAAAAAAAAGTTATGGAAACATTATTAAGAAAAAAATTCTTTAAAAGTATTAATCTTAAAAAATTATTGTTATTTGTTAGAAATTGACTTGATTTACTTATCTTTATCCAAAAATTTTGTTTGTTTTTGTCTATAAGTGACTATTAATTTTAGTTATGTAGAATATGTGTTTCAAAAGTATCTTTTAAAAAATGTCTCATAATTAAAAATGTGCCATGAGTGAAAATTAAAAAATGATATATTAAGGAATTCTAAAAAATAAAATAAAATAAAATGTAGCATAATTAAAAAAGTGTCATGAGCGGGAATCGAAGAGTGGTACATCAAGGAACTCTAAAAAGTAAAATAAAATGTTTCATAATTGAAAAAATGTCTTGACTGGGAATCGAAGAGTGATACATTAAGGAAGAATTTGTTTGTTATGTAGATAGTCTCATAGTTTGCCACATAGGTATATGAGTACTTGATAGCTTGCCACATAGGATTACGACCATGAGAGAGACATTCGTAAATATATTATACTAGTATAACTGACCCGTGCAATGCACGGGATAATAATCAAAACTATAATATATGTTATTAAAGTTAAAGTAAATTAGTTGAGATATTAGTTTTTTTAATTTAATATTAATCAATAATGAAATTTTAGTCAAGTAATATTTATTTTTTCAATTACTTGGAAAATTGATTTTATATTTTTATTATTTAAATATAAAAAATAATATATATATTTAGCAATTTTAAAGAAATAATATAGGGTACATAGTGATCTCCCGCTCCCCCGTTTCGAACAATATGGTATTTCGTTTCTAGTCCCCGAGAAATTACAAAAAAGATAGGATCGTGTATTAATATATGAGTATAAATATTGGTCCTCGCGTAAATTATAAAATTAAAAGGCACTCGTATTAATATGACTGTAAATATAAGTCATAGTAAAAAAATAGCGTTCCCGTATTAATATATCTATAAATATTTAAATTCCTATATAAAAAAGTCTTTCGTCTTGTATTAATAAATTTCGTATTAAAACATTCGTAGAAATATAATTCCGTAAAAATTACAAAAAAAACCGTACATGAGTATAAATATAGCTCCTGTAGAAATTAAAAAAAATATTATCCCCATATTAATATATGGGTAAAAATATAGACTCTCATAGAAATATATGTTCTCTTAAAATTACAAAAAAAATGTCTTTAATTCCCGTGTAATATGAATATATATAAATATAAATCTCATGTATATATAGCCACTTGTATTAATATATATATAAATATTGATCCCGTGTAAATTAAAATAAAAAATACAGTCATATATATTAATATAAGTATTAATATTTTTCATAAAAAATAAAATAAAATATCATAAAATTGAATCAAAAAATATTATAAAAATATAGTTTTAGTTGTTAGTGGAAATCAAACCGTGTACTTCATACTAAATTTTTTTCGTGACAGAGACATAGATGATACATATAAACTTTAAATCATTGGAGATTGTCACGTGCAATTTTGTTTATGAGAGAGACATTAATAAATATATACTATAGAGATTAATAACGTTTTAAAAATTATGGTTAATAACAATTAAGTAAAAAAATACATCATAAAAATAATTATTTTCATGTTCCTCTTGCTAAAACTCATAATTAAATATATGTAGTATAAGTAAAAAAAAATATATCATAAAAATAATTTTTTTTTTGTTGGTGGGAATTGAATCATGTTACTCTTGCTAAAGCTTTTAGCTAAATCTAAGTAAAAAAATAGATTTTTTGTTGTTGGTGAGATTTGAACCATGTTCCTCTTGCTAAAGCTCCTAACTAAATTTATGTATTATAAAATAAGGAGGAGATGACACGTAGGATTATGTTAATTGAGAGAATGCCACGTAGAAAAAAAATCAGGAGAGAGACATCCTTAAATATATTATACTAGTATAACTGACCCGTGCAAATGATGCACGAGTTAATATTCAAAATTATATTATTATATGTAATTAAAGTTAAAATTGATTAGTTAAAATATTAATTTTTTTTAATTTCATATTAATTATTTGAATCTTATATTTACTTAATGAATTTTGTTTGCAAGTAATTTTTATTTTACGAATTATTTATGAAATTGAGTTTATATTTATATTATTTAAATAAGAAAAATAATATATTTAGGAATTTTCAAAGGGATAAAATAGAGTGGATAGTAATCTCTCGCTCCCCGTTTCCCACAATATGGTGTTTTCTCTTCTGTCGTAGAAATTACAAAAAACATAAGGCTTTTTATTAATATATGAGTATAAATATTGATCTCTGTGTAAATTACAAAATCAACAGGCTATTGTATTAATATTAGTGTAAGTAGATTTCCTGTATTAATAAGTGTTTAAATATTTAAGTTCCCATAGAAAAAAAGTCTTCCGTATCATATTAATAAACTTCGTACATGAGTATAAATATATGTTCTATTGAAATTACAAAAAATTGTCCACATATTAATATATAGGTATTAATATAGGTCTTTTTATCGTAAAATTACAACAACAAAAAGTCTTTGTATTAGTATATGATTTTTATTCACGTACCAAAAAAAAGTATATGATTTTTAATTTTATATTTGGAAGACATTCTTTTTATATTGATTTTAATAAAATATGAAAAATAATACAAATTAGTATTTTAAAATTAAAGGATAAAATACTCTAGACAGTGATCTCTTACTTCTCGTTTTTAACAATATGGTATTTTTCTCTCGTCTACTTAGAAATTATAAAAATTATATATAGATATAGACCTTGTATTGTTATATGAGTATAAATATAAATCTCATGTAAATTACAAATAAATTATGCAATTGTATTAATATATTAGTATAAATATTTATCCGTGTAAATTAAAAAAGAAAACAAAAAACAATTCTAACAATTATTTGGTTACAACTTTTTTTTAATCAATTTGGTTATAATACGTTAATTATGAATCAATTGAATTTTAACTAAAAAGCCTTTAGATATGATAAAAATTTGGTTACAAATAAATATGATAAAAATTAGAAAAGTGTAGTCGTAGAGAATCGAAGGGAGTGCATTTGTGCTTAAAACTTAAAAGCCTTTTTTCGGCTAGTATGTATTTTTGGAGTATGCTTGAGGGAAAAAAAACGTGTAAAACAAATAAATATGATAAAAATTAGAAAAGTGTAGCCAGAGAGAATCGAAGGGAGTGCATTTAAGCTTAACACTTAAAAGCTTTGAAATCTCGCCACATAGACATTTAAGTACTTGGTTGCTTGCCACGTAAGATGGTGATCGGGAGAGAGACATCCGTAATTATATTATACTAGTATAACTGACCCGTGCAATGCACGTGATAATATTCAAATTCAAATTTATATTATATACTATTAAAATTAAAGTAGATTTGCTGAGATATTAGTTTTTTTAATTTAAGTTCTTTTTTAAATTTAAGTTAATTAATGAAACTTTTGTCAAATAATTTTATTTTTCCAATTACTTGGGAAATTAAATTTATATTTCTATTATTTAAATATAAAAATAATATATATTTAAGGATTTTAAAGAGATAAAATAGGGTGGAGAGTGATCTCCCACTCCTCGTTTCGAACAATATCATGTTTCATTTCTAGTTTTCAATGAAATTACAAAAAAGATAGGTCGTGTATTAATATATGAGTATAAACATTGATCATCGTGTAAATTATAAAATCAAAAAATATGAGTGTAAATATGAGTGTAAATATAAGTCATAGTATAAAAAATAGGTTTTTCGTATTAATATGTGTATAAATATTTAAGTTCTTATAAAAAAGTCTTTCGCCTCATTTTAAAACATTCGTAGAAAAAAATATAATTCTGTAAAAATTAAAAAAAAACCCCGTACATGAGTATAATATAGCTCCTATAGAAATTATAAAAAAAAAATATATAGTCATCCTATTAATATAAGAGTACAAATATAGATACTCATGGAAATATACATTCTCGTAAAATTATAAAAAAAAAAGTCTTCATATTAGTATATGGTTTTTATTTTTATATTACGTAGACGTTCATTTAATATTGATTTTATTTAAATATGGAAAATAATACAAATCTAAAGATTTTAAAGGATAAAATTTTCTAGAGGGTGTGATCTCCCACTTTCCGTTCTAAACAATATGATATTTTTTCTCCCATCTTCGTAGAAATTATAAAAAGAAATATAGACGACTATGTATTGTATATGAATATAAATATAACTCTCGTGTAAATTAAAAAAAAAAAGGCAATTGTATTAATATATTAGTAAAAATATTGATATCGTGTAAATTATAAAAAAAATACAAGCATATTAATATAAGTGTAAATATTTTTCATAAGCAATAAAATAAAATATCATAAAATTGCTTCAAAAATAATCATAAAAATATAATTTTAGTTGTTGGTGGAAATCGAACCGTGTGGTATTGAGCAACTTTAAATTTTGGGCTAGCTATCCCATCCTTTGAGGTGCCTCCAATCTAGCGAGGGATTAGTCACTCCGTTCGGCAGTGGATACTCCGGTCTCAAGAAAAAAAAATCAAATTGTGTATCTCATACTCCGGTCTCAAGAAAAAAAAAATCAAATTGTGTATCTCATACGCATAAACTTTGACACGCATAAACTTTGTTCATGAGAGAGACATCCCTAAATGTATATTATAGAGATAGAGATAGAGATAGAGATAGAGATTATAGAAATTAGTAACTTTTTAAAAATTATGGTCACTAACAATTAAGGAAAAAATACATCATAAAAATAGATTTTTGTTATGGGTGGGAATTGAACCATGTTCTTTTTTCTACAACTCATAATTAAATCTACGTAATATAAGTAAAAATATATATCATAAAAAATAAAAATAGATTTTTTGTTGTTGGTGAGAATCGAACCATGTTACTTTTACTAAAGCTCTTAACTAAATCTAAGTCAAATAATATAAAAATTAGAAAAACGTTGCTGGAGGGAATCGAAGGGAGTATATTTAGCTTGCCTTATTGCTTAAAACTTAAAGCCTTAAAATCTTGCCACATAGACATATGAAGACTTGGTTGCTTGCCATGTTGGATGATGATCGGGAGAGAGACATCCGTAATTATATTATACTAGTATAATTGACCCGTGCAATTCACGGGTTAATAATTAAAATAATAATATATGTTATTAACGTTAAAGTAAATTAGTTGAGATATTAGTTTTTTTAATTTAATATTAATCAATGAATTTTTTGTCAAGTAATATTTATTTTTTCAATTACTTGGGAAATTGTTTTTATATTTCTATTATTTAAATATGAAAATAATATATATTTAGCGATTTTAAAAAAATAAAATAGGGTGCAGAGTGATCTCCCGCTCCTCCGTTTCGAACAATATGGTATTTCGTTTCTAGTCCCCGTGAAATTACAAAAAAGATAGGATCGTGTATATATGAGTATAAATATTGGTAATCGCGTAAATTATAAAATTAAAAGGCACTCGTATTAATATGACTGTAAATATAAGTCATAGTAAAAAAATAGCGTTCCTGTATTAATATATCTATAAATATTTAAATTCCTATATAAAAAAGTCTTTCGTCTCGTATTAATAAATTTCGTATTAAAACATTCGTAGAAATATAATTCCGTAAAAATTATAAAAAAACTGTACATGAGTATAAATATAGCTCCTGTAGAAATTAAAAAAATAATTATCCCCATATTAATATATAGGTAAAAATATACACTCTCATAGAAATATATGTTCTCTTAAAATTACAAAAAAAAAAATCTCTTTGTATTAGTATATGAATATAAATATAAATCTCATGTATATATAGCCACTTGTATTAATATATATAAATATTGATCGCGTGTAAATTAAAATAAAAAATACAGTCATATATATTAATATAAGTATTAATATTTTTCATAAGCAATAAAATAAAATATCATAAAATTGCTTCAAAAAATATTATAAAAATATAGTTTTAGTTGTTAGTGGAAATCGAACCATGTACTTCATACTAAATTTTATTCGTGACAGAGACATAGATGATACACATAAGCATTAATTCATTGGACATTGTCACGTGCAATTTTGTTCATGAGAGAGACATTAGTAAATATATACTATAGAGATTAGTAACTTTTAAAAAAATTATGGTTAGTAACAATTAAGTAAAAAAATACATCATATAAATAATTATTTTGTTGTTGGTTGGAATTGAATCATGTTCCTTTTGCTAAAACTCATAATTGAATATATGTAGTATAAGTAAAAAAAAATATATATAATGAAATGAATTGAGTTTTCCTTTGTCAAAAAAAAAAAGTAAAAAAAATATCATAAAAATAGATTTTTTGTTGTTGGTGGGAATTGAATCATGTTACTCTTGCAAAAGCTTTTAACTAAATCTAAGTAAAAAAATAGATTTTTTGTTGTTGGTGGGATTTGAACCATGTTCCTCTTGCTAAAGCTCCTAACTAAATCTATGTAGTAATAAGGAGGAGATGACACGTAGGATTATGTTAATTGAGAGAATGCCACGTAGGAAAAAAATCAGAAGAGAGACATCCTTAAATATATTATATAGAGATAGAGATAGAGATAGAGATAGAGATAAAGATAGAGATATCTTACTTCAAAAAAAAATCTAAAAGATATATAACCAAAAAAAAATTTAATGAGTAGAAAACTTAAATTTTTTTTGTTGTTAAAAAAATAAAAACCTAATTTTTTAATATTACAACAAGGATAATTTAGGATTTTAATAAAAAAGTGAGGATGATTTTGTCAACATAATAAATTATATTTTATCTCACTTCACCTCCTTGAAAATCCCTCCCCTCCCCTTCGATTGAACCATACAGACCCTAAAAGGAGTATGTCAACGACGTGTGAAAAATTGATTTTGACAGAATAAATTTTAATAAAAATAATTTGAAGATAAAGTAATTTATATGGTTGATTATATTCAATTAAAAATAAGTTAAATATTAAATTTTAATGTAAAAATCAATTCTTAAGTCAAAAGCTATAATTGTTAATTTTAAATAAAATTAATTATACTTTAGATAAACCAAACATGTCATAATTGATAACTGTATTTTTCTTTAGATAAATTTAGATAAACCAAACATGTCAGAATTGATACTTTAGATAAATTTATTTTTAGTAATTAAATTTGGATTTTGTTTATTTGTTTTAAGAAATTTTACTAACTATTTGAATTCAACCACTTTGTTAATTATTCAATATAGCATTATCAGGATTGGTTTTGATTCCCAAAGCTGACATGGGATCGAAAAAAGCTTTGAAAATGCAGTAGAGATAAATGAGAGAGAGTTTTGTTACCCTTTATAATCTTATCCTTTTCAAATGATTAATCTTTATAATTGTGCGTAAAGAATATCCTGCTCAAACGAAAAAAAGTTGTTCCTAATTAAGTTGTTCATGATAATAATGTGTTTGTTTATTAAAAAATAAAACAAGAAGGTATTTTGCAATTTATGAGCTAGTTTTAGGTAGTGTTATCAAAAAATTGGCTACATGTACTATACATGTATCTCACCATCTCATGTATTCACTCCATCTTTAAATATAAAATTAGTTTGACAAAACTCGAATATTAAGAAAGTTGATTTCAGTATATAATGAGTTGATAAATTATACTACCAATGTATCAAAATATATGTCGTTTTGAGCATATCACACAAATTAAGAAATATAATCATTGTTGTATGAAAAAGATAAATTATGGATTATTTTACAAAATTATCCTTCATTAATGATATGTGAAAGATAAATTATAGAGTTGAAAGAAGAAAGAGAAATAATTAGTTAAGAACATAAGAGGAAAAATAATATTAAATACTCCACTGTTAATGTAAAACGACATATATTTTGATACGGAGGGAGTAATGAATTTTCATATTTAGCCTCACTTATAAAACCATCACAATTAATCAATAAATTTAAGACATTGAAATAAGGGTGGACTAGTGGAGACCTGGAGTACTCCCTCCGCACCAAAATATATGTCGTTTTGAAGAAAAAAAATTGTGTTAAAATATATGTCACTTTACATTATCAATGAAGCATTTAATGTTCTTTTTCCTCATATACTCTTACTACTAATTATTTCTCTTTCTTATTTTAATTTTATAATTTATCTTTTCCATGTAATTAATGAAGGATAATTTTGTAAACTAACTTATATTTTCTCTTTTCCATACAACAATGATTACATTTCTTAATTTGTGTGATTTGGTCACGACATATATTTTGGTACGGAGGTAGTATTAAATAAAGATAATTTTGGAAAAAAATACAATTAATGTTATTGAGAATGAGAATTAGGTTCAAACTAACTCATATTTTCAGTTTTTCAATTTATGTTTATTTCAATGTAAAATATACTACTTTTGATTTCTTTAACCATTGCATAGAGTGCAATAGTTAGCGAGACCCATAATAAAAATAGACTCTAAAGTACTTACAAATGAACAATGTGAACTTGACAATCATCAAAATTTCTTATGTACCACCGAGGAAACATGTTCTGTATAAGGAAACCAGTAAGTTTTAGAAGAACTTGTCCAAGTACACAAATCTCCACTATGGCACAACCCCAATCTTCATTCAGGTGAAAGTACGAATAATCTAATCAATCAATCAATGGTTTTTTTTTTTTGACAGACACAATCAATCGTTGGGTGCGTTTGTTTAAGTTTTTTTTTTAAAAAAATTTATTTTTTTTATAAAAAAATCATTTTTTCTATTTTACTTGTGTTTGTTTCAGATTTTTTAAAAATCATTTTTTAAAAAAAATCATTTTTTCCTTCAAAATGAAAAGCTATTTTGAATAGCTTTTTTCAAAATCTATTTTTTTAAACAACATGAACTATATGTTTGTTCTCAAAAATGATTTTTATAATTGTAAACAAACATAAAACAACTTTAGATTTTTTTCAAAATCTCTACAAAATAAATTTATTTTTTAAAAATAAATTTTTTTAAAAAAATCTATTTTATTTTAATCTCAAACAAACAAACGCATATCATATAAAAAGATGTGACATGAGAATATAAGGGGAAGGAATTAAACCGTTATTGCTATGAATGCATACATTACTATGTGTTGCAAGAGAAGCTGCCTGCAATTCCATATGTCCAGCCCATGTACCATCATTTTCCATAGCCTGGCAATATTCATCAAATGGGACTTCATCTTCAATAAAGGGCTCAAACGCTCCCTCCAGATTATCCTATTAAATGTTAATTACAGGTTCAAAACCATTTGAGTACAGAGTTTCCAATAACAAAAGAGGGAAAATAATGAAGATGTTCGTCCTCATTACCTTCTAACTGATCAGCAAGGGCTCTGGACAAGAATAGAACAATGAAGATGTTAAAACTAAAATTAATGTTAAAACTACTTTTGATGTTCGTCCTCATTTTTTTTCTTCTTTTCTTCGTGTTTTAGGTACATGCACTTCTAGCTGATAAAGAAGAATTGGAGAAAAAATTTCAAAGAATTAAACAATAAGCTTGATTTGGCAATTTCTGACTGTAATGATAAAGATGAGCTGCTGAAGAAACAAACAAAAATTGCACAAGAAGCAGTTGCAGGTAACATTCGTGTATATTTCCGTGTGTTCATTAATTGCTCACCTTGTAATGTGTGAGTGAAATATTTTTAGAGTAGTTTTATCAGTCTGTGTAAATCTTGTTTTGAAGGTTGGGAAAAAGAAAAAGTTGAAGTGTTGTCTATGAAGCAACGTTCATATGAAGCATTGCAGCACCAATTAGTTTATGAAGAAAGAGTAGCCCATTTGGATGGAGCTCTCAAGGAGTGTATGCAGCAGTTACGATTTGTTCGAGAAAAACAAGGGCAAAGGACGATTCATGATGCTGTGATGAAGGCTTGAAAAAGAGTGCATGGTTTGGGAGGAGCAGTTATCGGAGGATTTGTTCATGATCCTCAATGTCTGATATTGGTAGTGATGACAAGGTTAGCTGTGCTGACTCCTCGGCTTCTGCATTGATTTCTGAATTGGAGCACTTTTGAGGTGGAAAACAAAAAGAGCCATGGTCCTGCAGAAGCATTGGAGCTTCGGACATAAATCTCATGGATGACTTTGTCGAAACAGAAGAATTAGCAGTGGCTTCTAATCTCATGGATGACTTTGTCGAGTTTGGGACATAAATCTCTGGTACTTCTTTAAAAGAAGTTAATGAGATCAACGGCTTCTCAGAGACTTGGAAAAATGAGACTACCCCGGAAGTAGTAGGTAAGGATATCATTTCGGTTTCTAATCACATTTGGACTTCACAACATCGAATCAAAAAACACGTTTGCTTGATGAACTTAAGGATAGCATTCCCAGTTCGCTTCAAGTTGTAGTAAAAATGGTCCTGGAACAAAACCATGTGACTCACGAATATTCCGATTATATACTCAAGAATATCCGAGTAGCTTTGAGGTGTCTGAATAATCAAGATCCGTGTGTCTTAGGTTCGAACAAAGTCTTTGGTAATGTTGACGAATCCAATCCTTCAAATAACTTTTTGACAGTAGTTCCACTACTTTTCACTTCAGGACGTTTCTTGTATGAGGGATGCCATCAAGAAACAATTTGATTGGGATGAGACACGAAGCGAAAGTGGAGCCGAGTTTGGGATGATTGGTCATTTTGCAGTGGAAGATAAGTCACATTATTCTGCAGAACAATTTTCATGTTTGCCTCAAGCAACTACTTCAGATTGTCACGATCTTCGGACTCTAGAGATGTATTTTGACGACGAAGAAGAAATTAAAAATATTAAAGGAAAAAGATTGGAAGGGAGACTTCAATCAGCTAGGGATAAGATTGATTCCTTAATGGATCAACTTCGAGAATCAGAGAATACTATTAAAAGCTTGAGATTAGAGTTACAATCATCAAACAAATGCAATGGAATACTTGAGGATCAAATACAAAATCACAAAGCTATGAAATCAGATCTCGATGCACAGCGTAAAAGGGGCTGAATTAGAAGAGGTTGGTGTAGGTTTTGGAATTAGAAGTGGAACTATAGAACAAAAACCACTGCTGTGAAGAATTAGAGACCAGATGTCTTGAATTGCAGCTCTCCATGTTGAACAAAGCGTGGCATTGGTATTTTTGCAACATGATTTGCTTTCTTCTGGTTAAATATTATTGTTGGAATACACATGCCGACGACCTTAGTTCTTGGATATCACTTGATATTTTGTGCTTAAAACTAACTTGCATAATATAAGAGAATATGAACTTATCATAAAGATTTGTTTCTGCTTTGTTAAATAATAAGAGGATATCACTTAATATTACTTGTACACTATCTATGTTAGTATTGTATTGAAGAGTGTTGATCAATCCTACAGAACTTGGAGATTACAGCTGCTTCAGAAAAGTTGGCAGAATGTCAAGAAACCATCCTTAACCTCGGGAAGCAACTTTGGTCATTGGCTGCACGCCTGCACCAAAGGATGTATTCCTTTTCGATTTCTGCGCAGCTTACCAATGTGTCATCTGCCGCCATCACTACAGCATAAAAAATTATACTAAAGCGAATGTTTCCAAAGTAAGTGACCGCGACTTCAATCTCACCACCATTCCAGGCTTTATATATAGCCTCTGGAGAAGATTTTAAAATTGAACATATTGAAGATCAGGATGCTAGCGATATTGCTAATGATTTGGCCATTGTACCTGCTAAGAAACCGGGAAGGGGAAGTTTGTGGAAGAAGTTAATATGGAAACAGAAGAAAAGTACCAACATGAAAACAACTCTTCCATTGAACAATTGAAAAGGCTCATTCATATAATAAATTGTAGAGTTGTTCAATACAGTACTTCCTAACAGAAGGAAATTATATTTCTTTCATAAATTTTTTATTGAAGGAACTTGTTTGGTGCTTTTGTGTGTTTTGAACTTATATATACTACCTCCGTTCCTTTTTACTTGTCGTTTTAGAAAAAAAAGACCAAAATAGAAAGGGTATATTTTTGCACCTTATTTTACTAGTATGCCCTTTTTTTAAATATATCATATTTTTAATCCACCAATAAATTGCTTCTTTTTCACAAACATTATCTATTTCAAAAAAAATTGTAACAAACTTTATTTAAAAACAAACAAAATTTGTATACAATAAAAAAGATTTTATTGTTTCAACAAAAATAATTATACAAAATTTAGTCAATAAAATAAAATAGGAAGGATGATATAATAGACAAAATATAACCTAAATTGCTAAAACGACAAGTAAAAAGAAACAAATATTTTTTTCTAAAACGACAAGTAAAAAGGAACGGAGGTAGTACTTGTTAAGAAAGTCATCTACAGTTGTTTATGATCGATGTTTTAAAAATGTGATCGGAGGCTGAATTGGTGAGCCTCTAAAACATAGTTTAACCAGTTTGACCGATTAAACTTCTGTACGTTGAACTGAATACTACTAAATAAATATAGTATAACTCATCCGTACAAATTATGCACGAGTTAATATTCAAAATTATATTAGTATATGTAATTAAAGTTAAAATTGATTAGTTGAGATATTAGTTTTTTTAATTTCATATTAATTATTTAAATCTTATTTTTAATTAATGATTTTTTTGGCAAATAGTTTTTATTTTACGAATTACTTATGAAATTGATTTTATATTTATATTATTTAAATAAGAAAAATAATATATTTAGAAATTTTCAAAGGGATAAAATAGAGTGGATAGTATTCTCCCGCTCCCCGTTTCCAACAATATGGTGTTTTCTCGTAGAAATTACAAAAAAACATAAGGCTTTTTATTCATATATGAGTATAAATATTGATCCATGTGTAAATTACAAAATTAAAAGGCTATTGTATTAATATTAGTGTAAGTAGATTTCCTGTATTAATAAGTGTTTAAATATTTAAGTTCTCATAGAAAAAAAGTTTTCCGTATCATATTAATAAACCTCGTACATGAGTATAAATATAGATTCTGTTGAAATTACAAAAAATTGTCTCCATATTAATATATGGGTACTAATATAGGTCCTCATAAAAATTTATGTTATCGTAAAATTACAACAAAAAAAAATCTCTATATTAGTATATGATTTTTATTCACGCACCAAAAAAATAAGTATATGACTTTTATTTTTATATTAGAAAGACATTCATTTTATATTGACTTTTTTTTTGGTACGTCATTTTATATTGACTTTATTAAAATATGAACAATAATACAAATTGGTATAAAAGGATAAAATACTCTAAATAGTGATCTTTTACTTCTCATTTTCAACAATATGGTATTTTTTCTCTCGTCCATGTAGAAATTATAAAAAATAATATAGACCTTGTATTGTTATATGAGTATAAATATAAGTTTCATGTAAATTACAAATAAATTAGGCACTTGTATTAATATATTTTTTTGGGTATAGTACTTGTATTAATATATCAGTCTAAATATTTATCCGTGTAAATTAAAAAAGCAAAAAAAAAAAAACAATTCTAACAATTATTTAGTTACAATACGTTAATTATGAATCAATTGAATTTTAACTAAAATTTTTGTTATATTAATATTGATAGCTTATATATGAGTGGGAATTAACTAAAACAAATTATATAATAACATATCGGTTATATATAATATAAACATGTTATAGTTTAGAAATGAGTTTGTAAAATAAAAGAGTTTTTTTTTTCACAAAAAAAAATTGTTATCTCTATAATATATTCAATTGATTCATAATAACGAATTGGTTATATTGATGAATTATTATTTTTATTGTATATAATCACAAAAAATGTATACAATAGAAATTTTTTATTGATTTGTTCAATGTATATTAAAATAATGTATGTAATACGTGTTTCTTATGAAAAAATTATTTAAGAAAAGTATTCATCTAAATTATTTATTAAAAAAATTATCGTTATTTGTATGATATTAATTTGATTTGTTTGTTTTTGTCCAAATATTTTTTTTGTTTTTGTTCAAAAGTGGCTCATTAATTTTAGTTATACAAAAAATTCGTCTAATTCATATATTTAAAAAATAAAATAAAATGTCTCATAATTGAAATAGTGTAATGAGTTATAATCGAATGATGTACATTTTTTATTTGCCTTGTTTAACTGGAAGAAGATCTAACAAATAAAATAAAAGGTTTTATAATTGAAATAGTGTCATGAGTGAGAATCGAAGTGTGTGCTTTTTTTATTTGCCTTGTTTTATTGGAAAAACACTCTAATAAGCTGCCATGTAATCAACTGATAAAGGAGAGGATGCCACATAGGAAAAATAGCTGGAGAGAGACAACCGTAAATATATTATACTAGTAGTATTATACTAGTATAACTGACCCATGCAATACACATGTTAATATTCTTTTTTTTTTACCTTCTTCTTTTTTGTTTCATCAAATTTTGTGATAAGATCTTTTGAATTGTAATAATAAAAAATTAGAACATATAAAGTATGAACTGCAGCAATAAAAAATTATAAAATATAAAGTATGAGTTGCACTTATAAAAAATTACTACTTTAAGGGCATGCATAGGTGAAAATTTATTAAAAGTCATTTATGATTGATATAATAATAGAACCATACATCAATTTTATATCTTGAGTTAAATATGACTCGCGAGAGCCTAATTCATAACACAATAAATTTAAATATTGTAGGTTTAGTTGTCCATTAAAATTAGATATAATTCATAACACAATAAATTATTAGATTGTTTTTATGTATACATTCCAAAATCTGACTTTTGTAAATAGAATTGCAACAACTGCATTTGTAGTATTCCTGGAAGCAATGAATGAGTTGAGTTCCTCATCAACTTCAAACTCAAACAATGTAACTTTGAAACAGTAGCTGTAAAAAAAGACGTTAATAAAAAAGTTAACAGATCATAATATTTATGTTACTATTTGAAGTAAAGTTTATTACCCATTATTATTCAGCTCGACATGATTAAATTTTCCTTATTTCCTGACTGTCTAAATGAAGACTCCATGTCAATACTACAAAGAACTCCTATAAGATCTGCACATGAAAAAATAGTTTTAAAAAGCATATGAGTGTATGAATAATATACCCATATATATATTGATGATCATAAAAAAAGATATAAACTTACGATAGATATAATTGACATCGTATGTATTAATAAACATGTCTCTGAGGTCTGTGAAAGTTAGAACGTGAGTGGGTATTTCTGAATCAGACATGTTATCAACCTTTGTACATTTTTCCAAACTAATTTACATCATAGTTGATCCTATTTAGAGTGACACTTAAACCTTTCAACTCATAAACCTTTTCCCCGTCAAGTTTATCCTTAAATAGATAGATCAAGTGATATTGTATAGTTGATTGAATTTTGTCACCTGCAGAATAATATCAATTAAATAATTATTATGCATTTACAAAAATTAAATAGTTTAGTGAATTAAAAAATGTGACATGTGATTTAACTTTTAAATGTGGGAAAAAAAGAAAACTAATATCATAATTATACCTGAGAATCAAGTAGAACAAAATTCATTGAGAAAACCACTTTAGGATTCTTTGGATCAACGACAAACCACTTCCTAGCAACTCGGACAATAGAATTAACTTTAGGATTCTTTAGATCAACGACAAACCATCTTGGATGGAAAGTTTTTTTTTTTTGATTAAGAATGTGTTTTATTTGTTTTTTAGGAGGTGTGGAATTAGGCTACATAATGAATGCATTTTCTATATATAGAGTTTAGAGTGAAAATAAAGTAGTTGTTATTCGCTAAATATTTTTTTTGTTATCCATAATTTTTTTAATATACTTTAGGCTAAAAAAACAAATCTACAAAAAAATAGATTTTCATAAAATATTTAAAGAAATTGAATTATGCTAAAAAATATCTAAAAAAATTATATAAAAAAATATTAGAGACACATAAACAAATTTTCTTGAGAATGTAACTGAATTATGCTAAAAAAAACTCTAAAAAAAATATATAATTTTTTTTTGAGAAGCTCTAATTTAATGCCACCTAAGCAAATTTTTCTGAGAATGCACGAGAGAGCTCCGTGGAACTATCGTAATGTATATAAATAATTAAATAAATAATTAATTAAATAATTAAATTAAATTAAATTAAATAAATAAATAGAGATAGAGATTATAGAAGCTTTGCTTTGGTTTCTTTCTTCTTTATTTTGTATTTTCGTTATTGGCACTATCTTTCTTTTGTTTCAACTTATTAAAAAAAACTTAATTTCTTAAAATAAGTTTATACGAAGATGCAAAAATAATTTTTAAATTGATTAATCAATTGAGTCTAATGTCTTTGATTAATTTTTATTGTTTATGGTTTGTTAAAAATATATGAGACGGTAAATTAAATACAATTTACATTTATTTTTATAGCTTAAATCAATTATAGTATATAACCGATATTTTATAAGTTCAACAGATGTGACAAAAAAAGTTTGATTGTGACTCAAATATAAACATATAAATTTACAACGGGCACAAGATCGTCAACAAAGATAAACATGGTGAAAATCCTCTTCCACATATTAATCCATTACAGTATATAACAGATATTTTATAATTTAAAAAAACGCATAAAATCTAGTCAAAAAAAATAAATGTGATATAAAAAAGTTTGTAGTGATAGTAAAAAAAATGTTTGTGACTCAAATATAAGCATATTAAATTTACAACGGGCACGAGACCATCAAATATATTTAATTGACAAACTAAAATTTTCATTAAAAAAATCTTAAAAATTGTAAAAATGTTAAATAAAATTAAAAATACGGGACAATTATAAGTTATTGTTACATAACTATAATAAGAAATGAATATGTTATTGATAAAAATTAAAAAATTAGGCAAGTATTTGTCACTCATATATAAAATTAATACTTAATAAATATTAAATGTCCTTCAACATCATTAACACATAACCACTAAACACCATTAACCATAATTACTCACCCCTAAACATAATTAACACAGAAAATTAATCCCCCTAAACACCATTAACACAAAAATTTAATCACCCTAAAACACCACTAACAGAAAATGAAAGCCAAACGCAAACAAAGATGATCCAGCAATTCAACAAAGAACATGAAGTTTTAGACAAATTAACTCGATATTTGGTGTTGAGAATGTTGTTGTTGGTGTAATTCAGTCAATACAAAATGACTTCTAAAATTAATCAATTATCTGAAATCAACCTAAGTAATGAGAATGTTGTTGTTGGTGTAATTCGGTTGTGTTTTATTCGAGATTTGACTCGCAACAACCAACAATTTTCCTTAGACAGGATAATGGATTCAACGGTAAGAATTGTTATATAAACATTAATATTCTTATGATCACTTATATTATTTTTTTTATTATGTTTTATACTAAAAAAATCGTTGTATTGTACAATTTAATTTATAAGTTTGAAAAATAACTTATATATAGAAGATAATGTCTTCTCAATTACAAATTTTGGAATATCATTAAACAATGGTTCATAAAAAATTACTAGGCATGATTATAATGTTAACTTTTAGTTCCACACAAAAGTTAAAATTTATGATTAAAAAAGTTCATTCTAATATTTAAAAAATTGAAACTCCTATTTCAATGTTTGCTCCTGAATTATGATACAAATTATCTTTATGGTAAGAAATTTATATATTTTATGTATAATTAATAAAACAAAACTTATATAATCATATTTTATAAATGTTATGGGAATGTTAATCGGAGTTTATATTCAAATAGAGTATGAATGGTATGATTTATAAACTAAAATGATAGGTTAACTTATATATAGAAGATAATGTCTCCTCAATTACAAATTTTGGAATATCATTAAACGGTGGTTCATAAAAAATTACTAAGCATTATAATGTTAACTTTTAGTTCCACACAAAAGTTAAAATTTATGATTCAAAAAAGTTCATTCTAATATTTAAAAAATTGAAACTACTATTTCAGTGTTTGCTCCTGAATTACGATACAAATTATTTTTATGGTAAAAAATTTATATATTTTATGTATAATTAATAAAACAAAACTTATATAATCATATTTTATAAATGTTATGGGAATGCTAATCGGAGTCCTGAATTACGATACAAATTATCTTTATGGTAAGAAATTTATATATTTTATGTATAATTAATAAAACGAAACTTATATAATCATATTTTATAAATGTTATGGGAATGCTAATCGGAGTTTATATTCAAAAAGAGTATGAATGGTATGATTTATAAACTAAAATGATAGGTTAGTACATCATGCAATTTCACACATCATGCAATTTCACATTATAATCATGCAATTTCACATTACAAACTAAAATGATAGGTTAGTACAAACCTATCATTATAATCATGCCATTTCACATTATAAACTAAAATGATAGGTTAGTACATCATGCAACTGAAAATAATGTGAAATTGCATGATGTACTAAACTATATCATATGTCCGATGATATAATTTAGTGGCTAGAATTCCATCTCTTAGAGGTGAATAAGTAGACGTACCTAAGTTCAAACTTCAGCCTCTGAATATAATGTGCGATATCTTTATTAACTGAGTTAGACTCACGAGAACTACCATCGCTTTTACTCTATATAAAAAGAAATTCCACCTTTAACAATGTGTTGATGCAAATAATTGCTTCTCATTCAATTATGCAGGTGAAGCTAGCGGAATTTGAATTACTTCATAAAATTTCTTCAATTTAAAAATTCTTTAAATTTATCATTGTCTAAGAAATGTTTCGATAAAAATCATACTACTAAAAATTATTTTATGTTAAGATTTATACTATCAAAATATATATTTTTTATTTTGTTCTTCTCCATTTGACGGTGATTTTTTTATTTCACTGTTTTAACCCAAAATGTATAACATCAAACATAAATTAGATCATGATGTTGATTTTCATTGTCAGTCTAATTTTGCCTGTTGCTCTCCTAAAATTTTGCGCAAGATCTACCACCTATCCAACACCTTATGGCTTATGCCACACAATTAACCATGCATATAATCGAACTCTACTAGATGACAATCTATGGAAAATATGGAAATAATCATATTTTAAATTTTCCTTAGGATTTTCCTGTAAACTAAGAAGCCGCAGGAAATTGCCTCTCATAGAAAAATTCCAAAGCAAATTCCTTACCCTGTTTGGTTCAATCGAGGGGGAGGAAAGGAGAGGGGAGAGATTTTTAAGGAGGTGAAGTGAGAGAAAATATAATTTATTATGTTGACAAAATTACCCACACTTTTTAATTAAAATCATAAATTATCCTCGTTGAAATATTAAATAATTAAGTTTTATTTTTTTGACAACAAAAAAAATTTAGATTTTCTACTCGTTAGATGTTTGTTTTGGTTATATACATCCATTATAATTTAATCCTTATTTATTTTTGGTTAAGGATAAAAACGTAAATTAATCATTCCCTCCCCTCCCCTCCCTCGTTAAAAATTTAAACCAAACATAAAAATTTAAAATATTCCCTCCCCTCCCCTCCCTCCAAAAACCCCAAACCAAACAGGGTCTTAGCATTTCCTACAGATTATTTTCTACAGTAAAATCCGCAGGAAAATAACATATTACTAGTAGTGATACAATCCAGATCGAAATGTTGTTGATTGTGGTTGACATTTAGATCAAAACTTGAAAAACTATTCAATTAAACTATAACCTAAATGCCAACCACAATCAACAACAATGCATATCTTGATACGGATTGCATGATGTCAAGAGAAACATGACTTGACAGTTTAAACTTTAAATATCAACCGCATGCATCTCCGTTCCGAACACGTAAAATGGTAAAAAAGGAAAAAAAAATTGGAGAAGATAATGAATGAGACAGTGGAACGAAATTCAATAACAACCTGTGACTTAGGGGAGACGGTGACACCGTATGACTGGATTAGGATGTGAACCGGCAAGTGGAAGGCTTCTTAGTGGCGACTGATGTGACTCTGTCTCGAAGCAGGTGTTACTTCGCAACTAAGGTGTCAGTTAACAAAAAGCGGCGTGAATCGATGGCGTCCACGTGCCTTCAATCCTTTATGTTTGATTTATTTAAATGATATTGCCTTATAAGGTGTTTGTAAAAATACATACATGAAATGTGTTTTCTAGTTTTCAAATTATCTTACTTTAAATTTTGGGTTATAATTTCCTTCCAAATATGATTAGTTCTTGTTACTGCTTGTTGTTTTATGAATCCTCATGATGGATATGACCATGATATATACAAATAATGCTATTCTTTGCCCATAACGTTATTTTTCCTATGTTTGTTAGCATATTTATCTCTGCACCAGACACGTTTCTGAGATGTAGTGTGTTGGCTTGAGTTTCAAATTGTGACTTCTATTGTAGTTCGAATTTCAGTCTATGTTGTTATTGTTTCTTAGGCTTTGGTGATTTGTCATTTTGTGCTTTTTACTTTGCTTTTGGCACCTCTTATGATTACGATTGAGCTACTAATAAGATCAAAATATTTGGTTATTCAAAGTAAAGAGTAAAATTGTTTTGTTTCAGTATAGAACTAAAAGAACAAGTTTAAGGGTGAATTGAGGCATTCAATCATGTAGCATTTATAAATATCTTATAATAAAAATTTGAAACTAATAATAACAAAGAAGTGTCAACTCTAGTATTCTGTTTAATCTTAATCTTAATCTATCTAAAAGTAGTTAAGTATGATAATTAACTCTAATTAACCTAATTGTAAACCCTAATACTCCTTAACTTATACCAACCGGTTCAGCCCAATAAATATTTAAACCCGATTTGGTTTCAAATAAAAAAAAACGTCATTTAATGAAAAGTTTGTGCGTGCCTTTCCCCAATAAATGCAAAACTTCAACTGCAAATCCTCCTTTCCAACATATGCATCCATCAATGATAAAGAAATTAAGAAACAGCCACACATGCATGCTCTCATGGTTTCCAAATAAATGCAATGCAATACAGAACAACTCAAAACACCCCATTAAATGTATAGACTCTGCCTTGGAAATTTAAGATGAATGAAGAGAAATAATTAATAAATGTGTAATGGTGCTCTATGGTGTATATATACCAACACCAAAACTAAACACAAATAGGACTAGCATATACATTCATCTTCATTACTCATTATGTTCCTCATAAGAGCTATTTAGTACTAATAATACCTTTATTTCCAATTAATCTTTTCATTCTTTTCCTTTTTCTTCACTACCGTTAATATATCTCACTCCCGGCAAGCCTTCTCCCTCCGCCGCCATTACCGCCGCCTCCAATATCTTATTCTCCTTCCACACCGCTGACGTATTCTTCAACCTTTATGCTGTCAGGCTCTCGAGCACGAGAGAAAATAAAAACCTATTACACTTGAGGTAGAGATTGTGATGGTGACTACGGTGATCAGATATTAAAGGAGACGACCGCGTCGGAGAAGAAAGACAACGACGACGTGGTTGGAGAAGAAAATAGATCTGGAACAAGAGATGTAGAGCAAGAGAAACGACGGTAGTTGACTTTGCAATATGGTTTAAAGGAAGTGATGGAGGCATGCATGGAGCTGATGGTTCAATAAAAAGCTACTGTATAAACTCCAGTACTCCACTGTTTTGGAATTTTATTTCATTATTATATTATAATTTTTAGCAAATATTGAATAAATTTTATTTTTACAAGTTCAAATCTCATCAAATTATTGAAATATCATATTATACCTATTGGTGCTTTGTAGCCATTCAATGTTTTCAATGGAAATAATTACTAAATGCCAAGTGAAGTACTGCTTATTTTATGCTCTCATATTTATACCACAAGAGACCAAATCATAGATATATGTATTAGTGGTAAGTCTTGGTAAATCTTTATAAAACAAGATATCATGTATGAGTATAGTTTTTTTAAGTTAGTATATAGTTAAAATTCATGATGAAATAGGTGGTTCTAATGATTTGACCGACATGTACGCAATACACATGTCTATAAGAGTTAATGTTAGTGACTTAAATATGCTGTAATTTATCTTTTTCGATGAAGGAAAAGTTACTATAAGGAAAAATTTAAATATAGGACGGAGGTGAAGATATAAATGTAATTGAAAATAATGTTTATGAAGAAGTGTTTTAGAATAATAAATAAATAGCTACTAATCATCTAAAAAAAAATAGATAGCTACTATAATATTTAAATGGAAATAATTTTATTTATGCTAAATAAAATTGTCTTTAGTTTTTGCTTTTAAATTTTACTTAATAAATTGAATATATAATAACATACCGCATTCTAAAATACCGGGCATCATCGCGCGGATGAAAGGCTAGTTGTGATAAATCTTAACTATTTCAATAGTTCATACTAGTTGAGGGATTCCTTTCATTTTATAATTGAATGTATCTGTTTATTGTAGGAAGACATTGATGCTGATCTGTTTAAACCCAAAAGGATGACCACCTAACTTTTTGATGAATCAAAATTTATACACATGCTTCAATGTATTGGTGAATATAGGTTTACAAATATTTGTGGCTAAACCTTGTTTGTATTTATGTGCAAAATACTTGGAGTACCACTTTCTCAAGAGGATGCATAACTCAAATATTTGTCGGAAGAAATGAAGGCGGCTAAAGTGTGAAACCTGATCTGCTTGCTGAACAGTTGAAGATTTGAAGCGTTCGGCGACGGCGAAAGAGCTTAATGATTATTCATCTAACATTGGACTAGAAGTTCGGAAAATTGATTCCATATCAATTTGCAAGTTTCCTAAACTCATGATGAGAAATGAGAAAATTGTAACTAATAAAAGGTATCAAGTTGATTATAGCACATGACTACAAGTAGATATGACGAATCAGAGTGATCAAATATACAATCAGGTGGAATATACAATCAGGTGGATGGTTTGATCCTAAGACATACGGGCAGTGTAAATGTAACATCCCAGACTGCTTTCGGGACGATCGACTGACCCCACAAACCAACACGAGTTTTTTCAGCATGTTTTGTTCTCACTCACATGCATTCTAAAAACCTTCCCAGAAGGTCACCCATCCAAACACTACTCCATGTCAAGCACGTTTAACTATGGAGTTCTTATTTGTTGGGCTCCCGAAAAGAAGATGCATCTTGTTGGTATAGATAGGTAGTACAAATCAATCCTTATAAATCATCTTTCAACCATGCAGTCCCATACCTGCACAGCCTCATGATCCCTCTCATTCCGATGTGAATTCGGGCTATTGCCTAGAAGCTGCCAGGAGCCGCACATTGTCATGCCTTGTGCACCGGCGTTCACTCCCCGCCCTCGTCAGCCTCGGGTATTACATGCCCACCAGCTTCCGCTTGGTTCGTCCCCGAACCACATCGTACTGGGAGAGGTTTGCTCTGATACCATTTGTAACATCCCAGACTGCTTTCGGGACGACCGACTGACCCCACAAACCAACACGAGTCTTTTCAGCATGTTTTGTCCTCACTCACATGTATTCTAGAAAACCTCCCAGAAGCTCACCCATCCAAACACTACTCCAAGTCAAGCACGCTTAACTATGAAGTTCTTATTTGTTGGGCTCCCGAAAAGAAGATGCATCTTGTTAGTATAGATAGGGAGTACAAATCAATCCTTATAAACCATCTTGTTAGTAAAAATGCCGTGTAAGACCTCCGGGCATCGTGAATGACTTTGTAAATATAAGACCTCCGAGCAGCGTAAAGGACCTTGTAAATGGCCGTGTAAGACCTCCAGGCATCGTAAATGACATTATAAAAGGCCGCATAAGACCTACGGGCAGCGTAATGAATTGTTATGTCTGTCACGAAGAAAATGTGAAATAAAGACCTTGATGAAAAATATCAAGGTCGAATAAGCCTCAAAGAAAAAGGTGAAATAAAAACCTTGATGAAAAATATCAAAGGTGAAATAAAAACCTCGAAGAAAATGTGAAATAAAAATCTTGATGGAATGCAGCGCGCCCCACCGTTCAAAGATAGGTCATATTTTGCCAAGTAGCTAGAGGTTTTTCCTCCACAATCATTCGTAAATTAACGCAGTCAAAACAAATCTAACGCGAATCATATGGACCAACATGAATTAAAACACTCAGCTCGACCATATGGAGTTCCATTTTCAAAATATCTCGTATAAGTCATCAAACTTGGGGGTCTGATAATCGCCCAAAAGAAAGACCTTAGTTCTTAAACATTTCACCTTTATAGGTCTCATGCTTGGAGGCTGTGTAATGGTCTGGCCCATTTGGACCGCTTTGCATATGGGCCCAAACCCTTTGATTGCATGAGTTTGCAAAAAAATAACTATAATCTAGCACATGTGAGGAAAAAATAAATAACAATAATCCCCAAAGAGGGGGAGAACGTGGAGGAGAGGGATTCCCCTCATTCCTCAACTAAAACACCTAATCTTGAAGTATATATACCCCTCTAAACTAACCTAAAAAGGGGACTTCTCATTCTTACTATAATAGTATGCTGATTATACTGCTTTTTCACTAATCTCAATTTCACTCAAGAACACACACAAAATTCTACTAAGCAATAGGCAACAATCATCAAAAGTTAACACCCCACCAAATATTACCAGAACATGAATATATTCTTACACCTAAAAATAGATAAACTTATGAACAAGTCAATTGGATTTAAGTATTTGAAATGCAATGATAATATTACTGATAATTTCACCATATTATATATTTCTTCCTACCCTAAGTTTGATTACTAATTTTTTTTTGAACGGCAAATATATATTATTAGTAAAACTACCTCTGTTCAAGACGAACAAAGACCGGCGGTATAAAAGAGTTTACAAAACAGAGGCGCTGAAAAAAACATCAATGAATACTAAAACCTACACTAAGTTTGATTACTAATTAATGTGTTGCCTAGAAGCGAAGTTGAGAGAACCAAGTAGTACAATCTATACTAAAATACTAATACTATCCAAACTATCAACAAAAACTTTCAATCCTACTCAACTACATTCTAAACTAACACTACAACTTCAAGTCTTCAAATAGCAACAAATTCGATACCCATATGGATGTGAATGCTTGTGATTTCGAAGGGATTTGGAAGCAAAAAAGGTCATGCTACGGTTACAAGTCAACTTATTTGATCAATCGTGACAATTATATATGTGTTTAATGTCTATCATCACTTGTATGTCTAGTGCCTGATTTGATTGAGAGCAACCACAATTGCACATTAAAGTCGATAATTATTATTATACTACTATTTAGACTTAATTAAAATGGAATGGAATTGGTTGGAGAGATGTCAAGTGATGTATATATAAGGTTAACTAAACCTAATAAATCCAATGTTTTTATCCCTAAGTTTGGTGTTTGGACCAATTAAATGGAAAATAGAAATAATGCACAACAATACCATGAATATAGTTACATTAAATTCATATATATATGGACTTCACATTGTATATGTAGAGTTTGAAATTTAAATATTAAATTTCTCACTTATTCATTTTAAATAGTGGATTCGAATTCTATACATTCTACTTAATTTCCGTAAATTTATAACTACATACCAAGTTATATATATATGTTTGGCAATATAATATATCATATTTGGACATACGAAAAAAAATAAAACAACAGAAGAAAGAAATTTAACGGTTAGAAGTCATTACCATGAATAAGAACATGTCAACATAAATGAAAAAGAAGTAAAAGCAATACTAATTTTATTGGTAATTCAAAGCTTTTAGGAGCCACAGAGGAACGAAAGAGCTAGCCAACCTAACCAACAAGTAGTATTTGAATTTTGAAATTGGACCCTACATTCCAAATAGAACAAAGCATGAAGATTAACAAGAGCCGAAACTTTTTATATGCATTCACACACACTACGTTGTTTTCTGTTTGTGCATGCATGCCCCACACGACCAAAACCTACCGTCCAATAAGTGAAAATTGAAAATTATAAACATAACATTGTTGGGTTGCCTTACCTATGGTTGTTGGTATACCCTGGCCCGTACGCTTGAGGCATAGGAAAATGAAAAGCAATCTCAATTTTGTTATGTAAGGACGGTGACAGATTCAGGACCATTAGTTTAGGAGATGTAAATTTTTAAATATTAATTTATGAGATTAAATTGTTCAATTTTAAAGTTAAAGGGTTAAATTGGAGTTATAAGACAAAGAGTGTGAAAGGTTAAATTATGAGGGGTTTAAAGTATAAATAAAATGGAACAGTTATTGGTTCAATGTTTAAAATTTAGGAAAGAGCATTTGCACCTTTGATCTTAAGGTACCATTGCTGTTTTTTTGGTTAGATAATTTAGTGGGTAGAATTTCACCTTTTAGATGTAAATAAGTGAACGTACCAGAGTTTAAATCCCGATCTCTGAATATAATGTGCAATATTTTTATCAACTGGGTTAAGCTCACGAGTCACAAGAACTACCACCGCTTTTACTCATATATAAAAAAGAAATTCCACCTTTTAACAAGGTACTAGTGCAAATAATTGCTTTTCATTCAATTATACAGGTGAAGCTAGCAGAATTTGAATTACTTTATAAATCTCTTCAATTTAAAAATTCTTTAAATTTATCATTGTTTAAGATATATTTCAATAAAAATCATACTGCTAAAAATTATTTCATGTTAAGATTTATACTATCAAAATATATTTCTTTTTATTTTGTTCTTCACCATTTGACGATGAATTTTTTATTTCACTATTTTAACCCAAAATGTATAACATCAAACATATTAGATCATGTTGATTTTCATTTTGTCAGTCTAATTTTGCATGCTGCTCTCCTAAAATTTTGCGCAAGATCTACCACTTATGTCAATGTGCCAAAAAAATCATATCTAAATATATATTGTCAAATAAAAAATGCCCAAATATATAACTAAACAAGGTGTATTTTGACACATCAATAGTACAATAATAAACTTAAATATCAAAGACATGTTAGGAACACAACTTTTCATTGGTAAATTTCTTGTCAAATAAAAAAACAAAATTTTAATTGGTATAATGTAATACTATAGGCTAGCATGAATTGAATGAACGAATAACAAACAAAGCAAACAAGAAAACGTGTCCGTAAGTTGAACCACTAATTGTCTCCAGCTGCCATTGTAATATTTGACATTAGTCACTTTTAAGTCATAGTCATAAGACTAAATATGCATTCATGATTGATCCAACTCCAAGTACAACAAATAAATTAATGCATTATGCATGTGCTAATTATATAATCCAAAATATAAACAGTTAAGTGGAGGATATTTTCCATTTTTTCTGGTTAGATTCTCAACACAAACAAAACAAGAAAGTAAGAGTCAAGGTTACAAGAAAATGATGTATGCGATATCACAAATCACAATTATATGTGCCAATGCCACTATTACATCTTCAATTCATCAAAATATTATTTAAAATATATATCATAGCTAAGCTGATGATAGCTCATTACAATTATGTGATTCATCAAAATTAATACAATCTTGTTAGTCGTGACTAATTTTCACTTGAAATATATATGTCAAAAGTATATAAAATAGACGCTCCTCTTTTAATCAAACTTATTTTATACACAAATATTAAAAATCGAATTTCTTACT
Source organism: Trifolium dubium (assembly GCA_951804385.1). Lineage (NCBI taxonomy): Eukaryota > Viridiplantae > Streptophyta > Magnoliopsida > Fabales > Fabaceae > Trifolium > Trifolium dubium. The sequence goes on from OX638073.1 coordinate 25,769,085, forward strand.
AAATGCTTATTAAGGACGACATATGACGCTTTAAGCAAATAGAATTAATTCTATTAAAAGTTAGAATTTGTAATTTTTGAGTTTAACTATATAAATTTTACTCTGAAATTTATTTTTCAACTCACTTTTACATAAATGTATTTGAACATAAATTAATTATTCTAAACTCAAGTTTATTTTGACAATATAAACTCAATTTTATTATAACTAATTTTTTCCAACTCAATTCTATCAAAATCAATTATGTCCACCAAACACACACATAATTTGTACTGCCTCCATTCCTTTTTACTTGACGTTTTAGAAAAAATATTTGTTCCTTTTTACTTGTCGTTTTGGAAATTTAAGTTAAATATTTCCTATTATACCCTCTATCTTATTTTATTTTATTGACTAAATTTTGTATAATTTTTTTTGTTGAAATAATATAATCTTTTTATTGTATACAAATTTTGTTTGTTTATAAATAACGTTTGTTACAATTTTGTAGGAATAGATAATGTTTATGAAAAAGTAAAAAATTATTGGTGATTAAAGATATGATATATATATATATATATATATATATATATATATATATATATATATATATATATATATATATATATATTTTAAAAAGGCGTAATAGGAAAATAAGGTGCAAAAATAAACTCTCTTATTTTAGTCTTTTTTTTCTTTTCTAAAACGACAAGTAAAAAGGAACGGAGGTAGTATTAGAGTAAATGTAGGGTGCGTTTGTTTGTGATTTTTTTAGAAAAAATCTATTTTTTTCTATAAAAAATTCACTTTTTTCATTTTTGATGTGTTTTTCAGATTTTCATAAAAATCATTTTTGAGTCCAAAATGAAAAGCTATTTTCAAGTGATTCTCTCAAAATCTTTTTTTTTTTTTAAACAAGGACCATGTGTTTGTTATTAAAAATGATTTTTATAATTGTAAATAAACACAAAATAACTTTAGATTTTTTTCAAAATCTTTACAAAATAAATTTATTTTTTAAAAATAGTTTTTTTAAAAAAATTTATTTTATTTTAATTTCAAACAAACACACCCGTAATACTAATATAATGGCCATGTCTAACATGCATCACTTGTTTAAATGGTGCTTAGTGCACAAGTTAGCATTAACACTATAACAAATACAAATTTTATAAAATTTATCGTTGAATTAAAAGTTTATATCACATAAATAATTCATGTCAAATTTTACAGAAATTGAAAATCATTTGAATTCATCAAAACTAATTGTTTATGAGTTTTTTATTATATTGAATATCGTTAGTTTTAATAAGACTAAATTATATATCAAATAATTTAATTTGAAACCTCTGTAAACTTTGACATGAATAATCGATAAAACATAAACTTTTGGTTTAACTTTGAATTTTGTAAAACTCATATTAATTATAGTGTTAATGCTAACTTATACACTAAGCACCACTTAAACAATTAATGTATGTTAGAGAAAGTCCTGATATACAGTAGTTCTGATAAAAAAACAAAAAGGAGGTGAGGAGGAGAGAAAAGGAAAACTCATAGGATGTCAAAAACAAAAAAAAAAACACATGCTGACAAAAGTGATAAAGATAGATATAGGAGAGAAGAAAAAAGATTGGGTGGGTAGACAAAATCAAACTCCCTCCATATATGTGTCTTGTATTAATCTCAAGTATTCTAATGAATGACCTTAATTTTTGTGGCAGTCTGTTAGGAAAATGTAGTTTCAAATTAGAACACGACATCATCCAACTACCGTTCCTTTTCCACGCTTAATAATTTTAACAATATTAAATAATTAAAAGTAATAAACTTCTGTTTAATTAGTTTGTTTTTATTCCGTTGCTTTTGTACAATATTATATGTATCATTGGTGTTAAACTAAACCACGGTCACATCCCACCTAACTTATTCAAAAACATTGATCGATTATTACAGACTAAAATAATCAAAGGAATAAAGTCAATATATTTATATATATGCTTTAATGTTTAACCAATATCATATGCACATACAAATCCCTTCCTCGTAGGGGAAGGGCATTCTTTATATATTTTTCTGACGATATTCATAATCATAACTATGGATATTTCAACTTGCTTAATTTAAAAAAGTGCACACATGAAAAGAGAAATTGTTCTTTCTTCGTCCTAAATCATGATCTAGTGCAAGTCCTTTAAGTAAGAAATTAAAGTTGGTCATGTAAAGTAGATGAAGTTATTTTGAAAAAAAATTAAAAAAAGAAGTAAATATTTGTTCATTGAGCCTACAATAGTTCAAATATTGTGGTTTAGTTTGGTTTGACTCAATTTTCTAAAATGAAAATCATCAACTGAATCAAACCGTACGGCTTAGAAGAAAAATGGACTGTACGGTTCAAATTTAATTCGGCTTTTTTTTGTAGTTTTTAGTTTGGATTGATTTGGTTTACAATTTTACTTTTAGATTGATTCGAATACGAACACTCTAGTTTGAAATATCAATCCAATTTTATATGATAAAATAAACCCTTTATCATTTTTGTGTTTTTAAAAAAGGAATTTTTTGTATTAAGGATTAGAAAGAATATAATATAGTTCAAAAGAAAAAAAAAATGATGTAACATTAAAATTATAGTGATATTGTTTAGAACAGATTATTTACAAATTCAATGAGTTAAAGAGAACTATAAACTTGAGAATTATACATATCACATTAATTTTAAAAATAATATTAGTAGAAATATTAGTGTGTGCACACATAAATTACTATAAAAAACTTGTGTGTAACCAAGCTTGGTTGTATATTAGGGTGTGCATCAATTCAAATTCCCTCTTCTTCTTGACATTCAGCCTTTGCCTCTCATTTTAAATTCATGAGAATGTGGGATTCGCATTAGGACTGCAGAAACATTATTTTGTAAAGTTGGAATAATACTGTTATTTGTAAGTTGCCCTATGTTCATTTTAAGTCAAAAGTTGAAACTCTTAAAGAACAAGTTAAAGATTTAGAACAAAGTAAGTTTTGGAAATGTTCATGATTTTGTCAACACTGCCGAACAAAACATTCAACAAATTCAAGATCAAATTATAAAAGAGTTTAGTGTCCATTCGAAATTGAGTTTATAAAAAAAAACTAATCATTCAACTTATTTACCTTATTTTGGTGTTATTTTATATACCTTATTTTGATGTTATTTTATATATTTGTAAGGCTTTGTTCGTTACAAAATTTGAGAAGATAAGTTTTTTTAGAAGATAAGTCAACAATATTGTTTATTTACTAGCTAGAGCATCATTGTCTTTTAATAAGTGGTATGTTATTTTTGAATTAGAAATGTTTGCATATATATGGCACAAAAATATTATAGCAATAATAAATTTCACTCACAATGCAAGATTAACAAAATAATTCTATATCCCTTACAGAAGAATTAAAAATGAAAGTATAAAACCCTAAAATGTGAAGCTTAGGAAAAATATTCAACAAAAAGTGTAGCATATGGTCAAGATAGAAATAATTTCTATCAATGAATATTCTCTTTGAAACTACTTATCTATCTTATAGATCTCCTTCCTTTCTTCCTCTTAAGAATGACAACACTTGCAATTGTTAGCACATACACTTAGTTACACACACATAAGCTGTTTCTTGTAGCAGAAGAAACAGAATAAGCACTTATTGAAAAGAGCTTATTGGTGAGAGAAGAATAGAAAATGAGAGAATGAGTGAGAGGAGAATATTAGCACAATCAAAATTCTTATTGTATTGAGATTATGTGATTGTACATGATTTGATTCCTTTTATAGGTAAAACTACTATAGTGGTTACTCAAAACAACTTAACTAACTTGTAACTACTAAACTAACCAATCAACTAACTATGATTTATGGATTACTATTTAACAGCAATGAGGATCACCAACAAGATCAAAATGACATTAGCAACATTCCACGAAACAAAACTCACTTTTACAACTGTTGTTATAGTTGATATCACCGATCTTATTAGAGATAATATCATTAGTGTGTATATGTTGGAACAAGTTGATAATTTGGAGTACACTTGGTAAGAAATTAACACATGAATTAATTAATGTGGGTAGTGAATTTGAAAAAATTCTTTAAGTACCACATTAAAGAAATCACTCAATGTGATATATTATTTTGGTATGACCAAAATAAATAAATTGAAGAATAACTATTTAATTGTTAAATTAATAGTTAATGAGTGTTGATTACTATCCATTATAATTGGTCACGTTTTTTTTTATTGGATACTAAAGCCAAGTGTGTGTGAGTGGGTTGTAGTTTGTTCAGCAAATATATGGTTTGACTGATTCTTTTTAGCCGTTCCACAATTCCAGGACCACGTATTGAGTTTTGATCAAATTTATCTGATAAGTGCAAATAGATCAGTTGCAATCCTTGAGTATTATTTTCTTGTTTTCAAAACTGCTCTATAATACATATTGTATTATTCAGTCGCGAAAGAACACACAAAAATTTACAATTTTCAGAAACTCTTCTACTCTCTCTGCCTTCCACCGATAGTCATATTTTCATTGGTTTACTGTGTTGTTGCAAAGAGTGGTTTTAGCCACGTTTATTTGATCGGTCCATTTGATTTGTTGTTGTTGCAGAGAGTGGTATTAACCACTTTTAATTGAACATTCCATTTGGTTTGTCGGTACTGTTTCAGAGAGTGGCTTTAGCCATATTGAATTGATCATTGCATCAATATTAGAGTGGTTTATTAAAACCATAGAAGGTGTTATTCTGCCCGTAAACTACAGTGCAGTGGTTTACGGTATTAATTGAGTTGGCAGTTTTATCCTGGGGACTTCACGGTTGATCGTCTACCTTGCACAATTTGGGTAGTGCCGTGAAACGTCTTAAAGAGAGCGTACTGACCCGCGACTCGGCCAATAATTTCTCAGTTGATTTTTTCTGATTTCAATTTTTTCTAAACCGAAAAATAACAGTATATGATTAGGAAAAGTATGTTTACGAAAAGGAAAACTTGATATTTATAAGAGTCTTGTTAATATTTGCTCTAATAACCCATATAAAAGAAATCAAAAATAAAAACTTTGCATTGAAAAATAAAATATTTTGACTTTAAAAAATTATTACATACACGACTTTTGAAACGAATATTTCTATTTTTAATTCTTTAATATATCCCTCAATAGCAGATGTTAACATTTGCTTATTTATAATTAGAGAAAGAAGGTAAAGATATATTCAACTTATTTACCTTATTTTGGTGCTATTTTATATATTTGTAAGGCTTTGTTCCTTACAAAACTTGAAGATAAATTTTATTAGAAGATAAGTCTAATATTGTTTATTTACTAGCTAAAGCATCGTCTTTTAATAAGTAAGCGTTTGTTACTTTGGAATTAGAAATGTTCACATATGGCACAAAAATATTATAGCAATAATGAATTTCATTTTTAAACTCTACATATACTTCACAAGATAAACAAAATAATTCTGTCCCTTACAGAAGAATTAAAAATGAAAGTATAAAACCCTAAAATGTAAAGCTTAGAAAAAATATTCAACAAAAAGTGTAGCATATGGTCAAGATAGAAATAATTTCTATCAATGAATGTTCTCTTTGACACTACTATATCTATCTTATAGATCTCCTTCCTTTCTTCCTCTTAAGAATGACAACACTTGTAATAAGGAGCACCAACAAGATCAAAATGACAATAGCAACATTCCATGAAACAAAACTCAGTTTTACAACTGTTGCTATAGTGGATATCACCGATATAATTACAGATAATATCATCAGTGTGTTTATGATTAGGAAAAGTATGTTTACGGATAGGAAAACTTGAAACCACGAAACAAGATCGCTGATAAATTTCTGGAAGAAGAATGTGGCATATAATTTGTCCGTGAATGTACTTTGAAATGAATGACAAAGTATAAACATTAGTGAGCATAATACCAACGAGATCACAAATACTCGACGAAATATGACTTTGTCTCTGTTCAGGTACCTATGAAAAAAAACCACAAGGTTAACTATGTTTTTTTTATGCCATTTGCACGAAAAAATTTATAATTATTTCATATTATATTAATAAATACTATTTTTTTATTGGGAGGTTCTTATAATACTTTGTTTTTTTTTGTTTTTGAAAAAGTTAAATTAGCCTATCAAAATTAACACCGGATAGAATAGAACATGATACTTTTATATTTTTAAATTCACCAAAATTTTATTTATATTTAAAGTGTTTCTTGCACAAGAAGTACAAAGAAAAACACTAGAAGGACACTTACAAAGGAGACCAAAAACCATAAACTTGCACACAAAAAACAAACTACAATAACAAGATAGAACATGAGACTTTAAAGAGAAGTATACTCTCAGATCCAAATCAAGTGGGCTTAGATTCTTATAATACTATAAAGATGCATTAAAAAATCATTACAAAATTGAAAGTACACAAGAGTTACATTAAAAGTAGAGATTAAAAGTTGTGATTAGAGGACTAAAAGTTGCTAAAAAAATTTATAAGACTAAAAATAAAATTTATATATTCCCTCTATCCCAACTTATAAGTACCCTTTCAAAAAAGTATAGTCTCAAAATATAATCCTTTTGCAAATTAAATTACTAGGTATATATATAAATATATGTTAATTTTAATATTTATCAATGGCTGACTGTGATTAATTACTAATAAACGCTAATCCAAAATCAAAGGTAAAATATTAGGTGCATCATAACAGATAATATTTGTTACCGTGTCAATTCTATCTTAATTTTCTTAACTTAACACTTAACTCACTTTAGAGTATATACAAAATCCGTATACATTATTATGAAGGTAAAATACGTATGAGCAAATTTGACATGAAAGAGGATAAATTAAAGAGATGGAGTACGTAGTTTGGATTTATTTAAGTTGGGTGACATACCTTGGATTAATTTGATGAGAGGAATTTGATTGCGACATAGTAATTGGTTTTTTGAAGCAATAGAGAGATCGAGAGAGCTTCTTCTTTAGGTGAATATAGAATATAGGTTTTGCCGTTTTGGGAACTTAAATAGCCATAATTTTTTTATTTTTTTTATCTTTTTAGAAAATCTCAAATTTATCTTTTACTTGTGTCAAAAAAAAAATCACCTATAATATATCGGTTCGTTTATTCATTTTTGTTTGAAGAAATTAATATTATATCTTTTTTTAGAAATTCTAATATTATTTGTAGAAAATCTATATTATATTTTTTTTTTTGAAACTCTAATTTTTTTTGTATTTTTTATGTGTAGTCTAGCGGCTAGAAATTCACTTTTGTGAATGGGTATGCCGGGTTCGAACTTTGATCTCTGCACAAATGTGCAATGTCTTATGTCTTTTAGCAATTGAGCTAGGCTCATGAGGTATCTGCGATAACGCTTACAAAGAGAGCCTCAGCAGAAGTTAGTCATTTAACACAAAATTAATTTATTTAATTTTTTTATTAGAGAAGTGACAAGTATAACTTAAACTTACTTACACATATATGAAGTCTGGAGTTCAAACTTAGTTGGATGTGTTCAATGTATCAATATTGTTATTTGTTTTATTTTTTTTAAGCAACAAAAATGAATTTATTATAAGAAAAACAAATTACATTAATACAAAGTGTGCTTCATCTAAAAACAAAAGTAGTCAAATTACAAATAATTCCAATAAACAAGAGCACAAAGGACAAACAACAAAAACACCACCCTATAACAAGATTAAGATTAAGCACCCTTCCACCCTTGACATGCCAAGGGATTAAAATATCACATATAAAACTCAAAAGATGCATTTTCACATTTTGTCTTAAACCACCACTAAGTCTGACTTTTTATCTGATCAAGTACATTATTCACATTAAAAACATTGTTTTGAAAGAGACCTTCATTTTGCGTCTTCTAAATTGACTATATCGTTGCTTAAACAGAACTTGAAAACAATTTTTTTGAAGTCATCGGCTGAACTTGAAAATCCACAAATTGAAGAACATAAGGAGATTATATTTAAAGATTGGTTCTTACTAACGAGTGCCCCCAGAGCACTCTTTAAATATACTATTTAAGAAAATATTTTATTTAAGAAAATCTTTAGCATTTGCTTTAAAGATTTTTTTTTTCTTCTTTTATTAAGATATTTATAATTTGAGAAAGAGAAGTAATGTAAAGGTAAAGATATATTCAATGATCACTTTTCCGTACATACCCAAGGACAAGGATGACGACACATTTCAACGATTTTGCGTTGGCTTTATTTCATGTAAAAATGCACCGCCACAAAGGACATCTTTGGAATTTTACAAATCCCCATCACGTGACGTTAGGATGGGGTCATATGGTTATTGATTTGTGGCCTTTATCATGGCTAAGATTATTGTGAGTAAGGTTTTGTTTTAGAGAAGAGAAATAGAGAAGAGAGAAATTAAAATACGAAAAATAATTAATAAAGAGTTTGTAAAATTTGAGAGAAATAAAAAATGATAAATTAAATACGGAATTTAATGTATATTTGGATTATGACTGAAATAAAGAAGAGATAAATTGAAACACGAAACTCAATATATAAATTTGGAATGCAAATTATACAATTAATTTCTTACCAACTTAGTATTGGAGTTGCAGGGGTCACACACAAACGAATGTTCTAATTTTTGCAATAGAATTAATTTATTATTTGATAATTAAATTAGAGAATTTTAATTATCATATTTAAATTATTTTTTAAGTGGAATATTATTGTATTTTTGCTGGCACTAAAATTCCAAGTAATATATACTTAGGGAAAATGCTAAATGGTGCACTCCATGCACTAATTAAGGATATTCAATATAACAAAACAAAAAAAAAAAACATTGAAACTTGTGCAATTAACACAAAATATTAAAAGTGTTGTTTTTAATACAAAACTTACTTATTTTGTATACTTAACTAATACATGAGGTGCACTATTTAACATGACTTTATATATTTATATATACGAATTGGTATATGGACAAGTTAACATAGAAAATCACTTTTCTATATAATTAGAATTAACATGTGCCAATTGACTCATAGTGGAGGCAATTAACATGATAATGATTTTCATATTAATAGAACTATGAAAGGAAAAGTTTTTTTATTGAGTGAGAATGGATTTCTTTTATTTTAATGAAAGTTCACATGCATATAAATCGATACTCCCTCTATTTCATTTTAAGTGTCACAGTTAACTAAATTACACACTTTAAGAACACTTCTTAAAGTGTGTAAATGAAAGAGAGAGGATATGATTTTTACTAAATTACTCTCATTTTTATTAGTAGTAGATATTGAAATACTAAAAAGTAGATCTTTAAGTGTATTTTTTCTCTCGCCTAATGATTACTTTAAAGGATAAAATAGAAAAAACTAATGTTATAAATAGGAGTATTATATGACACTTATTTTGGGATAAACAATTTTGACAAGTATGACACTTATTTTCGGACAAAGAAAGTACCATATAAGTTGTTCAAGAGACACTACTTTTTAAAGTATAGAAAAACGTGTGTGTGTATATATATATATATATACTAGTATAACTGACCCGTGCAATGCACGGGTTAAAATTTAAATTTATAGTATATGTTATTAATTTTTTTAAAAAAAATTTAAGTTAATTAATATAATTTTTGTCAAATAGTTTTATTTTTCCAATTATTTGTGAAATTAATTTTATATTTCTATTATTTAAATATAAAAATAATATATATTTAAGAATTTTAAAGAGATAAAATAGGGTGGAGAGTGATCTCCCGTTTCCCGTTTTGAACAATATCATGTTTCATTTCTAGTCCCCATTGAAATTACAAAAAAGATAGGTCGTGTAATAATATATGAATATAAATATTAATCATCGTTTAAGTTATAAAATCAAAAAACATTCGTATTAATATGAGTGTAAATATAAGTCATAGTATAAAAAACAGGTTTTCCGTATTAATATGTGTATAAATATTTAAGTTCTAATAAAAAAAAAGTTTTTCGTCTCATATTAAAACATTCGTAGAAAAAAATATAATTCTGTATAAATTACAAAAAAAACACGGTGAGATACTATTTTTGTTTAATGCAGTGAACACCCCGACTGTCCAAGCCGTCTGCAAATTACAAATAACTTCCTGACAGTCTATACCGTCGTAACCATCCATTAACTATATTAATATTTATTCGTAATGACTTCCCGACGGCCTAAACCGTCATCAAGATTAATTAATTCTGACACACTTTTATCGACGGAAATTACATGTTGTCGACTGTCAGGACCGTCAGAAAGTATAAACATCTCGACGGCTAACGAATTCAGGATAATAATTTCAGTGGACGATAATTTCCCGACGGCTAAAGCCGCTGGTATATATTTTTCATTTATTTTTAAATATTCTCATAATTTGTTGACGGTTTTTTTCATTTTTTGACGGCCTGAACCTTCAAAATATTTTCTGAGGGCCTAAACCTTCAACCCCTCTTTCTCAGTTTGGTTGGAAAATGAAGGTTTTCTTGTAGTGAAAAAAGACACTTGTATTAATATATTACTATAAATATTGATCCCGTGTAAATTAAAAAAAATACAGGTATATTAATATAAGTGTAAATATTTTTCATAAGCAATAAAATAAAATATTATAAAATTGTCTAAAAAATAATCATAATTATATAATTTTAGTTGTTGGTGGAAATCGAACCGTGTGGTATTGAGCAACTTCAAATTTATGAGACAGTTATCTCACCCTTTGAGGTGCCTCCGATCTGGCGAGGGATTAGTCACTGCGTTCGGCGGTGGTTACTCCGGTCTCAACAAAAAAAATTAAACCGTGTATCTCATACTAAATTTTGTTCGTGAGAGAGACATAGATGACACACATAAATTTTGGTTCAATATAGATTGTCCCGTGAAATTTTGTTCATTAGAGAGACATCCGTAAATATATATTACTAGCATGTTAGCCCGTGCCGTGCACGGGATTATTTTCTTTTTAATATTATTTATTAATTCATTTTAAATTATTATTTTAAATTTATTTTAATATTTAATAGTGAATTTGAGATATTTTTTTGGTAAACCAAAGGTATCCTTCGCACGCAACTGCAGAGATTAATCCACTCGAGATATATGCAATCCATTTAAGGGGTTGATCTCTTCTAACAAATGTTTCTCCATACGCACCGGCTAGGGATCGAATTCGGGACAAAATGGTTAAGAGACTCAAATATCTACCACTTGTACCACACTATGTTGGTGTGAATTTGAGAGATTATATTTTATGAGTTGTTTAAATATATATTGTTGAAGTAAATATATTATTTTGACAGAAATTTAGAATAAATATATTCAGAATCGTATAAATGACATTGAATAAAAATAAAAGTTATATTAAAAAAATATTATTTACAAAGTTTTTTTTTTGACAAAATATTATTTACGAAGTTAAAAGTTGAATGTTAATAAAACAATTTTAATATTTAGAAAAATAGGAAGTACTAAAAACATATTTAATATATTAAAATAAAATTTTAGATTGGAAATTGACATTTTAATCTATATTAAAAAAAAATAATATAATTTAATATTTTGAAATTTCAGTAGTCTTGATTCAATATGGCCTAATTCCTATATATTATACACTAAAGATGTGTTTGTTTTAGATATTTTTGGAAAATATTTTTGTAGTGTATTCTTTTTTTGTTAAAAAAATTTAGCAAATAATTTTTTTAAAAAAAGTTTCAAATGAATTTTTTTTTATAACAGCTTCACATATAGTGATGTTCCTATGTCTATTGTATATTTATTCATCTAAATCCCATCAAACTGCATTTTTTTAAAATACTATGTAAATTAAGATATCTTTTTCCATCGTTGTCCTACTTTGTTTGAACTTTTTGCATGGTAATCCACGTGTAAATTTTAAAAACAAAAAAAAAACAAAGAAAATAGATTTCTTAATATGACAAAACTTTCTCCCCGTAACATAACTCAGGTGGTATGAGCTAAGGGACGTATGGGTTGGAGAGCTCCAGGGATCAATTTCTGGGGGAGCAATTTATCTTTTCGATCTACCAAAAAAAATATATCACAAAACTCCCACATTGTGATATATTTTTTGTCCCTATAATTATTCTCATAATTTATCTTTTTATGGTTTAATATGTTTTTGGTCCCTATAAATATACCAAATTTTGGTTTTAGTCCCTCTAAAAAATTTCTTCACCTTTTAGTCCCTATAAAATTTTTCATCTTCTCTTTTAATCCCTCATTTTAAGTAAACTCATAAGTAGAATTCATATTTTTGAATAAAAAATTTGCAGAAAAGTTTTTAAAATTATAATGATCTCTCTAAAAAAAATTAGAATTTTTTAACAATTTAGGAATTAAATATGAATTTTTAAACTTTTTGTGGTTTAAAATTCATATTTAATTTATGTTTGGTTAAAAAATTCAGATTTATTTAGGAAGAGATTATCGTAATATTTTTCACATTTGTGCACAACTTCATTAAAAAAATAGAAAGGCTATATATGACTTGATTCAAAAATTGGGAATGAAAGTGAAGATGAAAAATTTTATAAGGACTAAAAGTCGAAGAAAAATTTTATAAGGACTAAAACCAAAATTTGATATATTTATAAGGATAAAAAATCATGATAGGAAATATTTGAAGGACCATAACCTGCTGAAAATTGTTTTAGGGACTAAAAATGAAATTTTGTATATTTATAGAGATTTCAAAGGTATTTATTCCAAAAAAAAAATCTAAAAAAAAATATGCTAAGAATGCAACTGAATTACGCGAAAATAAATATCTAAAAAAAATATAAAATTTTTTTTTAGAGAAGCTCTAATTGAATGACACTAAACAAATTTTCTTGAGAATGCATCAGAAAGCTCTGTGGAACTATCGTAATGTATATAATAGAGATAGAGATATGAACCTCTCCCACAAAATAAGGACAAAAAATCATGATAGGAAATATTTGAAGGACCATAACCTGCTGAAAATTGTTTTAGGGACTAAAAATGAAATTTTGTATATTTATAGGGACTGCAAATGTATTTATTCCCAAAAAAAAAATCTAAAAAAAATGCTAAGAATGCAACTGAATTACCCTAAAAAATGAAATTTTGTATGTTTATAGGGACTGCAAAGGTATTTATTCCCAAAAAAAAAATCTAAAAAAAACATGCTACGAATGCAACTGAATTACACTAAAAAAAATATCTAAAAAAAATATAAAAAAAAATCTTAGAGAAGCTCTAATTGAATGACACATAAGCAAATTTTCTTGAGAATGCATGAGAGAGCTCCGTGGAACTATCGCAATGTATATAAAAAATAGAGATAAGAACCTCTCCCACAAAATAAGGACATAAAATCATGATAGGAAAATATTTGAGGGACCATAACTTGCTGAAATTTGTTTTAAGGACTAAAAATGAAATTTTGTATATTTATAGGGACTGCAAAGGTATTTATTCCCAAAAAAAATCTTAAAAAAAACATGCTAAGAATACAACTGAATTACGCTAAAAAAATATCTAAAAAAATATTTAAAAAAATCTTAAAGAAGCTTTAATTGAATGACACATAAGCAAATTTTTTTGAGAATGCATGAGAGAGCTCCGTGGAACTATCGCAATGTATATAATAGAGATAAGAACCTCTCCCACAAAATAAGGACAAAAAATCATGATAGGAAATATTTGAGGGACCATAACCTGCTGAAAATTGTTTTAAGGACTAAAAATGAAATTTTGTATATTTATAGGGACTGCAAAAGTATTTATTCCCAAACAAAAATCTAAAAAAAAACATGCTAAGAATGCAACTGAATTACGCTAAAAAAATATCTAAAAAAATATATAAAAAAATCTTAGAAAAGCTCTAATTGAATGACACATAAGCAAATTTTCTTGAGAATGCATCAGAAAGCTCCGTGGAACTATCGTAATGTATATAAATAAATAGAGATAGAGATTATAGAGATAGAGATTATAGAAATTAGTAACTTTTTAAAAATGATGGTTAGTAACAATTAAGTAAAAAAATACATCATAAAAAAAGATTTTTTTGTGGGTGGGAATTGAACCATGTTCCTTTTGCTACAACTCTTAATTAAACCTACATAGTATAAGTAAAAATATATATTATAAAAATAGATTTTTTGTCGTTGGTGAGAATCGAATCATGTTACTTTTACTAAAGCTCTTAAGTAAATCTAAGTAAAATAATATAAAAATTAGAAAAGTGTTGTTGGAGGGAATCGAATGGAGTATATTTAGTTTGCCTAATTGCTTAAAACATAAAGCCTTGAAATCTTGCTACATAAACATATGAAGATTTGGTTGCTTGCCACATTGGATGATGATCAGAAGAGAGACATCCATAATTATATTATATATATATATATGTGTGTGTATATGAATATGAGTCAACAATATTCAAGTAATCAAGTCTTGCTTGGTAAGTTGAATTAGTAGTGAAAATTCATTTTTAGTTTTGGAGAAAACTATGTAATACATAGTTAACCTCTGTGATAGAAAGATGTATGATCCTATAAATAGGTAGGTATCATGTAATCTGTAATCTCTCCAAAGATATGATTTCATCATATGATTGAAATCATAACACTAATTTCACTTTGCTAAGAATTTTGGTTTCACTATTCAAAAAGTTGACAATAAAATTAATTTCGGTGTAGATACTTGTAGATTCTTCATCTTATTGAAGAAAATATATTATGATTCAAGAGCTGAATGTCTGGTACACGTTTATAGCATTATTTAGTTCAATATAATTTAGACGCAAAATAGATCCAATTTTTTTTTCTAATGCGTGTGTTAAGAACACGGTTTTTCCTTCAAACAATCTATACACAAAAAATTTTCACTAAAACATATAAAAAAAACAAATAAAAAACAAAAATAAAAAAATTATATATGAATCTATGCATAAAAATAGGAACAAAATATAACAATAAAAAGATTATAGAATATAAAAAAAATAAAAATTTAAAAAGTTAATTACTATCAAATAATAAAATAAATTTAATTATCTTCAAATTTACTAAATTACAATAAATATTTCTAATCTAGCTGATGGTCCTAATCGTCTTTTTGTTCCACTCATCAATTCTACTACTACCTCCGTTTCTTTTTACTTATCGTTTTAGAAAAAATATTTGTTCCTTTTTATTTGTCATTTTGGCAATTTAGGTTATATATTTTGCCTATTATACCCTCTTTCTTATTTTATTTTATTCACTAAATTTTGTATAATTTTTTTGTTGAAATAACATAGTCTTTTTTATTGTATACAAATTTATTTGTTTTTAAATAAAGTTTGTTACATATTTTTAAGAATAGATAATATTTGTAAAATAGAAGAAAATTATTGGTAGACTAAAAATATGATATATATTTAAAAAAGGGCATGATAGAAAAATAAAGTGCAAAAACACATTCTTCTAATTTGATCTTTTTTTTTCTAAAACAACAAGTAAAAAAGAACGGAGGTAGTATATGTTTATATATATATATATTTACTCTTAACAATATACAAAGTTAATTACTATGAAATTTAATGAATTGCCACATATTATTGAGAAATTCAGCACACTCCACCTTGCATCACATATGTTGGATAGGGTTAAACTTCTTACTGATGGTTAAAGACGACAAATATAAATTTAGCCTTAAACTATTATTGTTGGTAGTCGAATCTATTTTTTTGTTTGGACATCGACTGATTGTATTTTCTTGTTTGCTCAAATTGTCACTTTTGTAATCTTTTGTAGCCTTTCTCAGCACACCTTGTACTGATAAGATTATCTAGAGAATCTTATATTTATGTATATTCCATTTTTACCTGTTCAAAAACAGAACTGCGCCCTGAATATTTTTAACCAAATTTCTAATTTGACGGTCTTAAAATATTACGGAACAAGTATTGACCACTAATACATAAAAATCATATTCTCATATTCTAAAATATTTTATAGAGATTATTTAAATATTTATTCTAATTAAATTTTCTAACTTATCTATTTCAATTCTGCTGCTGTCATAAAATTGATTACTATCAAATTTAATAATTTATCCTTATTAGTTTTAATAATTATCCAAAAAACTTATCCTTCATAGTAATTCTACTCTATTAAAAATATACACATAAAGATAGGAATAAAATAAAAATATGAATTTGTCAAAAATAAGGAAAAATATGAATCTATCCATGAAAATAGATAGAAAACAAAAACATAAATGTATTATGGAAACTTTAGGCATAATAAAAAAAGAGAAAGTTTTGTAAAATGCTAGCAAGTTACTTGATTTGTCCTCATCAATTTCAATAATATTTCATATTTTTTACCTTTATCTGTAATTTTACTCAAATCACTACTAGAAAAAGTTTAAACACCGACGGAATTTAGAGACGAAATTTATTTCCTCTCTGTTAGAGACGAAACTAGAGACTGGTAAATATGTTTAGAGACAAAAACTAAAATATATGTACCAGAGACGGAGTTTAAAGACAGAAAAATCTGTCTCAAAAATATTCCGTCTCTAAATTTGTCTCTAGTTAATTAGATTTTTAATTTATAAATAAAAAAGTAATTTGAGACAGATGTTAGAGACAGATTTTTATCGTGTCTATTATTTTTCGTCTCTAAAAAGTCAACTTGTTATTAAACTAGTTAATCATCTATCAGAGACCAAATATATTCGTCTCTGAATTAATTTGTCTCTAAAATCCATCTCTAAATAAAATAACATTGAAGATTCATCTCACCAACAAATTTCCCACCACATTTTTTGTCCGCCAAAAAATTTCCCGCCAAATTTTTAATTGTACGCCAACAAATTTCCTGCCAAATTTTTATTGTCCGCAAAAAAATCCCCACCAAATTTCTTATTGTCCGCCAACAAATTTCCCGCCAATTTTTTTGTTGTCAGTCCAAAATTTTAAACAAAATGTTATATTTTATTTTTCATAATAATTTTTTTTAATGTTACAAAACACATTTTCCTTGATTCATAACTAGGACGATCACTACAAACAATCAGGAAACCAGCGGTGGTTTTTTTTGCCAAACAAACCACCGCTATATGCATACACCGGCGGTTGGTCAATCGACCCAAAAAGAGGCATCACTCATTCAGTAGTTGTTCTAGGAAACCGTTGGAATACCTGCAGTTAGGTTATTAGCGTCGCGATTTTATGGAATAGGGATCTTAAAATATGGCGTTTTAGCATTTAAACTTGTGATGTTTTTTTTTTTTTTTGGTAGAAATATGTTTTTTTTTATTATAAAAAACAAATAAAAGTTGTTTTTCCTAAAAAGTGAAGATATAAAAAATTTACCTAAAAAAAAGAAAGATAAAAAAAAACAATACAAAAGATTATTAGAAAAAGAGGTGTTATTTTAAAAAAAAAAAGCGATCTTCACCATCTTCACGTTGAAAGATTTCCTTTTCTTGTTTTCCTTTTCTCTTCACGATCTTTAAGTTGATACAAACTCAATTCAAACTCTTCCGCTCAAACTCAATCCGCCAGTCATAATTTTCTACCTCACGTTCTCACCACCACTGGTCACGATTCTCATCACCTCTGGTCACAATTCAGAGGTATTATATTGATCTTCTCTTAAGTTTCTTAATGTTTTCTTTTTCACCTTTCTTAACTTTCTACAATTTTCTGTTATTCTTTCTTTCATAGTAAATATACTTCCCAACTAAGCAAATGATATCCTTTTAAACGGATAAAAAAAATCTCAACGTAAGTTAGAAGGATATGAGAGCAACACGTACAACTCCCACTCTCAATTACTCTCTCCATTCCTTTTTATTTATCACTAGTAGTATGTTAGCCCGTGCCGTGCACGGGATTATTTTCTTTTTAATATTATTTATTAATTCATTTTAAGTTATTATTTTAAATTTATTTTAATATTTAATAGTGAATTTGAGATATTTTTTTGGTAAACCAAAGGTATCCTTCGCACGCAACTGCAGAGATTAATCCACTCGAGATATATGCAATCCATTTAAGGGGTTGACCTCTTCTAACAAATGTTTCTCCATACACACCGGCTAGGGATCGAATTCGGGACAAAATGGTTAAGAGACTCAAATATCTACCACTTGTACCACACTATGTTGGTGTGAATTTGAGAGATTATATTTTATGAGTTGTTTAAATATATATTGTTGAAGTAAATATATTGTTTTGACAGAAATTTAGAATAAATATATTCAGAATCGTATAAATAACATTGAATACAAATCAAAGTTATATTAAAAAAATATTATTTACAAAGTTTTTTTTTTGACAAAATATTATTTACGAAGTTAAAAGTTGAATGTTAATAAAACAATTTTTAATATTTAAAAAAATAGGAAGTACTAAAAACATATTTAATATATTAAAATAAAATTTTAGATTGGAAATTGACATTTTAATCTATATTAAAGAAAAATAATATAATTTAATATTTTGAAATTTCAGTAGTCTTGATTCAATATGGCCTAATTCCTATATATTATACATTAAAGATGGGTTTGTTTTAGATATTTTTGGAAAATATTTTTGTAGTGTATTGTTTTTTTGTTAAAAATTTTTAGCAAATAATTTTTTTTAAAAAAGTTTCAAATGAATTTTTTTTTATAACAGCTTCACATATAGTGATGTTCCTATGTTTATTGTATATTTATTCATCTAAATCCCATCAAACTGCATTTTTTTAAAATATTATGTAAATTAAGATATCTTTTTCCATCGTTGTCCCACTTTGTTTGAACTTTTTGCATGGTAATTCACGTGTAAATTTTAAAAACAACAAAAAAACAAAGAAAATAGATTTCTTAATATGATAAAACTTTCTCCCCGTAAAATAACTCAGGTGGTATGAGCTAAGGGACGTATGGGTTGGAAAGCTCCAGGGATCAATTTCTGGGGGAGCAATTTATCTATTCGATCTACCAAAAAAAATATATCACAAAACTCCCACATTGTGATATATTTTTGGTCCCTATAATTATTCTCATAATTTATCTTTTTATGGTTTAATATGTTTTTGGTCCCTATAAATATACCAAATTTTGGTTTTAGTCCCTCTAAAAAATTTCTTCGACTTTTAGTCCCTATAAAATTTTTCATCTTCTCTTTTAATCCCTCATTTTAAGTAAACTCATAAGTAGAATTCATATTTTTGAATAAAAAATTTGCAGAAAAGTTTTTAAAATTATAAGGATTTCTCTAAAAAAAATTAGAATTTTTTAACAATTTAGGAATTAAATATGAATTTTTAAACTTTTTGTGGTTTAAAATTCATATTTAATTTATGTTTGGTTAAAAAATTCCAATTTATTTAGGAAGAAATTATCGTAATATTTTTCACATTTGTGCACAACTTCATTAAAAAAATAGAAAGGCTATATATGAGTTGATTCAAAAATTGGGAATGAAAGTAAAGATGAAAAATTTTATAAGGACTAAATGTCGAAGAAAATTTTTATAACGACTAAAACCAAAATTTGACATATTTATAGGGACCAAAAATATATTTAACCCAAAAAAAAATCTAAAAAAAAATCTTAGAAAAGCTTTAATTGAATGACACATAAGCAAATTTTCTTGAGAATCCATGAGAGAGCTCCGTGGAACTATCGCAATGTATATAAAAAGAGATAGAGATAAGAACCTCTCCCACAAAATAATGACAAAAAATCATGATAGAAAATATTTGAGGGACCATAACCTGCTGAAAATTGTTTTAAGGACTAAAAATGAAAATTTGTATATTTATAGGAACTGCAAAGGTATTTATTCCCAAAAAAAATCTAAAAAAAAACATGCTAAGAATACAACTGAATTACGCTAAAAAAATATATAAAAAAAATCTTAGAGAAGCTCTAATTGAATGACACATAAGCAAATTTTCTTGAGAATGCATCAGAAAGCTCCGTGGAACTATCGTAATGTATATAAATAATAGAGATATGAACCTCCCCCACAAAATAGGGATAAAAAATCATGATAGAAAATATTTGAAGGACCATAACCTGCTGAAAATTGTTTTAGGGACTAAAAATGAAATTTTGTATATTTATAGAGACTGCAAAGGTATTTATTCCAAAAAAAACAGAATCTAAAAAAAAATATGCTAAGAATGCAACTGAATTACGCGAAAATAAATATCTAAAAAAAATATAAATTTTTTTTTAGAGAAGCTCTAATTGAACGACACATAAGCAAATTTTCTTGAGAATGCATCAGAAAGCTATGTGGAACTATCGTAATGTATATAATAGAAATATGAACCTCTCCCACAAAATAAGGACAAAAAATCATGATAGGAAATATTTGAAGGACCATAACCTGCTGAAAATTGTTTTAGGGACTAAAAATGAAATTTTGTATATTTATAGGGACTGCAAATGTATTTATCCCCAAAAAAAAAACTAAAAAAAATGCTTAGAATGCAACTGAATTACCCTAAAAAATGAAATTTTGTATGTTTATAGGGACTGCAAAGGTATTTATTCCCAAAAAAAAAATCTAAAAAAAACATGCTAAGAATGCAACTGAATTACACTAAAAAAAATATCTAAAAAAAATATAAAAAAAAATCTTAGAGAAGCTCTAATTGAATGACACATAAGCAAATTTTCTTGAGAATGCATGAGAGAGCTTTGTGGAACTATCGCAATGTATATAATAGAGATAAGAACCTCTCCCACAAAATAAGGACAAAAAATCATGATAGGAAATATTTGAAGGACCATAACCTGCTGGAAATTGTTTTAAGGACTAAAATTGAAATTTTGTATATTTATAGGGACTGCAAATGTATTTATTCCCAAAAAAAAATCTAAAAAAAAATATGCTAACAATGCAACTGAATTACGCGAAAATAAATATCTAAAAAAAATATAATTTTTTTTTTAGAGAAGCTCTATATGAATGACACATAAGCTAATTATCTTGAGAATGCATCAGAAAGCTTCGTGGAACTATCGTAATGTATATAAATAAATAGAGATAGAGATATGAACCTCTCCCACAAAATAAGGATAAAAAATCATGATAGGAAATATTTGAAGGACCATAACCTGCTGAAAATTGTTTTAGGGACTAAAAATGAAATTTTGTATATTTATAGGGACTGCAAAGGTATTTATTCCCAAAAAAAAATCTAAAAAAAAACATGCTAAGAATGCAACTGAATTACGCTAAAAAAATATCTAAAAAAATATTAAAAAAAATCTTAGAGAAGCTCTAATTGAATGACACATAAGCAAATTTTCTTGAGAATGCATCATAAAGCTCCGTGGAACTATCGTAATGTATATAATAGAGATAGAGATATGAACCTCTCCCACAAAATAAGGATAAAAAATCATGATAGGAAATATTTGAAGGACCATAACCTGCTGAAAATTGTTTTAGGGACTAAAAATGAAATTTTGTATATTTATAGGGACTGCAAAGGTATTTATTCCAAAAAAAAAATCTATAAAAAAACATGCTAAGAATGCAACTGAATTACGCTAAAAAAATATCTAATAAAATATAAAAAAAAAATCTTAGAGAAGCTTTAATTGAATGACACATAAGCAAATTTTCTTGAGAATGCATGAGAGAGCTCCGTGGAACTATCGCAATGTATATAATAATAATAGAGATAAGAATCTCTCCCTCAAAATAAGGACAAAAAATCATGATAGGAAATATTTGAGGGACCATATACTGCTGAAAATTGTTTTAAGGACTAAAAATGAAATTTTGTATATTTATAGGGACTGCAAAGGTATTTATTCCAAAAAAAAATCTAAAAAAAAACATGCTAAGAATGCAACTGAATTACGCTAAAAAAATATCTAAAAAAATATTTAAAAAAAATCTTAGAGAAGCTCCAATTGAATGACACATAAGCAAATTTTCTTGAGAATGCATCAGAAAGCTTCGTGAAACTATCGTAATGTATATTAATAAATAGAGATAGAGATATGAACCTCTCCCACAAAATAAGGATAAAAAATCATGATAGGAAATATTTGAAGGACCATAACCTGCTGAAAATTGTTTTAGGGACTAAAAATGAAATTTTGTATATTTATAGGGACTGCAAAGGTATTTATTCCCCAAAAAAAATCTACAAAAAAATATGCTAAGAATGCAACTGAATTACGAGAAAATAAATATCTAAAAAATATATAAATTTTTTTTTAGAGAAGCTCTAATTGAATGACACATAAGCAAATTTTTTTGAGAATGCATCAGAAAGCTCTGTGGAACTATTGTAATGTATATAATAGAAATATGAACCTCTCCCACAAAATAAGGACAAAAAATCATGATAGGAAATATTCGAAGGACCATAACCTGCTGAAAATTGTTTTAGGGACTAAAAATAAAATTTTGTATATTTATAGGGACTGCAAATCTATTTATTCCCAAAAAAAAAATCTAAAATAAAATGCTAAGAATGCAACTGAATTACCCTAAAAAATGAAATTTTGTATGTTTATAGGGACTGCAAAGGTATTTATTCCCAAAAAAAAAATCTAAAAAAAACATGCTAAGAAGGCAACTGAATTACACTAAAAAAAATATCTAAAAAAAATATAAAAAAAATCTTAGAGAAGCTCTAATTGAATGACACATAAGCAAATTTTCTTGAGAATGCATGAGAGAGCTCCGTGGAACTATCGCAATGTATATAAATAAATAGAGATAGAGATTTTGATCATACCAAAATAATTATTTATCCTTTTGACAATTTAAGTTATATTTTGTTTATTATATCCTCCTTCTTAATTTTTTGTAACAAAGTTTGTTTTTATTTTTAAATAAAGTTTGTTACAATTTTTTGGTGGTTTTAAATTTTTTTAGAAAGAAAAAGTGTATGGGCAAAAAAAATAGAAATTCATTGATGGAATTCCAAAAAACAAATTTAGTAATAATAAGTGGATAAGATACAAAAATACACTTTCTTAATTTAATTTTTTTTCTTCTAAAACACAAATAAAAAAGGAACGGAGAAAGTATATCTTAACTCCTTCCATTCTCTCATGTTCAGCCACTATTTCACCTCAACCTTCAACAACTTATATTCTCATACTCCAATGCATACTTCTCACATGTCAAAACACTTTAGAGATGTTTTCTAATTTACAGAAGTTATATTCTGCCCAAACAAGCTCGTACCATGTACATATATTTTCTGATGCAATTCTTAACCTCAAAGAAACGTTAAGCACTCAATCATAGGTCGGTCGTACGATATCTAAAATCAATTTTGTTGAAAATCAGTTAGGTAAGGGTTTTTTCTCCATACACCCATACTACATACATGGGAATTTTGTTGTGAGATGGTAGTAGAAATTAAATTTTGTCTCTTAAGATTAACCTTGCTAGGTAAGTCTCAATCTCTTTGTAATTAGTTTGGATAATATGCTGCAGTTGATACTTTGTATAGTTACGTTTCATTTGCTTTTTCATTTATTTTTGCTTTGTTTAAACACATGCCTCTGATTTACAAGTTTGCCAAAATAAAAAATAACTTGTGTTTTTATCATGCAACATTGAGAGAATTGAATATAATTTATGATACATGGTTGTGCTTAGATTGGACTAAAATAACTTGTTTCTGGTGGATGACATCTATTAAGTTGAGTTTATAACTTGTATATATTTTTTAAATAGGTTCAACACCAAATAAATTATCCAAGTCCACATATTTATGAAGATGAAAGGGATGAAGACTATAAGTTAATTACATCCTAGCGAATTAATTTTAGTTACTTGCCGTTATGTATTTTTGTTAAATCAATAGTATGTATTTTTCTCTGTTGTAAATTTAAGTTTGATATGATTATGTAAAGTCGTAGTGACACATTTGATACTTTGACCTAAATTTTTATGTTAATATTACAAATTTGGCTCGATCAAAATTTATTTTTCTCACATTCTAGAATTATATGAATTATTTATAGTAAATAAAAATTATATGAAAAATTGTATAAGCATTTGATTGCTAAATAGATAAAAAAAAAACTTATTAGAGACGGAAAATGTGTTTTGTCTCTATGGAGACAAAATTTTATACTTAGAGACGAAATTTTAGAGACATAATTATTTGAATTCAGAGACGGATAATTCTTTCTCCGGTAGAGACAGACTTTTATGTTTAGAGACGAAATTTTAGAGACCAAATTATTTCAATTCAGAGACGGATAATTCTGTCTCCAATAGAGACGGATTTATTGTGTCTTGAATTCAAAATTTAGAGACAGATATATAAAATCCGTCTCTGATTCAGAGACGGATAAATTTTGTCTCCAATCAAAGACGGAATATAAAATCCGTCTCTAATGGCTTAGAGACGAGGAAATTAACGACCACATCAAATCTGTCACTAATTCTGTCTCTAATGTGCTTAGTGACGAAATATTTACCTTTTAGAGACAAATTTTGGTCGTCGGTATTTAAGATTTTTCTAGTAGTAAATGATAATCTTTATTTGTTGAAGAAATCTAACATAAAAATATCTACCTCACAATTTAATACTCCCTCGGTCTTATAAAAAGTGTTCTCTTTGAATTTTTCACACTTTTAAAAAAATGATTAGTTTTTTTATTTCAATTATGTAATGAGTTTGTTTACTAAAATGTCTTTATTAATAATAATTCGATGAGTTGAAATACAATAAATTAAATAATAGTAATTTGTTGAAAAAAGAGTAATAAATACTGTCTTAATTTTGTAAAGGGGCTAAATAATTTGAGACAGAGAAAAAATTGAAAAGTGACACTTATTATATAAAACTTATGGCAAATGTGTATTTGTTAGGGTTTTTTTTTTTTTTTTTTCATTTTATCAAGAGCTTTGCCCCTGAAAAATTAACTTTTTTCGTATGGTGTTAATGATAACACGAAGAATTTCAAGAATTTAACCCAAAAAGGTGACAACAAACAAACAAATCCAAGCCTTACCAAAAAAAGACAAACAAATCCAAGTTATGTTGTTTTTCGTGATTAAGCTTCCTGTTTTTGAGTGAGCTTTAAGTGTTTTTATGTATGTTAGGCCAAAAAGGTAACAAGATAAATCTACTAATGTTGTTATGGGGCAAATATTATAGTTGTATTGTATCGAAAGTTGTTTACTCCATTTTTTAAATACAGTTATTTTTTCCCTCAACAAGTATTCTTAAGACATTGAGAAAAAAAATTGTACTAAAATATAAGTCATTTTACATTACCAATAAAGTATTAAATGATTTTTTTTTATACCCTTAACTATTTATTACTCTTTCTTCTTTTACTTCTTCAATTTATCTTTTCCATATCATTAATGAAGGACAGTTTTGTAAACTAATACATAATTTATCTTTTCCATACAATAATGATTACATTTCTTAATTTGTGTAATATAATCAAAACAACTTATATTTTAGTACGGAGGGAGGGAGTACTAATTAACAGCTGTTCCAGCCCAACGGTTTTAATTTCAATGGTGACAAAGTACAATACTTCGTACTACTATGCCTTTTTCTATTTTTGGGTAATGCCATGGGTTTTGAAAACCCATCTCATAAAGGGTAATAAAGCCTTATTAGTTACTCCATTACCACGGCCTCTCTGTCTTTGCAGTGAATACAGCTGCAAATTTCCAATTCAAAATGATTTTCTTCCAGTAATTATGCACACATCACTTTCATTTTGCTGTTCACAACTGACTGTACACCGCTCCTTTTGAAATGTGTATCTGAAATATCTAACTATATTATGGGCACATGAAATTGTTTTAAGATTAATTGAAAGTGACCATTAACTAAAAGTTTCTTCTTAAGGTAGTGACTTTAATATTGAACCTTCTTTTAGTATCGTACGCTTTGGTAAAATTAAATAACATTACCGTTTGTTTGTGTTTTTTATTTTGATTTTGATAAACTATTTCTGTTATAGGAATCAGATTTTCTACATGTAACTAATCTGAACGGTCAGATCTTTAATCGGCAACAAAGATTATTTTTATTTTATCAAATTATATTTTAAATTTGAGTCATTTGATCTTAGACCATAAATCGTTAGTCAAGATTGCTTACCGAGTTAAATTGCATCAATAGTTGACACCATTAAATAAAGATCCCCTGTTATAATCTTTTAGAATTATAGTCTACTTTTTAGAAGAAAACAAACTAAATTCAAGGACTCAAAAATCAATATATAAGAACTTAAAAATGTTTTATGCTGATTCAGAGACTAATATGACAGTTAGTGAAATTTTTAGGTACTAAACTAATTATTTACTCCTAAATTAACTCACCTAAACTATAGTCTACTTTAAATTATTTTTTGGATATATTTATATTAAAAGTTGTTAGTTTGGTAAGGAACAACATGTATTGTTAAATGTTAATCATGCTTATAAGTTATAATAAGAAGAATATTGCATGCATCGCATATTGACACACAATGTTTTAATTTCTTAATTTCATGTCCAAAGTTAAGGGATTTAGATTTATAAATCTCGTGTGTCAGAATGTCTATCGCATGTTTTGATTTAGTATCATGGATTGAATGGTAGGTATCCAATTTGAAGAGTAAATATAGATAATTAAAGAAGATGATACCACTAATTAAGTAGTATTAGTATACTAGTGGTGCATATGGAGACAGAAGGCGTTGGCACAGTAGTTAGGAGGTAGACACAAGTAATAGAAATGGATTGGATACGAATCTGTTGGATGATATATTTGGCATTTGAATAATGAACACTATAGTCTATACCCCCATCCTACCCGACAACTTCCTCTCCTTGCACTTTTTCTATACACTTGCTTTAATTAATCTACCATATATATTCATCAACATATACTACTCTAGTCCCCACTTTTCACTTATTATTATTATTAGAAGTAGTTCATTCAATGGCAAAACTGCACTAGGCAGTGGGTTCTTTAATTCAATTTTAAATATTGCTTTAAAAATCAGACATGTCTAATTTAAAATGATACATTTAGAGGAGGTAGTTGAGCGGTTGAAATTCATCTGACTGTAATCAAATGTTGAAAGTTTGATCTTTATCTTAAATACGAAGTATCTTCAAAATTCTAGATTAGTTAACATCAACAAATTTATATTCTCGTTAGTATTGTACTTTATGTTATCATGTCAACTAAAACCTTCAAATTACTTTTAACATTAAGATAAGTAATCCTCTGTTTCTTGATCCTCAGCGAAATTAATCCCAATATACATATTCATATCTTAGCATTGAAGGTGTCACAAAAGTCACTTTATTGTACTTTCAATAATATTAGACTACACTTTATTTTACGATACATTTTTTTCTAACTTTAATCAGATCTCATTATTAAATAGTCAAGTTCATCTCTCATAGATCAATCAATTAATTAATCGATCCAAGGATTGAATGAGTGTTTGGAATTCCACATCAGAATAGATAAAAGTGTTCAAATACTTAAGTTATAAGACCATTTCATATATATTTGATTAGTCTTTTAGATTAGGCTATTCTCGTATAATTGATGTTTTCATTGATAATTAGACCACTGAAAGAGCTACTTATAAATTTGATTAATGTGCTCCACAAATACTACTGATAAATAAGTGAAGTCACAAATATAAAAATGATTATATCATCTAACCAATGTCAGCCATGCACTGATGCCGACTATTAAAAGGTGTTATAGTATTATGAGTCTCACATGAAATAGATAAAAATATTCAAAAATGATTCTTAAATCATGAGATTATTTCATCAATTACACTATGTTTAGTTTAAGGGAAAATAGGAGGATTGATTGTGGAAGGAGAGAAAGTACGGAAACCAAGATCCATCCTCTGTTTGGATGCACTCTCATAAAGGAAAGAAAGCTTATTTTTTGTGGGGCCCACAGTTAAAACACTTTCCGCCCAAATTTGGGAAGAAACTAATGAATGGAGTTCTAACAAAGCAAGAAGACAATATTAACCTTGCTTTTGAAATATTTTTTACATATTCAGTATTCACACTTTATTCATTTTCGTTTTTTCAATTTATAGCTTCTTTCAATGTGAGTGCTTTCAACTTCAAGTATGCATAATTTTTTTACATTTTACATTTTTTATTTTACTTGCAGGTCTTTGTTGGTTGGTGGCAGTTGCGTTCATTTTAATTGATTAAGTAGTTGACAAAAAAATTGATTAAGTACAAAATTCAATTAATAACTAAATCAATATTTAAATAATAAATAACATAATAATACTTATTTTAAATATAAAAAAATAGTATTAAAATTTGTTTCATTTCTATCTTAATATATCCTTTTTATAGAAGGGTAATTATGTCATTTATTACATTATATTACTTTCTTTCCTTTCACTTTCTCTCATACCAAACAACTAAAAAATCATCTCACTTTTCATTCACTTTCATTTCACATTCATTCCTTCAACATTCTTTCCTTTTACTTTCTTTCCTTTAACTTTCTCTTCTCATCCAAACAAAGCCTTACTCCTTCGTATCAATATATATATATATATATATATATGTTTTTCTTCTTTTACTTTTTCTTTCTTTTTGTTGGTATATGAAAAAATAATAAAGTTGGAGAGAGAGTAGTGACTTTTGTTGGTAAAAAAATATAAATGCATAAATAATTTATGAAAATCAAAAACTAATTTTACATTGGTATTGTTAAACAACATATATTGTGTACAACTTTTTTTTCAAAACAACATATATTGTGGTACGGAGAGAGTAATCTCTATATCTTTATTTTCTAAAATTCATCTCTAAATATTAAAATTATTTTAATCTTAATTCTTAAATTAAAACTCACATAAAAATTCGATGAAAACTACTATTACCTCTGTCACAATATATAAGACATTTTTTGACTAAATGACACTATTCATGTATTTATAGATATGTAAATGTTATTATATAAGATCTTGTTTGATTCGTCTTGTATAATATTTTCAAGATATCAAATGGGTCTTGTTAACATGTGCCCTGAGTTTGTTTGGTTTGAAGGAAAGAAAGTAGAAAGGAAGGAAAACACGGAAATCAATGCATGTATTTGGACTATTTTATATTCTAAATACATCTCTCGAATTCCGTGTTTTCTTTCCTTCCAATACATGTTAAGGAATCCAAAAGTAGAAATATTATATTAAAAAATGTAATATTTTGACATTAAAAAAGCAAATGCACATCTTTTGAAGCGAATATTTCTACTTTTATAACATTAACATATGCCTTCGGGGCACATGTTAACATTTGCCATATCAAACTTTTACTAATGCACAATTAAAGATATTAACAATTAAAATTGTGCATTAACAAACGTGCAATAATCAGAATGGATCTTATAATTTGAATAGGATAAGTAGCATACACTATACACAAACTATTGCAGATTTTTCTATTGCAAGGAAAATTCAATCAACAATCGTACTATAAATTAGGACTACTAAACCTGAGGCAGAAAATGAGAAGAGGAGAGGAAGGTGACCGACAGGTGTGAGTGAGTATGGAGGGATAGGGATAGGGATAGGGATAGAGGCAGGTAGTAAAAGAGAATACAGGCTGGCTAGACTGACAGGAAAGCAATAAAGATTCGCGCTCCGATTCGGCGACCGATCTTGTCGTTTTGTGCCACGTCAACATATTACTGTTGTTGTTTTGTTTTGTGGGTCCATTTTTAAATATCCCGCACGAAATGCTCTACAGCCTGTAGTAGTATGTAATAGTCGTCAGTCAAACTCAACTCAACTTAACTTAAACAAGGAACCTCACTCTCACATACCATCATCATCAGCCAACCGTTACTCTTATCTCTCTTTCTATTTTCTTTTTTCTGTTCTTTCCGTTTTTCCTTCCTTTCTTTTGCTTTACTATCCTAAATAAAATAAAACTACTCCGTTTCAAAATATATAATTTTTTTTACTATTTTTGTCTTAAAATATAAAAAAAAAACAAATAAATATTTATCTTTTCAAAAGAAGTTCATTATTAAAATTTTTTTTACATCTTTTAATATAATTTTTTACAAAAAATTACAATTTCAATTATTATATTTTACTTTTTTTTAATAAATGTGATTTTATTTATTTATAATATGGGATCACATTCCTATATTTTTCATCTAGACCAGGTATGTGTGGCAAAATACAATGATATTCTCTTTGTTGGATAAAAAACACTTTAATAAGTAGGACAATTAATCCGTAGCTTTAAAGTTATTTTGTACTCTAGGTAAAAAATGAACTCTTAACTTTTAATTAAAGAGGATAAACTTCTTCTACAGCTCAACCACACCCTCTGAATTTTCTTCAATCTCATATTAGTAAAAGAAAACAAAATCACATCGATTAATAAAAAGTAAAACATAATGATTAGATGTATGTTCTTTTTTTGTAAAAAATTGTATGAAAATATGTAAAAATGATTATTAATTATGGAAAAGATAAAAAAAAATTATTTGAAAGATAATATTTGTGTTTTTTCTCTTATATTTTAAAATAAAAAATAATTTTTTTTCTCATATATTTTAAGACAAATAAAGTACACTACACATTTAGTACACAATATTAGGGGTGCATTTGATCTACTAAAAAACATGGGAGTGGACATAATAATTTTTGTTGTATTGTGTTTGATTTAAAAATTGTCTTTGAGAGTGGACAAATTCAGGGCCAAAAGACTAGACAAAATCAGATATTCTTGTCCCCTGTTGAACTATGAGACAACTTTTTGTCCTCAACACAACTTTTCTAAATCACCAAAATCCATCAAACATCATATAAGATAAAATTGTTTAATATCTAAAATGTTTGTCATGTACAGTTTTATCTTGTACTGTTCTATCTAATAATTTTTGCAGATCAAACAGACTTAAACCTATTAATATTTTAACTTGCGAAGATAATTGTGGATCTGACTCTGTCCACAACTGTTACATTCATGTACATATCCCATATAAATATAATGCCTCACCTTTACTACCAATGGATTATACGGGAAATAATAGTCCACAAAAGAAGATAAAGCTGAATTATATAAACATGTTTTGTTGATTGAATAATTAATTAATGGATTTTCTTTTAAAAATTTAATTAGTATATTCGTGGCGTGGGCCCAAATATAATATAGTAGTACTAACATTTTTAATTCAAAAACATTTGGCTGGAGAAAAACTAATTTACAATTGTTTTCTTTTTTTGACAAGTAATTTACAATTGCTATACACCGTTCTTTTCTTTTTTGTGTTTGTTGTTTGTTTTGGTTACTTTGGTGTTTGTTGTTGATCAAACTGTTTTTGTCTTTCTTTCAGAAAATACTTCGTAAAGTAAATTTCAAAACTAGAGGCCATAATCAATTGAGTGGGGCATTGTTTGTGCAATTCTTTTACTTGTAATTTGTATATAGTCATAGTCTTTTCTTTTTTTGGCATAACTCATGGAGTAAATAGTTTTATGAACTATTTATTTATTTTCTTTATTTTAAAATGAGCGTCATTGCTGACCAAAAAAAAAAAGAGCGACATTTAAAATTTTTGTATAGATATTAAAGAATTAAAAAATGTAATCATTGTTACTTTATATTAATTCATAATAATTTGTTAGTTGTAATTAGTTAGGAGTTAGTTACATAAGTCGGTTATCATTTGTGCAACTATTGTGAAAGACAACTTTGTAATGTGAATCTTCAACCACTTGTGCATAAGTGCGTTCCCCATTCTTGTGCGCCATTCTGCTGTATACACTTGCGCTTAACATTGCAGTGTGTGTGTGTTCTATATCATTATATCAATAGTAATAACATTTTTTACTAAATTAACTCTACTATTTTTTAGTTTGATTATTTTAGCTCACTTATAAGTCTCACATCGTTTGAAATCGAGGCAAATGATAGTTTATATACAATATACTACACTCCTCAAACCAACCGATGAGATTTTTTTACAAAGGACAAACAGTGACGAGTTAACCTTAATACGGATGATCTTTCAGAGATGTGGACTTGATATATTAGAGGTATATAATTGGAATTGAAAAAAGTTGCATTGAAATTGAAAATGACGCTCTTTTTAAAAACAAATTTTTCACTAAAATGACACTTAGTTGTAGATGTTAGATATTAATTCATATTCATCAAAGTGTTTGTTAATCAAGTTTGTAGAATACTAGGTAGTTAAGTATCTAGTTAGTTAGTTGGTTAGCTAGTTGGTTATTCCATTAACCAAGTTAGTTAAAGTTGTTGTATTAGTTATTTGCATAGCAAGTTATGTGTGCATTCAATATATAAATCACACATTTTAAAAGTTTTTCATTTTCAATTCAATTTACACATTTTCAAATAACTCTCTTCTTCTCTCAATCTTTCATTCAATATTATTTGCTTGCTTTATTTCTCTACTTCCACAATAATGGACTTAAGGGGTTATTAGATTGGGATTTTGAGGGATTTTAATGGATTTTGAGGGATTTTAATAGTCTTGTGTTATTCAATCAATATTTATTTTTTTATTTTTTCAATGCCACAAAATCCGTTGTTATTCAATCAAGATTTTTAATCAAGATTTTTTTTTTGTATTATAATTTTCACAAAATTCTGTGTTAAGAATCTTGATTGTAAAATATCTTTTAAAAAAAGTCTCTCAAAATCAATATAATCCCACAAAGTCTTTTAAAATCTTCAAGACTTTTTTTGTCAAAATAATCTCTCAAAATCTCAATCCAATAACCCCTTATAATCCTTGCTAGCCCTTCCGAGCACTCACGCACATACTCTTGCTCGCCACCCTCGCCACTGATACACATTGGTGTATATGTGCTTTGTGTGTGTTT
This sequence comes from Trifolium dubium, assembly GCA_951804385.1. Taxonomy (NCBI): domain Eukaryota; kingdom Viridiplantae; phylum Streptophyta; class Magnoliopsida; order Fabales; family Fabaceae; genus Trifolium; species Trifolium dubium. The sequence goes on from OX638073.1 coordinate 25,801,975, forward strand.
ATGCATGCTCTGACTAACAGTAGACAATAAAATGGCATGTATTATTGATGATATTTGGGATTGTTGAAAGTTTTTTTGCTAGAGTAAGTTTTAGTTAGGGGTGATCGCGGTGAGGTGTGGTTCAATTTTGAGTATAAAAGTCAACCTAACCGCGAGATTAAATTATATCGGTTTAGTTTGATTCGGTTGATTTTTGAAAAGTCGTTCCAATTAATGCGGTTTTGATTGGATTGGTTTGTATGGTTTATCGTGACATAAAAATATGACAATATTACCAACTAATTACAAATTAAACAAAGAAAATATTATTTTATTGTTTCCTAAATATAAGATCCATTTGATCACTGCACGTATGACAATGCATACTTTTGAACACAAATATCTTTAATTATCTAATAGTAAAAATTATAAAACTTGATATTTTGAAAGATGTCATCAAAACAAATCAAACAAGATCTTATATGCTAATATTTACATCTATGTATTATTTAAAAAATACGGTCAAAACATGATAAATGAATAATGCAATTTTGTCAAACAGAATCTTATAAAAAGGGACAAAAAGAGTACAAAATTTGCATATATTCTAAAACTTTTTTACATTTTATAAACATAACTTATTTTTAATAACAACATTATAATTTTAAATCATCCCAATTATTTTGTAAGAATAAAAAAATCCTTCTAATTATCATGCAATGCATAATATGCATTAGTATGAGCTTAAAAAATTGATAGAGCATTAGAGTTGGAGTTTGGAGTTTGATCTTAAAAATAGAATTATTAACCACTAAATTACTTAAAAAAATAAAAATAAAACTACAAACATAAGTGATAGAAATATTTTCATTCTCCAGTTTCTATAATTTTTACTAATTTACAACTAAAGATATTAGTGATCAAAATTGTATATTTACAAATCGGTGGTCAAAATCTCAAATTTTTTGTCCTTAACTAACTTGATAAAAATGAGTTAAAATTCACCTAAAATGATAAAAAAAAGAGAAGTGATGACTTATAGAAAAAGGAGCAGGAAAGAAACGACGCGTGTTGAAATACAGCTGTATCGCAAAATCCTAAAGTAACCGCTTCCCAGGAACAAGCGGTATCCATCTCACCATAACCGATACGAATTTCCCCAAAAACCTAACCTCCCAAACCGTTTCCCCTCACCCGTAAGTGTAACCCTCCCCTCACTCTTAAATATAAAACCCCTTCCCCATCCCCACTTTCATTTCAACAACAACGCTCCCAACCAAACCAAAAAAAAAAACCCTTCTTCAACACCAAACAAAAAAAATGAACAACACTAACCGAAAAGATAATACGGATCGGATCAAAGGTCCATGGAGCCCCGAAGAAGACGAAGCTTTAACCAAACTCGTTGAACGTCACGGCGCTCGTAACTGGTCACTAATCAGCCGTGCTATTCCCGGCCGTTCTGGTAAATCGTGTAGACTCCGTTGGTGTAATCAGCTTTCTCCACAAGTTGAACATCGTGCTTTTACGCCGGAGGAAGATTCGTTGATTATTAGAGCACATGCTCAGTTTGGTAATAAATGGGCTACAATAGCTAGATTACTCTCCGGTCGAACCGATAACGCGATCAAAAACCACTGGAATTCGACTCTTAAGAGAAAGTGTTGTTCGTTTATGGCTTCTGATGATCCAGCTTTTGATCCTAAACCGCTTAAACGTTCTGCTAGTGTCGGTGCTGAGGGAAGTCCTTCTGGTTCTGATTTAAGCGATTCTGGTTTACAGTTACAAACTGTTTTTCGTCCTGTTCCGATTCGTTTGCCGGTGGAAAATACTACATCGGAACCGGAACAGGAAGCGGTGGAGGTGGAGGAGGAGGAGGATGACGGTGGTCAGTTGCCGTTAACTTTATCTCTTTCTCTTCCAGGTGTGGAGACGAGTTCTGATGCGGTGAATCGATCTATGGCGGTTACGGCGGCTGCGGTGCCGATGAGTGTTAATCCGATAAGTGCTGTAACGGCTGCGGTGGCGGCGAAAGTGGGAGCGTTGAATTTGAGTGGGGAGTTTATGGCGGTTATGCAAGAGATGATAAAGAATGAAGTGAGGAGTTATATGGAAGAGCGTAATGGAATGTGTTTTCAAGGTGTTGATAGGCTTAGAAATGTTTCTGCTAAGCAAATTGGGATTAACAGGGTTGATTCTTAATTAGAATGTAATTAGTTTTTTAATTAAAAAAAAATGATAAAGAAAAAAAGGAAAGTCTTTTTTTCTTTTTTCTTTTTAGCAAATAATTTTGGCCAATGTACAGAAGAGACTGAGTTAGTTGTTGGAAGTTGGAAAATGGAAGTTTATTTATTTAGCAATGGCAAATCTGTAATTTATCTACTGTTTGGTTCTGTTGGGAAAGATAAATGAGGGATTTATTAGATGAAAAAATTAGTAGGATGGAAAATGAAATATCTAAAAAAAATTCTTATTTGAGTTTTAATTGATTTTCTATGATATTTGAACAATGGTGAACAAGAATAATGTGATTAATCGTTATTATGGTTCAGATAAAAAATTAAGCAGGTAGTGTTTTAAAGCAGTAAGTAACCATGAAAGGAAATTGGTTACGTTGTTTAGAACTACTAACTAGGAGTGGTTTTTGTCGGTTATACTTTAATGAATCTGAAAATTAGTTGATCAGTTACCATTTGGTTATGTTTTGATTTAAGAATGGAGAAATTTTCTGCCAAGTTCTGCGTTGTTGAGACTTTTTTGGTAGATACGGATTTATTTTCAAACTAATAACTTCCTGGTAAACATTTTCAAACTTCACCTTATCATTCAGTTTTTTTTTTTTGGTAGTTACTATTAGAACACACGGTTGGAGAATCATTCACACACGAAGATCAAGAATATTGATATAAATAAATTTGATATCACTCTTAACTAAAATTTTAAGGTATTCCCTCCGGTTTTTATTATAAGAAGAAATTTGTTTTTTAGGTTCATGGAATGTTTCATGTATCTGGACTATATTATGAACTAGATACATCAAACACTCTATGAATCTAAAAAGTCAATTTCTTCTTATAATAAAGACCGAAAGAAGTAATAGGTGTCTGAGTCTTCTTACTTATAAATATTCAAATTTCTACATTTTTAACTAATGTAAAACTTCTCCACATTATTCAAGCTTGTTTTTTTTAACGTTTACTAGTTTATTTTTTATATAAACAAATCATTCAATTTCTTTTTTAACAAGAATAATAGATTACCTAAATTTGTACATATTATTCCTTCCGGTCTTAAATATAAGAGGAAATCTATTTTGTAAATTTATTGAGAATTTAATGTATTTGGTCTAATATTTAGTCTAAAATATGAATTAAATACATTAGATTTTCAATAAATCTAAAATTGAAGATTCTGGTTTTCCAATTTTTAAACAAGCAATTTGAGTCTCTAATTTTGTCAATAAAAATAAAAATGTTAGTTTCTAATGTTTATCTCCAAGTACATTTAGGCCGTTCCCTAATTTTGACCTATTCAATGTCTGTGTCTTAAATTATCATATCTGAACTACATATTTTACCATTTAAAAACATGAAAATAAATCTCCTCTCAATTTTATTTTGACTACACATCCTCCTTCAATGCATGTCCGAATCAAGTTAATTTTAAAACATTGTGTTTATGAAATATTGTTTGCTATGAGTTTTATGTGAATATGTACAATTTTGTTTTTTTGGTAAAAGGTATATTGTTGAATTGAGGAAATGAATCATGTATATAAATTTATTGGCTCAATTTCTAGTTGAACTTTATAAAAAATCAAAACAATTTCCCCGAAGGCTTAAGGGGCTAGTGGGTTCGATTCCCATTGACGGCACCAATGTTCTGACCTCAAGTCTACAAACGACATTGTATTTTTGAGGTATTGTTTGTAACGAGTCTTATTAAATTATCACCGTTTTATCTTTGGTAAAAAAATCTTTTTTGGTTGAGGAATGTTGTATATCAAGTATCAACTACTCCTAATCTCAACTATCTAAGAATTCGAGACTTTAAAATGAACCGGAACATGAAGTTTAACATCTCCTAGAGGTATATTTAAAACTCAACACCTAGTGGTATATTTAAAACTCAATCCAAATAAAGAGACATAAATATTCATTCATTGATGTCGCCAACTTTTTCAACAATGATAAATTCTGTAACAAAACCACTGTCTAGACCTTTGAAGGCACATAAGCGTTGCACACATGAAAACTAAGAGGAGACTAGAGAAATACACTTGGGTAAAGATACTAATTTTAAAAAATGGAAGACCAAAATAACCACAAGGAAAAGTAACTGTTATTAACAGAGAAGTTACGTGTAAATTCTTCATAAAATATCGTCTAATAAGTGAAGTTACGTGTAAATTCTTCCCTTGATATTTGCCATTTTCATTATTCCATTTCAGAGGCTAAACGAAGGTTAAATAAAGGGAAGCTGGCCTAAAATAATAGGGAATGATGTTTAATATTTTGGGACGAAATAGATGCCTACAAATATACAAGGGGTATTGACATTTTCTTCTTGATAAACAATATAATCTGTGTATACACTACTTTTCTACATTCAAACAATACTAGGTCACAAATTCGCGGTTGTAATACTGCTAGAGCCTGTTATATTTGTCCTAAGAGAGGAGAGTCTAGATTTAATCTCACCAATCAACTGTAGTATATCATGCTTCCAGGACCAGGATGGTTCATTTAAAGCACGTATGGAATTGAGACAAACAAGCAGGGTTCCACCTTCATGTAATAGAACCTGCGTGCATGTTACAGATTGGTTAGCAAGCAAGAATTAAAAATCAACCATAGAAAAAGGTAGAGAAAAGCGACCGGCCAGAGCTTGAGGGTTTTTGTTGAGAAAGCTAAAGAAAAATAATGCTTTTATTTAGGGTCACAAGTTAAACAGTGAAAAATTGACCAGTAGAAATCTTAAAATTTTGTTTGGGAGAGTGAAAACAGAGAAAGGGAGGGGGGAAAAGACAACCTTGACAGGATTTCTAATAGTGCCATAATTTCTAAAGCATAATAAATATTTTGCAGCAAAATTACATTCATTCTGTTTACAAAAGGACAATAAAACATGCCTTACAGCCTGACAAATAACAACAAGATCGTGCACTAAATCAGATTTGAATTTCATACCGTTATCCACAATGGCAGAAATCCCAAAACTGACGGAAGGGAAGCCACGAATATGCTAGACAATGCCAGAGCCACATTTTGCTTAATCTGCATAGTCATTGACATATGAGGCAACAACATCCAATTGGTGAAGATACTATGTATCCTAACAAACAGTAGATATTAATGTACCAGTGAAGTTGTTTGGCGAGATTTGGCAATACAAAATGGCACTGCAGAAATATTTTCTCGAAGCAACAGAACATCTGCAACAGCTATAGCAGTTGCACTAGCACGATGAGCAAGCACAATCCCGACAGTTGCAGCAGCAAGTGCTGGGGCATCATTAATACCTTCCCCAACCATAATTAAGCCTCCCCCTGTCAAATAGCAAAGAGCATAAAAATGTATAAAAGACATTCAATTTAGACAATATTATTATTTAGGAGCCTGGTTAAGAACACAGTATCATCATAATCATCATAAAAATAAGACAAGTTATAGCAACCATGAACTAAAGTGCAATAAAAGAAATTACTTTGGGGTACCAAAGGGGATTGGGTCTAGTGGAAGCCGGAAGGGACTAAACTTCCAGAACATGGCGAGCCAAGATTCAATTCCGGCTGAGAGGTACCCAGAAACTGAAAAATAATAATTTAGGATGTGCGCTCGTGTGTGTATCACTGCGTGAAACTTATACTAAACGAGCCAACAGACTAGTGTGTCACTACAAAAGAAAACATGATAAACCTGTTGTTGAGCTGCATTGCACCGATACAGTATCAAAATATGGGTTTTTTCAAAAAACGTTAATATAAATTTTAAAATATATATATAAAAAAAATGTATGAGCATAAAAATATACAAATAGACATCAATCATAATTTACTACATCAAAAATCAAAATAAAATTAAGAAATAGTTATAAGAAAATGGAAAAACTAGAATAGAGAGGATATTTACACAACAAAAACTAGGGAATGATTATTCATAAGGCAAAAAGTAAGAAAATAATGTACAATATAATAGGGAAAGTATCAACCATCAACAATATAAAAAAAGAAATAGAAAACCTAATATTATAATTTTTTTGTAATAAATCACAAATATATATTTATTTTTCAGACTGCGGGTATCAACTGGTACTCAACAAGTACCCACACATGCCTGATTTTTTATTCTAAAAAATAATTTTAGCACATACTCTACTTATCCACAAACGACAATCATGAATTTTGGAGTACTCGTATTTTCGAGTTGTTGAGAAATAGGAAAACGAGAGAGTACTATATATAGGCATGAGTTTCCCATTTACATTTTTTCTAACACACAATATGTATGTAGTACAGAAATAAGACCCTACACGTATATAATATCATTGTTATCAGAGACATAAAAAATGAAGAATCTCGAATATAGGAACTCACCCATATCTCTTGAGATATCCTTTACATGACTCAGCTTATCTTCAGGCTTCAGGTTGCAGTAAAACTCATTAATGCCCACAGCAGTTGCAACTCTCTTTGCACTATATTCATGATCACCAGTTAACATCATCACGCGAAGCTTTGCTTCATCTTGCAATTCTTGAATAACATCAAAAACCCCTGGACGAGGCCTATCCTCCAGGTGAATCAATGTTACCTGCAACAAGTGGTTAGTCAGTTAAGGTCCAGGAGGAAATTGTTGAGAAGGAAACAGGGTAGCATATCACATTTAGTGAGACTTAATGTGCTTTGTTTGGGAAAATGGGGAGGAGAGAGAGAACAAAGACCAAAGTAATTTTCAAACTAAACAGGTCGTGGAAGTAGAAAAACTTTGGTATGATGCCAGCTTCTCAAGCAGGAGATGTCTTGGCAGTTTTGATTTGCCAAGAGCATTGTTCCTCCAATGAGAAACGTAAGAGTATTTGACGGTACACTACCTTTTTATTAATGGAAAGGGCAGCATGAACAAATTCACTTCCATAAGAAGATGCATTGATAGCTTCCTTGATCTTTTGTGATTCATTTTCAGATTGACAAAATGAAGTGATGAAATCTATAGACCCAAGTGATGCTTGCAATAGTTTATCACCTCCATTTCCTGACTATAACAAGATAAAAACCAATTTAAGTCATTATACTTGTCATTCCCAAATAAACTATTTGAGAATAAAATATGCATACATTATAAATCTAACGTATTACTAAATACTTCTCAGGTCCCATCATGTAGTTAGCACTAGCATTAATTTCATTATACAAAGAAAACAACGCAAAATAATGATAAATTGTACAATGAAAAAAGAGGAGACTCTAGATATGTATGCAATAGGAGCTAGTGATACGGACAAAAGATGGTAGTGTTATTACTAGTGTATACTATAATATTAGGCTGTCAAGCGAAGTGAACATTTGAGTAATGGGTTGAGCAATGCACACAATTGCCAAGTACCTCAATGTTGTTAACAGTAGCAGTAAGGCCTCTACCAGGAAAGTATTCAAAATTTTCAACAGAAACAGAAGGAAGGTCTTTCCCTTCACTATGGTCAACCACAGCCCTGCAATTAATTTTAAAGAAAAAAAAAGTATGAAGACTTAAAAGAGTTGATCTTGTTCAAGAACATGCTACAGTATATTTATACATTTGAGATGGCATAACTGAACATTCAAGATTGAATTGAATAGCTTGTAACATATATAGTGTTAACCCAATAGTCCAAAATCAAATTGAGAAGTACACAAGAAAGAAACACACTTAGTCAAAAGAGGAAGAAAGAAACACACTTCTACACTTCCTCAAAAAATAGATTAATGATGCAAAGAACCAATGACAGCCACAGCTGTTACTTGTTTGAGGTGGGTTAAAAAGCAACACTAAAATATTTTGTTCAAAATGATACCTTCCAATGGGGTGGGTAGTGCCCTTTTCCATAGCTGCAGCAACAGCAAGAGCTTCCTTTTCACATGTAGGAATGCAGCAGGACGAAATGATCGATTCCTTGTTTCTGATGTGATGACCATAAATGGGCTCAATTGCCTTGAATGCAAGTCCACCAGTAGTCAATGTCCCTGTTTTATCAAATGCGATAGTATGGCATGAAGCTAGCGCATCCAGAACATGTCCACCTTTGAGTAGTATGCCCTGCAAATTGAGGTTACTGTCACACCCACAAAGGAATATATCCCATGCTCAAAATTTTGTAAAAATTTGAACGTTTCTACTTCCCTTTAAACCAACAAACATAAATTTCAGAAAGAGGAACTAAAACAATGTCATAAGAAAAACAAGATAATCAAATCATTCAGTTCAACCCAGCTTATTAGTAGATCTCATCTAATCATCAATCTTTAGGTAAACTTAATCAATAAAAATTAATCTCAGCATATTGAAGATGGTATCAACCATGTGTAGTAACTAGTAATAACATCGATAATATGACTTTGTTTTTCTTCAATCACAAGTCTGAGCAACTTCCAAGTTTACACTTGGTTAAAACTGTTACGCATGCTTTGTTTGGATGCAGAAAGAAAAAGTGATGGTGAAATGAAAGGAAAAGAAAATGTAAAGAGTAAAACAAGAAGAAAATACATGCTTGGATGCTGGGAAAAAGAAAGAAAGAAAGAAGGGTGAAAAACTTCTCTTATAATTTTTGGTTAAATGGAAAAGGGAAATGAAAGAAACTATTCATGTTAATTGATGTTTATTCCTCACAGTCACATGTACAGATGTATAACTTATTGTCTTTTTCTAAAGTTAATTAAATGACCACCAATAGTCGACTATCTTGTCAAGATTATTGATTATTTTATTCAAATAAAAATAGATTATTCGGCAGAATCTGAGTAAATTTGTCCAAAGCAAATTTTTTTCTTCCTGTCTATCTTTTGTCCTCCAACATTATAAGAGACAATTTTTTGAGCAAGTCCCGCATGTTTTTCTTTCCTCAACCAAACCGTGAAGCATCCATAAATATAAGCAGGATTTTCAAAAGATGCTGGATTATAATTGTTGAAAATATAATGTAGAATACAAACTGAAGAACACAATTGTATTGATGGTGTAAATACCACTTCATTCTAGCTAAAGTGCTACAAAGATATTCAAAGGGGTAAGTATTATATAATGTTAAAATTTAGATAATATTCATATGTTGTATGTTTAAATACTCCTAAATAGCTAAGTGATACCTTTTTTGCACAGGAGCTGATTGCTGTGGCATATGCCAACGGAGCCACAGCCAACGCACATGGTGATGCTGCAACCATGAGCCCTAAAGCTCTGTAAATAGAACCTCTGCATGCTGCATCAACGGAGAATAAATAAGCTGAAATATGAATGTTAAGTCATATATAGATGCATAACAGGGGCAGTGAACACTTAATAAAGTTGGTGATAATGAATTTTGCATAATATTATTTAACTCTGGAAGTCAAGAACCCTAGCCCAAGTCTATACAAAGATGAAAAAACAAGAGCTATGCCCAAGTAGGCCAAATTAGCAGACAGGACTGTGTTTGCATGCAAGGAGCAATAAGGCGGGAATTGCAGGGTCTGTTCTCAGTCCTCACGGCAGATGAGCAAAGTAAACGACAAAAGAGGTTAGCAGCCTCAACAACGGGTGCAATATGAACGGCGAAAGAATAAGTGGAGCGATTAAGGAACACAAGAAGGTAAGACAATTGTCAGGGAGATGGATTAGAAATTTAGAAAGGCATGGGAAAGGATTGAGAAATGGTGAGGTTTTGGGTAGCAGAGAGACATTCTGGGCATCTACAGAAATTCCCATGTAATTCTTTTTTCTTTTCTCTTGCACTTCCTTTGTGATTTGAGTCTTAGCAGAGGGAAACCTCTGCTTGTAAGGAGCTTGATATTCGTTTTTCCTAATTTAATTCCATGTTTCAACATATATGATCCCACAAATGATTAGTTTACAAATTTGAAAATTTTATGAATTATATTATACAACACTGCTAGAATAAAAGAAGTTAGTACCTGGTGTACTAATGAATGGCCACTTAAATACAAGTGGTCCGAGGACAGCAATAGCAACTGATAACACCACAACAACTTTGCTGTAATTTTCACCAAATTCATCCAGCCACCTTTGAAGTTTAGGTTTATTCAACTGAGCTTCTTCAGTCAACTGCACAATTCTGCTTAGAGTTGATTCCTTCCATGTCTTTGCTACCTGTGATGAAATAATTTTGTACTTTGCAGTAAGTTCCCAACAAAATTGCACTGTAAACAAGATAAGCACCTATCAGAAACAAGTTGAAAGTGTTGAACAAGACAGCCCCTTTATTGACAGTCTAGAACTGGATACCTAGCATCACAATATCTAGTAACTTATCTTACATGCATTTAGAACTTGACTCATGAGTTATTTTTCATTTTCATCAATGAAAATGAAACTTCCAAATATGATCAATGTCATGTGAAACTTGTCAATAAATAATAATAAAAGTATAATGAAGATATACTTTCCAGCAAAAACAAACAGTGATTCTCCCTAATCACCTACAACAACTCCATTCATCCTTCTCACAGTCTCACCACCAGCAACCCCAACTAACGTTTTACACGAAAGCATTCAAATAATCCTCCCAAAATAAAATATTTTCAAAAAAACCAAGCTCCAGACGTGTCATAAGATTAGTTACTATATTATTGCAACCACTGACACCTTATTATTAATATTGCTTGATTTGTTTCCAGCCCATTAACACCACCAGTTTGACATTCTCCCAACTGTTTCAGCCATCACCATCGTAACTAATCACCACAAGACACAGGCCACAAATACTATTATTTGGCACTACCTTTTTCTGTTTCACTTCCTCATATGACCAACATTATTAGGTGTTTCCACTGTAAATATAAAGCTTTAAAATGGTACAGAAAGTGCTAAAAGAACCAAACATCAAATACAGTCATACATACCTTCACAATTATTCTCCCATCTAAGTTCCTTGCACCGCCAGGAACTCTATCCCCAACTTTAGCCTCCAGCGGTTTGACTTCCCCTGTCAAGTGCTCAATGGTAATTGTAGCACCACCTTGGAAAACTTCACAATCTACAGGCACAGACTAATCACAACACCATTCCCATTATACTTCTTCAATAGTCTGCTATACAAAACTTGAAATTCCAATTTTTCATACTTTTTTAGAGAGAAAGCAGGATAATGTAAAAGAATACTTAATAAAATATTCAACATAGAAAGGAGATGGAATAGTGCTCTTAAATCAACAAGAGAAAAACAGAGACATTTCCGTCTCCTTTTTTAAAGGGAGAAAAAAGAACCTATCTGAAAAAGTTTTTCTAATATTTGATCTTCAATATTTTCAGATCACAGTGATAAATGTAATATAAGATGTCAAAAAGAACAAAATGGATCCTATGCAGCGGTTTTATGGATTCTCTTTCTTAAGCCAACGCCTTTGGCAGTGTGTACTATAATGCCGCTTCAGAGGATTCATATCCCAAAAGAATATCCTTCATCATACACACCTATTTCTATTAATATTCTAATGTCCTTAGATTAATGCCATCGATAGTTCAAAATATTTATATACCAAACTGATTTTGCAGCTTGGTTTGATGTAGATTCCCTTGATTGATACACTTGTTTGTGTCAAAGAAATATAACATATTCCACTAAGCTCATGGTTTTTAATTTGTCAATATTTTAGGGATTCAATATAGATAAGAGTAGTTAATTATAGATTCAATATATTTTAGGGAGTTTGGCATCATCATATACTTCAATACATTGTGTATCAAATAGCAAACCTTACGACACCAATATTGTTGTATAAAAAATTTTGAATTGTAATTTTTATTTTAATTATTGATTTTATTATGCAGCAAAGTTGCAAATCACATATGTCACGAGTTCACTATATCCAAGCCAACATAAATTGAAATGATTTCCTAATATTTGTAGAAAAGAAAAAATTGCATAGCCATTTGAAAACCTCAAAAAATAACACAAGAAAGCAACCACAGTTTCATCTTCTAGAAAAATGAAGCAAATTAGTTAAATCCAAGCAATTAAAATTTCAAAACTTTTTACCTCTCCGGCACCAACAAGGACATATGATCCTACTTTTATATCATGCACAGGAACCCTCTTGTACGCCAAATCAAATGTATTTGGAAGTTTATCATCTTTTGTATCGAGAACAAGTGCAAATTCCGGATTGTTCTCCTTCAACTCTTTAACATCAACCATTGAACGACCAGTGAAATACTCTTCAGCTGCATAAACCATTCAAATTAACCCAATCAAACTCTTTTCATAGCACCAAAATTGTTAAACTAGTAACGTGTTTATTTTATCCGAATAAAACAAAACCAACTTACCTATATGTGCAAGATTAAACATTGCAAGTAGTAACCCTCCTTCCAAAGAATTTCCCATAAATATCGTCGCAAAAGCTGCCATTGCCATCAACACATGGATGTTCACTTTTCCACCACTAATTTCAATTAAAGCATCAAGTAATGCCGAAACCTAATACACATAAACACATAATAGTAAGTGCATGTCTCTGATATCACTGTCGGTGTGTCAGAATCACAGTGATCTATGGTGATTTTTCAGAAGCTATAAGTTCTAATTTCTTCAAAATTATGTAGATGACCGTGATTCTGGCACATCAACCGTGATACCAAACATATGCTAAGAAATTAAACTGAATCGAACTGAACTGAATTGAGTGAGATATTGTTTGATTCATTCTTACCCCAACCAAAGGAAAAGCGACGAGAATGAAAGAATTTTGGAAGGGTTTAATGAGTGATTTGGGCAAAACATGAGGACAAATAGCAGCGGAAACAAATAAAGCGGTTGAGAAACAACATAGATGCAAATGCTCTCTTAAGATATTCGCTAGGTCAATCCATTTTGTTGCTTTAGCGAAGCTGATAATCGCTTTTTGAGGTCCAGTGAGATTCGCATCATCAATATCATGATTATGATGGTGATGACTATGATTATGATTATGATTGTGGTTATGATTGTGGTTATGGTTATGGTTGTGGTTATGATCGTTGTGATTGTGATTGTGATTGTGGTTGGTTGTGGATTCGGCGTTGCAACGGAGTTTGTGGTGATGGAGAATGAGGAATTTGGAAGAATAGAGAGGTTTGATTGAAATTGGGGAAGAGCGAGGGTGAAAAGTGAGGTTGGAGGATTGAATTCTTCTGGTGGTGGTTTTGGTGTGGATGTGAAGTGAGTGGAATTTGGTAGAAGGGATTGAATATGAGATTGCTTCCATTTTGAGAGTGGAACTTGGAAGATGAGTTTCAGGCCATTATTATAAAGTTGAAAAGAGAGAATCAATCAGAGAGAGTTTATTAGGACATTGACCTATTTGAGGGCTTGTGGCGCAGTTGTTTGTTTTTTCTTGTTCTGGGGGTAGAGAGTAGGAGAGTGAGTGAAAATGAACCATTCAGTTTGTTGTTACCACATCCGCACCACATAGTGTCATCATTCATTCAATAATTTTGCCATGGCATGGGACCTTGGGTAAATTTATGTATCGAATATCAAACGTTAGTTGATTTAATGGTGAATGACGATGAACTCTGTAGGAAGGAAAAGATCATGGTTTGAGATGGAGCTAAACCCACTTGATGCCTGAATTGACCTCGAATTAGATTAAATTAGTGGTGAAAACTAAAAAAACAACTGATTTACAATGTGTTTATTATCGGAAATTTTTACCGCCGTAACAACAATTAATCTTGGTCGAAAAGTCTATATGACACAAGATGAATTTTTTCTTTCCAACTAAATTTTCTCTATCCGCGACCAAAAATTGAATATATGATTATGATCACTTATTTAAAAGTGTATGCATTGGCACTTTAGGTTTACACATTAGAAAAATTATTCATTTCATATACATTTTTCATGTAAAGGTTTTTACAATGTAAAGCAACCCTAAATAAATACTGATAAAGTTATACTAATGATTTTCAAAAAATATTTCTTTTTTATTCTTCACTCAAAATATTTGATTTCTAAAGCTTCCACAATAGATTTTGTATACAAAGGCCAAAAGGCCAGGTCCACAATCAAATTTACTATGTGCTATGGTCAGGAACAAACTTAGTCTGTGACTGTGTTCAACCTAATTAAAAATAGATGGCTACTTTCTCCACCCCTCAACAACAGTCAAGTATGCATTCAAAAAAAGCACCAAGTTTTGCACATCAAGATGCAAGCTTCAAGATAGTCTGTGCGATCTGAATATAGAAAATTGCTCTTAGGGCCCCCAACACACTCTTAGATTCCCCAAAAATCCTAAAATGCCCTCAATTTTTGACCCATTTATGTTTGTATTCTAACATACGAAGGTAATTTACATTCGATGGCTGAAATGAGTTTTGGATTATAAATTATGAATGTCTTGGATTATGAATATCTTGTAGTGTTGAATGACATTTTATTGAAAAAAAAAATATGTACATGACTTTCAAACAGCACAGAATAATCCGTGAGATGTATGCGAAAAACAAGTTAAGATTTCAAGTAACAGGGTTTCGCATTCTACGAAATGAAGCGACTTAGTTTCGCTTCCTACAATACAAAGTATAGGTTTCGCATCCTACAAAACAAAATGACTTGGTTTTGCATTCTAAATACGAAACCTGTAACAAATGGCTCTCATGAAATAAACACAATTTTTGTACGGTCTTTTGAAAATGTAGTGGTGGGAAAAGTTGCTCCCTCACTATTCATTTCATCTTACTCATCCCTGACATTCACATGATGGTCGGGATATGTAATTGAACCATCAAATGTTTTGATTTGCATATAATGCGTAAACTTGAAAAATTAATGAATGAATGAGCCAATATTATTACAACAACAACAGAGTTCCTGTGGTGAATTATTCAAGGGAGAGACATACGTAGAAATCATTAAGAATACAACAGATGAGGAAGACTAGGAATCAACAGTGTCTCTCATTGATCCTTCCCCTTGCTTTTTCCTTCAGAGACTTTTACCCCATATGATGAGAGAAAAAAAGTGCTTTGATTTTTCTGCAAATACCTGCAATGACATGTTTTTAATCAAACCAATAGTAACAAAACTACAGAGAAACGTAACAGTTAAAATCAACTTTACACTATTGAGCTGGGCATAATGGGTGGAAACATTAGTGAATTATATTGGATAATGTAGATATTTTAATTTCTTCACTCAATCAAAATCTTAAGGATGCACATCTCCTATCTATATTTTCATAAACTAATAGAGATAATGTAATATCTGACACCATGGTCCAAATCTTTACAATTTAGAGAAGCTTACACTTGTTCATCATGTACATATATGTATACCAATTAAATTATCTTTTTAGAGTACAGTGATTTCTTTTCTTTTACAGAATACAAATTACTAATGGACAATTATGAAAAAGTTGATTTTATTTAGGATAAAATCACAACATTGAATTTATTTGTAAACACTAGCTAGAAATTAACTTAAATGTTAGTGCATTCATGAGCTTGTAGTAAACAAATTATGCAAACGAAATGCATTGGCTAACAGAGCAAGTGCATCAATCAATACATATCTGACAGCTTTTGTCATTATTTCAGCAGCAACACTTTCAAAAGTCATGACATTTAAGTAAGGATCCGACACAAAAGAATCTACTAATATAAAGAGATGGGTTTAAGCATTTACTTGAGAAAGTCAAGTAGTTTCAGCTGCAAGCGATTCAACGCTTCCTCTTCAATGTTTACATATGCCAAAAGCTCAGGTAACTTAACTGCAAGCACAAGAAAACATCTGACTGTTTTGCAGACACATTTATGAAACTTTTGCCAGGGTACGTACTACGTACTGCTACACCCTTAATGGCAACATATCAATGTCTTCAACAATATTCCATTGATGCAATGCAATGGTTGAAGATACAAATACAAATAGCACAGCAAAAAATACAAATAACACAGCAAAGAATCGTTAAAAATTCTTGCAACTAGCCAAAAATTATTGAAGATAAAAGATGTCAAAATTTCGCAGGCACCATTAAAATTCAGGCAACTTAACAGTTAATAAAGCAATTGCTTGAAAATATTATGATTATTTAGCAAATAGTATAAAAAGGGGTCAAAATTGAGTTGAGATGTCAAAATTGTATTTTCAATCAAATTTAATATTAAATCAAAAGAATCCGTAAGAGAAACAAGGATGACAAAAATAAGTCCCAAGATAAAATGAAAGTACAAATGCACCCATAGACTATTCTTTTTTCAAGCGCACGTGAAAAAGCAACAAAAAGTAATGAACATACCAAAGAGGCGTAATAAATGTTCAGCTCCATATATAGTTGATGGAGATGCATTGTCCAAAACTGCTTCACTACACTGCTTGCGTTCTTTTTTATATAAGAGCATCATAGGCAATGCTTTATCAAAATAGAGCCTTATTCCTTTCAAAACTTCACCTGTTGAATCAGGCGCCCTATATCATAGAAACACATTTTACATGACATCAGCATTAGTTACAATTAGATGCATGGGATGATCAAATAACAAAAGTAGATATCCGTAGTAGAAAAGAGGAAGCATATGAATTTTCAATTATCCATAATTTCTTACACGCCGTCTTTCTTTGACTTGTATTCATTGTACTTAGACAGAATTTCATCAACAGTTGGTGAACGAGGAAGTTTCACAAGCTGCAGGGAGAAATGTAAAAAAATTAAAATTAACGTGTGATGGGCTGATTATTAATGCCCTAAAATAACTTATCCTTTTTTAAAGCAGTAATCAAATAAAAAATTTAAACAATCATGCATTGCATCAAAACCAAATTAATGCCATTGAAAATATTTGTAAGCTAAGAGGATAGGCTCAAATAGTCACAGATACTTGAGAGGTAGCAATGATACATTGTAATAGAACCAAGGAAATTGTGCACAATAACTCTCCTCAATTTGCACAGAAAACTAATAAAGCATAACACTTTCATTTAAATATAAATGACAGCACAAGCTACAAGAACTGAACATATGTGCATTTTGGTCGAGGAACCAGGGCTGGTGTCTGTAAGATCATTGTCAAATAATTATTGTATTTGCACAAAAGTAATCTTTAATTTCAAGTAGAAAACAAACAAATAATTCAGTCATCTATATCAGGTACAGTAACCTTTACATGAAACATAAGTTAAAATCTAACTTTAAAAAGTGTATTTTAAACATATGCAAGAAAATAATAAAAGGAAAGAGTGAATTTAATTGTTTCCATTTACCTTATCTTGCTGATTAACAAAATCCCAGTCATCAACAAGTTGTTTCCTTAACGGTGCAGGAATTTGAATTTTGAAAAGCTTTTCAGCATTCCCGCTGCCCTTCTAGTGATTAGAAATTCACACTTAGTAGAGTGTTTGCAAAATTAAAGATTGTGGAAAAAAATAGAGCGTTTCCAAGCAAGTACAAAAAATTTGAATTCCTAATTCCTTCATATTATTAATTAGCCTTCCTCGTTTAAAACATCTGATGTTTGTTATGATATTGTCTCTATAATATGAAATGTAAAATGAGAATAGCTAACAATTTATACATGATATACATGATATGAAGATAAACTGAATGCAAATGGTAAATCTTCCATGGTTTTAGAACAAAAGAACATGCAGACAATACAATACAATACAATTAAACCACAACTTAAACCAAACCTCAACTCCAGAATCATTCTTTCGTTTTTTTCCTTTTGACACTGCACAGAGTTTGACATATTAAACTTATTAGTGAAGGAAAGCCGATATAAACACACATTTTTATGTCAACAAATCAGTGAAGTCATGTATTCAAACAAAAGAGAATTTGAGGTCCAACTTATTAAATAATAATTACTGTGCTTAAATGGAGCGATTATGAAAAATGATTACCAGATGTTTGCTCATTATGTTGGGCTTTAATACCCAAACACACATTGCTCTAGAATGTGCCAGGCATAAATATACATGAGATGGCCCAAGCCCCAAGGCCTAACATAAGTTTAAAAATCCAAATTTTAAGAAACCAAAAATAAAGTGGTTTTGAAAGCCAAATTGTTTGAGAAGGGAGTTTCATATTGGTTATTGGCTTTTTCAGTTATATATGGGTAAAAATTTATACTAGTCTAGTAGATTAGAATATTTAGCACAACAATTAGGTAACCTACAAAGTGGGTAATGTTTTCAATAGGATATTAATCCAGGAAAGAGAAAAACCAGAGAAAAAAAACACATGCCTCTATTACTCAAATGGCTATAAATTTTACGATAGAAATTTGGTCCTATCGAGCATGAAGAAAATAGTATATGTACAAAATAGGAAACCAAAAGATGAAATTTAGTGAATACCATTATTCTTGATGTCTTCTTTATCCACTTTTGCATTTTCTACAGAATCGAAAGAAAATGTAAAATTATCAACCTAACAAAATGAAATAATCTTTCCAAGTCCAACAGTTAAGCAAACAGCGCATAAACAGAATAAGTATTTGGTGCTTGTGCAATCGCACCTACATGTTGTCAAGTATTTAAAAGAAGATAAAATTTGTTTAAGCATAATAACTTACTGTAGAAGGTTATGCATTTTTATAAAAATTTCAAAAGCCCTATAGGTCCAAGATTAATTTTAGGCAAAAGTAATTATCACATAATTTTCCCAGAAATAGCTAAATTTGAAACTACTGTACTTTAAAACATGCTACATTGTTTATACTTATATAACAGAACTTCATACCGAAGCACCTGATAAGATTTGTTGATCTATACTTCTTTTAGGTTCGAACAGTAAGGTACCTTTTCCCGATAAAAACCAACTCTGTTCAGAGGTCAGTTGACAAAGGCCGTTTTGAGATGAAAACCTCATTCTCGTGACATGCAAAACAACAAAAATGTAGGATTGAACTAATGGCAATGGTCCCATTTGTATGTAAGAAAATTCTAAGGCAGTTTGTTAGCTCCCTCACCCTCCCCCATGCCAGTCTAAACTCCCCCAAAAAAACAAAATGGAAAAAAATGCCTTAAAGTGTCCACATCTGCAACTTATATACATATGTATAGGCAAAGACACTTAGTAAAGAGAGATTTAATAATTGAATGGACAGCCCAAATATTAGAGAGGAATTGACAGAGATACTTTTTACATTTTCATTCACATATACTAGAGGACTTCAGAACCCCCTTGTCAGAATACTAGTTCATTGTGTAAAAGCTTCAATAAACCGTCACAATACAATATTTCCATTTGAAAGAGTGAATTTCTCACCTGTAGAACTTTTGGCTTTTGCTTGAGCAGAACGTCCAGATCTAACATTCTTTTCTGCACCTTGCTTTTTGTCTAGGGCATGTTGTTTCTGGATATTCTCGTCAGTATTTTTCATTAAACGACTCTCACCTACCCATTCGTCCCAACTGTCGGAAAAATATCAAACCATTTTACATGTAGTTGATGCAAAACATTTATGGCAAAATAAGTCACAGTGAAGATAATTGTCTCTAAAAAGCTGTAGATCAATCATTACAATGGCTGTGTTGTGTACACAAACTGTCGAACAAGTTTAACATGAGAAGTTGACTTTGGATATTTGTCAAGTATCCACTCTGCTTCTTACTTAATAGCCATGCTCATATCAATTTAGAGTCGCGTACACAAGGACGACTACAGTTCATTCAGAAAATTGTAAACTGAAATTCGGAGCATGATTATTAATTAAGAGTATGCAATTTGTACCTTTATTACATTATTACATGAATTAAAGTAATGGAAATGACAAAAAACTCACTTTTTATTCCAGCCCTGCAAAAATAAGAAAGAGTAAATCAACCAAAAGTCAATATAGCCTGTAATCACTTAGGGTTTCAGATTATAACTTAACAAGTGAACCACTTTATTGAATCTGGAAAGATAAATGTTTTGAAAAGTTATGTTAAATTGAGATAAATGACTTCATATCAATTTCAAGTTTACAAGCTTGTTTGAAAACACTTCATTTTGAAAACCAGGTTCACAAAAACAATCCTCCGCTTTTTTTCCATTACAAATTGAATTTGAAGGCAAAAATTGGATTTAATTGTTCCCAACTGAAAACCAAACAAGAATGTAAGTCGACGAAACCAGATCTATGCGGAAGGAAATATCATAGTTAAACTTACAAGGTAGTGAACAAAGTATTTCCATTCATTCTTTCGGATCTCAGCCCTTTGCACCTGATAAATAAATCACGCAGTAACTTAGTTTACAATAACACGGTAAGAACAAAACATACACTTTGCATTAGGTTTACATACAAAGAATAAGACTTTAATCAAGAAACCTCAAAAACATTTTCAATTCAATATCTTACAATGACCCCCGAACAAACATTCAATCAATCAAACACTATGAAGCGCAAACACTTCTCGGAATAGGCATGTCCCAGTACCAACACTTACGTTTACATTGAAATATATCATTTAATCAAAAAAAGTATCCATGTCGATGTGTCAGTGTCCCTGCCGTGACCCGTGACCCGTGTCCGTGCTTCATAGATCAAACATTAGAAGGAAAAAGAAAAAATCCACGACATACGATAAAATCACAAAAGTTCTATATCTGTAAATCAAATTAAACAAGAGAAATTAGGAAAGAATTTGGGAAACAATACAAGGCCTTTCAAACCTTACCCTTCAAGAGAAATATATGCAAGTCACAATTCAGTCAAATCAAGTATATAATCGACAAATTTAACGAATTTTAACAAATAATTACAATTTCAAACCCAAAAACACTAAACCAAATCCCTAACACAGAAAATCACAGTAAGAAACGGTTAGTGAAAAAGTTAGTAAATTCAAAACTAAAATTTCTTTACAAACAAGAAATTTGAAAAATTGAAAACGAGTATAAACAATGAGAGAAAAATCGAAACTTGTAACTATTCAAAATGATGAATTGGAGAAAGAAAAAAGGATTAGAAGCGGAGAAATGAGAAGTACCTTTGCTTCGTAGATGCGAGGACCGTGATACGCGAGTACTTTCTCACCGGAGTTGTAGATTTTGGAATCGGCGGAAGGAACGTCGCCGGGAGAGGGTTCGCCGGAGTTGGCGGAATCGTCTTTGGAAGAGTTGCCCATGGTGGAGAGTTTGAGAGAGAGAGAGAGAGAGAAATGTAACTAGGCGGGAACGGAAAACGACACGCTGTTCGAGAAACCAGAGATTATTTTTCAGACCAAAAAGTGACTCAAAAATTCAATATTTATATTGATTATGTGATTTATGATTTATTATACATTTATGAGTTTAATAAACTTAGGGTTTTATTAGTGAGAGTTTAATACAACTATTAAGTTTTACAAACCTCAATTTTTTTTTAGAGACAAACCACAAATTATTATGAGAAAATATAATATAATATGCATTGTTATTATTATTATTATAAAATAGTTTTACAATAATAATATAAGAAAAATAAAATAAAATAAAATAGTTTTATAGGAATGAACATCTTTTATTTAATTAAAAATATGTTTTGATTTCTTTTTGACAATTAGAGATGTTTTGAATTAGCATTATAATATGGAAGATTCACGGTTTTTTATTAAATGATTGTGTAAAAAAGAGATTTTGGATATTTGCACGCATCTATCAACTGCTACATGGTTTTAAAGAAAAATATAAGATTTACGGAAAGAAAAGAAACATTACAATTCAAAGAAAGAAAACATTTGTAAAATATTTATAAAGTAATAAGTAGTAAGTTTTGGAAAACAAGAGGGCTAAAGTCTGGTACTAGTATTAGTTAACTGAAGCGTCATTTGATTACACGCGACTATCAACTGTTACGTTATTTAAAAGGGAAATATTATATATTTTTCATTGATAGAAAATAAACGGTTATATAACTGAAAAGAAAGAAAGAAATAAACAGTTATTCATATTTTATATGAATTGTTATGCACAATTCATATAGAATTGAAGCATTTACTGAATAGATGTGCATATCAATTGAGAATTTGAGTATACTTTGACCTCTTGTGCTCCCATTTTCGATGTTAGGGTGATCTCGACTATGCATGCTTTATATTCTACCTGATTTCTGGTGATAAGGAACACAAACTAGAGAGACTTTGACCACAAGTTATTCTCCATTCTCCAATATGAGGCCGACCCAACTTCCCTTGCCATTTGATGATTCCTCAGTGAAGATGATCCATTTAGTACATGGTTCATTTGTCGTCGGTGTGAGCTTTACGATGAACTTAGCAAACACTAGTGTCTTGAGCACTTTCTTTAAGGACATTTTAAATTCTGATATTTCTATGTACATCTTAGTGATGCATATATTCTACTAAATTCGGCCCGAAGATAACCTGTTTCAATAGCTGATCCGTATGAACCATGACTAGATGTGCCACGAAATATCGTTGTGACTTCCTTGTTACGATCACCAACACCATAGCTATCTTTTGATACCAAGCTTCTGACTCGACAAGAGCTTTGGAAATAAAATACATGATTTGTCCATAACTCTTTCACAAGGACCAATGCTCATAGCTTCTGTTTGAAACTGCAAGGTACAAGAACAATTTTCTCTATCCATAGATTTAGAAAGGATTGGTGTTCCAAGAGACCGCATTTTAGCTGTGGAAAGGCCTTCTCACACTCGGATGTCCATTCAAACATACTTCCCTGCATAGTAGTATGTACAACAGAAGGATATGCAAGTGGACTAGGAACATAAAATTTTACATAAGTGATTGAATATGTTATCGATTTTTATAAAGATCAAGAATGTTCAATTAAAATACATAAATTTTTATTTTTGATAAATCTCAATAACATATTAAATAATTTTAAATTTGTTTAAAGTTAACAATGATAATTTGAATGATATAAAATTTCAATCAAATTAAACTATAGTTATTATAAAATTTATATTTGTTAAAGTATATTATTGAGTGGTGTAATATTATTCAACAGATATAATTTGATCTCTCAATACAACACATGTGTGCGCACATACACACAATAAACCAGATAAAGTATAACAAATAACAATTTTTTTTGAAACGGGTAGAACAAATACCAATAACAACAATACTAAATAGTACCCAAAAAAATAGTCCAAAACAAATATAAAGATTCAACCTAGATGGCTTTTGCCCTCTTTTAACACACAAAAAAAAAATGAAGATTCAACCTACATGAAAAGATAATCCAAAGATAAGAATAGAGGAACAAACATATTAGTCTTTACACATTTAAGCTTGAATTGACTTACTTCTGGGGCGATAGTAGCTCTTTGAGCTTCTATCGATAAGTCTTTACAAAAAATTATTATTATTATTATTATTATTATTATTATTATTGTTGTTGTTATTGTTGTTGTTGTTGTCGTCGTCGTCATTGTGTTGATGATTTTTTTTTTGATGTTGTTGATTATCCTTTTAATTTTGACTTAAACATCATTTTCATTTTTGTAAGTACGTGTAATTTTAATTTTAATCTTTGTTTCATTTTGCTTTTAGTCCATAAAACATAGATAATTTACCGAATACCAAATAATATTTTGCTACATGTTCTATCACGAATATGACAATTTTTCATACACTTGAATGACTAAGACACTAAGTTTACGGATTACATATATTACAAAGATAGGGACTAAACGAATCAAAAAAAAAAGATAGGGACTAAATCATAGATAAGTAATAATTTAGAAACTAAATTGATGGTTTTATACTTTTATTCTTCATATCAATTCTACTGTTACAGAGTAAACAATGAAGTGAAAAGGGAAAAAATTGTAGACATAAATAAATGAAGAAATTAATAAATCATAAACTAGCATGCTAAATATGCTAACTATAGATGAATGTCTCAATTATGAAATGAAGTGAAGAACATGTTATTAATGTCCTATGCCAGGTGGTGATGGACCAGAATCCTTAATTCCACCAAGAGTCTCCACATTAGTAAATTTGTGTCCCACCCCACCAGAGCTTGGACCTGAATCCTTAATCCCTCCGAGTGTGTCCATGTTGGTGAATTTGTGTCCTACTCCTGGTCCACTTGGACCAGAATCCTTAATCCCTCCAAGAGAATGTGAAAACCAATCAAAGAAATCCATAACTTCTTCTTCTCTTGTAGCTGTGTTTTTGGTGTCAATGATACTCAATGGACGAGCTTCTAAGACCAAAAGAATAGAGTTGATTAACATGAAGAGAATTAAGAATGCCTCAGTTTTAAGGATAGTGTTTTTCATCTTTTTTAAAAAATTTGTGAAATTTGAAAAGGAGAATTTGAAATGCAAATAGAGAAGGAGGAATGTTGTGAAGCATGAAGAGAAAATGAAGCATATTTATAGTATGGATAGTAGCATTTGGTGTCTTGACTAAAACTGTGGAAAAGGACTTGAATTGAAATATATATGATATTTTTAATATATATTCAAAATTCAAAACAAACGTGTGTGTATGATTTTCTAATGGAGGAAACAACTAGGGAGGTTCTGATTTCTATAAAAATAAAAACCAATTTTGATTGTAGTTTTGGAGAGAAGAAATGTATACAAAAGTATAGTTTTCTTTTGTTAAGCAATGTAGTTTGCTAAAATTTTACATTTTAAGAGAATAAGAAGGTAGGGTTGGTTCCGACTATTTGAAATTCCTACTCGAATTTTTAAAATAGATCTTCAATAAAAAAATTGTAAAATATTCAAAATGAATAATACTCTTTTTAAATTGAAAATAACATAAAAAGTAACTATTTTTGTAGTTAAAATGAAAAACATCATAATTTACTGTGTGAACTAGATCGCCAATTAACCGTGTAATAGAGCATTTTTCATTATTTTTTTGTTGATGTTGGACGAACTAAGCCTTATAGTTATATTTTTCTATTTAAAAATAAATCAGCTAACAAATAATAAATTAATTGAACGGTCTATTATTAAAGAACGACAAAAAAAATGTAATTTTTATTTTTTTGACAATTTTGATGAATAATTTTTTTTTGGTATGGAAGTTAAAAAAATAAAAGAAAATAAAAAAGAAAAATTGTTCACGAGGAAAAAAAGTTCTCATTGGGTCATTTATAAGAAGATCACACGAAGGCTTAGGATGAGAGGTATGAGGTCAAGAAGTTGACATCAGATGAAACTCTAAGTTTGGCGAAAAAGTCTGCACATTGATTTCTTTCTCTGAGAGTGTGATATTAGAGATAAACATTGGATTGAGAGCGCAACTCCTTTATATCCTGGATCAGCACATCATGAATATGATACTTTACATGTGAGTTTTTGATGAAATTGACACAGTGTAAAAAGTCATAATAGCAGACAAGTTCATCAATACTATGTCTTTGGCTAGCAAGAGACCCTTATAGTAGCAGACAATTCTGCAAGTAAAATGTCAGAAGACCCATGAATGAAACTTGAAAAACATGATGAATAATATTTAGTTATTATAATATTTAAAAGATAGAAAATTTTATTTCTTTTCAAAATACATTCATTTTTTTCACCAAAATTTATCATTTTTTATCTATAAATAGAGACTTGGTTCATTTAATTTTGACACATAAAAAAAATGACATTTTTTCCTATAAATTTTTTTATTTAGTCTCTAATCAACTCTTGTTTGTAGCTCTAAACATCATTTTAGCGAAACAAATCCCAACAATAACCCTTTTAACACCCAAAATTTTACTATTAACCCTTTAAAGACTTTCAACTACCAAAATTCAACAACAATATATTGCAAATGCATTGTTAAATTAGAAAATAAAATAAAATAAAATAAATTATTTAACTCTTAATTATTTTAATTTAATTCATATTAATAATAGTTATTAATATATAATCACAAAAACATAAAAGAAAATAAGAATATGAAATAAAAGTGGTAGGATAGGATGTTAAAATTTATTAAACAAAATAATTATAGTGAGTAAAAGTTGAATGGTGTAGTAATCCATTAACTTGTTTCCAAAGAATCTAATTGATTTCTTTGACTTTGTAAGGGTTGAATACACCTTATACTCCTTATAATGTCATTTCTTACTTATCAAAATAAAATATGGAAGATAAAAAAAATGTTATAGAGTGTAAAAAGTGAAAAAGGAGGGTGTTGAATTTTATAACTATTGTACATAGTCTAAATGCACATGTTAAGAAACTTAATATAAAAAATTTATTTTAAAAGTCGTAAACATTCAATCTTTTAGAAGTCAAAATATTGTTTTCTTCGATGCAAAAATACTCCCTCAGGCCCAAAATTATTGTTTTTTTAGAGTTATGCATGTGGATTAAGATACAATAAAAATTGATAAGTTAAGTCTCTTTTACCCTTACTTTATTAAAAAAGAGAAAATATATTTAATTAATGCTTTAACTTTTGTAAAGGTATAAATGATAAACTAACATTAATTTTATATTAATTTTTGAAAAATACAATATTTTTGAGACAAAACTAAAAAGTTAATAGGACAATAGTGTTGGGACGGATGAAATACTTCCTTTGACTTTCTTAAGACCCTATTTTTATCAATTGAATTATATTAATAGGACTAAAAATGTTGTATTAGGAAAAAAGAACAAGACCAAATGGAAGAACTATTACGGGTCCAACTTGTCACTAGTATAATTCGGGACAGAGTGTTGAAAAGTTTGTATGATGAGCGCTGAATGTAAGTTTTTATTTTTTGGTGGCTAAATTGATAAAAACATATTGTTCTCGTTAAAATATAAGTCATTTTAAAAAAAATTGTATTAAAATATAAGTCACTTTACAATACCAATAAAATATTTAATGTTATTTTTCTTATTATATATTTAACTATTTATTATTCTCTTCATTTACTTCTATAATGTATCTTTTTCATACTATTAATAAAAGATAATTTTGTAAATTAGCTCATAATTTCTTTTTTCTATACAATAATAATTACATTTCTTAGGGGGGTTATTCAATTAGGATTTTGAGAGATTTTAAAAGTCTTGTGTTATTCAATCAAAATTTTTTTTTTTTTGCAATCCGTTATTCAATCAAGATTTTTAATCAAAACTTTTTTTTTGTATTATAATCCCACAAAATCCTGTGTTAAGAATCTCACAAAATCAATATAATCCCACGAAGTCTTTTAAAATCTTCAAGACTTTTTTGTCAAAATAATCCCTCGAAATCCCTTGAAATCTCAATCCAATAACCCCCCCTTAGATATCAAAAAAAAATTACATTTCTTAATTTGTGTGTTATGATCGAAACAACTTATATTTTGATATAAAGATAGTACTATATTTGTAATTCAAAGAACAAGACTAAATTGATTACATTATTCATAATCATAACAAGAACTAATTGAATTTTTTAGTCAAAGAAAACAAGTAATTAATTTTTATATATAGAAAAGAAAAGTAATTAGTCAAAAGAAATTATATCATAAGTATATTTTAAAATAAATGTACGTTGTATCCAATTCATTCTTCTGAATATATTGTATCCATTTCATCCAATACCACTAATTCATCCAATTTTCCATTTCGCCCAATATAGAGTGTATGTAATGAAATGGAATAAATTAATAACATAAATACTGTACAATTTTATCCCTATTTATTTTACTCTTTTTTTTTTGAAAAGGCAAATAAAATAAAAAAGTTTGTTATTAACTTTCTTTCTTCTCTCTCCCTTTCCTCTCTTCTCCGGTAACCAATTCTGTTTTTTGTTTTTTTTTTTACAAACTAATTTTATATTAGTGTATCTTCCCTCCCTAATCTTCTCTTCTTCTACAATCAATTTTTATTTTACAAACCAATTTTATTATTCTTGTTATTATATTAACGTATGAAAAAAAATTCACATCATATATACTCTTGCGTCTCCTCTTCTTCTCTTTGTTTTTATTAAATTTGTACTACTATTTCTTCAAACATTATATACTACAATAATATTATTTTAATATATGACAATACATTTTTTTTACCAATAAGATAGTGTTGTTCTTTTGTATAATAAGATAGTGTTTTTGCCTACTTGTTGGTTTTTTTTTTACGCAATTATAGTTTTAGTGTGGCTTCTGCGATTTGGTGGCTAGTTGTCACCACCATTTTCTCTATTAATTTGGTAGTTTATGTTTAAGGAAAATGATAATTAGTGCCCTTAGGGCAATGATTAATAAACACAAATATAGTAAAACTATATTGGAATTTGTGCGGTCAAAGTAATTATAATACATAAAATATTGTTTTCAATGCAAACTTACCATTTTTGTTACCTTAACTAGTGCCCTTGGGGCACTAGTTAACAAGACCCTATGTTTAATTAAGAGTGTTATTATGGTTTGAACAATGAATTAGTAATGAAATATGTGAAAGTTATTGGTTGAATTGAGTAGAAATTGCATGATATTAAGATTTTATAAATAAATGGTATAATTGAAATAAAAAAGTTATAACTCATTCCATTCCGTTCATTTTTTCGGATAGATAGTCTAATGAGTAAAATTTCACTTCGTAAAAATTAATAAATGAACGTATCAGAATTCGAACTCCGATATCTGCACTTTACGTACACATATCCTACTAACTGAGCTTACAGACTACATTATTCATAGTCATAACAAGTACTCAGTAATTAATTCTGTCAAAAAAAACAAGTAGTAATTACTTTTTTTCGATGCAAACAAGTTATTAATTAGTCAAAAAAGTTATATAATATATATAGAAAAGAAACGTAATTAGTTAAAAGAAATTTTTTTGACAAAAGAAATTAGTCAAAAGAACTTATTACATCCATTATAAGTATATTTTTAAAATAAATATACATTCTTGTCAAAAATATAAAATACACGTACATTGTATCCAATTCATTCTTCATTTGTATATTTTTATATATAAAGTCATCTCTTAATACTACTATAGTCTACAAACATCAAACATAGTATTTTGGCTTCTCTAGTTCAACCATTAACCATGTCACCAGTAGATGAAAAAACAAAGATTAACATTCTCATGGTGACAATGTCCTTACAAGGTCACATTAACCCTATGTTAAACTTTGCAAAACGTCTCATTTCAAATGGTGTCCATGTCACAATCGCCACTACAGAAGACGGTCGCGACCGCATGCTCAAAAACACCGACGCGCATTTCTCCAACTCAGGTATCAAACTCGAGTTCTTTTCTGACGGTTTAAGCATTGACTTTGATCGTTCTGATACAAAAACCTTAATAAACACCATTCAAGAAAAGGGTGCCAAAAACCTTTCCAATCTCATTACCAACCTAACTAAAAACCAAACCTTTTCATGTGCAATTGTCAACCCCTTTGTTCCTTGGGCTATTGATGTGATTGCTGAACATGAAATCCCTTGTGCATTGCTTTGGATACAAGCTTCTGCTTTGTATTCAATCTATTATCGTTACTTTATGAACACCGATTATTTCCCTAAATTAGACGATCCTAATGAGAAGGTGCAGTTACCTGGACTACCAATGTTAGAGGTAAGAGATCTTCCTTCACTTATGCTTCCATCTAGTCCTCTTCATTTCAAAGAATTACTGGCAGATTTATACAAGGCTTTGGATAAAGTGAAATGGGTTTTAGGTGCTTCATTTTTTGAAATTGAAGAAGAAATAGTGAAATCAATGAATTCATTAACTCCAATTTATCCTATTGGACCATTGGTTTCACCTTCCATATTAGGTGAAAAGGAAATAAGTAATGTTAGTGTTGATATGTGGAATGCTGAAGATTCATGCCTAGAGTGGCTTGATAATAAACCAAATTCATCAGTTATTTATATATCATTTGGTAGTTTGGTTGTATTATCAAAAAAACAGATGAATAATATAGCTACAGCTTTGAAGAATAGCAACAAGAATTTTTTGTGGGTTGTTAAACCAGCTAATAATGGAGGATATGAAAAAGAGGACGCGGCTTATGAATTACCAAAAGAGTTTTTGAAAGAAACTGAAGGGAGAGGTTTGGTTGTAAAATGGTGTGCACAAGCAAAAGTGTTAATGCACCCTGCTGTTGCTAGTTTCTTAAGTCACTGTGGTTGGAACTCAACACTTGAGACACTGATAAATGGTGTTCCTGTTATTGGTTGGCCTTCTTGGACTGATCAACCAACAAATGCTAAGCTTATTGAGAATGTGTTTAGAAATGGTGTGAAAGTGAATAATGATGGAGAAAATTGTGTTGCAAGTGTAGAAGAGATTGAGAGGTGTATTAGGGTTGTTATGGAAGAGCCTAATGCTAGTGGTATTAAGAAGAGGGCTATGGAGATTAAAGAGTTAGCAAGAAAAGCTTTGCAAGATGGTGGTAGTTCTAGTAAGAATCTCAATAAGTTTATCAATGAATTGATTGTTAAAAACAATTCAATGATACTGCAGGAATTTATGGAGACGGAGATAAATGTTGAGCTTCAGATTGACAATGGAGATAAGAATCATAAGAAGAAGTTCAGGAGTGATGAAATGGAGAATGTTAAAGTTGGTGAAGTTCATAAAAACCAATTTTGATTGTAGTTTAGGAGAGAATGATGTATACAAAGATATAGTTTTTTTTTGTTAAGCAATGTAGTTTGCTAAAATTTTACATTTTAATCTTTATCTTTATACATAATAAATCAGAATTTTTTTAAAATCTCTCTCCTCATAGTATTCTTCTCTCATGAATTCTCTCCTCTCATGCATTTGATATTAATTGTTATTGCTACAAAAAATTACTATTACTCTTTTTTTTTGTTACATTGATATCATTTGATATAGTTTTTATTTGTTAATTAATCAGAGGATGTCTTCCAGTACGTGGAAGGTTAGTTCTAAAGGGTGTGCAATGAAATAATAAATGTCCTTGTTGTGTCACAAACGAGGAAAACGAATGACATTGCTTCTTGGTTGTATAGTTGCCGAATAGGTAGATGAATACAGAATTATGGTCATTGGTACAAGATCCTATATTGAATGTATCGGGATTCGTCCCTATGATTTTTGAGATGATTGAAAAGTTTGATAATAGTAACGTGTCAAAAATAGCCATGCTTCTGTTGACACTGTGGTGGAGGAGGAATCATAATGTTGGAACGAAAAGCTGCTAACAATTTTTGAAGTGATTAGAAGATTCCAAGAGACATTACATGATTGGCAACTAGCTCAACAACGTAGCAGAGGTGGTGGTGTGAGCACAGTAACAACGATACATAAATGGCTTAAACCAACTCTAGGATTGTTCAAATGCAACGTGAACACAGCTTGCTACGTGGCAGATAATAGCTACTGTGTCGGGGTGTGTATCAAAGATCATGACGGTTGCTTTGTGCAAGCTTTTGCAAAGAAACTTGAGGGCACACCAAGCATTGCAGAAGCAGAAGCAATGAGAGTATTAGAAGTTCTCT
Source organism: Trifolium dubium (assembly GCA_951804385.1). Taxonomy (NCBI): domain Eukaryota; kingdom Viridiplantae; phylum Streptophyta; class Magnoliopsida; order Fabales; family Fabaceae; genus Trifolium; species Trifolium dubium. The sequence goes on from OX638073.1 coordinate 25,833,512, forward strand.
AATGGCTGCACATGACGCACTATGGCGTGGCTCAAATCGAAACAGATTGTCTACAAGTGGTGCAAGAACTTACTAGCAAAAGAAGAAATGTTACTGAGTTCGGCAGTATTATAGATGAATGTAAGAAGTTACTAGTTTTATAGACATTTTTAAATACATAAAATGTTGCCTACAAGTGGTGTAAGAAGTTACTAGTTTTAAATGTTGCCGAGTTCAGCAGTATTACTAGTTTTAAATGTTACCGAGTTCGGCAGTATTATAGATAAATGTTGCCTACAAGTGGTGTAAGAAGTTACTAGTTTTAAATCAGAATTGTAAGATCAGTTATATCCAGAGAAAAGCAAATCGAGTGGCTCATGAATTAGTTCAAGCACTAAAAATTACATAAAATGTTGGAAATAAATTTTTAAATATCCAATGCATCATTATTTTTTATTTTCCAAAGAACATAAAAAAAGGGAAACAAAGCTGAAAAATCTGAGAAGAAAAAGTAATTTTTAAATTAATAATAAAACATTAAAAACTGAAGAAAAAATTAATAAAAAATGGACAAAAAGTATATAAAACAATTGAGAAAATATTTAACATAACATAAATAAACTCATCTATTATATTTTATAGACATTTTTAATGGATTTAATAGAGTATTTGATTCATCCATTATCATCTAAATTCATTCAATTTACCCATTTTGTCACCCCTACTGCTTATGGGTTCAGTAAAGTTGTTATTGAATCTGCAGATTTCACAACTAATGCCCTTTTCACTCTAATGCCCTACTCATCAAGAAAATAAAATTAGACAAATCTACAACATAAATTGGACAATTATTTTTCATCATACTTTAAAAAAAAAAAGACTAAATGTGCAAATTCACTTGTCAAACACTTTAAAAATATGATATATATATATAATTATTTTCTACAACTCAATTGTTATGAATTGGGCCCAATGTAGACTAGGTCTTTTTTTACTCAAATGTCAAGCAGGCCCAATTTCGAGTGGTCCAATGCTACGTCACCGTCGCGCCGTTACTTAATCTCCATTCTATAACGACCGACCACTAAATGATGGATATTTACTGCTCATCAAGGCTCTTCAGCCGAATTCCGACAGCCATTAAAATGGGCGGATTTTCCTCCTCTCATTAATAGTCTTGGCCCAACGCTGGGGACTATATATATTTGTCATTCTCACAATGGTTCAAGTATCAATCATTTCTAACTTGTACTTGCTTATGACACACTCTGCTGACTCGATCATCTGAGTCCCTGCAGATACAACCTCCCTCCGCTTCAACAACCGCGCACGGTGGTGCTTTCTTTCTCGAATCCACAACCCCTTAGCCTCGACTGGGGCATATGTTCTGGCTCACCATTAGTCTCGCATCGCTTGGAACTTGAGGCTAATAACGGTAGTTTATATACAACCCGTCACACTCCTCTAACCAACTGAGACGCCTTTTCTACAAAGGACAAAATCGTGACAGGTTAACCACAAAACAGACAATCTCTTGAAGATATGAACTTGATGTCGAGTCAGAACATACCCTCATTTATCCCCCACAGATAAATCTAAGTTATGTCCAGAACAACAATTATATTTTAATAGTTATTTTTTCTGATGTACCAAAAACAATTATCCTTTAATAATTGATGTCTTAAGCGTTGCTCGTTTTAGACCTAATATTTTTTTTTTCCGTTCCACTGGCCTGCACTTTGCACCTACAAATACAATGAGAAGGAGTAGTTGTTAAGAAGAAATACTCATTCTTTTCATTTCCTTTGAAACAAGCCATATTCGTCAAGTCAATGTCCTTGCATTTAAAAAATATATATTTTGGAAACCACCAAATAAAGATTCTAGCTATCTTGAGCTTTGATGCACCATATGTCGTCCATCAATTACAAAAAGTGAACAAAACGAATAAAATTATTAAGGGATCACACACACCTCCCATCCCTTCCATTCATCCGTACACATTTACACTAGTCAATTGTGCTATAATTCAATATACTTTTGCCACATTTATTTTTCTTCATTAATTCTTCCATACTATAAAAAAAATGGACAAAAAATTTCCACATGATTTTTCATAGAAAACCCATGTGAAGTAGTATAAGACTTTTTAATAGCACAAATTCATTCAATTATTTTTTCTATCCACAGAATTTTTAAAATAGAGAATCTTGCAATCTTTCCTTTTAAGTGCAATTTGTGAGGATGATGTTAAATTAAGTTCAAATACTGCTTTGGTTAATCACCATAGCTAGCTAGCATGTTGTTGATTCCAACTCCACTTTCACATCTTCTACTCACTTTCAATGCTAAATATATAATGCACCATAAACTTGGGAACGACGTGGACCCTCAGTATTTCCCAATCTTTATCATATTCTGTCAAAAAGATAATTCTCTTTTAGACCTAGTAAACCAAGACTAAACTCTATTTATAGTAAAAAAAAATTCACATGATAGATTTCCCACTAAGAAATATTTTCTCATATGCATTTTTCCTTCACTTGCATTCAAATAAATCTTCTAATTTTTTTCTTACTAAATTATATAAAAAAAAATACTCTTTCAATTTTATTTTACGTTTGATTTTAAACTATTCTTGGGACATGACAAAATGAGGTCAAGACTAAAAAAAATAGATATTCTTGTCACGCACTTAACAATTGGTCAAACTTCGAGATTAATGTTTTATATTTTAGTGTACTTTTATTGTTCTAAACTTACTATTTGGTCGACCTTGCTTGCACAACAAGCATCCTTCTACACGACCAAGGAAATAAACTTCGTGCAGTAAAAAACAACAGTTTTAATCACAACCATTGAATCAATTTATACTAGAAGATAATAATTTGAAAGTTATAACCTATACCACTAATTAAAAATCCAACGATCACAATTTAAAACTGCGTAAAACTATGTTAGTACTACAGCACCAACAGATCCAAGTCCACCCGACCCGATGTTAACACAAAGTCAAATTTTAGACAGTCTCAATGTGGAACTATATAGCGATGACTGCGCCTGATTATTACACAATAAAAACAGTTTCAGTCAACAACTCCCTTCAATAGGTCCCACACAAATTACATTAGCCCTTAACCGTCCATTTTCCCTCTTCCATACTCTTCCTTCATATGTAAAAGCCTCTTCCCTCTCTTCTCTTACCATGTCTTGCTCATTACAACATGCCAAACCAAGCATCATTTTAGCTTAACCCTTTATTTTGGGTCAATAAAATACTTCAAGGCACTTCATAACCAATAAGGTTGCTTGAAGGTGCACCAAAACAAATGAAGTTTTCTATTTTACTACTTCTAGTCTTTTTCACTGTTTTTGCTGCTACAAGACCTTGTTTTGTAAACTCTAGAGTCCTTCATTCACCAACAAAGACAGAAAATATAACTTATGAACCCATCAAAGAGCTTCAACATCTCAAGGCTTCAATGATAACTCAGAAGGAAAATACTAAGATGGTGAAAAACAGGATTTTGGTTGATAACCTTTACCATACTATGACTTCTGGGCCAAGTAGAAGAGGTACAGGTCACTAACATGTAATGTTTCGGACTTCGGTTAATGATTAGTTTATTACTGGTTTGAATTTTATTTGCTTGTTTATTATGGTATGATTCATGTAATAGAGCTTATTTGTACATGTAAACTATATTATATAAAGTGTAACTTTTGTCTATAAGGTTATTTAGGTGTTGATTTTTTTTGTAGAACAAATTAAGTCATGTTGGAAAAATCGAAATTTATACATTGTATAACAAGTTTTAAGCTTGGAGTTCGAATATATATTAAACATTAGCAAGTTCTAGCATTGATACTGTACAAAATCAGAATGGTTGATAGCTCTCAAGTCTCTAGTATTTACTTATTGGTAAGATTATGTTTTTATGCGACTTCATTAGTTTAACCGAGTTAAAAAGTCAAGGAGTGGAATTCAACATGTATATATGATGGTACGCAAGTAAGTAACTAAGTGATTGAACTCAAGTGATTAATGAACTTCAGTTAAGATAAATCATCATTTCATCGGGAAGAACCCAAGTTCCGAATCGTGAGAGGATCGACCTTTCACTAGACTTTACTTACCTCACGATCAAATTGCGTATATCAAAGCCTTATTTCCTCTCGAGTTGAACCCTGCTATGTTGGCAAGAAATCGGATTTGTACTTGATTAACTTTGTGGCTTTACAGTAATAATCTCTCTCTTCCTCAATTTTTTTTGTAAATAAAGCATATATATATACATGTGCTTATGGCGCCAGTAAATTCAAAAGAGTGAAGATTATCTAACAATACCTCCAAACCCATCATAATCATAAATGGTTGACATTTTTCATGGTGAACAAACTTTAATGCATATTATTTATTTTTATTTCTAATATTAATTGGATTAACTAATTTCATGGCCAATTTTCTGTTCATTAGAAGAAAAATAGTTCCTATAATTGTAGTTGGTTACCAAAATATGAAAAAGTAGCTGACCAGCTCTTGTGAGATGATCCAACCTTTAGTTTGCAAGTCAATAATAAGGTTCATGCCGCCTATCCTAGCTTCGATAAAAATTGTATAAGATTTGATTCTCCTTACATTTTTTATTTTCATGCCAATGAATTCTGCTGTATATAATGCATCTAATTACAATAGTTTATTGCAAGCATAAAAAATAGACATAATCATCATTAATGTTACAATTGACAATAGATTAACAACCATAACTAACAAAATAACACAATAAGAAAACAAAAAACAAGGACAAAACAAAGAACTGAGCTATCTAAACAAAACAGCTCCTCCACTTGAGACACTGGCAAGTTGATCATCGCATCTTGAAGGATTTGACATGGAATTCTATCTAGCATCATCAATTTTCGACTGAGAGAAAACAGAACCCTCTGCACCATTTGATTCATCGTTAACCATCCCAAGAGACATATCATCTATTTCGGTCATTGTAGACAAAGAAGGTAAACGGCGAAGATTAGGCAATTGAATTGATCCAGAACCAGTGTTAGAACTATCCTCATGTGGTTCTCTATGTATTGCACCTATCTGAAGCTGCAAAGCATATTCCAAGTCCCACAACACATCACTCATCGATGGCCGATCACAGCCATCATCTTTTAAGCATTTATTCACCGTCTCACTAAACTTTCTAAGTGAGTTTGAATTAATTTGTCCTTTGATGGAAGGATCAATGATGTCTTCAAGTATCCCTTTGTCTATGCAAAATATTCCCCACAGAGACAAGTTCACCTGATCCCTTGGAAGGGACTGTTCAATGGCTGGTCTCGCACACAACACTTCGAGTAAAACCACACCGAATGAATAAACATCAGATTTTTCAGTAAGCTGTTGTAAATTAAAGTACTCCGGATCAAGGTACCCGAAAGTTCCTTTAACACCTGTGTTGACATAAGAATTCTGATCAAGAGGACCGCTTCTTGAAAGACCAAAATCAGCAACTTTAGCTACAAGATTCTCATCAAGCAATATGTTTGTGGATTTCACGTCGCGGTGAATGATTCCACCAGCTGCTCCTTTGTGAAGGTAATGAAGACCCCTAGCAGCACCAATACAAATCTCAAGCCTTTGCTTCCAAGTCAAGAAACTACTCAAATTTGTTTTGTACAAACTGTCTCGAAGTGTCCCTTTTTCCATGTACTCGTAAACAAGTATCATCTCATTTCTTTCATCACAATACCCAATTAAGGAAACAAGGTGTCTGTGACGAATCATGGACAAAACCATTATCTCAGCTTGAAATTCATGAAGTCCTTGACCCGACCCTGGCTCACTTCTTTTCACTGCCACACTCATTCCATTCCTAAGAACTCCCTTATAAACATTTCCAAAACCACCTTTTCCAATTATTCTCTTTGCATCAAAATTGTCCGTTGCGAATTGTAGATCAATCAAGGAGATTTTCAATCCAAGGTTAATATTAGGTAGAGTTGAGCCATCAGTTAATCTGCTGTGAGAACTCCCTCCCGCGGAAGCTCGAGTGGGCAACCATTTGTAATTCTCAACAGGCTTTTGTTTCCTGATTTTACATATCCAAACAAACAAAACCACCACAACAGAAACCAAAACTATACCTCCAACAACCGAACCCACCACCACAGGCAGACTATTCTTCTTCAAATCTAAATCATCTAAGGGAATAAAACTCGAGGATTCAATAACTTTCATTAGTTCTAGCCCGTTTAAAAACACGTTCGGTAGAATTGTTGTATTATCGTTCTCCTTATTAGGTATCACGCTAACATTCAATAGCCCAGAACCATCTGCACGAACCACAAAATCGTAATAATAAGGAGAAGACACATCTGCCTCATGATTTACATCTGGCATAACAAGCTGGTCATAGATTTTGAGAGTGAAATTTGTAAGTAGACCCTGTATATCAAAATTGTCACAAAAATGAAACCGAATGAAATAATCTAGATTCTTCTCCACAGGAACACTCCATTTTATACTCGAACCGTTAGCCTTTTTGACAGTTTGATAAACAATATCTGGAGCAGTATATCGATCTGAATGTAAACCATCAGATTCCTCATTGTAACTAATTTTATCTGCAGAGTATTCATTCTTAGCATTTTGTGGATCAGTTATATAACTGTCATCCGGTAACCATTCTCTCGATAAGTTATCGCTATCTCTATTGACAGTTTTGTTGCCACCAACATTAAGACGGAGTTTGGTTTCTAAAGGTCGTGAGAGGAAATGGCTACTATAATTAGATAAGCGTCGACCAGTAGATTCAGTGTAATTGAAACGCACGATTGAATCAGGGATGATATGAGTCGGGAGCATAAAGAGTTCTATGGCATTAACAAAAGCGAATGATGAGGTTTGAGGTGTGAAATAGATTTGGAATTTGGTTTCGTTGATTTTAGTTTTAATGAAATACTCTTTTACTAATACAGAGTTTGTGGTGTTTTTAGCGTCGAAATTTGGTAACAGATAGAAACCAGGAACGGAAACGTTGAATTTAGCAGTGTAAAGGTTAGTTGATGAAGAGAATGAATAGAAATGTAAACGTACCATGTAGGTGTTGTTTGGGACAGTATCGAATTCGTAGGAAGATTCATAACGGAATATTCTTGCTGTTTGGTAGAGAGGTGAAGGCACTGTTGATTGATTGGTTTCTATGGAGCTTTTGTGGAAATGTTTTGTAGGGTAATCACGGTTTGATTCTCCAATATAGCTGTTGCCAGTTTCGTTAACATCGGTATTTGATCCGCAATTGATGAAGTATGTGCCTTGGTGTTCATATGCAAGTGAGGGGAAGTGTATTAATGATAATTGAAGAAGAAAAGCAACAAGTAGAAAGATAGAGTGCTGCATTTTGTGGATTTGTTTGATGAATATTTGAAGTTAAGCTAGCTATGAGAATGATATTGATGATTGCAAAATTGATATAAGTAACAAACTAGGGAGGGAAGAAGAGAAGGAAGATGACTTAATTAGATAAGTGGAAGACTTAAGCTGTGTGGACAGTGTTTAAGTCGTTAGCTTTGAATTTTCTTCTTCCTTGTTTGTTTCTCTTATTTATTTTTTTAAATATATGTGGAAGTTGATTTATCAGCTATTATTAGTACTTGAACTGTTTTTTGGATTTTTTGGAAGAACAAAATTATGTTTGAAAAATCAAATAATTTTTAAGGTTAGAATAGATTGAACACTAGCAAGTTCAATCTATTGATAATGTAGAGAGTATTGAGAAAGTGATAAATGACAGAAAACTTCATTGATAAAAAGTGAATGTTCACATAATGAATAATTACAATATAATATGTTTATGGTATTTATTTATACTACTAATCAAATAGAACCAGCTTAAGCTAATGTGAGCTAGGGATCACATGGAATCAAAACTTCAGATTCAAGCAAACAGTTATAACCGTATTTCTAGTTAGGGGCATTAGATTTCTTGTTATCCAAGTAAAAGGGGTGCACGGTGTTCTTCTCTCTTGATCAATAGATCCAACTTCTATTGCATTTGTGCATGATTCTTTGTCGCTTTACATAATGGGTGATAGCTCTCAAATATGGAGTTTTAACTTGTTGGTAACAAACATTATGTGTTTATTTGACATGATTAGTTTAACTGAAACTTAAAAAGTCAAGGAGTGAAATTCAACATGTACATACAATGGTACGCAAACAACCACGTGATTGAACTAAAATGACTAATGAACTTCGGTTAAGACGAATTGTTTGGAGTAACCCAAATTGGAATCCTAACCGGATCAACCTTTAAGTATACTTTATTTACCTCACGGCGAAATTGTGAATATCAAGGCCTTATTACCTCAGAGAATTGAGGGTTAAGATTTAAAAAAATATAGATGAATTATTAGCTCCATGAATAACAGCATTACAAAGTTTACTATTTTTGGTTGCACAAACAAACTATAAAGAGTGTGTTGTTAAATACTTTTAAAGTGATTTAGACTTACTCTAAAATTGTTAAAAATTGAGTTGAATGTGAATTGAATCTATGCCTGGTTTGGACATGCTTTCAAAATCATGTAAGCACAAAACCAATTTATTTCTGTACATATATGAGACATTATTTAATCAGTGACTAGCTGATTCAAGAGGTATGCATCTATTGATTTGGTGTCCTAATTGTTTTTTAGGAGTCTTAATGTCCCAATTGAAACAATAAACAATCTAAGTTTTAACATGGATGTATCTCATTGTAACAATAAACTAGACATGATCAATTGAAGTAGGTACTACCCACCATAACTTGGAGGTAACAAGACTTTTTTTGAACGGCATAAAGACTTTTTAATGTGAAATAATTTTCATCCAGATGTAGAGAGAAATCCGAGTTAAACCCTGCCTTTGTTGGCAAGAAATCGGATTCTTACATGATTAAGCAGGTCATAATCATAAAGGTTGACATTTTTCATGGTGGACAAAATTTAATGTATATTAGTAATTATTACTAATATTAATTGGATTAACTGAACTGTCGTGGCCAATTTTCTATTCTTTAGAAGAAAAATAGTTACTATAATGGTAGTTGGTTACCAAAATATGACAAGATAGCTGAGCAGCTCTTGTGAGATAATCCAAGCTTTGATTTTAGTCACTAACAAGGTCCATCCTTTGAATGAAATTGTACAAGAATTGATTCTCCTTACATCTTTGTTCTGTAATCCAAAATTTTAGTAACCATAGCTACATTTATTTCAAAACTAGCTATGTAATTTTTGTATCTTAGTTTCTCTATTAACTTAGCTCACCTGCAATGCAAATACGAAGTGATGATTTTAAATAAAACAGAATTGAAATAAACGTATGAATTAGTACCCTAATTGTGTTCATCATTCTAGCATTATGGTTACTACACTATAAAGAAATGTATTCAGTAACTGCTAGGCCAACAATGCCACTCTTTTTTTCCTATGTACAAGGCGATTAATTTTTTGGAGCCAAAATCAATCGTTTAAAACCCAGATAGGGTTATATTTTAGTATTTCTATTTTAACTTACCGCAAAACGAGAATTATCATGTAGTCTTGGTACATTAAAGGTTCACCTACTCTATAAACATTGGTGCAAGCATTCACATCGTGCAGTATAAAATGAGCCTAATTACAATAGTTTATTGTGAGCATCAGAAATAGACATAATCATCATTAATCTCACAATTGGCAATATTACCCACCATAACTAATGGGAAAATTCAACAAGAAAACAAGGACAAAACAGATAATCGCGCTGTCTAAACAAAACAGCTCCTCCACTTGAGTGAGACACTAGCAAGTTGATCATTGTATCATGAAGGATTTGACACGGAATTCTATCTAGCATCATCAATTTTCAACTGAGAGAAAACAGAATCTTCTGCACTATTCGATTCATCATTAACCATCCCAAAAGACATATCATCAATTTCTGTCAGTGTAGACAGAGAAGGTAAGCGACGAACATTAGGCAATTGAATTGATACAGAAGCACTGCTAGAACTATCCTCATGTGGTTCTCTTTGTATTGCACCTCTCTGAAGCTGCAAAGAATACTCCAAGTCCCACAACACATCACCCATTGATGGCCGATCACAACCATCATCTTGTAAGCATTTAGCCACGGTCTCACTAAACTTTCTAAGTGAGTTTGGATCAATTTGTCCCTTGATAGAAGGATCAATGATGTCTTCAAGTATCCCTTTGTCTTTGCAAAATAATCCCCACTCAGCCAAGTTCACCTGCTCCCTTGGAAGCGATTGTTCAATAGCTGGTCTTGCACACAACACTTCGAGTAGAACCACACCGAATGAATAAACATCAGATTTTTCTGTAAGCTGTTGTGATCTAAAGTACTCAGGATCAAGATACCCGAAAGTTCCTTTAACAACAGTGCTGACGTAAGAATGTTGATCAAGAGGGCCGGTTCTTGAAAGACCGAAATCAGCAACTTTAGCCACAAGATTCTCATCAAGCAAAATGTTTGTGGATTTCACGTCACGATGAATGATTCCACCAGCTGCTCCTTTGTGTAGGTAATGAAGACCTCTAGCAGCACCAATACAAATCTCAAGCCTTTGCTTCCAAGTCAAAGAACTAGGCAAATTTGGACCGTACAAGTTTTCTCTAAGTGTCCCTTTTTCCATGAACTCATAAACAAGTATCATCTCATACCTTTCATCACAATACCCGATTAAGGAAACAAGGTGTCTGTGACGAATCCTGGACAAAACCATTATTTCAGCTTGAAATTCAGGAAATCCTTGACCTGACCCTGGCTCACTTCTTTTCACCGCAACACTTATTCCATTCTTGAGAACTCCCTTATAAACATTTCCAAAACCACCCTTTCCAATTATTCTCTTCGCATCAAAATTATCTGTCGCGAATTGTAGGTCAAGCAAGGAGATTTTCAATCCAAGGCTAATGTTAGGTAGAGGTGAGCCTTGAATTGTTGTTCCATCAGTTAATCTGCTGTGAGAACTAAATCCTGCAGAAGCTCGAACCGGCAACCATTCGGAATTCTCAACTAGCTTGTGTTTCCTGGTTTTACTAATCCAAATAAACAAAACCACCAGAACAGAAACCAAAACTAAACCTCCAACGACCGAACCCACCACCACAGGAATACTAATCTTCTTCGAATCCGAATCATCTAAGGGAATTAAACCCGAGGATTCAATCAGTTTCATTAGTTCTAGCCCATTTAAAAATGCATTCGGTTTAGGAACCGTCACATTGGGACTTACTGTAACCTTCAAATTTCCAGAGCCATCAGAACGAACCACAAAATCATAATAATAAGGATCATTCAACACAGATGACGTGCCTACGCCATCATTAACAATTTGAACATAACTGTCCTGAATGTATAGATTGAAGGATGTAAGACCAGTCTGTTGATTAAAAATGTCACAAAAGTGAAGCCTTAGAAAATAATCAATATTCTTATCAACAGGAACACTCCAACTTATGCTTAAACCGTTAGTACCATTTCTAGTCTCTTTAGCAGTTTGATAAACAATATCTGGAGCAATATATTTATTTGAATTTGGACCATCAGATTCATCATTTGCAGTGTGTGGAATTGTACCTCCAACAAAGGAACCATTCTTCGCGTTTTGTAGATCAGTTATATAACTGTCATCCGGTAACCACTCTCTCGATAAGTTATCACTTTCTCTAGCCACAGTATCACCACCAACGTTAAGACGGAGTTTGGTTTCCAAAGATTGTGAGAGGAAACTGTTACTATAAGTAGTTAAGCCTCGATCAGTAGAACCAGTGTAAGTGAAACGCGCGATTGAATCGGGGATTAAATGAACAGGGAGCATAAATAATTCTATTGCATTAACAAACGCGAATGATGATTTTATTGGTGTGAACGTGATCTTGAATCTTTTTCGGATAATTTTAACGAAATACTCTTTGATCAAAGTAGAGTTGGTGGTGTTTTTAGCTTCGAAATTTTGTAACAGAGAGAAACCAGGAACGGAAACGTTGAATTTAGCAGTGGAAAGTTTAGTTGATGAAGAGAATGAATAGAAATGGAAACGTACCATGTAGGTGTTGTTTGGCACAGTATCGAATTCGTACCAAGATTCTGAACGAAAGATTCTTGCAGTTTGGTTGAGAGGAAAAGAAACTGATGGTTGATTGGTTGCTATGGAACTATTGCTGCCGAAACTAGTTTTAGGATAATCACTGTTTGATTCACCGATATAAACTTTGTTATTTTCGTTAACGTCGTTATCGGAGCCACAATTGATGAAGTATGTGTCTTGAAGTTCATATGCGAGTAAAGGGAATTGTAGTAATGAGAATTGAAGAAGAAAAGTAACAAGTAGAAAGATAGTGTGTTGAATTTTGAACATAGTGAGAGAAGGAAATTGTGTTTGTGTGATGATTTTTTGAAGCTATGATGATGAAAGTGATGATTGCAATTCATAGAAGTTGGTAAAGTAGAAGAGAGTGGGAGAGAAGAAAGCTGGGAACCAATGAAGAAGGCTCAGATAAGAGGAAGACGACTTTAGCTGTGGACTGTAGTTAAGTCGTCAGTTTTGAATTTTCTTTCTTTCTTGTTTGTTTCTGTTTTTTTTTTTTTTTTAATATACTATATGTGGAAGTTGATTTATCAACCACCAGTACTTAACAGTGTTTTTAAATTAGATTTTAATAGTAAAAAATTATACGCCGATGTAGAACTCCGGTTTACAATAAGAGAATACTACAAGTGGAATATATTATCTCGTGAATTTAACTTATTTGATTGGATATATTGTATTTATGTGCAGGGAATAAAATTCAAATCTTGATAAGTTTACTTATTCGTTTGTAAGGGGTGAATTTCTTACCGCTAAGTTATTTGATGAAATAAAAAAATACCAATAAAAAATATGTAGCTCTTCGGATTTTTGGATGGTGGTAGTATGGGTGGATGTCCAAATATGGAATTGAATTTAGGTCAATATTGAACCGTTCAAATTTTAATTTTTTTAAATATAAAGTTTAAATTGAAAATTTAGATCATCTAATTTTAATCAAACGATTTCAATATACTTAATTGTAGTAAAATATTTTTAAGAGAAATTTATTCTCTTTTATTTTTTTTCGTATTCAACATATAATAAAAATTATTTTTACCTATTTTCATGCAATTTTCTTCAAAGAAAAACAAAATAACATACTTTAATCATTATGTTTCAAATATAATTGACTATCATTCAATAATATGAATTTTTAATATGTTCCATGTTATATTTTACATCACAATTATATCATTATAGTATTGATATTAATAAAAAATTGATCTAACCCGAACAGCAGAACATTCCTAATTATTTGGTCTGAATTCATGTCTTCAAATTTAATCGTGAAGTCATATATTTATAAATACTTTGACAATTAAGAGAACTTCTACTGTATATTTGAAAATTTAAATATTCTGATACACTCACCTTTTAAACTAATAAATTAACCTTTATTTATATGAATTATAATGTATTAGAAAGGGTGTTTTGATATGGCAAATGTTAAACATTGTATCCTTTACACTAATTAAGTAACTAAAAATAGTAAAATTGTATTGGAACTTGTGTATTAAACTTTTTCAAAGTGTAAGTTATCATTGTTTTAATGTAAAATTTACTACTTTTAGGTTCTTTAACCATTGCATAGGGTGTATTGGTTAGCGAGACTCTTTTGATATATACCAATGGAGTGTGTTATGTTGTAGTAATGGCGAATAAGACAAGTTTATCAACATAAAGAGCAGTGTTACTTCACAAAGTAATGGTTACTTTATGATTCTATCAAACATACTTTTAGCTTTGTACACCAAATTTTGGTTTTAGTTTTTGTATATAATTTTATTCTAAAATAATCTCCATATCAACCTTTTTTATTTGTCACAGGTCCTACTGTCCAATTTAATCTAAGTGGCAAACATTTTGGCCACATGAATCTTGCCACATGACTAAAAAATGTTGGGGACCAAAACCAAAAGAAATTCTAAGGACCAAAACAAAAAAAAACAAAAATCAAGTAGCAGAAATTTTTAGGGAGAATCAAAAATCAAAGCCATATATGACAATATCATTATAGCATTTCATTTCAATTCAATACGGCTGCACTAATCCTAATTTTTTTCAATACATACGGCTACCCTAACTCGTCGTTACTCTTTCTTTGTCTTTGGAATTTCCATTTGCCGATTATTCTTGTCTCAGAAATAGCAGCGCCGTCTCGTGAAAACACTGATTGATCTCGGTTGATAACTTTGTCTTGATTTTCATACAAATTCTTTCTCTGCAACTTAGGGCAATAAATCTATCTACCTACCATGGATACTGATTGTAATCGTGTCCACACATATCTAAGCTTTTGTGTTGCTGCACTAATGGTGATGAGTCTTATTCTTTTTATCGTGTCAAATGTTAACAAACAAAAATTTGAAGAAAGAACCCATGGTGTCACTCAATCAGAAGATACTGTACTTGATCTCATGCGAAAGTGGGAAAGGGCACCATATGGTTCCGAAAAGAAGTTAAAAGCACAAAAAGAGTTTGATGCTGAAATTGCTCACACAAAAAAGCATGGTGACTATAGTTTATATTCCATATTGAAAAATCTTTTGTTTGGGGAACAAGCAAGCTCTACTGAAGAGATTCATGACTTCACCCAATGTGAAGCTACATTACTTTATCTCATCCTTAAGGTTAGTTTTTATTTCCACTTTGGTACTTTCTTCGGCCTTAATTATTAACAACTTTATACTTTTTAGGGTCATTGGATAACTAATATATCCCGTCTTAATTATAGACCAGATACATTAGTTATCTAATGAATCTAAAAAGTGAAAAGTTGGTTATAATTAAGGTCGGAGAGAGTGTATTTTAGGACATGGATTCTCTAAATCTGATTTTAAGATGTGGGATGTCGTGGGTTCGAAATGTCTCTGCATAATTAACAACCGGACATGTACGAGTATTTTGAAATTCATGATATTTAACTTTCATTTTCTAATTGATTCATTGAAATTTGAACATAAAATATATTCCACTACTAAAAAGACCCTTTTTATGAATAATTTTAGTGGAAAAGGTCACCGGATGGTTCCGAAAAGAAGTTAATTAAAAGCACAGAAAGAGTTAGATGCTGAAATTGCTCATATAAAGCATGATGAATACAGTGTACATCGCATATTGACTCTTTTGTTTGGAGAAGAAACAAGTTCTACTATGTTGACTTCTACACCTTTACCTAGTGCTGAAACGAGTTGTCTTAAAATGATGGTAAGAAAAATATTAAGTGATTTCTATATATACATTTCATTACATAATGATGGTTAACACACTATTTTTCGCAGTCAAAAATTTATAAGCAATACTGTGGAGTCTTATCAGATTATGGCCATAAATACACAAGGGTCTTTGCTAATATGTGTGATGCTGGCATTTCTGAGAAACAAATGATTAACGCAGCATCTCAAGCATGTCCCGAGAAAAACATTGGTAATTCTTAAATTTCTTTCTTAGAGATGTAATAAAAACTAATTATTGATAAATAAATTGTGTTTCGATTATATGAAAATGTTATATGCTTCGTTGTATTTTTTAGTCCATTAACTGCAAAGATAAACAAAAATCATTACTCGTTGCTGTTGGAACTTGGAACCCTTACAATCTTCTCTTCTTCTCGTATTTTTTGATTTTAGGGTTTTATTCTTCTTCTTTAAAGTTTGTTAGGTCAACAAATATTGTGGATTTTCTGGATTTTTCATTGTTAGGATGGCAAAGATAGAGCTTTTTTTTTTTTTTCTTTCTAATTTTTATGTTTTGAATCAATGTTTTTGATCTAAATCAATGTTTTCTCTGCCACTAATAATAATATGATTCATATGAGAATGACTTTTAGAAAAAGACACTCTTACTTAGGACTGTTCATTTTGAATTGTGAACCGAATCGAATTGCCAAACTGTACCGAACCGAACCGAAAATAACTGAACCAATACATAAGTTTGAGAACCAAACCAATAATTTCAGCATGGTTCTTTAACTATGAACCGAACCATAAAACACAAATACTATTTAGGGTGGAAGAAAAATATTGCATTTTATAATACACAAATCTTCATATAACAACCAAAAAAGGATTATTTGTTTTATTCCATTAATCTTAGAGTTGAGTCTACAACCATACCTAAGAGGTACAAAACAGAGAAAAACTATCTAAAAAGATACCTTCAATTCTCTAGTGGAGAAACTTGCTAGTTGATTGTTGTGCTTTGATTTGCTTCACATGAAATTCTATCTAGCATCATCGATGTTGTACTTTCTGATTCATCAACCCTCCCAATTAACACTCCATCCACTTCAATCAGTGTAGACAAAGAAGGTAAACGTCGAACATTAGGCAATTGAAGTGATACACAAGCACTGCTAGAACAATCCTCATGTGGTTCTCTCTGAAGCTGTAAAGCATATTCCAAGTCCCACAATACATCAACCATTGTCGGCCTATCACAACCATATTCTTGTAAGCATTTTTCTACTGTCTCACTAAATATTCTCAGCGAGTTTTGATTAATTTGTCTAGTGATGGAAGGATCAATGATCTCTTCAAGTATCCCTTTGTCTTTGCAAAGTAATGCCCACTCAGCCAAATTGACTTGTTCACTTGGACAAGACAGTTCGATGGCTGGTCTTGCGCACAAAACTTCAAGTAAAACCACACCAAATGAATAAACATCAGATTTTTCTGTAAGCTGTTGCGATCTAAAGTAATCAGGATCAAGATAGCCAAAAGTTCCTTTAACACATGTGCTGACATAAGAATGTTGATCCAGAGGACCTGTCCTTGAAAGACCAAAATCAGAAACTTTAGCTACAAGATTCTCATCAAGCAATATATTGGTGGATTTCACATCACGGTGAATTATTCCACCAGCTACTCCTTTGTGAAGGTAATGAAGACCTCTAGCTGCACCAATACAAATCTCAAGTCTTTGCTTCCAAGTTAAACAAGGTAAATTTGTATTGTACAAATTCTCTCTAAGTGTCCCTTTTTCCATGTACTCATAAACAAGTATCATCTCATCTCTTTCATCACAATACCCTATTAAGGAAACAAGGTGTTTGTGACGAATCTTGGACAAAACCATTATCTCTGTTTGAAATTCAGGAAGTCCTTGACCTGACTCCAACACATTTCTTTTCACTGCGACATTTATTCCATTCTTGAGAACTCCCTTATAAACATTTCCAAAACCACCCTTTCCAATTACCATCTTCACATCAAAATTATCAGTTGCAAATTGAAGATCAAGCAAGGAGATTTTTAGGCCAAGGTTTATGTTAGGTAAAGATGAGCCGCCTGCAGAAGTTGGAATAGGCAACAAATTGAAATTCTCAACAGGCCTTTGTTTCCTTATTTTACAAATCCAAAGAAACATAGCCACCATAAAAGAAACTACAACTAAACCTCCAAGCACTGAACCCAGTACCACGGGAAGGCTAATCTTCTTCGAGTTTGTATTTGAATCATTTAAGTTAACTAAGTATGATGATTCAATCACTTTCATTAGTTCTAGCCCGTTTAAAAAAGCGTTTAGAGTATTGGGTTCTAAAGTGATCTTTAATAGGCCCGAGTTATCTGAATAAACCACAAAATCATAATAATAAGGATTACGCAACCCGTATGGCCTCTCTATCTCATCGTATATTTTCATAACATTAGTATCATAAATTAAAAGAAAGAAAGGTTCTGGACCAGTTTGTGGATTAAAAATGTCACAGAAATGAAGCCTAAGGAAATGATCTGTGTTATTTTCCACAGGAACACTCCAACTTATGCTTAAACCGTTAGTACCGTTTTTAGTCTCTTTGGCAGTTTGATAAACAATATCTGGAGCAATATATTTATTTGAATTTGGACCATCAGATTCATCATTTGCAGTGTGTGGAATTGTACCTCCAACAAAGGAACCATTCTTAGCGTTTTGTGGATCAGTTATATAACTGTCATCCGGTAACCACTCTCTCGATAAGTTATCACTTTCTCTAGCCACAGTATCACCACCAACGTTAAGACGGAGTTTGGTTTCCAAAGCTCGTGAGAGTAAACTGTTACTATAAGTAGTTAAGCGTCGACCAGTAGATTCAGTGTAATTGAAACGCGCTATTGAATCAGGGATTAACTGAACAGGGAGCATAAATAATTCTATTGCATTAACAAACGCGAATGATGATTTTATTGGTGTGAACGTAATCTTGAATCTTTTTCGGATAATTTTAACGAAATACTCTTTGATCAAAGTAGAGTTGGTGGTGTTTTTAGCTTCGAAATTTTGTAACAGAAAGAAACTGGGAACGGAGACATTGAATTTTGCGGTGGAAAGGTTAGTCGGTGAAGAGAAGGAAAAGAAATGGAAACGTACCATGTACGTGCTGTTTGGGATGGTATTGAATTCGTACCAAAATTCTGAATGGAATATTCTTGCAGTTTCGTAGAGAGGTGAAGGCACTGAAGATTGATTGGTTTCTGTGTAGCTATTGCTGCTGAAACTTGTTTTAGGGTAGTCACGGTTTGATTCACCAATATAAACTTTGTTATTTTCAGTAACATTGATATTTGATCCGCAATTTATGAAGTATGTGTCTTGAAGATCATATCCAAGTGAGGGGAAGTGTAGTAATGATAATTGAAGTAGAAAAGCAACAAGTAGAAAGATAGAGTGTTGCATTTTGTGGTTTGATGAATATTTGAAGTTAAGCTAGCTATGAGAATGATATTGATGATTGCAAAATTGATATAAGTAACAAACTAGGGAGGGAAGAAGAGAAGGAAGATGACTTAATTAGATAAGTGGAAGACTTAAGCTGTGTGGACAGTGTTTAAGTCATTAGCTTTGAATTTTCTTCTTCCTTGTTTGTTTCTCTTCTTCTTCTTTTTTTAAATATATGTGGAAATTGATTTATCAGCTATTATTAGTACTTGAACTGTTTTTTGGACTTTTTAGAAGAACAAAAGTATGTTTCAAAAATCAAAATTTACACATTGTATTACAATTTTTAAGGTTGAGAAAGTGATAAATGACAGAAAACTTCTTTGATAAAAAGTGAATGTTCAAATAATGAATAATTACAATGTGTTTATGGTATTTTTTTTATACTACAATCAAATAGAACCAGCTTAAGCTAATGTGAGCTAGATCACATGGAATCTAAACTTCAGATTCAAGGAAACAATTATAACCGTATTTCTAGTTAGGGGCATTAGATTACTTGTTATCCAAGTAAATGGGGTGCATGGTGTTCTTCTCTCTTGATCAATAGATCCAACTTCCATTGCATTTGTTCATGATTCTTTGTCGCTTAACGTAGAATGGGTGATAGCTCTCAAATATGGAGTTTTAACTTGTTGGTAATAAACATTATGTGTTTATTTGACTTGATTAGTTTAACTGAAAATTAAAAAGTCAAGGAGTGAAACTCAACATGTATATACAATGGTACACAAACAACCAAGTGATTGAGCTAAAGTGACTAATGAACTTCGGTTAAGACAAATTGTTTGGAATAACCCAAATTCGAATCCTAACTGGATCAACCTTTATGTATACTTTATTTACCTCACGGTGAAATTGTGAATATCATGGTCTTATTCCCTCAGAGAATTGACGGTTAAGATTAAAAAAAATATAGATGAATTATTAGCTCCATGAATAACAGCATTATAAACTTTTTGACACCGTCTTTTCTTAACAAACAAAGTTTACTCTTTTTGGTTGCACAAACAAACTATAAAGAGTGTGTTGTTAAATATTTTTAAAGTGATTTGGACTTACTCCAAAATTGTTAAAATTTGAGTTGAATGTGAATTGAATCTATGCCTGGTTTGGACATGCTTTCAAAATCATGTAAGCACAAAACCAATTTGTTTTCTGTACATATATGAGACATTATTTACATTTATAGTAAGGTTGCTATGAAGGTTGTCATAAATGTAGATAAAGAAGATTGTATGTTGACTCTGTTGATTAAAAATGTCGCCAAAATGAAGCCTAAGGAAATGATCTATATTCTTCTCCACATGAACATTTCCAACTTATGCTTAAACCATTAGAACTATTTTTAGTCTCTTTGGAAGTTTGATAAACAATATCTGGAGCAAAATATTTAGTTGAATTTGGACCTTTCAATTCATCGTCTGCAATGCGTTTAATTTCACCTCCAACAAAGGAACCATTCTTAGCGTTTTGTGGATCATTTATATAACTGTCATCTGGTAACCATTTTCTCATCAAGTTATCGTTTACTCTATCGACAACTTCGCCACCAACATTAAGACGATGTTTGGTTTCCAAAGCTCGTGAGTCTAAACTGCCACTGTCAAAATTTATACCTCTACCAGTAGATTCAGTGTAATTGAAATGCGCGATCGAATTTGGGATGAAATGAACGGGGAGCATAAAGACTTGAGCTGTGGACTGTGTATAAATACTCGGCTTTGAATTTTTCTTGTTTCTTGTTTGTTTCTATGGAAGTTGATTTATCAAAAAAATACAATTAGGTTAGTTTAGTGTTTAGACACAATTATTATAATAGTTTTATTTAAATGCTGCAGGAACTAGGAAGCTACTTCTGTCAAAGAAAAACTAGGAAGCTACTTATTATGCAACCAAAATGAAAAAGCACCCAAATATCTCTTCAGGGTCATGCAAATTTTCATGAGGTCCAAAGTGGTATGATTTGTCAGTGTCACCATGTTCTTGTAACAATTTCGGCAATTTTTTGTCGGTTGAGCTAGTATTTGTGGAAGATTACTCGAGTTGTAATTTAATATGCTTATTTTAAACACTAATTATGTTTAAAGTGGAACATAAACATTGCATTTCAATTTCATAATACATAATACATAATCTTATCTTCATATAGTCACTTGAAAGTGATTATTGATTTATTACATTTACATGTTTTCATGAACTTCAAGAAATTAAACCTTGTTAATGACACTTGAACGAGCCTTACACATAGCCTCTAATGGAATTAACTTCGGCGTAGTAGCACCTTTTCCTTCAGTCATATCAATTTCTTCCTCGCTTATTCTTTTCCAATCAAAACATTGAATAAGCAATGCCAAAGTTAAACTTACAGTACGTTGTCCCAAATTTGCTCCAGGACAAGCTCTTCTTCCTAATCCAAATGGAATCAACTTATCAGCTTCTCCTTCTTTATCAAATCTCTCCGGCTTAAATTGTGTAGGATCACTCCATAGTTCAGAGTCTCTATGAATCGCCCACGCATTAACCAACAAAATAGTTCCTTTTGGGACGTTATAACCTCCTATGGTGCAATCTTTTGACGAAAAATGGGGTGCTAACAACGCGAATGCGGGGTGTAATCGAAATGTTTCATGGATTATGTTTTGAAGATAGGGAAGTTTTGAAATGTCTGATTCTTGTACTAAGTGATCATGTCCTATGTTGGTATCTATTTCATCTTTTGCTTTTTTCAATACTTCTGGATGATTTAGTAAAGCAGACATTGCCCATTCTAATGTTGTAGCTGATGTTTCTGTTCCTCCAAGGATCATAACCTAACAAGTCAAACAAAATCAGTTTAAAACAAGTGGAATCATTGGTTACCCTTAAGACTAGAACAACTAATAATCCAAGGATAAAATAAATATTTTTTACTGGAACTGGCACCAAGTTTCCACCACTGTTAGCGATGACTATTCTCCGTCGGAGGACCTGTGAACACACATGGTGGATTCTCCTCTTCCAACTAAATTCTATCCGTAAGCATGAGACAGAAATCGAACCTTTAACCACATGCTTATGGAACTCAAAACTCTTATCACTTGGATTGTTGGTAAAGATAAAATAAATTTTTATTCTATATAAATATTTAAAATTTCAAGTTTTAATCTCTTAAACCTTTTTTCGAACTTTTTGGTTTCTCAATTTTTTATTTTTTATTTAACTATCAAAAATTCTCTGCCATGAATTTTTTAAAATAAATTGAAAATCATATATGTTATTGAAATACTCCCTCCGTCCCTAATTATAAGACTTTTTTTAACCACATCACGTACGCTAATGTACAATTTTAATCGCTAATATCTTTAATTATATAGCAGTAAAAATTATAAAAATTTGATATTTTGAAAATATTCATCAAAACAAATCAAATAAGATCCTATAAGCTAATATTTACATTTATATATTATTAGAAAAATACGATCAAAACATGATAGATGAATAATAAAATTTAGTCAAAAGAGGTCTTATAATAAGCGACGGAGGGAGTACATCAAGATTAATCGTATTTGATAAAAATTCATAAGTATTTATCATAATGGATCTCTTAACCTATCAAATGATTTTGAATTTCTTTAAAAATGATTTATTATGAATAATCTATATGACATAAATTTTCTATCAAAGCCAAACACCATTTAAATTTTTGTGTGCATGTCACAAAGCCATAATTCAAATACCAAAGAAGATATAAACTTTATCGAATAGTTACCACTTACCAGAACAATCCCTTTGATGATTTGATCTGTATAATACTCTGGTTGTGATTCTTGCAATTTCAAGAGATGATCAATCATGCTATTCACATTCTCCTTCTTTCTCCTATGCTCATCAATAAGTCCCTGCAAAAACCCATCAAATCTTCCACTAATCCTCTTCAACTTCTTCTCATAATCACCATAATCAAACCACCTAAAAATCCCAACAAATTCACCAGGATTACTCGATCCGCCGAACGATACCATTTCCTTAATCAACTCCCTAAATTCTTTCGCTTCTTCGACATCATTCACATCACAATCCTCTCCATAATACCTTTTTCCAGATATCATTCTCATTATAGTGTTAAAAGTCATCTCCGAAAACTTCGTTTTCAAGTCCACTTTTGCAAAACCTGACTCGTAGTTGCCAGGACTACGAGCTAGGTTTTGCATGAGCTTAATGATCTCGTCTTTTCTAATTCCTAAAAAGGAATTTAAACGGTGCGTCGAGAGAATCTCAAGTGAGATTATACGACGAACGTTACGCCAGTGATCACCATAAGGTGCAACGGTAACGGCGGTGTAATTGTAGCCAATGTGTTTGCCAGCAAGAAGAGGTGGACGGTTTGCTAAAATGATGTCGTTTTTGGTGAAACATTCGTGAACGATTGTAGGTGATGAAACGACAACAACTAAACGAGAACCGAACCGTAGGGAAAATATTTGACCGTATTTTTGTGAGAGATTGTATAGAGTACGGTGAAGTGGATGTTTGAGTTGATGAATGTTGCCAATTATGGGAAGACTTAATGGACCTGGTGGAAGATTTTTGAGTTTTCTTGTTGTGATTAATACAAACTTTAGTGTTAAAAGGGAAATAATAGTGATGAGAATGTAATTGAAAAATGGTGTCATTTTGATTGAAAATTTTTGTGTGTATTTAATTTAGTTGCCAAAGTGATTTTGTTGATTCTATGACAAATTATATAGTTGAATGATTTTTGTCTTGTGTTGGTCTCTATAAATAGGGTTTTGTGATTATAATAATCAAAATTGTTCAGCTGTTTTTTTTGAACAAGCGAAACAAAATTGTTCAGCTGTTATTTTTTGAACTTTGATGATTTTAACTTATCACGAGATTTATTTTTCTTCTTCTTGGAAAGTGCTTTTTGACTAATCTTCCTTGTGAGAGTTGATGTGTATGAAACGGAATTGATTTTAGCCACAGAATTCATAGGTTTATGATTGATGTAACATTTTTTTATGAAACATTTACAATCAGAAGTTTAGGAAGATATTTTTGGTCATGTTCCAAATTCTTTCTTAACTTGGACCAGCATGAAGTTGTGTTTTTCTTGTATTTGGCTTCTAATTAATTTGTGTAAACATGGCTTTGAGGGTTAGAGGAAGGAAATAGTAAAATACCAGTACTAATTAATCAACTAGAATGTACAACATCAAATAAATGTGTTAAACAAAGAAAAAAAGTTTAAAATTTGGACTAGATAAATTTATTTTTGTCGATACAAAAAAAAAAGTGAGGATAACAAATGCACTAGGGGTGTACGTGGGCCGGATTGAGTTGGATTTCGCCAAAACCAAAACCCGAACCACTTAGAGTAAGATGGGTTGGGTTTAGTAAAATAACCACCCACTTTAACATTGGGTTGGGTTGGGTAAACCCACTAATTTCTGGATTTGGTTGGGTGGGTTAGTGGGTTACCTAAATTAATTTTTTTATTTCTTATATTAAATTATTATATCATGAATCATCCTATTTTTTCTTCTTAAAAATTACTCAACCTTTTTATTTTCTTAAAAATTAGTGTAACCTATTTTAATTATTTTTTTAGCATCATAAAATGATAATATCATCGTTTTTCTTTAAAAATAATATATTTTCACTGTTTTCAAAGAATTATATTTTGTTTGCATCATTATTTTTAAATGACATAAAGAAGTCAAAAGATAAAAACTCAACGGAAATAATCAGAAAATGCATTGAATGTGTAAAGTACTAAAGACTAATGCGTTTTTCGTTTAATATATACATGCATACAAGTTGTTTGGAAATTTTAATATTGGAGCTTGAAATTTTCACTTTTAATGATCAAATGATAAAAACAAACATTTTATGTTTATATGAAAAATATTTAAAAAAAATCATAAAACTACTAATGGAGTGGGTCAGTAGGTTTTATGGGTTGGGTCCGGTTTTATCCGAAACCCAATTTTTTTTAATGGATTTTTCACTTTCAAATCCATATGGACCCAATTGCCCGATCCAATCCACTTTTTTGGGTTGGATTAGGTGGATTTGACCGGATCAAGTGGGTTTGCCCAACCCATGTACACCCCTAAAATGCACCACTTAACCACCATGATACACGCTATCTTGTGAAATAGTTACTATATATACAAACTAAATTAGTTTCCCTAAAAATAACTATATTCACGTTGACCAATAATAAAAATGGATGTTATTATATATACAAACTAAATTGGTTTCCCTAAAAATAACTATATTCACGTTGACCAATAATAACTATATTCACGCTATCAGAACTGATGTTATTAATATTCAATTGATCTTCTATATCTATTCTAGCTTTAAAGAAAAATGGAATAATAAATAAAATAAAATTAATTTTGTAATAAAATAAATAGATGAGCATGACCATTTGGTTTGAGTTGACTTGAGTCGGTCGGATAAACAGCTCACAACAAACACATAAAAAAATGATTAATTACAATTTTGATCACCTACTTTTACTATTTTGCATAATTTACTATAATTTTTTTCATATAATTTAATTACACTACGAAGAGAAGGTAATGGGACAACAAGTTGCGTCGCTACTCCAGTCTGAATTGCAAAACTAATTCTTTTAAAAAACATAGGCTTAAACATCATTTTGGTCTCTGTATGTACATCAAATTTTACTTTTAGTCCCTGTATGTGATTTTATTCAAAAATAGTCCTCATATCGACCAATTTTTTTGTTTTTGGTCCCTTTAGTTAAAATCTGCAGGAAAATTCTGAAGTTTTATTTTCCTGCAAATTTTTGTTTTAGGGACCAGAAGCAAAAAGTTTGATCGATACGTGGACTATTTTGGAATAAAATCATATACAGGGACTAAAACCAAAATTTCGTGTGCATATAGAGACTAAAATGATGTTGAAGCCAAAAACATATACATAGACCTAGGAGAAACAATGTTACTATGCATGACCTTTTGAACTCTATTTAAAAGATCTACAGCCTCTAGCTAGAAAACCAAAAGTGTCAAATGCAAATGGTATAAAAGCATGTTGATTATCTGAACATGCTTTTCCATGTTTAGCAATTTTGCTCGGAGCAGCTTTGAGGGCTGCTTGTCCCACAACGAAATGGTGAGTCCTCAATCCCATAAGTGGAGAAACCACAGTCAAGTCTACGCACATATGTTTTCCTCCAACTCATTCATATACCAAAACATCTGCTGACCTAAGTGTTGATCTTCCTTCTTGAGGGTCTTAAGAAGTTCACAGACGCCTCTTTGTTTACAGATACGCCCGCCCGTCTAAATATATTATAAAGAACATCTCTCACAAGATCATGCTTATATTTGAAGCCTGGAAGTTCCTTGCAATGAATTGTATATTCCCCAAATGAGCCCAAACACACTTACGACAAACTAGACATACTTCATCAATAGAAAATAAAGGAATAATGAGGCGATATCGCAGGATGGTAAGATACTCTACTGACAACATATGCTGGCCTAACCCATCAATGAGAATAGCTAAAAGAAAATCATGTGCATGAGATGCCCGTAAACACCCAAAAACTACTTTCTGTCTTGCTGTCATGTCGAAGGTGACTTCCATGTCCTGAACAATTTTGCATAATTGGTCCGATAGTTTTGATACTTCATCTTATTTTATAACTACAAATTCAATTGACCATATGATATGTTTTAAATGACGTGATATATGAACTAATGATGAAAAAATATCAACATCGATGAAATTTTAAGAAAATTAATTGATAAATTTCATTTGAAACATGTTGTATCACACCATATTTTAGACAAAGTAATTGATGAAATTGTAAGAAAAACTAATTTATAAATTTCTATTAACTATCTATCATCATCATTAGATTATATACCACGTCGTTTAAAACACATCACATCGTTAATTTATAATTAAAAAATAGGTAGAGAACGAAAATTGTCAAATTTTAAAATAGTAGGTAAATAAAAACTACAATTAACCCTATTTTTTATACCGCGATAAACTGCATCAATCTAACCAATCCAACAACATGGGAGGATGGGTAGATCAACTGATTAACCTAATTAGTCTAAGAGTTAAGGAACCGCTGTAGGTTTAAGGTTCGAATCCTAACAATTATAAACAAATAATTCAAATTAAACATCATATATTTTTATCTCACGACTTATGTAATTTATATGCTCAAAACCAAACCTAAACGGATCTCAAACACACCTAGAAACAATCGCACATGTTGAGTCTACAACCTAATTAAATTAAGTGATTAGTAAATTGTCTAGCAAGAAAATTGGAAAACCAAGATTTATATGGTCGAGTTTTGTCATCGTCACAACATATATTTAACATTACACTACATTATTATATATTAATCACAATCACAATTACACCACCGCATTCTTAAATGGCGCCGGTGTCACTTTCGTATCAAACCAATTCGTTCTTCTGTTTCTGAGATTCTCTTCTTCTTCTTCTTCGCCGCCTCACTGAAAACTCTTCGCATCTCTCTCCCAAATTACACGAGATGCTATTTTCACGAATTTCTAGAAACCTTAGAGGTACCTTCAATGGTTGTCGCCGCTTTCTGTCTGTTGGAGACCACAACCATCATCGCTTTCTCTTCTCTCATTCACCTAGAGACTCTACTGAACAGGTAGGTTTCTTCTCTCTTTTTTCTCCGAGTTTGGCTTTCAGTGTTTGCTTTATTTTCTTTTGATTTAATTTGTGCATTTTTTTTATATCTTTTTGTTTCAGTTCGAATTGGGTTTATCAATGTTTAATATGGAATTCTTGCTTTGTGAATTTTGTATAAAAGCATGATTATAGTGCCTAATGTATTGGCTCGCGACCCGAGAGTGTACTCCTCCTCGAGGTTTCAGGTGCCAGTGTAGTTCTGTTCTGGTAAAGTAAATATGTCTTTTTGCTAATCAATTTGGAAGTACTTGTGTACTTTGTAATTTGGTGAATGATGCTGTTTTGGCATAATTACAACAGTTGTATGATGTATGATTTTTTTTCTTGTTGTGGTAACATATGAAGTATGACTTATTGTGGTGATTTGTGAAAGGTGCATGCAAACACATCAAAGTAGTTTTGTGATCAATAAGACTTTGTTTGGATAAACAATTTAATCTTACAGATCACAGCATAAGTTTAAGCTATTTCTATATATCAAGATATGAAATAAAGTTATTGTTTTCGGAGTCAGCTAAGTAGTAAGAGTTGACTTTATAACCTCTAGGGAAAACGTTCAAATCCCAATCCCACCTGGGACAAACAGTTGTAAAATGATCATTAGTGCCACTTAATAATAATAATTTCCCCTTTACCATATTTTTCAATAGTTAAATTGTTTTGTATAAGCTATAAGTTGTTTTCATAAGTTATCCCAAATAGTCTCACAAGTGCTTATGGCAATAAATAAGCTCAAATAAGTCAAAGCAAACAAGCCCTGAGTTGCAAAGGCTTGGTTTTTTATTTGAAATATTTTACTTATTAGTTATTACCTATTGCATTGAATACTATAATTCAAATAGAAACGGTCTACATTTTGATCAAAATACATCATATGATTGATCCATGTATTGGATTCCACCTTGTAGGAAAAGACTTTGTTGTTGACAATTTATTCTTGGTAAGTGGTTTCTTTTACAAGTCTTTTAGGTAGATTTAGATTTATAGTTATAGTGTTTTGATTCTTTTGTTGGTTAGTTTTCCTATTAGTTTGTCCAAAGAGAATTTATTATCCTTCTTCTGTCCTTTGGTTATTCTGTCTTCTTTTGTTCTCATAAATTTGTTTTCTTTCATCTAGAGAAAATTTTTTTGTGCCACTATTTACTTGTCCATGATTCTTCTGTGATGCAGGTTATGAGAAGTTTAAATTTTTCAAAGGGCATGCCAGCATTGTATAGTAGTAGATATCACATTCATCATCACAGCAGCTCCCTAGTCGAGGTCAATATCTTTGTGTTCTTTCTTGGTTTCTCATCTTTCTTCTATTTCCTGGTCCAAATCCCCATTTTTCATATGTAATATGTTTTAAAAGTTATATCGTATTTGACATCTAATAATCTTAGAGTAGTAGAATCTCTTACTAACAATGTAATAATCGTAATGCAATTTTCCTAATCATGTCAGTGCATGTATGCGGTATGCACAAGTGATTATATTTATTCAAAAAGGACAAATATAAGAATGTTACAAGGATTTCGATCTACAACTTTTTATTCCGAATAAACCATAAACTTTTCTCCAATACAACTTGAACTCCTTCGGGTTTTTTTTTACTAGTAGAGATAGATTTAATTAAATATCAATAATTTAACGGGTATATTCTCATCATCATTCTTCAATATTTATTCTTACCAACTTCTCTATGAATCATGTATTATTCTCAGGAAGAACTTGATCCATTTTCACTGGTGGCTGATGAACTATCACTTCTTGGTAACAAGCTGCGAGAGATGGTAGTGGCTGAGGTATAAGACTGATCTTTGTTAACTTTCTAGTTTCCATTATATGCATGGAACCTGTAATAGCCTTGTTTCATGCTGCATAGAAATTGGGTATTCATGGTGAATATTGGGTATTATGTGACAGGTTCCTAAGCTTGCCTCAGCTGCTGAGTACTTCTTCAAAATGGGGGTGGAAGGAAAAAGATTTCGTCCCACAGTAAGAATATTCTCAATGATTTGTAGATCTTGTTGTATGCTTTGCAGAAACATTTGCTTTTGCATGGGTTGACACTTGCATATTTATAAATTATCATTGTAAATGGAACGGAACATTAATTTAAGCTTGGAAAGTTGTCAATTTGTTGATCCCCACATCCTTTTCAAGTTGCCCTTTCAAATTATATTAATGGAGTCATACTACCAGCTCATTACCTCTTCTTTTTTTTTCCTTCATAATTTAATAGCACATTACCTTTGTTCTTCAATATGCTTAGCTTATGTAATTCTGTGAAATATGATCATTCATACATAACATTAGAGGGCATATCATAAAAATGGAAATATAAGAAGATACTAATTGTTTGATTATGTCAAAAAAAAAGTATGGTTTTAACAGTAGCTACGACACTAACTTATTTTCTCTTCTGGTATTTCTGGCATCAGTATGCATTCCAGCCATCCTTAATTCCTCACTTTGTTGTGCCGATTAGCTCTGATAGCCCTAATGTTGCTCCATCTATCTGTTTGAGTTTGCATATAGATATTAGGTGATAAAATATAGGTATATATGGGTTTCTAATGCCTTATTCATGCTTTGTCTAGCTTACTTTTTTAACATATGGGATTGGGTTAATGAATGGATGATTGTTTTTGCAGGTTTTGTTGTTAATGTCAACAGCATTAAATCTACCAATTCCCAAAGCACCTCCTCCAATGGAACATGGAGGTACTACACCAACTGACCTACGTTCAAGACAACAACGCATAGCTGAAATAACAGAGATGATCCATGTTAGTCCTTTAAAAAATATCATTTATTAAATAATGCTTTCGTTATACTGTCGGCAATATTGTATTTGAAGTACATATTAATTAAATTTTGTATGCACTCAAACAGGAGATGTGTTATTTATGTACTTTTTTCATTAATATGATTGCTAATATCATCCATCCCATGATAAAGTTTAGAGGTCAATAGTTGAACTGTAGACATGGTTTATGATAAAACATTATGATGTCAGTCGTTTGATCCATGTAACCAACCTCACCGGCAGGATAAGGCTCGGATGTTTTGTCGCGTGCGCCGCCCATTACACATTTGTCTACATAGTTTGATTTTATTATGACTTGTTCCGTCCTCCCTCCTTGAGCTTGTTTTGGGGTGAAGTTAGGCCAAGTTATTTGAATTTGATATCGGATCCTATCTTAGCCCTATTAATGGGCCACATGCAAATGACTAAACCTGCGAACTATGTTCCAAACTTGTAGTTGTGGGCGTGAGGGGTGTGTGCTAAGATCTTAAATCAGTTAGTTTTATGAAGAAATTTTCTCTTATAATGGGTTGACAATCCTTCTCTCTTAGCTTTTGGGATCAAGATAGGCCTATTCTATTCTCGTTTACAATTCTCGTTTGTATTGCATCGCTGATTTAGTTTAGCCGTTCATTCTTTAGGTCCATCAATCAAGTCGTACTGTGAAAGTGCCTAATGATAATTTTGAAACCTCTTATTTATACACTTGGAAGAATTTTTTCCCATTATTATATTACATATAATTTTGGCATTATTTTATCACAGGTGGCAAGCCTTCTTCATGATGATGTATTGGATGATGCAGATATCAGACGTGGTATTGGTTCATTAAATTTTGTAATGGGAAATAAGGTATGTGTATGAAGTTTTGTTCTTTTCGCCTGCATATTTTTTTATCAGTTGATCATAGGTTTTCACTACTTTTTACATGTATACTGTAATATTACGGTGGTTGTAGTACCTTGCTTGAGGTTTTCTTGTGTATACTTTTGTTGCAGTTGGCAGTATTGGCTGGAGATTTTTTGCTTTCCCGAGCTTGTGTTACTCTAGCGTCTTTAAAGAACACCGAGGTACAGTAAATGAGTAGGATATGTTCATACGTATGTATAACTGTAACAATATATTGTATTATATATCTAGGTCCTTGATGGTGCACATAATTATGTACCTGACATCTGCCTAAGGACTGTGTTTCTCAACATGTAGGTTGTATCTTTGTTGGCAAAAGTTGTAGAACATCTTGTAACGGGGGAGACCATGCAAATGACTACAACATCTGATCAACGGTGTAGGTATGCTTCTGAGTTTCTTCACTTAGGTGGTTAACCTCCACCTTACATAATTTGTGTAACTGCCAACGAGTAAGGTTTCTCTTTAAAATACCTGGGTCTTTGCTTACAGAAGCACATAATTGTTGGTCTTAAATTTAAGAATGCGTTGAATCATAGAGATAAGGAAACTATTGTTTGTTTCATTTCCTAACAATTGTTTATATTTTCAGCATGGAATATTATATGGAAAAGACGTACTACAAGACTGCATCATTAATATCAAACAGTTGCAAAGCAATAGCCATCCTTGCAGGACAAACAGCCGAAGTTGCAGTGCTTGCATTTGAGTACGGAAAAAATCTGGTTTGTATATTTGTGGATCTACCTTCTATACTATAATGTTTTCTGTTATAAATTATAAATACAATGCTTTATTATTATTATTATTATTATTATTATTATTATTCATAAAGAGGAGAAATTAAATTAAGTGTTCTGGGTCAGTCCATTTCATACGGCAACAAATTTGTTGATATCTTTATCTACTTAACTGTACATGTTATACATGTTTCTGGATTCCTTAAGTTAATTATTTCTCTTCTGTTTTGCAGGGTTTGGCATTTCAATTGATAGATGACATGCTTGATTTCACAGGGACATCAGCTTCCCTTGGAAAGGGTTCTTTATCAGACATTCAACATGTAATTTCACAATTTAATCTGATACTAAATTTCACCTAGTCTGTTGTCAAAATAAAATAAAATCATCTAGTCTTGATTTTGACTTTTCAATTATGACCTCGTCCAAAAATATTATTGCAGGGAATTGTTACAGCTCCAATATTGTTTGCAATGGAGGAGTTCCCCCAGTTACGCACAATTGTTGAAGAGGGCTTTGAAAACCCTGAGAACGTCAATATTGTAAGCTAATCAGTTCTTCTGCCACTTCACAAAACCAGTAGCGATTTTGAAATTTTTTACTTTAGTTCATCAACCACAACAGGGTGCAATTGGTTTTGGTTGATCCATCAGTTTGATAGTACATATTAACTTAAGGATATTTTTTATAAGATCATTGATAAAGTGATTTTTTAAGCTTATTTAAGGTGTGTGTTTGTGTGTGTCACTTAAGTTCGGTAACACGACTATCATTGAACTAGAGCCTTATGACTAGTCCTTCAAATTAAGATATTGTTACACAAAATCAACATCACACAACCTGTTATGCGATTACATATTTTTGTATATTTACATGTGCAGGCTCTGGATTATCTTGGGAAGAGCCGAGGTATACAAAAGACTAAGGAGCTAGCCGTTAAGCATGCTAACCTTGCAGCCGAAGCAATTGATTCCTTACCTGAGAGTGACGATGAAGACGTAAGAAAATCAAGGAAAGCCCTTGTAGAACTTACTCAGATAGTCATTACAAGAACAAAATGACAGGAAGGCTTTGTTTTTTTGTATTTGTTTTGTTTTGGTAGCTAAAAGAAGTCTCTCACAGTAAAAATCAACAGCTAACAATTTTTTTCTGGCGCCATTTTTCAATTCTTCTATTCTATCAGTGTTCCCTGGTGGGAAAATAAGTTATTTCTAGGATAATGTCATATTATCACCATTTCTTTTTCTTTCTTGTGTTAATTTTTGTTTTCTTGTTTATCTCTCTTATACATCTTTCCCTCCGTTACTCTGTCCATGTTTCATAATAGTTTGTACAATTGAAATATTTTATCTTATGTTTAGTGGACAATAGTTTCATAGACTTGTATTTGAAATAAAAAGTTGTCATGTGTTTTAATAATATATAGATAAATTTTAGTTTTTTCTAGTTCTTAGACATTTTTTTTAAAACAGTAAATATAATTTTAAATAAAAAAAAGTACAAAAAGTGGGGACATAAACTAAAATCCTCGAGAAAAACAAAAGGCAAAAAAATTAGAAAACACTAAGATCAACTCTTCAAATGAAGTTCTTTAGACATTAATTTGTATAACCTTAGACTTATTTAGAAGGTAGGAGAAAAACATGTGTGCATACACTTGACTGAGGTTTTCCAACTTGTGAGATTGAGGATTTACGATTTTATTGTGGGACAGACGGTTTTCAAAGTTGCTTAAAGCCCTGTTTGGTTCAGGGTTTTTGAAGGAGAGAGGAGGGAATATTTTAAATTTTTATGTTTGGTTCAAACTTTTAACGAGGGGAGGAGAGGGGAGGGATGATTAATTTACTTTTTCATTCTTAACTAAAAAAAATAAGAATTAAATTATAATGGATATATATTCTCCAAAAAAATATATATACAAAATACTACAATATAACAAAAATGATCAAATAGAGAGTTTTAACTCTTATTAATATTAGGGTCTTGCTAACGAGTGCACTTGATGCATTAAACATACTATTTAAAAAAATTATTTATTAAAAAATTTAAACAACACAATTTTCAATACGTTGATTTTATACAAATTTTATAAAGAGTGTATTGGGTACACTTTTTAACATTTGCCTTAATATTATTGGACATACAAATACAAAAATTGAGAAAATTAAGACATGACAAATTTAAAGTACACTATTTTTTTTTTTGACTAATTAAAGTACACTATTAAGACATGAAACTAACGTACCAAAAAATTAAGACATGAAACCAAACAAGTTTTTGTATATTTGGTGCAATCATACATTTGCTTTATAAAGGTGGAGATATGATAACTACACTTGTAAATTTTGCAAGTAAATCTTATATTAACTATTACTAATACATGCACATGCTCTCTTCATAGACAGCATATTAGTAATAGAGTAGTTAACTTTTTTCTTTTGTTAAATATATCAAGTTATCATTTTTTTTAAAGTATAATTTAATGATAAATTTCGTCAAAATGATATCAAGTTATCAAAAATAAAAATAAAATATACAAAATGAATTCATTTTATCTATAGATAGTATAATTTGAACTTCTGTCTTTTTTTTAACATGTTAATATAGTTTGAACTTCAGTCTTTACACGACTCTCTGAATCAAGATAATCTACACTTCATCTTTGAGCTTCTATATTTCAAGGCCTCAAAAAAATTTATTATTAGACCTAATCATATTTAATTTAAATAATGTAGAATTTGTTTCAAAAGCTGCCAGGAAGAATGTTATTTTTAAGTAGCTAAAATGTATTTTAATGATTGATTAGAATATGACATTTTTTATTATGTTAGTTATAAAATAAATAATTTTGAAGAAGTTGTTGATATTATTTATAATTTAAATAGATGATTCTATTTTTTAAAAAAGAGAGGAAGTTAGCAAGTCTCCTCCCACATGTTTTACTCCCGCGCCCACCCCAACCCAACCCCACTCCCATAATTACTCGCGCCCCCAGTCTCCACCAGTGAGAATCGATTCTCCCTAATTGCTAGAATCGATTCTCAATTTGTCATAGTTCATTATCTAGTCTGAGAGCAAACCATAATCAATTATCTGGTAACTCATAATCAATTCTTACTCGTTGGGGGCTGGGGCACATGAGAGTAAATGTAGTGGGAGCGTAGGAGTAAAACATGTGAGAGAAGACTTGATGTTAGCAACCCCATATATATTTTTTTGGAAAATGCTAAATAGTGCCCCCGGGTACTGTTTAAGCCCTCAAAATAGTAAGTTTTTATAGAAATGCGTAAAGTCAACGCATTGGAAATTGTATTGTTTAACTTTTTGAATAAAATTTTTCTTTAAATAGTATGTTTAAAGAGTGCCCCAGGAGCACTGTTTAGCATAACCCTTTTTATACAATTTTTTTTTATTAAGAATACATTTTAATTATTTACCTCACACCTCTAACATATCGACACCAGCACCGCATGATCTACTAACTAATGGTTCGTTTGGATTGATGGTAAGTGGTGGAATGAAATGGAATGGGATGAGATGAAACTAGATTCCATTGTTTGGTTTTGTTAAAATATTAGTAATATACACCATGAACATGACTTTCTTTGTTAATAATGTTTCTGTACAAAAAGAAAGAAAAATAAAATTGAAAAAAGGGATCACTTTCAATTGAAAAAAAAGGATTGGTTCACGTTTCTGTAAAAGGGATAGATTCAATGGAAAAAAAAATTGTTTCCCACTTAGTTTCGGTAAAATTAATTTTTCTCTTTTCATTAAAAAAAAATATTAATGAAAGGGATTGGTTTGTAGAACATGAAAGGGATTGATTTAGATCTGTAAAATTGAATCCTAACAAAAAGGGATTGATATTGAAAAAAAAAAGTTTTTTTTTTTCAAAAAATATTGTTTTATAAATAAAGGATAAAATTGGAATAAACAAGTTATAATTCATTCCGTTCCATCTACTTTCCAATCAATGGAGTGGGAAATTAACTCCATTCTCTCGTAAAATATCCAAACAATGGAATGGAATGTCTATTCCGTTCCGCTCCATTCCATTCCGTTATGTTCCGCTCCGCTCCGCTCCATTCCGCTCCATTCTATACCATCAATCCAAACAGACCCTAAGTTAAGTTTAAGGATATATTAGTACTTTAGAAGTTTAATTTTATGAAAAAACAAAAAGCGTCTAAAAAGAGGGGAATAAACGGAAGCGGAGGAAACTAACGGCGGAAGACGGAACTCAACCTGACCCCTCGAGCGTGACTGTTACAATTGAGTTATCTATCTAACCATTCCATCACTCACATATACCTTAGTTAACCCCTCAATAAAAAACGCTTCATTCACCTCTCTCTCCGTCGCAACCCAAATTCATGGTCGTCGCTTAAACCACCACCATCCTCTCCGGCCACATAAGCCTCCTGCTTTCACATCATGGCCTCTATCACCTCCGTCGAACTCAACTTCCTCATTTTTCGCTACCTCACCGAATCAGGTTTCTTAACCCCTTCCCTATTTTTTCTTCATATCTTTCTTCTCTATTTATTCACATGCTTTTTTCTCAACGAATCTAGTTTTTTTTTTTGTTCCGTTACATGTTAGGGTTTTGGAAATTTTGATGAATTTCAAGGTTTTTGAATGTTGATGTTGTTGAGAATTCGGATATTTTTACGTTCTAATTGAAAATTGCTCTTTCACGTTTAGATCTGTTTGTTAAAGCTAGATTTGGTGTTGTCACATGATTTTTTTTTTTAGAAGTTGTGACATGAAGATGATTTGGTTATGTTTTGTAAAATGTTTAAAGGTGACAACAATTATGTATATGACAAGCTGGATTATCCTTAATTATGATGTTTTAATTGTAATAGATTATGTGTATGTATGGTGGGGAGGGATTGTATTTGCAAAAGGGTAGTAGACATGTCAATTGAAAGGAAGCATGATTACTGTTTTGAGCTATGGAACTGTGTGGCAGCTTAGGAAATTATTCTCTTTTGTTGTGAAGAATAAATGTTTGCTTTAAAACATGTTACATGCGATGTTTGCTTTAAATTTGTTGTTGTGTTCAGAATCATGTTATGCGATGTAATGTTTGATATGTATAAATTCTGTCATGTGTCTTTGTGTAATAATAACTCAAGATTTAACGGTTACGGGTGTGTCGGATTTTGCTGAAAATTAATGTCTGAGATTCTGAAACCGGCTTTTTTTTATATGAAAGGTCATTATTGGCGTTTTTCTTTTCTTGTTTTGCTCCCCCTCTCTTTCGATAACATTTTAGGGTTTTGGAAGTATCGAAGATTTTTTAGCTTTTTGAATGCTGACGTTTTGTCGCTTGTTTGAGTGCTTAAGTGTTGCTATTGTTTGATTAAGGGTTAGCGCTACTGTTGAGTAATGGAACATATTTACCCTGCAATCAAAAAATGCTCATTCGTGTTTTTTATTTTATTTTCTGGTGGTTGAAGATGAATGATGTCGGAAATGTTTTAGATCTGCTACTTAAAATTAGATTTGGTGTTGCGACCATAGCTGTTGATAGTGCGTGATAGCGACATAGCGGTTGCTCGCCGCTCTGAGATGGTTTGGAGCGGTGCAGTTTGACATAGCAGCCGCTCCAGTCGGGATAGCGGGCATGCGTAGCGTAGCTGGTAGTGGATATCTGTAGCGGTAAGGTCTGCTCTTGGGTTCTTAGGGACAAAATCAATTTTCCCCCTAATTTTTTAGGGTAAAAATGAGTTTTTTGAATTTCCATTTTACCTTTTCTCCTATTATCCATGTAAACCAACCGAACCTTAATTTCCAAACGTTATTAAGCATCATTTAAGTCAGCTTCGTCGCTATTTCAGCTTCATCATCCTGTGTGCAACTCTGTTTCTTCACTTCTTTTGGGGTCGGCCGCTACGCTATCTGGGATTAACTACTATGGCTGAGACTTGATTTTTGATGTTGACTCTTGATTTTTGAAGTTTAGAAATGTGTTGATAATGAACGAGATGTGTAGAGTGGTTATGTTGTTTGGACACTTTTCACTTTTTACCGAGTAAAATATGCAAAGGGGATGAATGAGACCTGAAAGCATCCTTTAGAAGAATGCTATTTTTGTAATCTATTCTTATATTATATACTTTCTTACAATGCAAATGCTTATCTGTAGTGATTTTATAAGATAACATTGAAGAAGAATACATTGGTGCTGTTGTCAATGAGGAAAACTTTTATTTTGAGGTTTATTATATGATAAAGAATTATTCTTTCCATCATGCGATGCTTTTCATATTTATGAAATGGCTATATAGGTTGCAACTGTATTAATTTATTACTGGATACTTGTGTTACATCACTACTGCAGGTTTCACACATTCTGCTTATACTTTTGGTAATGAAGCTGCTATTAACAAATGCTCCATTGATGGAAATTTGGTACCGCCAGGCGCTCTTGTTACATTTATTCAAAAGGGGCTGCAGTACTTTGAGATGGAAGCCAACATGAGTAATGTTAGAATCCTCTGTTTTTGCATTCTTGATTTTTATCAACATATTATTCATCCATTTTAGTAGATCTGTTTAAGCTTTAATACCCTAGGTTTAATGTTGATCAATGTTTCTTTTAAGCCTGCCAGTGTGATGCAGACGTGGACGAAGATTTTTCGTTCTTACAACCTTTGGATCTTATCACCAAAGATGTGCTTGAACTTAGGCAATTGGTTACTGAAAGAAGGAAAAAACAACAGAAGGAGAGAACTAACGAATTAGAAAAGGAGCATGAAGCTGAACGTGGACGGGCAAGAGAAAAGGAAAGACATCAAAGGGAGAAAGAAGCTGAAAAGGATAGGGAGAGGAAAGAAGTTGAAAAGGATAGGGAGAGAAGAGAAGTTGAAAAAGATAGGGAGAGGAGAGAAGTTGAAAAAGATAGAGAGAGGAAAGAAGTTGAAAAGGATAGGGAGAGGAGAGAAGTTGAAAAAGATAGGGAGAGGAAAGAAGTTGAAAAGGATAGGGAGAGGGTAAAAATTGCTAAAGAGCGAGAACAGCAGCTTGTAAATAAGACCGACAAAGATGTGGTCAGAGATCAAGACAAGGTTACTGTAAAGCAGCATGAAGTGAATGGAGCAATTGGAGGTAATCTGCTGTTCCGTTGAAATTGTTTACAGTACTTATATCACATGTTTTTTGTCATGTGTTTGGTGTTTACCTGCATTTTCTGATCAATAATCTGTGCTAAATTTCAATATCATGTAATTTCATTTTTCTTTATTCGTCATTTTCTGTTCATTTTACTTGTTTCTATGAGTGCTTTCCCCTTCTCAAATTTATGATAAGTTTTCTTCATTATCGTGGTTGAATTAGAAAGCTGGAATGAGTTAATGTCCAATGACTAAAAAGTTGATCCCTTTATGAGGCCGTTTGTTACGAGTTTTTTTTGAAAAAAATATCATTTTTTTAATAAAAATAATCACTTTTAAGAATATTGCATCTGTATGTTCCAGATTTAAAAAAATATCAGAATAAAAGAATAATCAGAAAACTTCTTCAAATGAGAAGCTGCTAAGAGTATTTTATCAAATAATAGATTATGTTTAGAGGAGAGAGAAAATAAGTGTTAAAAGGTCAAGGTAATTTTGTAATGAAAAAATCACTTCTAAATGTTGTATCCAAACAAACTAAAGATTTTTTTTATTAAAAACAGGGATTTTTATTACAATAAACAAACATAAAATGAATTCTACTTTTCTATAAAATCTTTAAAACTAATCTCTAAATTATAGATGCCAAAATTGTAGTTGTTGCAAGTGTTTACAGTACTGTTGACCCCTCTCCCCGAAATGCTTTAGCGAGTATTCATTGTATGTGGCGTACGAAATTCCAAACTAGTGGTCTGTTTCAAACTCTATCAAAATATTCTTCCTTCAAATATGGATGATTTTTTATTTAATTGCTTCAATAGGACCAGAACCAATGGAGATCTGCACGACATCAACTTCTCAGCCACGCCAAATTCCTAGTTCAGATGTGACAATCTTGGAAGGGCATACTTCAGAGGTGAGGTGTATGGAAGGGCATACTTTTGTTTGTAGACATCTTAAATTTTCTTTCATATATTGTTTATCCTGTACAATTCTCTTGACTGACGGTTGTCCTGTTCACATCCATTTAGGTGTGTGCTTGTGCTTGGTGTCCTTCAGGCTCTCTTCTTGCATCGGGGTAGGTATCTCTGTGAATTGTTTGCATAAAAATTTGTATTGTAAATGTGATAAATACCCAAGTCCCTATCAACTTGTCTGTAACTTGTGCATTATTATTTTGCATCTTGGATTTCGAATTGTTGGCTTCCAATTTTGATCATCTTTCCTCTTAATGGAGGGACACTGACCGCATCAGTTTTTTTCTCTTCAAAATAATTTATTTTGGCACATCTTAAAAATAATTAAACGTCTTTGAAATAATTGTTTTTCGTATTTAGTTTCTGACACTGCAATCCTATTGTCTTTTTAAAAAGAAAAATAGAATCAATTGTGTAACTTTTACAAAAAGGGTGTTTCTGGAAACAACTGCTTTTAGTGTGCACTGTGTTGATTATAATAAAATATAGCAATTTCATTGATACCAACTTCTGCTAAATCCTTTCATTTCTTAGTGGATTTTAGAACCTTTCGAATAATTTAATAAAATCGAGTTATTCACACTTCTTTAACAACCAAATTGCTCCATAATGTTCTATCATAAATCATGTTTATAGACAAACCACTGTCCTTTGAATCTTCCTTGCTAGTTTTATAAATCATATTTATAGCCAAACCATTGTCTTCTCTATCTTAATAGTTTTGTCTATAGTTTTAAAGTTTCCTTCCTCTGCCTCTAGTGATTGGGCTGCCCTCCATTTTTTTTTGGTATGATTGGGCTGCCCTCCATTTGATGCTTGTTTATGTCAATGATGATTTATCTATCATTAGGAATTCAGACTTTCCTTTTCCTTGTCATCTTCTTTTAGATGTTTTACTGTTGTATAACATCATGCAATGACTTACATTTTATATCATGCTATTTTATCTTTACTTTTTTGTTAGTGTTCTGATGCTTTTTTAAAGAATACATGATTTATTAGGCCCTTTTAGTTTTGTTATTTTGAGATTGGGATCCTGATAGATGACTTCTTATGATAATCTTGCGCTTAACCATATCATCATTTCACCATTAAGGTCTGGGGATTCAACAGCTCGTATTTGGGCCATACCAGAAGGAAGAAGTAAGCCTGGCACACAAAGTGTCCCTCTGGATGCATTGGTGTTGAAGCATGTTAGGGGTAAAACAAATGAAAAGAGTAAAGATGTTACTACACTTGATTGGAATGTGAGTTCAATTGCATATTCTGATTTATATCAAGACAATTACTTATATTTGTATGTTTGAATCAAAAGCTGTTATTTTACTCACTGTTACAAAAATCATACGAGATTGCAACATTCCAAACCCATTTTTTACACCAAATTAATAGGAAGATGACACTATAAACTTCTGTACCGAACTTATTTATCACATTGTAATATCTAGGATAAACTACACTCCCCTTCTTTAAGATAAACTTAAGTTACACTTCCCTCATCTCTAACTTTAGAACCTACAGTCCCCCCCTAAGGTGTAAGATTAAGTTTCTACTACATTTTACCATAAAAAAATTTATGGTGAATATTCTCCCGACTTTAAGATTTAAAATTTGAGGTTATTATCTGTAATGTTTGCTTATAATGTTTTATACCTGGAGTTTACTTTGGTGTCTGTTGTACAGGGCGAGGGGACACTTCTTGCAACTGGTTCATATGATGGGCAAGCAAGAATTTGGACCACTAATGGTGGGTATTTTTTCTGTCCTTATATTTTATAATAGCGTTTGAGGACTTGTATGTGATGAGATAAACTCAAAATGCCTTGTTCTTAATATTTGATATACTATTTTTAGTTATTATTATTTTAATGGGTCGGCAAAGGATTTTTAGCTATTTTTGAAGCCCGAGGATAATCAAGTTACATGACAAGGTGAATTTAAATTATTATTTACTTTGTTACAATTACAAATGAATCTCTCGAGAAGGAATATATAATATGGGCTTCTCAAAACATGGTTGGAAAGGCTACTCAAGGGAGTTGCAGCCTTTGAAGAGATGATCATTGCTGCAAAGAACTCAGTGAGTCAGTAAGATGGCTGGAATGACCATTATCCTGAAAAGTTGGTTGGAATGTTGCATAACCGATGAATAAGAGATTTTTCTGGAATGATCATCGGTTGATATTTCATAGCAAGGGATTATACACTGCTAAAGCTCCGTATCCCAGCACTCAACACTATGATAGCCCCATTTTGGTTTTAGAAAGTAAACTTTTTTTTTTGAATCAGCAAGGTTTTAGAAAGTCAATTGTGTTCGACGATTGCTATTTTTTGTAACTAAAAGGGTGGGATAACTATTAATCTTGTATAATTTTTAATTCAAAAAAATAATTTAATGAACAGCAAACTAATGGGTAATGATATTATACTCTCTGCTCAATGGTTTGTATTTTATGATTGCCTGCATATGCACATTTTAAGTGCAAGACTTTCTCTCTGTCTTGTGAGTATTATTCTTCATGTGTATATTAGGGCTTATTTGGTTCTAGCAATTGTTTTCTGCCTGCGCACTATGTTTTCACGATGCTATTGTGTTTAAAAGATTTGCTTAGGAAAGTGTGGAGACAACTAAATTGTTTTCACTGTTTCTTGATAAATCTTTGAATGGGTATATAAGATCTATTTGAATTTAGCAAATGTTTTCTGTTTTCATTTGTTGTTTTGAATTACAAAAGTCATCTGTTTTCACTTTGGTTTTGTTTTCAAAGATTTATATTAGAAA
This sequence comes from Trifolium dubium, assembly GCA_951804385.1. Lineage (NCBI taxonomy): Eukaryota > Viridiplantae > Streptophyta > Magnoliopsida > Fabales > Fabaceae > Trifolium > Trifolium dubium. Next base: position 25,876,350 of record OX638073.1, read on the forward strand.
GTGTGGAAACAACTATATTGTTTTCACTTTTTCGGACAAATCTTTGGAAACATAAAGCAAATGTTATACAAACAGAGATTTTTTAAATTATTAGCATAATCAGGAAATGAAAACAATAAAGGGTTTCTAAAAGGAAACAGGTTAATAGTATCTTGTTGCTGTCACCCTATTTTGTAATTTATTGTTCCTATTATTGTGTTTTTAAGCAGCCTCTTGGTATATTTGAGTTTACTTTTAGGACTTAGACCTTGATCATTGTTTTGAATTTGATCATGTGGTGGTTATCGTTGACTAGGCGAACTGAAGAGTACATTAATCAAACACAAGGGACCTATATTTTCTCTGAAGTGGAATAAGAGAGGCGACTATATCCTGACTGGAAGTTGTGATAAAACTGCAATTGTTTGGGATGTGAAGGCAGAGGAATGGAAACAACAATTTGAATTTCATACAGGTGAAAATTTTGAATGTATATTTTAATCAAGGAAGAATACTGTGAAAGAACTCTTTAATTTTCTTAACAATACATATGAATGATTTTTTTATTGGGGTTTCATGTCTTGCTTAGGTCCGACACTTGATGTTGACTGGCGCAGCAATACGTCTTTTGCTTCAAGTTCCACCGACAATATGATATATGTCTGCAAGATTGGTGAAAACCGTCCTGTACAAACTTTTGCTGGACACCAGGTTCATACTGGAGACCTTATTTTGCAATACCACACTACACACTGCTACTTTCTGTTCTTGAGAGGATTTATCCCCTACATTTTTATAAAAAGTTAATAATGGTTGGCAAGGTTTTCTATAGAGTAGTGGATAACCTTGGGCAGGGAATTTCAAGATGGACTACAGATTTCTTTAGTCTCCCTACTATTTAGTTGGGTTTCTTTCTAAAATAGCCAGCAATAAAATGAATTAATTGGATAATTTGTATTGCTAATTCAGTTTGTAATTTTTTTTTATCAAGTAGAGTCCTACTTAACTAATTTGTAGGCTTTGCATGGTTGCATTTTGTATCATAGTTTGCTGAGGTTTAACATTTAGAGAACTGAGCATTTTGTCTGCTGTATTTTTCAGAAATCATTAGTTTGATATTACTCTTCATGAAAATGCAATAATTATTGGACAAGTCTTACATCTGCCATTGACCTTGCTGCATTTGCAGGGGGAAGTTAACTGTGTCAAATGGGATCCCACAGGCTCATTGCTGGCGTCCTGTTCTGATGATATCACAGCAAAGGTATTACTTAGCTTCTAAGTTACTGATCTTATATCGTTTATAGTTAAGTATATATTTTTGGGTTTAGTTGGGGTTTTTGCACTTGTACTTTATTTTTCAGTTATTTTATTAACATAACTATGAAGTAATTTCTGAAGTTATTGTTTGTAATGTGTGTTTGTAGATATGGAGTTTGAAGCAGGAAAAATATCTTCATGATTTAAGGGAGCATTCCAAGGTACCCTGAGCTTTGCATTTTTTTAATGTCCATTTTTTTGTGTTTGCATATCAATTTAGGTACTCATTCCGTGTCGTTGGGTAAACTAAATAAATTTCTTTGTAGGAGATATATACCATCAGATGGAGCCCCACTGGACCTGGTACAAATAATCCTAACAAAAAGTTGTTGTTAGCTAGGTAAGTTAGTTACTGGTGACATCATGTTTATGGATGCTTCTCCTTAAATATAAAATTGTTGTTTTCTCTATTACTTTACCCCATGAATCTCAAATGGATGAGTCATCTTTTTGTGCAGTGCCTCATTTGACTCAACTGTAAAACTATGGGATGTCGAACTTGGGAAACTCATCTACAGCTTGAATGGACACAGGTACTATTTTAATTGCTTTGGTTTATATATTGAATGAGCATAATATAAGATCCCCCGACCTCTCAGCCTCTTTCTGCTTTAAGGTTGAAGACATTTGGAGGAGGCTATTTAGTGGTGAATGAATGTTGTAGATAATGCTATATGAGATGTGTCATACATAAACAGTGAAAGAAGGTCTGCTAGATTCTCTTTTGTTTTTGTCTGACATATTTATTGTCTTACAGGCATCCCGTATACTCTGTTGCGTTCAGTCCCAATGGTGAGTATATAGCGAGTGGGTCTCTTGACAAATCCTTGCACATATGGTCATTGAAGGAAGGCAAGATTGTTAGAACATATGCAGGCAGTGGAGGCATTTTCGAGGTCTGTTGGAATAAGGAGGGTGACAAGATTGCTGCATGTTTTGCCAATAATACAGTTTGTGTTTTGGATTTCAGAATGTGATCCTGAGAAACATCATGTTCTCATGGCTGGTACATTGGATTATTTATTTTCCTTCCTTTAGGATAGATCAGTGGAAGTGTATTTTGGTGGATAGGTTAAACATTTTAATTGCTAGGGATAACTTGTTCTTGGATCCTGATGTAATTTATTAGCGAACAGTAATTTGTAGGACTGCATTTATAAAAAGCAAAAATGTACAGAGTTAGTAGGACAATATCCTGTATAATATCGGTCGACTTTTTTTTGGTTAAGTTATGATATCATTCGACTTCTGCATTGTGTATTTAGTTGTCTTTTCCTGCATATTCTGTTGATATCCTCCTTTACTATGTTCCATGGAAAAATGTGCAGAGTTAGTAGGACAATATCCTGTATAATATCGCTCGACTTTTTTTTTGGTTAAGTTATGATATCATTCGACTTCGGCATTGTGTATTTAGTTGTCTTTTCCTGCATATTCTGTTGATTTCCTCCTTTACTATGTTCCATGGAAAAATGTGCAGAGTTAGTAGGACAATATCCTGTATAATATCGCTTGACTTTTTTTTTGGTTATGATATCATTCGACTTCTGCATTGTGTATTTAGTTGTCTTTTCCTGCATATTCTGTTGATTTCCTCCTTTACTATGTTCCATGGAAAAATGTGCAGAGTTAGTAGGACAATATCCTGTATGATTTCGCTCGACTTTTTTTTTGGTTAAGTTATGATATCATTCGACTTCTGCATTGTGTATTTAATTGTCTTTTCCTGCATATTCTGTTGATTTCCTCCTTTACTATGTTCCATGGAAAAGGGAATGGGATGAGGGGATTTTTATTGATTTTTTAGAGTTCAAAAATCTAAACAAGATTATTGATGTGGTATTCTAAAACAGTCTATATATGTTTTAGTATCAAATAATCTTAGTTTTATGGAATGTTTAAGATTTAAATGATTAGTTTTGTTAATTTTTCCTTAATAAAATGAGTTTGTTTACTAAAATGTCTTTATTAATTATAGTTGGTGGGTTTGGTGAACTGAAAACTAAGAAAGAAGGATAGTTTATCGGAGAAAAACGAGTAATAAATGTTGTCTTGATATTGTATTTGAGACATGAAAGAAGAAAAGAAAAGAGAATACTTATTGTGAGATTGGAATATACTTCAACACATACTATGGAAAATTGAACTGGATTTATTGTATGATGGTCAATGTTATTGGGTTAGAGTTTCAAGGACGACACTTGTTTGCAATATTTTTGGTTTCAATTATAGAAGGGAGAGAAATTCACTAGCACGGGTGGAGAGACTTTCATCAATTTTGACTAAAACAATGATTTTGCTTTTGCCAATTAATTCATCAATTTTGATTATGCCGCTGCTGATTCCTGCACCTATGACAACTCTCCTGAATTACCTATCGTTGGATCCGGGTCTTCTGATTCGGATCCTAGTGTTGTCAATTTTGGTGTGGAGGAAAGATTCCAAAGTTTTGGTTTAGTTGAGAATGAGGTGAATGTAATTGAAAATGAAGTTAGAGGCGAGATTATTGATGATGATAGTGAAAATGGTGAAACTGGATGTGAGATTAACATTAATGTTGATAATGTTACTCAAATTGAGAGTGAAAGTACCACCGAGTTAAGTCTGAGAGTGAGAGTGAGAGTGAAAGTTGCAGCAAGTAGTAGTGAAAATGAAATGGACTATGAATTGGAAGAAGGTGAGATAGTTGATTTTGATTATAATGATAGTGAAGATGGTTCGGAAGAAAACACTAGCATGGGCATTGATGTTGTTGATCGGTCTCGAGGAAGATCCATTTGATCAAAGAATAGGTTTAAGGTATTGCATTTTTCTTATTGATTGTAGATTAAATGTTTGTTCATTTGACAATTCCATGTTGGGTATTATTATGATTTATTCTAAAGGAAAATGCTAAATAGTGCCCCGGGCACTGTTTAAGCCCCCAAAATAGTAAGTTTTTATGAGAATATGTAAAGTCAACGCATTGGAAATTGTGTTGTTTAATTTTTTTAATAAAAAATTTCTTTAAATAGTATGTTTAAAGAGTGCCCCGGGGGCATTGTTTAGCATGACCCTATTCTAAATTGTAATGCAGGTGACAAGAAAATCATTAATCTAATCATTACAAAGCATAAAGGTTTTCATGTCACTTGCATTAAAATTCAGAATAAATCATACTAATTTCCAACATGGATTGGTCAAATAAACAAACATTTAATCTACAATCGATAAGAAAAAAATAATACCTCAAACATGTTCCTTGATCAAACGGATCTTCCTCGAGTGTCGAGACCGATCATCATCTTCATCAACAAAAACATCAATGCTCAAGCTAGTGTTTTCCTCCGAACCATCTTCACTAACATAATCAACATAATCAACCATCTCACTTTCTTCAAATTCATACTCTATTTCACTTTCACTACTGCTACAACAGGAACTTTCACTCTCACTCTTAGACATAGTATTACTTTCACTCTCAATTTGATTAACATTATCAACATTAGTGTTAATCTCACATCAATTTTCACCGTCATCATTAGCAATAATCTCGCCTCTAATTTCATCATTTTCAATTACATTCATCTCATTCTCAACTAAACGGAAACTTTAGAACCTTTCCTCCACACCAGAATTGACAAAACTAGGATCCAGATCGAAAGACCTGGATCCGACGATAGGTAATTCAGGAGAGTTTTCAGAGGTGTGGAATCGGCGGTGGCATAATCGAAGTTGATGAATGATTCGATGAGAGCAAAATCATCGTTGTAGTCAATGATTGAGGCGCATCAAAGGAATTAGGGTTAGAAAAACAGAGAGAAACATTAGGAATTTATAGGGGAAAATTGATCTTAGTTTCCATATTGGTGACGAGGATTTACCTTTGGAAAAAATTTCAACTCATTAAAGCCTATAGGCGCGTGAAACATGGGGTTTAGTCATACGGACACAATTTTATTGCTTACCAAACAATGTCGTTTTATTCTTACCAAAAAAAATGCTGTCGATTTATTGTTACAGTATTTGGTCAATTAGAGTAGTTGGATATTAATTGTGAAAATTGGATGTCTTGATAACTTTTGATATTTATTTTGATTTAATCCCTGTTTAATGTGATATACTCTTTAGTCTTTAATAACTTTTTTAAAATTCACACATGATAGACTGAATAATTCGTTGAAAATTCACACACATAAAGTGGAAAAATCAAGATTTAAATCTCAGTAATAATTCATTCTATTAATTTCGGCATTTTATGTTGAACTACTCTTTCCCAAACGTGTTCACATTTTCTGTCGATTTCTTCCTTTACTATGTTCCGTGGAAAAGGGAATGGGATAGGGGGATTTGTAGAGTTCTAAAATCTAAAACAAGATTTGTGATGTGGTATTCTAAAACATTCTATATATGTTTTAGTATCAATCTTAGTTTTAAGGAATGCTTAACATTTAAATGGAAAAACTTGGCGAAAGGTTCAAATCTTTACCCAAAAAGATGCCTTTGTGATGGAACTTGTGAGAAAAAAATATCAATTATGCCGTTCCTTTTTTATTGTTATCATCATTCAATTCTTAATATACACCAACACATGCTGTGGAAAATTGAACTGGATTTATTGTATGATGGTTAATATTATTGAGTTTTTTTTTTTTACTTTCACCCTCCAATTCATAGGAGAAAGGGACAGTCCAGAGTTCAGGATGAATTCTGACATCAAGTGGTTTCAGTCATTTCCCAAATATTATTGAGTTAGAGTTTGAAGCATGACACTTGTTTGCAATATTTTTGGTTACAAGTTACAAGTTCCCGAAATTATTGTGCCATTGTTTATATCCTTTCTCAATTGCAGAAATTTTCTAAGGATATGTAGGTTTGAATTCAATTTTTTTTTAATAATAATGCTTATATTTCATTTTAAAATATACAGAAGTAATTTAGTCTTGCGTCATATTAAATAAATATCACTAATTTAAAACCCTCGGTTAATTGGAAGGGTAATAACTTAGGCTCTTCTCCCTCAAGAAATAAGAATTTTATGGATCAAGTTCACCAATAATCCCCACACGAACATGAACCGTTGTCAAAGTGGTGGAACCGATTCCGATCCCTCATTACAATTCTACGCCCGGTGATTCTAGATATCATCTTCATCACAGCATGACAATCCAAACAAACACGAAGGTTCTTTACGATCTTGATTGTAGTTCCTGGACGGGTACTGATAAGTCCAAATGCCAATGCAAGTTTCTCACTATGAACTTCCAAGGATAGCTCCTTCTGTTCCTCCCCTATGTCATGTAAAACAATATCTGTCTTTGGAGTATAACCATTTCCCTTGAGCCAACTATTCATTTCTTCCAGCATCAAATATATGTCTTTAGTTTTAGGATGTTTTAAATCACCAGCAATAAACTCATGTACCCTGTTGTTAACTTCAATTGTACTACAACCGGGTTCCTTTTCAACGCCACTGTCTTTCATCAACGATCTAACCTTAGCTGCACCAACCCAGTTGCCAGCAGCGGCGTATATGTTCGAAAGAAGAACATAAGTTCCGGAGCTAGCTAAATCATTGCTTAGAAGAAACTCTGCTATCTCCTCTCCCAAAGAAATATTGTTATGAAGTCTACAAGCCCAAAGTAAAGTTCCCCAAAGCACAGGATCAGGCTCAATCTTCATACTCCTCACAAGATCATAAGCTTCTTGCAAACGCCCGGCTCGACCAAGAAGATTAACCATGCATCCAAAATGCTCAACCCTTGGTTCCATCTCATACTCATTCTTCATCAAATTGAAAATCTCCCATCCTTTGGAAACCAAACCAGAATGTCCACAAGCAGTCAAAAGTGCAATGAAAGTAACATAACTAGGTTTAACTCCAATGCCACACATCTTATGAAACAACTTCAAAGCATCTTCGCTAAACCCATTAACAGCATAACCCATTATCATTGAATTCCAAGCCACAACATCCTTACCATCAATCTTGTCAAAAACCTTTCTTGCATCATCCAAGCTCCCACATTTACAATACATATCAACCAAAGCTGTACCGACACGAACTTCAACTCCGACAACACTAATTTTCTCATTCTCAATGTAAGAATGAACCCATTTACCACTCTCCAAAGCACCAACTTGTCCACAAGAAGAAAGAACAGCCAACAAAGTAATCACATTAGGCCTAACTTTTTCAACAAGCATTCTTCTAAAAAGCAATAAACACTCATTAGGAAACCCATTTTGAGCATACCCATCAATCATCACATTCCAAACAACCACATCCCTATTCCCTTCCATTTCATCAAACAACAGCCTCGCCTCACGGAGCATCCCATGTCTCGCATAGCACGTAAGCATTGTCGTAAAAGAAACCAAACTCTTCTCAGGCATTTCATCAAACACTTTCTCTGCAGAAACAAAATCACCCCCTCTTGCATAACCACCAACCAAACCCGTCGCCACATAAGTATCTGAACCCAAACTGAATTTCACGGCGTGGCAATGAATAGCTTTGGTGGGTTGAAGGGTTGTTCCATTGAGAAGAGAAGAAAAGGTGAATGCATTGGGTTGAACACGGTTTGTAAGCATTTGAGCATAGTAAGAAAGTGCTTGGTCGTTGAGATTTGATTGGGTGTGGGCGTGGATAATGGAGCTCCATGTGAACACATTTGGATCACGGGTTCGGTTGAAGAGGGTGACGGAGTAGTGGAGGTGGCCAACGGCGGAGTAACGGCGTTGTAGCTTGAAGTTTAAGATAGTGTGGTCGTCGAGGCCACGACGAATGAGAGCTGCATGGATTTGGAGAAGGTGGTTTTTGGTTTTGGATTTGTCGATTAAGAGGGCGAATGTGTCTACTTGAGATGAATGTGTTGATGGTGGCGCTGTGGTGGCGGAAGGTGGTGGTGATGGTGTGGTGAAAAATGGTGTTGTGGCCATTTTATTAGACCGGTTTCTCAAATTATTGATAAGGTTTGTGAAGGATATTTTTAAATTTGTCTAATATGTATTACTTGGTCCACATGACTGATAACAAATACTCCATCTGTTGTTTTTATAAGTGTCGCAAAACGACGAGTTTACGTTCTTATTTTTGCTCTTTTTTCATTTAATGAAAGATGTATTGTAGTTATTTTAGTCGCTATCTAACATGGAAGTCATACGTAAGAATCTAATAAAAATAAGAGACACGTCATCATAATTAACACTAATTTAACGTTTTAGACTATTTTGACTAATGAATTAATAATTAGGAACTTTAAAATGTTTTACGTTAATTCAAAGAATAAGAACATAAATATAGGGAGTGACTTATAGAATACAAGGTTCCATTGCAAAGAAAGGTTGTGAAAAAGAGAAGTTTAAATTTTCAAATTGATTACTTTGTAGGTTCAGGTTAGAGTTTTGCATAATTTGTGTGGATATTTAAAAAGTACGGTTGAGTGGTTTAAATAGTTGGAGGTAAAATAATATAATATAGAGTCTTGCTCAAATTCTGAAAAAAAATTTACCATTTTTATTTCCTTGACCATTGCACAATGTTTATCATTTTCCTTTGTTAAGTGTTGGTGTTCTAACACTTTACTGATCATCATTTCTGGGCTTAAGATAAAAGGTATGGAGAAGGGGGAGAAGACAAGGAAATTGTTCAAGAATGTCAACAAAAAATTGTTTTTTGTGGAGTCAGAAAATAAAGATAGAGTTGTCTTAAACAATTTGGAGACCATAGTTTAATCTTAAAAATTGAGCCTCCCAAAAAAAGTAGCAAAAATTTCACAATTTTTTATATTCAAATTGGTAAATAACATCAATAACATAAAAAAAAATCATCATTGTAAATAATATCAAAAAGATCCATGTTCTAATCAAATCACATCAAAAACTCAATATATTACCAAATGAAGCACAAAAAACTCAAATTACCTTATTTAAATTGTAAATAACATCCTAATACAACTTCTTTCGAAGTCAATTCATCAACCAAATCTTCATATTGTATTGTCTTCAAAATATCATTCTCAACGGCTATCAATGCTGCAAGTAAGCCTTCAACAACTTCAATTTAAAAAAACTTCTTTTTGTATAAGCAACTGTCACAAGAATTGTCTTTGAATTGTTTTATCAATTGCCTGATTGTTTTGCAACCTTTGACGCAGCTCATACCAAGTAACCATATTCTTAAGATGTTCCATGCTTGTCTCATGCTCTTTTAAGTCTTACACCAATATGTTTCCAATCACTAAAACCCTCATTTGTTAAGTGACCTTTACTAATCCCTTTTTTAAAAACTTTACAAAAGCAAAATACTCTATCAAGCTCTTTCGAATAAACAAGCCACTTCCTATGGCACTTCTCTCCATTTGATAAAACTCTAGTGTACAAATTAGCTGTAAAGCATCTAGAAATTTTATCTTTAGGACCCTTTACAATGGATAAATCGCGTTTAGGACCTTTTGTAACTAATAAATCAATCATTTTAGAATCAAGAGCATCCCAATTTCTTGGATCAAATATGTCAAACAAATGTTCAAATGGGTTTGCTTGCTCTACATTGTCCTTAACATTTTCCTCAAGATTATCACCTTCATTATCAAGTGAATTATGCAAATTAACATCATCACCATTAACATCACCTCTAGTTTCCAAATCAACACTTACATTCTCCATATTATTACTCTCATTACTAGTAACTACATTTTCAAGAACTTCAACATCAACATTAACATCACCTCTATTTTCCAAATCAACACTTTCTATCTCTATATTATTATTCTCATTAGTAACCACATTTTCAACAGAAACTTGTGGTTCTTTTATGAGAAATTTTTCAAGAGCTCCTCTTTGAGATCGAATAAACTGTTCAAGTTTTTTCTTTTTCTTACGCTTCTCATATCCAGATTCATACTTTCTAATCTTAGGAGGAATCTTAGGAGGCATGAATGAAAAAAGTAATTAGAACCTGGAAAATCTCACTGACTGCTTTATCAGTTGAAAAACAATTCAACTCCACAGTGTTTACTCTTTACCATCAGATGAGTCAGTGTGAATAGACGTTCTCCGCAACTAAGAATTGAGTGTGAAGGAATGTGCCGTGCATAAAGGAAACCTAGCAATTCTAAAATGAAAATAAAAATTAGTAGTAAATTTAGTAGTAGAAAAACCTGAGTGAACCCTGAGCAATTAGCGCATTAGCAAAGAAGGCACTATAAACAACATTTCCTATCAATGAACCCTGTAGTGTGATTCTGGACATCAAATTTCCATAGATGAACAATGTTGAACCGGTAAATAATATGAGATAATTAGCAATTAGACAATTACCAAATAATAGTATAAAAAAGCTTAAGTATCATTTTGTACACGGAATTTTGGTTTTAGTCCCTGTAACACATTTTGTTCTAAATAAGTCCATTAATCAACAAAACATTTTGCTTTTGGTCCCTAAAGCTAAAATCTATAGGAAACTTTTTCAAAATTCCGCATTATAAAAAACCAATACAAGGGCTTATTTAGAACAAAAATCAATAAAGGACTAAAATCAAAATTCCGCCTACGTAAATGATACTTAACCTATAAAAAGTTAGCTAAGAAGAAAAATACATTATAAAAGAAAATACAGAAGAAAAACTGAGCAAATTACTACATTGGCATAGAAAATGAAGAAATTAACAATGGACAAATTATTTTGGTGAAGAATGAAGATTATCTCTAGCAGTCAAATTAGGGTATTACTAACGAAATTTGTAATGCAAAAAAAAAAAATGAGTAGCAGAAATGAAAGTGGTACAGTAACTTTCTCACCCTCTAAGCATACGTAACCTTCTTCAACCGAACCCCCCTCACAGTCACAGCACAATGGAAGAAGCGGAATTACGGCTACCACAGAATTTAGTGGTAATGTAATGTTGGTTATAATTGTAAAGAGAAGGTGTAAAAATGGGTTACAGACTTACAGTGTATGTAGGTGTATTGTAGGCCTAAACAAAAATATACTAAAACATTGGGCTCAATAATTGAGAGGCCTGTGTAATTGGTTAAAATTACAGTAACTCTACTGTGAAATAGTTCAGCAAGTTTTTTTCGATGCACAAATCGTGAATAACACTGTTAATATTAAAAATTGTTTAATGTGATATTGGGAGATATCATGATTAATCATATTTAATAAAAATTCATAAACCGTTAATCTTGATGAGTTTCAATAATTTCAATAACACATCAAATAATTATTTTTTTCTTTCTGAATGATCTATATGATTCAAGCTTTCAATTTAACGGTGTATTTTTATAAAATTTATATTCGTTATAATGTTGTTCACAAATTATACACCGTGTGTCTAACTACATCATGCCTAAAATGACACATTATTACCCTTTTTTCCATACCGAATGAGGGTAGAAAACTTTGAGAGAGAGGGAGATTGGGTGTTGAAGAAGAAATGATAGTACACTCGATATTAGCATCATACATTGCTACATATCGAATTCTAATTTCTGTTAAGAAGTCTCACATCAGTTGTGAGATGGTCTGAATATGTATTTATAAAGTAGAAGTACAAATAAATTGCATGTATTGGTGCTCTCACTTTTTGGTCGAGAATAGAGTATTTACTATCAAATACAGTGATTATTCCTCTTATTAGATTGGAGACACCTCAAAGTGTGAGACAATTGATTTAAAATTTAAAGTCGCTCTGTATCTAAAATGATGATCGAATTCTCAACTCTTAGTTAAATGAGAACGGACTTCAAACGTTTAACTACACCTCTGAGTTTATTGGCAATCTCACTTGTGCACGAAAGATATTTTACATAGGTGAAATGACTTTTCGCATTAGATATAGATATATAGATCAACCGTGAGAACTGAATAGTTGACCTTAAAAAGCAACTCCATTCCAATTTGTCTTTGTTATCAAATTTGAATAGGAACAAACTCTTGTACTGTTACTAAAGTGTCATATAGTATCTGACTAAGAAAAGCCCCAAAGTTTGTCGTTTAGTAAAAATATCTAGCTTACGTTGTTTCATATTTTGTAAATCTAGCTTACGTTGTTTCATCTACAGAAAAAATATCTAGCTACCATATATGTTTCTAGCTACTATTTGTAAAATGTGATGCGCACTAACTAAGATTTTGTTAATTAGGTATATATCACGTGAATATCACATGCCACTGTTAAAACTTTGCCCTGCAGCTACCTCGTCAAACAGTATTATGTTCCCCTTTTTTGTAACTTTGTTGTGCTATTTGCATGGTTGTTAGAACTTAGAACACTATGTTAACTAAATGGTGCAAATAGTGTTTCTGAGGAGCACAACAGTTCAGTGGTTTTTCGACTGTGACATAGTTGTTGTTACTGCATGCGTGATGGAGAGGATGTATGCTAACTAACCCCACCCATGACTATATGCCAAAATACATTACTGTTGATTATATGTGGAGTTAGACACTTTTGTTCTAAGATCAGAGTATCCACCATCATGCAGTGATTATTTTCTTTATTAAATTGGAGATACTTCAAAGAGTATGACAGTTGGCTCAAAAAATTTAAAATAGTTTTATGCTCAAGATGATGATTAAATCTTCAATCCTTAATTACTGGAAAGTCCCGACCACTTTGTCACACCATTTAGATTATATTTGGAGACCTCTAACTCTTAAACATTCACTAAATTTGTTATTTTATCTTTAATTCACTCTTTCTTTCACGTCACCGACATATCATATAATTTTTTTTATAGTAAAAGGCGAAAATAGTTTTCACACCTCTGTATCGACATATCACATTTATAACACTTAAAGTCGGTCTAATAATTTTTTTGGTTTAATTGCAGTTTGTCAGTTTTGGTCCCTTATTTTTGCTATTTATAGAATTAGTTTTCTATTTTAAAATTTGACAGTTGTAGTCCTCCATTCTGTTTTTTAATTATAAAATGACAATGTGATATATGTTTTAAACGACATGACATATGATCAAATGTTGAGACATAGTTGATGGAAGTTTATAATTTTTTTTTTACAATTTCATCAACTACTTTGTCTAAAATATGGTGATACAACACGTTTTAAATAAATTTATAAACTTTGGTCAAAAAAAAAATTATAAATTAAGTTTCTTACAATTTTGTTGATTTTGGTATTTTCTCATCATTAGATATACTATATCACGTCGTTTAAAACATATCACATAGTCATTTTATAGTTAAAAAACAAGATGGAGGACCAAAATTATCAAATCTATTCATTATTATATGAGACAAATGCATTTTTAAGATTTATTAAAAAAATAGATGTATATGAATTCAATAATAGACCAAATACATTGGTTTTTTAATGAATCTAGAAAGTACATTTTTATCTTATAATAAACAACGGTGGTAGTATTAAAATAAGAGGACCATTTGTATAATTAGACTTTTTTTTTTTTAAGTTCAAGATGAATATACAAATGATGAGGTCCGTGAAAAATAGAAAAAATAGGTCATATTGCACTCAAACTCATAACCATACACACATTATTTATTTAACACAAATGACACAACTTATAGATTATTAACTATATTTTGCATCATTTTTTATAGTTAATATATTAAATATCTAAACTTGCCCAACAAGTAATAATATCTAACAAACTGAAAATTTGAGGCCCATTATTTCTGAGGTCTTGAGCGAAGAGTCATGTTATTCTTGCTCAGGATTGACTCTGATCACACCACTCTATCTTTTTCTCCATGAAAATGTAGATGAGTAATGTCCAAAGGTTATTTTCTATATACATATTTCTATCGTGTCTTACACCTTTTATTAGGAAAATTATTTATTTTGAGAAATTAATTTATAAACTTCCATTTATTATATATGTTTTATCATTAGATCATATATCATGTCGTTTAAGATATATCACATGGTCAATTTAGAGTTAAAAAATAAGACGAGATCAAAATTATCAAATTTTAAAATTGATGACTAATTTTGTAAAATGGTGAAAATAGGGAAACCAACGTTACAATTTTTATGATGCATAAGAAAAGCTAAACAAAACAAAAAGAAAAGAGACTAACTACTCCCTAAGAAAGATAATTCCCATAGAGTCCGCAAGCAGAGAAGTTGAGAGAGGAGCTGGATGCTGATTCCAAATGACCGAGTTAGCATCCAAACTTGCTCCATATTTTGCTAACCAATTCGCACAATAATGGTCTTCTACTCTTCTCTTAATGAATGAACCAAAGTTACAATTAAACCCAAATAATTCGGAACGGTAAAATGTAATTAATTAACGTTACGTTCTTGTGTAAAACACAAACATTGAGCTGTAGAAGTTTTTCATATCACTGTTTTGAGTTCAAATCCTATGTTAGTAGAACCTATTATTTCTTTGTTAAAATAAAAGGGAAACAACCATCTGATCTGACCAACTACTGTTTTGAAGTTTTTCATGCATATATTTGTAAGGATTAAACCAAAGCAGAAGAATACATAAGAAAATATCATAGTAAGCCAGCTAAGCTCACTCTAGAGAATCCTTCAAAACTAAACATTATTGTTTGCTTGCTTGGATTTTTGTCAAAGAATGCTTGATTGTTTATACCCTGATGTGATTTTGACCCTATATTATGGACATATCTGCCAATAGCTAGCAAGTCCTTACTCCTTAGTCCTTACTATTTATCAAAAAGGTAAAGAAAAAGGTAGTTTGGCATTTAGCATAACTTTATGTATATATTTTGAGGGGCTTTGAGCCTCTAATTTACTAGCATTGATATAAATGAATGAATGTTTGCTTAGGAGACTATAAACTTATTCCAAAGAATCTAAGATGGGATAATATTATATTATGAGAATAAAGATAACTTCTAATATGGATAATGCACCATGTACAACTTGTTAATTTTAACATATCGAATATAAATTTTGTAAAATTGACTGTTAGATTGAAAATTTATATTATATAGATTATCAAAGAAAAATTTAAAAAAAATAAAAATCATTTTATATGTTATTGAAATACTTGAAGATTAATGATTTATGAATTTCTATTGAAACTGTTTATTTTAATAGGTCTCAATAATATATCAAACACTTTTAAATTTTTTTAAAATTTTGCATAAATAATTTATATGATATAAATTTTCAATCCAACGATCAATTTTACAAAATTTGTATTCGTTATATTAAAATTAACAAGTTGTTCATCGTGCACCATATAAATAAGTTGTACATGAAGCATATATAAACCTATGAATAAATAATTTTTGTCGTGGGCACTTTGTCGTATACATTTAATTTAATATTTAATATATGCAGGTTAAATATGCATGATTACTTTTAATTTTTTAGGAAAAAATTACTAGTATAAATTTACATCATTTAATATATGCAGGTCAAATATACATGGTTATTTCTAGTAGAAAAATTGTGATTTTTTATTTTTAAAATATGAATATTTCAGAAATTCTAATTTTATTGTACCTAGGTACTTTGTCACTATATATATATACTATTAATTTATATGAATTTATTCACATATTCATTCTTTTTAATTTTTAGCAATTTTGAATTTATGTTATTTATTCTTTGATTTTACATGAATGAATGTTGCTTTTGGTAAAAAAAAAAAAAAAACTAATAATTAGTCCACAACTTTTTTCAGTAGCGTCGGATCCTCTGTATTTATATTTGAATCGTTCCTATTTTTGTTTATTTTGTTGTATTGCATATTTGCATGTATGCAAACAAAAGGAAGAAGCCAAGGTATTTGCAAGTTGGTATAATATTTGTTTTTTTTTTTTTACTAAAAATGTTTTGTTTAATTATTTGCTATTAATATCTTGATTCATAAAGAACGAATTGTTATCAAAAGAAAATAAAGTACGAATGAATTAATTACAGGAATTTTTCAAAAGAAATTGAGAATTTTATTTACCAATAAAATATAGATAAAGAAAGATGTGTAATGATTTTTTTTTTGGTACCAAAAACAAATCTATTTTTGAAAAAAAAAATGTAATAAGAATAGAAAATCATATTAGTCTCCTACTTATGTCTATATCTTTTACTTAGAAGTTATGTCCATGTTTTAAAATTTTGAGACGCTTTCAACCTTATCTAGATAATTGATGACATCTATTTGAGCCCAAAAATAGACAATAACTTATAAAAAATCATGTTAAAAAGTCTTTTTATTTATTTATCTGATGATTCAAAGTATCTCGTCTCATCTCCACCTTTTTTATTTATTGGATTTGATGGTGCAGACCAACAAGTAATAGTGGGATTAATTTTAACTCACTCGTCCGACATTAAGTTTATGAGGTCATTTCATTTAATTTATGAGGTTTTTCAACCTTTACTTTTTTAAAATAATATAAAGTGTGACATACCATGACTACCCCTAATTTATTTATTTTTTTACTCCAAAGTAATTTTAACTGTCTATTTTCAAATTTATTAAAAAAAATATTTTTAATTAATTATATTTTAGATGTTCTATTTTGTGGTGGTGGTTGTGGGCGGAGGTGATGGCTTGGTGTTGTGGTGGGGGTCGTGGGCAGAGGTGATGGTTTGGTGTTGGGGTGGTGGTTGTGGACAGCGGTGGTGGCTTGGTGTTGTGGTGGTTAGGTGATGGGAAGGTGGTGTGGTTGGGGTGGCTTTGGCGTTGCCGATGTATGGTTATTGTCGTGAGTTTTTTGGTTGTCTGGATTTTAGACTCTCTGACCTCTTTTAAATCTGTTGAGATTTGTAGGACTTTTTTTTGAGTCTCTGTCGGTTTCCAAATCTCATGAGATTTGCAGGCTTCTGATATCCAGTCGACCTCTAACTCATCGGTTCCGACAGCTCTTTTTAGTTGAGGACTTCGAGCTAAGACTTCTCTACTAGGTCTTTTTACTACCATTTTCCATTAACTTTTGATTTAGAGAGGTATTGGATGTTGATGGGCCGATCATTTTTTATTCGAGATCGGAGTTAGCATCTACTGATATCTTTTTGGGTCGGGGTTGGTGTTTCAGTGGTGGTATGTAAGATGTGGAGTGTCTTTTTAAGTATGAGATTAGATATAGACCTCTTGTAGATATTGTTTCGGTTTTTTCATTGGTGTTTTGTCTTTGTACGATACATATGTAATGTAGTTCCTCTTTTTACCAGTTTCCGCTCATCTTGTGCAAGATTTGATTTTTATTAATATTATATATATTTGCCGTTCAAAAAAAATTATAGATCATAATTTCTTTGAGATATAAGATTGCGTAAATTTAAACTAATTGTCTGGATGTTGGTATGTTTTATAGAGTTGAAGTTTAGGGTCTAGTTTATTTTTTAGTTATGGGCGGTGGCTTTTGTTATTGGGCGGCGATGCGAGAGAGAAGAGATTGAATTAGTGGTGGAGACAAAGACAAGATTGGCTTGGAGGACTGGAAGAAAAAGAAAGAAGTCTCGTAGAAAGGAAATAAAAGAAAAGTAAGGATTAAAGTTATGACCTAAAATATAAATTCATAATGGCTTAGTTATTTTTTTATCTATTAATTATTAAAAGTTTTGTTTTGATCTTTTAATTATTTAAAGTTTCGTTTTGACACCTTAACTTATTTTTGGTTTTTTGATCTCCTTAACTCTTCCTCCATCAACTACTTTGGTTTTTTATGTTAGGATCAGTCTCTTTTTGTTACGATGAATATATTAAGATTTAAGGGACCAAAACGAAATCAAAAAATAAATTAAGAGAACAAAATGAAACAATAAAATAAGTTAATAAACCAAAATGAAACTTTTAATTAAAAGTTAAAATTTGACTAGGGTAGGGAGGAAATATGCTTGTGTAGATTTGATTAGGATTTTCCCACTTGCGGGATTAGAAGTTGGTGATTTTACTGTAGGACGATCAACCCTCAAAGCTGCTTCAAGTAAAATGGCCAAACATGAACAAGTGTGTTGTGACAATCAACATGTTTTTATACCTGTTGTGTTTAACACTTTTGGCTTTTTAGCTCCAGAGGCGGTAAATCTTTTGAAAATAGTCCAAATAGTCATGCATAGTAATGTCGCGTCACCTAGGTCTATGAATGTAGTTTTTCAAAGATTGTATTTTGCTATATAAAAAGGTTTAGCAGCGCAGCTTGTTGTTTGTCTACCTTTTATTCATGTGTAATTATATATATATATTTGATTAAAAAAATATCACTTTCTTATAGTTAAAGGATCAAAACGAAACCAAAAAATAAATTAAAGAACCAAAATAAAACTTTTAATAATTAATGAATCAAAACAAAATTAAAAAAATAAATTTAAGGACATTGAACCAAATTAATTTATATGTTTAACTTATAAATAGTCGATTTCAAATACCATACTTTAATTGATAGTAGAAAAGTATATGAAGATATATAACTACTCCCAATTCATTAAAGATAAATTAGAAATAGTATGAGACTTAAATTAGAAATTATATGAGATTTAGACGGTGTTTGACTCAGTTTATTTTTTATTTTATTTTTTCTCCTTAAAAATAGTAAAGAAGAAATAAATTATATTTAACTTAACTTCTCTTTATTTTTTACTTATTTAATTTATTTCTTTAATATTTTTAAAGAGAAATATGGTTAAATTCAATTTTGTACTTCTCTATTTCGTTTAAAAAAATAATAGAAAAGTAGTAAATAAGTCGGGTCAAACGAGACCTTAATTCATCACACTTACGTGCACCTTCATGAACACAATTTGTTTCATATCATTTGGTCCCATTGAGAAAATTATATAGTCTGTCAAACATTATTTGATAGAGAGAACCGCAATTCAATTTCGCATAACTGTGTTTGAGAGAGGATTAAAATAAATATCTCTAAACTCTAGACTACTAAACTCTTTCTTCTAATAACTAGAGGATAAAAGTAATAAAAAAAATTATATAATTTTTCTTGGACAATAAAAACATTAGTGGAAAGATTCTCATTTCTAAGAATGAAAACAAGTGGTAGCTCTAAATCCATGAACTGTGGATTGAGGACGTACGTAGCCCAGTTACAAGTTACAACTAAACTCCACAAACCTTCATATCTAGAAAGCAACTGATTTAAAAACTCAATAAGAATTATTTACCCTTAACTTTTTCTCACCATTATTGACATCTCTTAGGAACTTTAACTTCCAAAACATGATATTTTGCATTATTACAAAATAAAATAAAGATTGCATTATTTAGTGTATTTGAAATTATTTTTTTTGTCAAATAATTTATTCACTAACTTCACGTATCGAATCTAATAATGCAGATTCAAACAATGATTTTTGTGTCTTCAATGTTGCAGATTTGGAAGCATAAGTATTCCAGACACTTTAATTTCATCATATTTGTAGGCATTTTGCCGTTATATGCTATTAACTCGGATGCAACTGTGAGATTGTTCGCATGTTCATCTTTTTTAGTTTTTAGCAAATTTGAATTTGTGTTATGTAATGATGTATAACATGATTTTGAATGAATGAATTTTATTTTTAGTCAAAAAAATAAAACTTCATGTATTTCTAGTGTTTGAGATCGAAAAATTTAAAATTTAAATTCTAACCCTTACAATAATATTCTTATAGTTATCAACTGAGTTATACCTACAAAACTATTTGAAGTCATTTATTAATTTTGAGCAGTTAACTTTTTCTAGTTAATGTGCCCTGTTTCACTATAAACAACAAAATAAAGTCCATCTTTTGTCTTGGACCATACTGTGGCCAATCCAACATTTACTGCACTGTTGTGCCAATATCTCTGTGTATGCATGTAGGTTGTTCCTACACAAACTTGTTCTTCTCCATATCAAATTTGTGGCTCCTAAATTAACCACCAAGATCAATTAATAATAATAATAATAATACAGTGATCTTGCAGTGTTTGACAGTTGTTCAGGGTCCAGTATGGGAGCATATAACATATATCTAAAAATATCTCATTTATTGATAGTTTTTAATAATTTATTCAAGAAAAAAATGAACTAAAATAAAATTGGAGGACATAAACATAATTCAATGAAAGATAAAGGCATAAATGTTGACCAAATTAAATTACATAAGACTTCTACCCATGCATATATATTCTTGAGTATATAGTCCTTCTTTGTCATGCTATCACTCCAAGCAATAATGCACATATGAGAAAATGGGTGATTTATCTAGGCATGTTTATGAGATTTTAGTGGCACATAGACGATTTTACAATTTGGGTCGTATAAAAGAAAGAATTCCCAAAAAATATTAATTTTCTTTATTTAATATGTAAATACTCATACAAAACAATTCAATTGTTATGAACATTTCTATATACAAAATCATTAGGTATGCGTTTATACACAACGAGATCACGGTAGAAGCTCAGATGTGCATCAACTACATATATATTTGATATCATAGTAGCGGTTTCGGAATCACAATAATTTACGATGGAATTGCAAAATCATGGAGCCACACCACACTGCCAATTTAATTTCTAGTAACATAGCCATAGCAAGCACACACCAAGGATATGAAGATTTTCATATTCAATTTTTTGTCAAATATGTTTAGTTTTTCTCTCCTTTTTTGTTTTTTAATCTTATTGTTCCTTATACACGTACTTGTGAATTATAAAATGCAATCTTATTAGTACATGACGCTTTCTAGGGTCAATTCTATGTCCACGAGTACAAGAGCCTATTGAGATGCTATATTAAGAAAGAAGTACAAGCCACAAGCCAAATAGAAAAGTATTAACCCCATAGATAGAAAAAAGAAAAATGATGATAAACATTCCGGACACTCTTTAAACACCTTAAATATAGTATAATTTTATAATTTTTTTAATTAAAATATGTAAAATCAATACATTAAAATGATAGTGTTTATTTGCCAAATTTTTTTTTATAGAATTCAACTTTTAAAATAATTTTTTTAAATAGAATACTTAAAAAATACTCAAAGACATTCGTTAGCAACACCCATATAAAAAAATCGTTTTGTCTCAGGTCTCATATCACATCAAATCAAAAGTATATATGCAAAACTCGGTGGAAACACATAACATGTCGTATACTGAGATCATAAATTCTCCAAATAATTAATATTTCAGCCCCCACACTCAATAATTCCACACTCTTATTTTTCTTACTTAAAATCCTTATTTAAGCTCTTTCTATTCTCATATTCATACAACAAACCAAGTCTCACAAAACCATTCTAATCTGAAAAAGAATCATTACTATGATCTTCTTTAAGGAGAGGAAAAACAATGGTAAAGCCTCAATCAATAATCAAAATATTGATGATGAATCACACAATAACATAGGAGAATGGTTGAGTTTAGGAATCAAACAAAACATGTCTCTTAAAATAGCTGATCAAAACAAAGAATCTCAATCATCAAAAAAACCTCTTCGCAAAAAGACATTCTCATGCAACTTCTGCATGAGAAAGTTTTATAGTTCACAAGCCTTAGGAGGACACCAAAATGCACACAAAAGGGAAAGAGAAGCAGCTAGAAAGTATCAATTATCTCATAATTCTTTGATAGCAAGATCACTACGAATCATGCCTCATTCTCATGTGCACAAACAAAGCAGAGAAAGAGCTGCTCCTATGGTGGCTCAATTCAATATTAATGATGCAAGTTCAAGAATTGGAATGGCATCGCCATGGACACCCCTTGTTCTTGAACATGGTGTTGATTTTGTATGGCATGGAAGCTTTCGAATGGATTTGCCAAAGCAAGAATCAGATATACATAACAAGCTTGACTTAGATCTTAGGCTTTAATGAGTATATTTTGTTTCGATTTCGAGTCTTCATTTACCATCTGCGTGCTCGCGCAATCACAACTTTGTACTGCATGAGGTAAGTAATCACATTTAAAGCCTATATTTAAAATTGGACGGTCTATATTTAAACTTGGTACCACAATAAGTTTTGTATCATCCAATGTTAATTGGACGATTAAGATGTGGCTCAATGTGCGCAATTATGTTTCTTAGTTTTCTTCAAATTTCCATGCGGTTACACCGCAATCTTTGATATATTGTAGAGAATTGCAGTTAAATGTAGTCGATGCAGCTTCATTTACAATCATTTTGCGGTTGCAGATACATCAAAATTATGGTTGTAATCACAGTTGTGTCATATTTTAAATCCAATCTTAAAATTCTGATTAATTACTAGTACTAATAAGATGACAAAGACACTGCAGTCAATGTGCGCATTACAAAGTTTTTGCATTATATCTTGTTACTTGTTTGTTAGCCACCTTTCCCTTTTCTTTTTTTAAAATGGGGTTATTATTTTTAACATATGATTACTCTGATTAAGAATTCTTTGTATATTTCTATTCTATGTTGCTGATAAACCTAAATGAAGATTAAAATTAAAGTAGGAAAAATTATCCATTTTCCCATTTAGAAGGGGAAAAAAGTACGAGCATATACAGAGTGAAGTTGGTTGTGAAGTTGGTTTCTCTTTCTGTTGAATTACATGAATTTATTTCCATTTCAATATGTAAGTTACAAGATTACACCTGAGCACAGGTCACATATGCAAAAGTAACTACATATAACTGCCGATAGTTTTTTGATACATTAGTAAAGCAAAAAAGCACAAAGCAAACTTGGCTTAAGGTGAGCAACACCTAAAGCATCAACTATTAAAACATGACTAAGCTTAGAGGACAACTATGTCAAATTTTTAGAGAGACATTGTGAGGTAGTACTAGTACCCTTCTTGGCAAGCCAATTTGCACACTCTTTGCCTTTTCTTAGAGTATGATGGAAAACAATAGTCCAATCCAAATTTTTTGAATTGTCTAATTTTCTTGATGAGAGGAACATAAGGATGGAGAGGAGAGATATCATGTTCCACCAAACCAATCACAGTCAGAATCTGATTCAATATTGTTGTGCATATGGATTGGGTAGGGGGAAGTCTAGAGTTCGATTCCTAGCGAGAATAATTTATATTTCCGATATACCAAAAAAAAAAATCGGATTCAATAACAACATTGTTGAATCCTTAGTCCATTGCTAAGCAAAGGCCATTGTAAATGGCATGAAGTTCGACTTGTAAGTTAGTAACAATCCCAATAAATTCAGAAAATCCTAGTAGCCAGTTACTCATATTGTTGTGCATGATACCACTAAAGTTGGACCTATCATGTTTGTCGAGTGAGTTTGCCATCGACATTGACTTTTATAATGTTTTCTAAGCTGGGAGCAGCCCATGATAAATGACATAACAGCTAATTGATCCACCAATTATTAAACACCAAATCCTTTTTAGACTTCCAAATAAACTAACAAGTTACCAATGCTAAAAACAAAACCCATATTGAAAGTAGAAGAGTGTATTGGTGTTATTTGCCGATAAACCACAGTGAAAGCTTCAATAACGGACCTTTGTTTAATCTAAAAGTAAATGTGGTGTTAAGTTTTATTGGATGTGTCTAAATGTTAAGAGTTGGACTTATGATTCAATCAAAATCACATTTATTATTTAAATGACTTTTTAAGAAACCAATTGAACGAAAACGCATATATTTTTGTCGCGCTGTTAGGTTGATTTTTATGCTCAAAACCGAAATGAACTACATCGCAATCAGTCCTATCCACAAGCCACTTCAACCTAAATCACGTCATCAAATTGCAATGTCCTTCTCTGTGTTGCAACATGCAATTGCTAATGCCTCATTTGTGTCTAATAATAATTTTGTTGTTAAAATTGAGAATGAAATATACTACCTCCGTCCCAATATATAAGACTATTTTTTACTAAATGACACTATTCATGGATCTTGATTTGACCGTATTTTTTTCATAATTTATAGATATAAATATTAGCATATAAGATCTTGTTTGATTCGTCTTGATGAGTATTTTCAAGATATCAAATTTTTATAATTTTTACTAATACACAATTAAACATATTAGTGATCAAAATTGTGCATTGGCGAACGTGCAATGGTCAAAATGAGTCTTATAATTTAGAACAGAGGTAGTATGAATATTTGTCTTTAAAAGAGGATGAAGAAATTTAGGTCGTTACAAATTTATAAAGAAATTCATTTATTAAAAATATATTATCCATAAATATCATCATAGTTTTTTTTTTGTCGATACTAATGCTGCAATGACTATTCCCCTCACTAGATTTGAGCCACTTTTTTTTTTTAATCAGATTGGAGCCACCTTAGGGTCTGTTTGGTTCAATCGAGGGGGAGGGGAGAGATTTTTAATGAGGTGGAGTGAGAGAAATATAATTTATTATGTTACAAAATTACTCACATTTTTTAATTAAAATCATAAATTATCCTCGTTAAAATATTAAAAATTTAGGTTTTATATTTTTTGACAACAAAAAAATTTAGGTTTTCTACTTAATAGTTTTTTTTGTTATATATATCCATTATAATTTTTTTTTTTTTTGCTTAAGGATAAAAAAAGTAAATTAATCATTTCCTCCCCTCCCCTCGTTAAAATATTGAACCAAACCTAACAATTTAAAATATTCCCTCCCCTCCAAAATCCCCGAACCAAACAGGGCCTTAAAGAATAAAATAATTGACTTAAAATTTTAAAATTGTTTTGTATTTAAAATCAAAATTGAACATTCGACCTTAAATTAAAGGAGGATGAACTCCAATGCTCAACCACACCCGATTAAATATCATCATCATCAACATAGATATGAAAGGAAGATAAATTTGGTCAAAATAAATAAATAAAAGGAAGATAAATATCATATTCATCCAACATAAATATTAAATACCAATATCATTTTATTTGTACACATCAATATTCAATATCCACTGTCATTTTGTCCCTATCTTATCTTTTGATTAAGTGGTTGAGATTTATTCTCCTTTAATTAAGGATTGATGGTTCGATTCTCACTTTAAATATGAAGGAAATTTAATTTTTTGATCATTGTCTCATTTGTTGAAGTGTCTCCAATTCAACAATAAATTAATCATTATATTATCAACAATGGATACCCGATCTCGACAAAAAAAATTGTGCTCTATAATCCACATCAACATTATTCCAATTGTAATTTCCAAAAGCTGACATGTCGCAGATGGCATGCAATTGCACGCACGGTTGAAGTGACGCACACACGCAGACAACATCTTTGCACACTTCACAATCACAAACCCTCTTCCATAAACACTTTCCCTCCATAAAAAACACAATTTTTCTTCTCATAAAAACATAAACACAAGCATGTTTAAATTTTGCAACAATTCATCACGTGTCATGTGACACTACAACACATGTCACACCATTTTTTAAAACACGTAAACCTTTGTCAAACAAACATGATTATGATTCATTTGACTTGATCAAACAAAAACACCCATTATGAATCCAAACCCACAAGAACAATCACAACCACTATTACTAGAAGATGAAAAGCCACAAGAAACATATAACAATTCATCAGAACAGATTGTAGTTATTGGAATCAACGAGTTAACAAACTGGGGCACCTCAGTTCCACCATTTTCATGGAAGAAGCTATGGCTATTCACAGGTCCTGGTTTTCTAATGAGCATTGCGTTTTTGGATCCAGGGAATTTAGAAGGAGATCTTCAAGCTGGTGCCATTGCTGGGTATTCTTTGTTATGGCTTCTTTTGTGGGCTACAGGAATGGGGCTTTTGATTCAGCTTTTGGCAGCTAGGCTTGGTGTAGCAACAGGGAAGGATTTGGCTGAGCTTTGTAGGGAGGAGTATCCTAGATGGGCTAGGAATGTGCTTTGGGTTATGGCTGAATTTGCTCTTATTGGTTCTGATATACAAGAGGTTATTGGTAGTGCTATTGCTATTAAGATTCTTAGTAATGGGATTGTTCCTCTTTGGGCTGGGGTTATTATTACTGCTCTTGATTGGTTAGTCTATTCACTAATTGCCCTTTTCCTCTTTTTGTGATTGTGATTGTTCCCAAAGTTTATGCTTTTATGCTTTAGGTAATTACTCTATGTGTGTTTGTTTGGTTTCAGTTTTGGATGATACTAAATTGATTCTAAGGGTGTATAATTGATTCTGATTTCTGACATGTCTAGATATTTTCGAGGAAAATGAAAATTGTTTTTTCCTGTGGTGTTGATTATAGTAATTTGGAGCTTTTGCGTCTGCAATTGATTTTTAGCATGGAATATTTGTTAAATTGTGTCTTACATGAATGTGTTCAAACATAAATCAATTTACATTTAACTAAATGTTAGCCGAAAACAATTTTTGACACCACAAAACCAAATATTCGCAACATTTGTAAAATCGATTCAATAATCCACTTTTGTTATATTCTGTCTTGTGGCATGAGTTGAATCGTTTTCCCTTTTGTTATTTTCTAAACAGAAATTATTGATGAAGTCCTTGTGTCTTTTCTGTAACAACATTTTTGGATGTTATGGTAACTCCAAATAAAACTTTTAACATTGTGTGTGTTCTGTTGCCTTGTTTGTTGCAGTTTTATTTTTCTCCTTCTTGAGAACCATGGTGTGAGATCATTGGAATGTGTTTTTGCTGTTCTCATTGGCGTAATGGCAGTAGCTTTTGGTTGGATGTTTGGTAAGGCACAGCCAAGTGGCAAGGAACTTTTAGTCGGTAAGTGAAATAGGCATAATTGTCCGAACTCCTTGATCAAATATCATGCATTCTCTATTTGCGCTTTCTGTATCTGTTTGGTTGTACCTCTTGCTTTGAATATGATTTTGAATCTAGTTTTATCTTTGTAGGCATTTTGGTTCCAAAACTCAGCTCCAGAACTATACAACAAGCTGTTGGAGTTGTAGGCTGTCTTATAATGCCTCATAATGTATTCTTGCATTCTGCTCTTGTTCAATCAAGGAAAGTTGATCGCAGCAGCAAAGGCCGAGTTCAAGAAGCGCTTAATTATTTCTCAATAGAGTCTACGCTTGCCTTGATAGTCTCATTTATTATTAACATATTTGTCACAGCTGTGTTTGCGAAAGGGTTTTATGGTAAAGAAATGGAGAATAGCATCGGCCTTGTAAATGCGGGACAGTATCTTCAAGATACTTATGGACATGGAGGGTTTCCGATATTGTATATATGGGGTATTGGCTTGTTAGCAGCTGGTCAAGCTAGCACTATTACCGGTACTTATGCCGGACAATTTATCATGGGAGGTTTTCTAAATTTAAAGTTGAAGAAATGGATGAGGGCATTGATTACTCGAAGTTTTGCAATAGTCCCGACTATGATAGTTGCTCTTATATTTGATGCTACAGGGGATTCACTAGATGTTCTGAATGAGTGGCTTAATGTTCTTCAGTCGGTACAAATCCCGTTTGCACTTATTCCTTTGCTTTGTTTGGTGTCAAACGAACAGATAATGGGCACTTTCAAAATTGGCGCTGTCCTCAAGGTATATTGTTCTTTTAATCTGCATTTTGTTTATCTTGATTACTTATCAGATACTTATGTTATAGATGCAGTTATACTTTTAAGTTTTAACCTCATTCACATCAAGTTTTTGTCATAACAATTAATTTGAACTCTCATATTATACCATCATATTCATATTAAGTAAAATGCTAATTGGCTTCTGTTATTATGGATACAGATTATTTCTTGGTGTGTGGCTGCTCTGGTGACAGTGATCAATTGCTATCTTTTGCTGGAATTCTTCTCAGCTGAAGTGAATGGAATAATAGTTGGAGCCATAGTTTGTGTAGTAACTGCTGCATATGTTGTATTCATAATATATCTTATTTCAAGAGCACTACATTTTCGCGTTGGCAAAGCGTAGCGAGGCCGAAAGCAATACTTCCCCTCAGATAATTAATTGAGTGATTAATGGATCCTTAGAACTGCAGACTAGGAGATAGTATTATTCTGTCAATGGCTTATATGATGCAATAAGCTGAGGCCATTTTAGATTAGATTTTAGTGTTGTATTTCTATGTAGTGCTTATACTTTTTTGTAATATCTTTAGGTTACTCTACTTTTTGGTTAGAAGTTCCATCTATCTTTAGGCCAATGTTTAAGAATGAGGTGGTTATTTAGTTTTTAAAGTTGAAGTGTGAATAAATGAATGGTTTATTTAACTTGCAATTAATTTTAGCTTAGAATAAAAAAGTAGTAAGGATTGAATTTTTCAAAGCCTGATAAAACAATGGCATGACTTGGTTGGTTAAGCACTGTTGATCTTGTATGCAAAGATGGCGGATTGACGGTTCGATCCCCACAAATCTAAACACATGAGCAAATATAAGTGTATGTTTGGTTGAGCTTTTTTATAGTCTAGAATTGCTTCTATGCCTCAAAAGGGAAAAAATCAATTTTCAATGATGTTTGGTTTAGCTTTATAAAAGCAATTCTCATCTTCAAAAACAATGCTACTTAAAGCTAGGATTCTTGATTTTGATAGAATTGATTTTATATTTTATGTTACTTGATAGAGTATTATTAACCAATTGAACTCGAGTAATAGACAGTGATCTCCGATTAACCTCATTTACACTTCTTTTTTTACATAAATGATAATTTTCAAGCTGCATAGACTCCCATGCACTACTTAAAAATGTCCTACAAACTTATTTTTTTATTCAATTTAGCATATATGTTATTTTAAATATGAAAAACAACTTCTTTTTTTGACAAAAGTACATTTAAAATTATAGTTGTGTCAATATACCACTTAAAAGTTTGACACTTGTTAAGAGTTTAAATTTAAAAAGAAATTATGTAGACAACATTTTACAAGTTTAAATTTTAGTTCTCTATCTCAATACATAACTTTTCTTTTTATTTTTATTTTAATTTTTTTATAATTGTCCAAAAACACTTGTTAGCAGACCTTAAAAATCTAACAACTAAAAAATCTCTTCTTTGCATGAAAATCATCCTCATTGATCCATAGTGATAGCTACTATATTAAACAGGATAAATCAGTTGATTGATGACTATGCAGGTTAAACATTACATTTGTTCTTGGATTCTTAAGGCTATGATTCAATAAAGGGATACACCCCAACAATTGCAAGGGGTGGATTAACATGATGGGGAAGGTTGTCACGAGAAAAGTATATCAGTTGTTAAAGGATGACTACCCTTTGGTAGATTGGAGTAACAACACTATGTACCAGAACATGGCTTGTCGTCGAATAATTTTTATTTTTTGGATGACTTATCACAATAGGTTGACAACAAAGGATAGACATAAATTTAGTGCAACAGTTGATTTGCAGTGTTGTTTTCGTAACCGGGAGGAAACCATTAATGATTTATTCTTTGGGTGTAACAAATTGAATCTTATTTAGCGGAATGTCCTCATGTGGATGCAAGTAGACCACGACACGACCCTATGGAATGGAATGATGAATTGAAGTGGCTTACGAGATTTAGAAGGTTCTGTTGGGTTTGGGCTCCCTTCCTATGTGGAGAAAAGTCCAATATTGTTAGCCCATTATGTCTCACTTATATAAGTGGAGAGTGGTCTTTCTAGGGTTTAATAGTGAGTAAATTTTGTGAGAGAACAACCTACAAAAAGAGAGAAAAGAAGAGAGAAATCTGCTCTCGGTTTTGACACAGCAGTCCCACTAAAAAATCGATTTCCGATTCGTTAACCGTTGGATTTCGCTCAAATTTGGAGGGCAGGTTCGCAGCTCCAGAGGCTATCTTTTTGACCGTTGGATCGTCGAAACGAGGTCTGGTTAGTGAGATATTCTGTTCGCAATACAGCAGGTTTTTGGGGAAATTTTCATCTTCTTGTTCTTGTTTTGTTAGCACTTGTGCTTTGTTGTTGATTGGTTGTTAGCACTTGTTTGTGCATCACTTTGAGACTCTCTTGTAACCTTATTTGATTATAGTGGAGCTATTTCTTTGGTCTGGACGACCCGTGGTTTTTTACTCTCACATTGAGGGTTTTCCACGTTAAAACTCCGGTGTTCGATTGTGCTTTTACCTTGTTATATTTGCTGTCATATATTTGTTGATTGATCCTCATAGGTTCTTACAAGTTTGGGGAATTATATTTCCGCTGCATATTGCTCTGTTATCGTTATTGTGTGTGAATTCCCCATCAGAGTGGTATCAGAGCTCTTGGTTAAGGGCAATTTTACTTGTTTGAATGATGGAGTCAAATACAAATGTGAAGATGGTTTGTTTGAATGGTTCTAATTACCATTTGTGGAAGGGCAAGATGAAAGATTTACTATTTGTGAAGAAATTGCATTTACCGGTATTTAGTTCCACAAAGCCGGATTCTATATCTGATGAAGAATGGGAGTTTGAGCACTTACAGGTTTGTGGTTTTATTCGGCAATATGTAGAAGATAATGTTTATAATCATATTGCTAATGAGACACATGCAAAGACTTTGTGGGAGAAGATAGAATCTTTGTATGCCTCTAAATCAGGGAATAATAAATTGTTCTTGTTGAATAGCTTCATAAGTTTGAAGTATAAGGAGGGTAATTCTATTTCAGACCACTTGAGTGAATTTCAAGGGCTCCTTGATCAGATGTCAGGAATGGGTATCAAGTTTGAGGATGAACTGTTGGGACTATTTCTATTGCTATCTTTACCAGAGTCTTGGGAGACGTTTCGGGTTTCTATTACAAGTTCTGCTCCTAAAGGTGTTGTTTCATTGGAAACAGCTAAGGGTGGTATTCTTAATGAGGAGATGAGAAGGAAGGCACAGGGTACTTCATCTCATTCTGAGGTACTTGTCACTGAAAATAGGGGGAGAAGTCAGAAAAAAGAACCGAATGGTGGTAGAGAGAATAGCAGAAGCAAGTCTAAAGGGCGATACAAAAATGTAGAGTGTAATTATTGTCACAAACCTGGACACATACAAAAGTATTGCTTTCAGTGGAAAAAGGAGAACAAAGGCAAGAAGGGTAAGCACAAACAAAAGGATCATGATGATGATCGTGTTACTACTGCTACTAGTGATGATCTTGTTATTCTCCGTGATCATGAGTCTCTTAATCTTGTATCGGATGAGAGTATGTGGATTGTTGACAGTGGTGCTACATTGCATGTTACACCAAGGAAGGAGTTCTTCACATTTTATACTTCTGGTGACTTTGAAGTGTTGAAGATGGGTAATGATGGTGTATCTAAGGTTATCGGTGTTGGTGATGTTTGCTTGCAAACCAACATGGGAATGCAATTGTTGCTTAAAGATGTCAAACATGCTCCTGATGTCCGCTTTAATTTGATCTCTGTGCATTTACTTGATGATTGTGGTTATGATAATCACTTTGGTTCTGGAAAGTGGAAACTCAGTAAAGGTAATTTGATTGTGGCTAGAGGGGAGAAAAATTCTAAATTGTATTGGACAAAAGCTTTGGTTACTAGAGACAGTGTGAATGCTATCGACATGGAAGCATCTTTGTGGCACCGAAGGCTTAGTCATATTAGTGAAAAAGGGCTGAATGTTTTAGCCAAAAAGAATGTGCTTCCTGGATTGAAGAATGCAGATTTGGAGAAATGTTCTCATTGCATGGCTGGTAAACAAACTAGAGTATCCTTCAAGAAGCATCCTCCCTCAAGAAAGCCAGAGTTACTTCAGTTGGTGCATTCTGATGTTTGTGGACCTTTAAAGGTAAAATCCTTTAGTGGTGCACTTTATTTTGTTACTTTTATTGATGATTGTTCCAGAAAGTTATGGGTATATGCTTTGAAGACAAAAGACCAAGTGTTGGAAAAATTCAAAG